>CM059838.1:26526477-27726477 GCA_030444775.1 Atalantia buxifolia
AAGTAAATTTATGTTTCATTCCCATTCACACATTTTCATTCCCAACCCCCCCATGGGAATGGGATTCCCATTCCTTATTCCCAAATTATGTGGGACCCACACATTTTATTCCCATTCATAAATTACATTTTGACAAGTAAACATGGGTTTCATTCCCATTCCTTCATTCCCATTCCCCATTCCCATGAAGTAAACACACCATAAACGCTGAGATCATGGCTTTATAAGATATTTTGAAGATTAATGCAACTGGAATAGATCCTTCTAACATGTGATAGTTATGAGTTTTGATCTGTAATATCATGCTTTTCAGAATATTTTTATCTTTTAACGAAACTGTTATGTTTGGATAACAGTCAAAAGAAATTGGTCCTTTACAGAGACTAGATTCAATACTACTGAGTAAGGAATCATCAAAGGAGATAAACCTCTCATCCCTGAGGACAGCTAAAATTGAAGTATTTAATCCTTCTTTAGTAAGGGGTTTTATGCCTACTTGGATTAAACCGATGTGAATATAATTAAAATTCTTTTCTTTTAACTTCTTTAACAAATGTTCAGAAAACAAATGAATTGTCTCAAATGGCTTTGAAAGGGTGATGTCTCTTTCTTCAGTCTTTATAACGCAATCAATCTTTAAAAAATCAAGTTTTTTCATTTTATAAATTTTGTCTTTAGAAACTTTTGGTAAATCCCAATTGTCGATTTCTTTATTAAAATCTTCAATAATGAATTCTTCTGAATTCACTACGTTCTTTGAAACACTAGTCTTCTCGAAAGAAGAGCTAGAGAAAGATGATGTTCTATGAAGTAGAGAATCCATGTTAAAACTTTTTTAATCGGTTCCTAAATGGGTGCCTACAATTATGGTTTTATTGCCCTATGCGGATCCCTGTCCTAAAACGGGTTTTACTACCAGTAAAAATTCAGCACACACAGAAAACAATTTCGAAAATTAAGACAACACAGAATCTTTACAACAATATCACACTATCTTCCCCCTGGCTCTGATACCAATAGGAAAAGGTGATATTGTTGTAAAGATTCTATGTTGTCTTAATTTTCGAAATTGTTTTCTATGTGTGTTGAATTTTAGTAAGACCCAAAATCATAGAATCTGAGCATCCACCTCTTAGAAGATTATCCATCGACCATGGTGAACCACCTATTAAGATTAAAGCATCTCCATACAAAATCCATAAAGACCCAAAAACGGATTTAGATAGCATTATCCAACAGAATAATTTCTGTAATGCTAATCTAAACACGATAGGAAAACAGTTGATTAGGATAGAAGATCAAATCCAAAAGTCAACCATAATTGTTTCTCCTATTTCATCAAAACCTATTTCAACAAAACTAGATTCTGATAAAAAGCTTAAAGAACCTATTTTCAAACAATTCCAGGTTTCGAAATATAGTCAAAAGTTTGTTCAAGAATCGAAATCAGATTTTGCTAAAGCCATTAGAGACCAACTAGATAGGATAGAAGCTTCATCTTCTAGTAAAACTCAAATAGCTCCTGATAGTGCCCAATCTAGCAGGATTGGTGTACTAGAGCAGGACAACTTCTCTATAGCCTCTTCTGACATAGAAGCTTTTAAAGAAGAATCAACTCCTAAAGCCAATAAAATCCATTGGGAATTAGCCCTACCTACTGTCAAGTCTCCACCAGATTTAGCCATAGATAACAGGCCTAGTGCATTAAACCAATCACGATTTAATGTATCCTCGGTCTATGAGTGGAATATTGATGGTATGTCAGAATATAACATCTTAGGATTGTTGCAACAAATGACCATGGCTGCTAATGCTTATAAAACCCAATCAGGAACTTTTGACAAAACCATTGCAGAAATCCTAATTGCTGGTTTAACTGGTCAATTAAAGGGTTGGTGGGATCATCTTCTTACTAAACAGCAACAATTAGACATTCTAAATTCTATCCAAACAGATGAGGATAGAATCCCCATTCTGGATGAAATCAATAGTCCAATTCAAAATGCTGTTGCTACCTTGATTTTGACTATATCCCTTCATTTTATAGGTGACCCTTCTCACCTTAGAGATAAAAATGCTGAACTTCTACATAACTTGATATGTAGAAAACTTAGTGAATTCCAAAGCTATAAAACCACATTCTTTACCAGACTCTTTCTTAGGGATGATGCAAATCACATAACTTGGAAGGAAAAATTCCTTACAGGTTTACCTACCCTATTAGGAGAAAAGGTTAGAAATTCCATTAAAGCCTTGTATGAAAACCGTATTCCTTATGATGAGCTCACCTACGGTGAACTTGTCAGTTTCGTCAATAAGAAAGGTTTAAAGATATGTCAAGATTTGAAATTACAGAAACGAATTAAATGGGAGCTTAGGAAATCTAAGCAAGAATTAGGAAGTTTCTGTAAACAATTCAATTATGACCCCTTTAAAACTTCCACTCCCAAAGATTGTAATGGTAACTGTTCTACCAAACCTTACAAAAGACATTACAAGTCCAAAAGCCATAAGAAATCCTTCCATAAGTTTAGAGAACTATTTTATAAGAAACCTTCGAAACCTTATAAAAAACAATTCTCTAAAAAGAAAGAATTCAAACCCAAGTAAAAAGCCCATTTTAACTACAAAGAAGCCACATGTTTCAAATGTGGAATGAAAGGCCACACTGCAAAGTTTTGTAGGATGAGCAGGAAGCTCCACGAGCTTGGCCTTGATGAAGAAACATTTTCAAAAATAACCTCTTTGATGATAGAGTTTTCTGACTTTGAGTCGTCTATGACGGGAGATAGTGAGCCCTTACAGATTGACGAGTTAAATGACTCTGATTCTGAAACGGATTACAGTAGTGATACTGATATAAGCCAATTAGAATCCTACTTAAAGAAAATCAATGTCTTAACTAAAGATCAAGAAACTTTTCTTGAATTAGTCAAACACATTTCTGACCCTACCTTATAAAGAGAATATCTCGATAAACTTCTAAAAACTTTAGAAGTAGGAGACAAATCAGAAGCTTCTAAAATCCCAACAGTAAAGAAAAATACTTATGATCTTACTGAAATCTTGGATAAAAAGAAAAAGAAGAAAAACCCTCCTAATGTCCAAGACCTCCAGAAAGAGATTAAAGAAATCAAGATTGAGATAAAAGAATTAAAAGAAAAACAAAAGAGTGATTCTGAAACCATTCAACTTCTCTTACAAAAACAACTCCAAGACAATGTTGAAAAAGAATCAGAATTAGAAACTGATAATGATGATAATGGAAATCAAAGCCTTGAAAACATTGAGTCGATACCCAATGATTTTCTTTTTGTTTTAAAGCAAATCACAACAAGGAAATATTTAATAAAAATTACTTTAAATTTTTCTAAAGATTTTGAAATTGACACCATTGCCTTTTTTGACACTGGTGCTGATTTGAATTGTATAAGAGAAGATATTGTCCCTAAAAGATGTCATGAGAAAACAAAGGAAAGACTTTCTGCCGCTAACAATTCAAAGCTTAATATCAAATCCAAAGTTGATGCTTCAATTTTAAATGACAGTTTTAAATTTAAAACTACTTTTGTTCTTACGAATGATATACACCATACTGTCATTTTAGGAACTCCTTTTATAAACCTCATCACCCCTTATACTGTCAATTATGATAGTATATCGTTTAAAGCAAAGAATAAAAAACTCATTTTCCCTTTTATAGAAAAACCAAAAACAAGAAATTTGAATATTGTAAAAGCTTGTTCTGTTTACCAAAATCAAATTAACAACCTCCTCAAATCCAAACAAAATGACCTCATTTGTTTGAAAAAAGATTTAGGTATACAAAGGATTGAAAGTCAATTACAAAACGACTTTGTAAAAAGAAAAATCTCTAATTTTAAAGCCCTAATTGAAAAAAAAATATATGTGCTGATTTACCATCTGCCTTTTGGAACAGAAAACAACACATGGTTGATTTACCCTATGAAAACTCTTTTGATGAAAAACAAATCCCTACTAAAGCGCGCCCAATTCAAATGAATATGGAATTGGAACAACACTGTAAAAATGAGATAAAAGATTTAGAGTCTAAAGGCCTTATTGTAAAATCTAGATCTCCATGGTCTTGTGCTGCTTTCTATGTCAATAAAAACTCTGAAATAGAGAGAGGAACACCAAGACTTGTCATAAACTACAAACTTCTGAATAAAGCACTGAAATGGATTAGGTATCCCATACCTAATAAAAAAGACTTGCTTCAAAAATTACATTATGCTTTCATATTTTCCAAATTTGATATGAAATCAGAATTTTGGCAAATTCAAATTCACCTTAAAGACCGTTATAAAACCGCCTTTACTGTTCCATTTGGACAGTACGAATGGACTGTTATGCCATTCGGATTAAAGAATACTCCCTTGGAATTTCAAAGGGTTATGAACGACATGTATAACCCTTATTCTGAATTTTGTATTGTCTATATTGATGATGTGTTGATCTTCTCCCAAATAATTGATCAACATTTTAAACACCTAAAGAATGTGTTAAACTACAAACCTCTTAATAAAGCACTGAAATGGATTTATTCTATTCTCTAAAAATTAGAAAACTAATTTTTCTATTATTCTATTCTCTAAACATATTCCACTTATTTTTTTAACTCAAATTATATCTGTTTTACTACTCCTTTTCTAAATTAAACTAATTTTTCTATTATTCTATTCTCTAATTTTTTCAATATAGTTTTATTTCAAAATAGATAAAACAGATACACAAAAAAAAGTAGATGAATAAAAGAATATATTAAAAGAAATAAGAACAAATAAATAACACAACTAATTAAGAGAATAATAAAAAATTAAATCTGAAATATGAGATGAAATCATAAATTATGCTTATATTAATTGTTCGAGTATTTGAGTAATGACTAATAGTCATAGAGAATAGAGAAAACTACTAGATTTTTTTTTTCTTTTTCTTCTTAAGTGGAAAGTAGAGGAAGGAGGATTTTTTTCTCTCTCTCTCTTTCTTTCTCTCTCTCAAACACCAAGACCATATCATGTCTTGATTGTTGGAGGAAAAATTTAATGGATAAATAATAAAATGTGGGGCTTTTATAGAGATTTAAAATGAATATAAAACTTTTGAAATATAACATATTAATTCTAACAATGAAATAGAGAATTTGTAGGATTGAAACTATTAATTTATCGGTTTTGTAGAAATTAAAACTACTAAGTACTACATTAAATAAACTTTATAGGAATTTGATAGTTTATTTAGGAAAAGATAATTACAAAATAATAACAAATTAAATGAATAATAATGACTTTTAAATTCACTTTCCCCTTTTATATACAAAATAATCATCTCGTGGGGCCTTCATATAAAGCAGGGACCTAGGCAACCGCTTAAGTTGCCAAGAGGTTGAGCCGTTATTGCTCGTGTGATGATGATCCCGGTGAGTATTAAGAGTTATATTCCTTGGGCACTATTTGGTGTAGTTTTGTTATGTATTTTTGTATGATTTCATGTTTGCGTGTGTAATGTGTTTAGTGTAGAGTTATGTCATAGGATTATGTATAAGCACTAGTACACTACTTTATATATATATATATATATATATATATATATATATATATATATATATATATATAATTATATTCACTCATTGAATCGCAGGCTCACTATTTTCTAATTTACCTCATATTTCTTAGGTTTTCCATAGGATTTTGTGCAGTTCGGTTCCTAAATAGTTGATGTTGGGCTACAAGATGCATTCTTTGTATGAGTTTCAATTTGAGCACATCTATATTTAAATGTATATATTTGAAGTGTATGTATGTACAATGATACATGAACTGTGCAAGTTTTGAATATATTTTCAAATGAGACACAAATGTTATTATATGATTATGGTAGAGCTCGAGGCTAGTTTTGCATGTTCATGAATTAAGTTTATGTTATGAGTTTTAGATATAAGATTGCATGATTCGCCTCGAATCCGACGACTGCAAAAATTCAGGTCTTTAGCGATGAAATATTTTCATTGCCTTAGGTATGTTTTGGTGACAAAAAATAATTTCATCACCAAATATATAAGGAAAAATATTAATATTTATCTCAAGATTTTAGCAATAAATTTTTAGATACGATATTTAGATTTTTTCGCTACATTTATATTTTTAGTAACAAAATTTTAAACTCGTAATTGAAAATATTCGTTTAAAGATTTAAGGTGGTTAACTTTCCACCTATGAAAATTAAGTTTCGTCAATAAAAAAAAAAAAAGAAGATTCAAATTATTTTCCAACAAAATTAAGCGATGAATTTACATTTCGTCACTAAAAACTCTAGTTCTATATTTATATCTCATTTACTTCATTTCTTTCATTCTTTCTTTCTATCATTCTCTCACCCTCTTACTCCCTTACTTTAATTCTTTAATTCTGTCATCTCTAAATATGTAATTCTTATTTTCTAATTTAATTTCTACTTCATTTCTCTTTTTCTTTTAACATAGTGTAATGTTTTTTTACTGACCTTATTTATTACAACTTATATTATTAATATGTTTGTGTTTATTATGTTACTAATTATTGTGTGTTTATTAGGAAATATTGAAGATCAATTACACAAAGAAGGAGAAAATCAAGAAATTTATATTCATTTGTAAAAATTTTCTTTTAAAAAAATAGATATTGAATTTTGTAATTATTTTTGTACTTTTCATCAATAATAATAATAATTTTTAAATTAATTAATTCTCTTTTTATCATAATGGTATTAATTATCATTGTAATTTAGTGTTAAAAATGAAAATATTTTAAAAATAGTAATAATAATTAAATGTTAGGAAAATGATATCTTTTAACGATGAAATAATTTTCATTGCTAAAAATACTTTTAGTGACAAATATTATTATTTCGTTACTAAAAGTAATTCTAACGATCGATGAAATAATTTTCGTTGCTAAAAAGCATTTTTAGAGACGCACTATTATTTGTGGCTAAAAATTCGATGAAAATTTATCTGAAAATTCGACGCCAAAGACCTAATGCAACACTTCTATTGCGATGAAAATTTTGTCATCGCTATAGCATTTAGTGACGAAAATTATAAGTTTTGGCAATGAAACTATTCATCACTAAAGCTCTTTTTTGTTGTAGCAAACATATAGATAAGGGCGGGTTGTGTCAGTTATTCAATTATCTCAAATTAAATCAACTTCTGTTTTAGACACCACGGTTCCTCTGTTAACCTTAAACACTTAGTTTCAATTTCCTTTCATCATAGTTTAAAAAAACAAGAGAGCCAATCCCCAGTACGTGATATATATTTTTTTCCTTAAACAACCAACCACATTTATCCCTTAATAGCCCTTTAATCTCTATATATTTTTCAGATTTAATTTCAATTAAATTCTAGTGCAATAAAAAACAAAATTGATTTTCCTTCATTTCTCTAAACTAATGGGTGCTCTTTGAGATCCAATTTCTCATTTACTCAAGTACCAATTTGAGTGTTTTATGATACTTATAAAAAGCTCACAGATGAGATTCTGAATCATCTATATAAATATATTTTTTCAATATTCATCTTGCTCAAAATTGGCCTTAAAATAGCAATTTTATGCTATTTTTCTAACATTATATAGTTTTGTGTTAAATATAATCAATGAATATTATAGTTCTAGTGTTAAATATTATTATTTTATGATTTACAAAAATTTATTATATGCCATCGAATATGTTCCAACTAGATTAAATTTCTAACTATATCATTGTATGTGTTAGGAATAAGGATCCTCTCATAATTTGACTTTCTTAAATTATTAAAAACGTACTATCATAATCTTTGGTGACATTGCACTTGATATAAAAGATATTAACATACTCTAATCAGAATTGCCCTCACTCTAGTTGATTTTTATTTATGGTAAACACTACTTCAGTTCTTATGGTTTTAATCAATTAATTATTCTGTCTATTATTTTCATGAAAAATTAATAAATAAATAAATAAATAAACACAATTCAACAATTCAATCCATAATCTTGTGCTAATTCATATTAGAGTGCCAAGTATAATCCTTCGGTTGCAATTGCATGTAGTTATTATGAAAATAGTATTTTGACCACAATAGATAGAAGGCCCATTTGAGATTGCTTTTTTTTTTTTTTTTGAGAAGCATTTGAGATTGCTTTTGAGAGATCAAAAAGTGAGATAAAAAAATAAAAAAATTAATAAAATAAAAATATCTATTTTATTTATTAATTGTTTTACACACACACACACACACACACACACAACAAACACACACACACAATAGAAAATATTATATACATATGTTTATTAATGTGTAAATAAATTTTATTCAATAATATGTCAATTTCAGTTATTTATATTCTTATAATAGTTTAACAATCAGATTTACTGTGGTGGTTTCTAACGGTGGTGGCTGGATTTTGGGTGCTGGATGATGGTGATGGCAGCAGTTAGTGGTAGCAGTTACTTAATTGTGGCAGCGGCAATGGTGGTGGGTTTGGCGACGACTAGGGTTTCTTAATTTGCTTTTTTTTTTTTTCAGTGATGGATTTGGTGAGGATGGATATGGGTATCTAAAAAAGCTATGCAATCCACATAGAACTGCTTTGATATCAATTGATGATGCAAAAAAGGTTAAAATTTGATTGACAAAAGAAATTAGATTTCTGAATATTGAAATTTTATTAGAAAAGTTTGAATTACCAAAACTAGGGTTTGGGCCCTTTATAATAACGTAAATTTATCAAAATGGGCAAATTCAAAGTATAATTTTAAGAATAAAATTCTCTTAATCTAAATAAGAAATCCAAAACAAACGGTGTCTAAATCCGATATCTAAAAAATAAAAAATAAAAATCCTTAAAAGAAATAGGAAAAATAAGAAAATATTTTAAGACTTAAAACCGGTCAAGAAAGAAGTAGAATTTTATTTCAACCTTGGGGCGGAATAGCGTGTAAGTGGTTTTGGGTTTGGTTTGTCTCATCGCAAGCTCCGAAATAATATGTTATACACGTAAGTTATGACCTCCAAAAAATACCTTGCTTGTCTCATGCAATCATCCTGCATCATTTATCAAATAAATTCGATTATTTTTAAAGTTTATAGTACTTTCAAAAATAAATTTTATTAAATATTTAATTGATTCTCTTCGATTATTTTAAAAGTTATAGTATTACCCAAATAGCCAAAGATAGCTTGATTTTATGGAGATAGATTATTAATTCCGAATAGGACAATGCTAATCCAATCAAATTAATTAAAATCAAGCCATAAATTGAATGAATAACTTAAAAAATATACAAAGGGAAAAAGACACTACGACCTATAAGATTTACTTGAATCATCACATCGACTCCTTTAGTTTTAAAAATAATCACATAGATCCATACCCTTTAATTACTTTACTAGTTTCAACTTTCAAAACTTTATGGGTTTTTATGAAAATTAATCAAGCACAGGGTTATCTAGGTAAATATCCCTAAAAGACAATACGACAGATAATGTTTACTTCAATCATCACATGGACTCCTTCAGTTTTAAAAATACTCACATAGATCCACATCCTTTAATCATTTTATTAGTTTCAAAACTTTGTGGCTTTTCTCGGCCTTTGGCCAAGTGGTCAGACCTACTGTCCTCCAAGTTAGAGGACAGCAGTTTGAACCCCCATATTATAATATGAGAGTATTTTTTTCTTAATTAACATTGAGTGAAATAATCTTCTTCCTTATCTAAATGTGAAGAGTAGACATCTCTCGAATATTAATGAAGGTTAAAAATTTAGGAAGAGCTCTATTAGTAGTGATGTAAGTTGATTTCAGTAATAATTTAATTTATAAATATCAGTTATAATCTCATATAATATCAGTTATAATATGAGCAATGATACAACGTATCTTAAAAAAAAATTCATGACTTTTTATGATAATTATTCAAATACAGGGGTATCGCTACAAAATAACCCTAAAATCAGTTATCAAATTGATGATTTGCCTTTTTTTAGTTTGAACTAAATTGATGGTCCGTTAATTTCTTTGGTATGGGGTTTAACAAAAGAACCCTAAAACCCTAACTGGGACTGTGTTTCAGTTTCAATATTGCCGGCCATGGATCATTTCAAGAATGTGTACGATGTCAAATTGAAGCCTCGGATGCTCAGAGGTTTGATCGAAGAGCATTTTCCTGAAGAAACTCAACCCACTAGGATCCGATACGAGCTGTCAAAAATTGCATTTCTTATAAGAACTCACAAATTGTTATCAGAATCTGTTAATGATTCGATGGAGAAGAAGTTTGTTGATAGCTGGAAATCAGCTGTTGATGAATGGGTCGTTCGAGTTTCAAGTCTTGTTTCATCTAATATGGTAAAAGTCATTGTTTTGTTTTATTATATACTTAAAATCTTTTTTTTGTTCGCTTCATCATATGTTTTTAAGATGAAAAATAAGAAATTCAAAAGCCACACTGATTTTTACTGAGTTAGTTAACTGTCTACAGTTTCTGATCATTGTATTCAGCAAAATTAATAGCGTGCAGAGGGATACACCGATTATTATAATTTTGCAATTTCTAGTTAGCATTTTTACTGGGATGCTATTCTATTTTTAAATCCATTTTTGGAGTTGCACCAGGGAATTTATTTTGAATTTAATATTATTCCAATGCAACTTGATCGTTTCTCTGTCTTTAAAATCTTCTGTTGAATGCTTATCTGTACGTCTTCGTAGCCTGATAAATGTTGGACTGGAATCTGTTTGCTCGGATTGACTTGTCAAGAGTGCAATTATGATCGTTTCTTGGCATCGTACTCAGTATGGTTTAACAAGCTTTACTTACATATTCGGGTAAGTGATATAATTTATTTATTTTTTCTTGTTGTGCATGATAAATGATCTTCTTTTATGTATGTAATTGGCTGTCCTAGAGTATGATGATTGAAAATCACTTGATAATTAACATTTCATTGGACCAAATTTCCTTCTTTGATTTGTGCTGACCTAATTTAGTGAAAGAAATAAACTTTCAGCAAAATTGCTTTGCTCTTTTAGGATATATCCATGATAAGTATATTCTATTGACTTTACTTCTTATTTATGGAGGAAAAAGATACTTGTTACTTTTACTTTTTATAGTTGAAATTCTCTTTATTTATTCACATTTAAATTTTAAGCATATTGTAAATGTATGAAGGGACAGCATTTGATGAGATACTGTAGTTCTAGTCTCAAAACTGTATAAGCCATGAACATCGTTGACTATGGCACTAACTTCTAAGATGGTTTATGAAATATTAAACATAGGATAGTTCTCATCTTCAGCCTTTATTATGTATCATTATGGTATGTGAACCTCTTATTTAATCCTTCTACAAGTCAAGTGCCACTAGTGAAGTTTTTGATTTCTAGATATGAGAACCTGTAACTGGTGAAGTTTTTGATTTCTGGATATTAGAACCTGTAAATGTTTAAATAATGCTAGATGTAAGAAATTGGACTTTATTTATGAGACCAATTTATTAATGAAAATTTGCTTGCGTTAAAGAATTTGATGTGACTTTGTTTGTTTCGAATAAATATTGTTATGTCGATTCTAATCTTTAATTCATGACTGGCATTATGATGTCATTTGTCTCAATCAGCAATCATCAGAATCTCAATTTGTGAAGGTGGCTTCTTGTCACTCAATATTAGATCTGCTTACAAGGTTAGATTGCTTTGTTCTTCTCAATGCATTCATTCACACAAGATTTACATTTACCTGGCATCCTTTTGGGCTTATGTTTCAAAGTATTTCAAGCTCTTTCTTTCATCTATTGCTCATGACTTAAAATAATAAATAGATTATTATAATGAGGAGATTCAATTAGAGCTCCATTTGGCCCAACTGGCTTTGACAATTTACTTAAAAAAAGGGAAAAAAATAAAAGTTTTAGGTGACAGGTGAGGACCTAGTGTTAGCATTTGAACTCTAATTAGTCAATTGAGGATTGAAGGCAAAATGTACTCTTGGAAGCCATATTAAATGCGGAGGTCCAGGAACTTCCTTGATGCACCGCACAGGTAAATATGGAAGCTGGGTATCCAGAAAGATTTTGGGATAGATCTAGACACTAAGCAGGGACTGATTTTGCATTCTTTTGTGAACACCAGGTCCACTCTTGTCTTTGCTTCATTTTGAATATAATATACTATTTGCTTCCTTTCAAATGGATTATGGCTTGCAATGCTCAATGTTTCCTTCCAATATTTATGTCTGTTTTCATCTGTTACATTTAATTACTTGACTTCTGGGATTATTTCATTCATGAAATAGATTGGAAAAATTACCAAATGGGAAGAAAGATGGGAGTTCTCTTGCTGGAAAAATGATTCAACCACTTTTGAAGCTGTTAAATGAGGATAGTTCAGAAGCTGTATGGGTAATTCCCAATTTTTTATATTTGTTTGATAAAATTTTTCGTTAGGATTTTTTTGTGTACTTTTTGCTTGGGCCATCAAGCCATACTTGAAGGAAAAATGACTGCTAATATGGCTTTCTATCATTCACATTATAGAAAGTCATGTTGTCAGTCATTTTGCATGACTTTTGGACGTTCAGGCTTGAAGTCCTATGCTAAAGTACTTTGTTAGGAGATCTAAAAGTCGTATTGCTTCCTAGTAGTTTTTGTTTTCTTCATTTTCATGTTTTTCCATATTTTTACTCGATCAATTTTAGTCTTCTATGGAAATTCTTGTAGAAGATGATATTTTGTGCTTAGTGCTGCTGCAAATGGATTGATGACTTTCTGTTGGAAGATTATGATTTCTAAAGGGCAAGTTCATATTTATTTGAGGCTTTTATCGACCTGCTCTTGATGCTGTAAAAATATGTTGAGCATCATATTGTTACGTTGATGAAAACGCAATTGGATGAATCAATTGCCTTGCTTTCTTTTTTTCATCCAATTGCCTTGCTTTCTTTTTCTCAGACACATATGAAAAAAGACAATCACAATTGTGAATGCATGGTGTTGACTCCACATTTGACTAACCACATGTCCCCTTTTTAACTTGGTAGGGTTAGGACATATGTGTTATCTTTCAGAGTTTGGAAGGGTTTTTCAATCTTTTGTATGATGCCGAATTTAATGTGCAATGCAGTTGTTAGTCAATTGTTTTCTCTATTGGTGTCCAAAATAGGATGAAGATATATTTTTCACTGTTGCTGCTTTGTTTATCTCTTTCAAGGCCTAGTTTATTGCCTAACAGGGTCCACCTTTTGGGCTTGCAGGAAGGAGCAGCTCATTTATTTTGCACCATTTTAAATTCTTTTCCAGCTTCAGTTCGTCAGTATCTTGACAGTGTATGATTTTATACATCTCTTCAGACAATGAACTAGTGTTGCTGACAAGAAGAATTTGTTATGATATTTAGTTCTAAAAAATTATTCATGGTTCCACCATACTCGAATTTGTACCTCTTAATGGATCGTTTTTATGCACCTTATATAAAAAAACCTTCATTGAAGAAAGCCATTTAAAAAAAAAAAAAAAAGGCATCATGGGCTGAATAATGACTACAATACCACGGTACCCAGAAAGTAAAATTTGTTGGAGTACCTTATCATTATAGAAGCACATGGAAATCATCAAAATTGAATGGTTAATCACCAATGGTTCCCTGGACATATGTCATTTGTGTTCCATCAGAGGCATATTTGACTCTGCTTTATAAGAAACAAGCCTAACAAAATGCCTAAAAAGCTGGTTTTGTTGTTTGACTGGACACTTGTTCTAGAAACCTCAGATTGGATGGCTACTGGGCTTCTAATTTTATGACAAAGCATCTTATTCACAGGCTGAAGTTATCATTGCTTCAAAACTTTTATCACATTAGATTGGATGGCTTCTGGGTTTTTAGTTAATGACAAAGGCATCTTATTCACAGGCTGAAGCTACCATTGCTTCAAAACTTTTATCAGGAAAATGCAGCGAAAATATGATGAAGGTAACGTGTTTCTTCTTCTTCTTCTGGTCTAGCTTTCTGGCATAAAACTAACAAGTGAATGCTGCGGATATGAACCTTTGCTGAATTTGTCCTGTCTCCTGCTTGCTGTTCTATGTTCAGAAACTTGTTTATTGCCTAGCATTGCTTCCAAAAGCCAAAGGAGATGAGGAAAGCTGGTGTTTGATGATGCAGAAAATCTTGTTGTTAATAAACAGTAACCTGAATGATAGGTTCCAAGGTTTAGAAGAAGGTACATGGTAGTTGGTACTTTATTTGCTTCCATTAGTGTTATGCAACTTGCACTTATATGTCTTTTTGATGCTTAGTCTCAAGAGAATTCATTAATTATTGGAAATTGCCTATGTGATTCTACTCTTAAAAACTATTAGATTGAATTGCTTTTACGTTAAATAATAAATTATTTTGTTGCAATCCATTTGTACATAATAGTTTAAAATTCTTCATGATAATATAACTGTCTCACAACTTATATGCTAGCATTTTATATATGTTGATAATTCTGAACTTCGTATGTGATATTAGTTACTTATTGACAAAGGATCTAATAGATCCTATCATTGTATTGTTTATAATGTTTTCAGATTGAAAGCATATAGTTCATGGATTAATATTTTGGAAATTTTGTTCATTTTGATTTTTTTTTTAAAATTATACAACAGAAATTATGTTATAATTGTAAAGATTTATTTAATATTGATGATTTTATCACAACTTGTCATTTATCTAAATCAGTAAAAATTCTGTTTGCATTTTGATTCATCTTTCTGTCTCAGTTTGGGTCTCAGCCTTAAAAATGATATTTGTCATGCAAATCTCTATCTTTATCCATATTAAGTGGGAAGGAATATCAGGTCAATGGCTATTCTGGATCTGTTTTGGTGGGGCTGTCTTAAATTCTCTAAAATGATCTGAAACTTTTTGTTTGTTTTCTACAACTTTTAATACTCGTTTCTGGGGATGCTTTCAAGTAATTTGGTCCACCGTTGTATGTCCTTTTCTTTTATTCAACATTCATCTTACAGTTTCTTTTGAAGGAAAATATATATGTGTATGTATATATTACATAGAAACTCGGTTTTCGTTTCTTGCAGAAAATAAAGGTACTGAAGCTGTTAGAGCATTGGTCCCACCTGGTAAAAACCCTCCACCTCCCTTGGGAGATCATATGTTGCTAGGAGAGGCTGTAGATGATGCAGCAAAGAGGTCTGAGCGGTTGACAATTTCCGGTATCTCCATGCTGATATTTTGCTGTTCTACAATGCTTACAAGTTCATATCCTGTTCGGGTAATGACTGGTGTTTTCAAATAAATGAGAATATTTTATTAATTTATTGATGTAATTACCGAATTTTCCTTTCTTTTATTTTTCGAAATACTTAGAATGTGAATGGAATCTAATATATCTGAGAATATTGAATGGTCAACTAATAGGTGAACGTTCCTATTCGCCCATTATTAGCCCTTGTTGACAGGGTGTTGATGGTTGATGGTTCTGTACCTCGTTCCTCGTCGCCCTTTATGACTGCAATGCAACAACAATCTGCTTGTGTAGAACTTCCAGATTTACACTTGTACAGTTTGGAGTTACTGGCAGCAATTATAGAGGGTATGCACAGGTAAGCTATAGCATGTTTCCTTATTTACGTATTTGTTTTCCATTGTTTCTCATTGTCTCTTTGGAGAAGCCTGTTCTTATTGCACAAATTGATCCAGATTCTTTTATTGAGGCTTTCTGCAAGCATTGTTCTTGATCAATTTTGCCTAAACATAATTTTTTTAATTCAGCAATTCAGTGTTGTGACGTTGCATTTCAAGTTTGCTCGTTGCATGTGCTCCCACTTGAATTCATTGTTCCTTTCTTGATTACCAATTGACTTAAACAGAGGACTTTGTGGTCATTGATTAATCTCTAATTGATGAATATAACAATGGATCGGATAGAGGTTATTGATCATTGACTAATGTTTAATATTTCACTTCTATTTCTTAATTTGCTGAAAGAGTTTGATGGTTCACCTTCACCCAAATTCTTTGTTTTACTTTTGCAGTCAACTATTACCACACGGTGCTTTTATCCTTAGATTAGTCAAACAATATTTTAAGAGATGCGCGTTGCCAGAGCTAAGGAGAAAGCTATACTCAATTACAAAACTTTTGCTCTTATTCATGGGTGCTGGTATGTAATCATCTCTTTAAATATTTTTGCAGCGGTTTACTCACAAGTGCATTTTTAGTGGAAAATATGGACAAAATAATATAGTAATTGAACAAATCACTTTTACTTTTCGCACACAGAAAAAAGTTACTATTTGGAGTTGTTCTAACCATAAAAGAGTATGATCTTTTTAGCTTGAATGTTGGTTTAGAAGCTCTGTTTTTCTATGTATTTGACGAATGGGCACTGATTATCTGAACAAACCACATTTTCAAGAGGCCAAAAAAAATATAATAATTTGTTCACACTTGTCAAGCCAAACAGATGAGGGATTAACCTTAAGCTGAAATTCCATGATTTCATCAGCACACTGAACCAAATGGTAAGTCAATTGGAAAATGGTGTGTTTATTAATTTTACTTTTTATGGGGAGCTCTAACTTATAAGCCTCTTGTTTTTGGCTGGGTCTACCTGTATTTGTGTTGGCATCTATTTCCTTTTGCTGCATGTCAAGAAATGGAAGTCTAGGCCTCTGTTGACGTTGGTGCTCATGCATGTTTGTAAATGAGCTCATTGGTCATTTGATTTATAGCAGCACTCCACCTGTGATATTTAATTCTCTCTCTTCGAAACAAATATATTCTGACTGTTTTCTTGTTCGTTCACTTATAATATGCTGTATGATTATGCTTATCTTATTGTTTTCATTCAAAAGATTTGCATCCTACTCTTGCTGTTTAATCTGAGCTTGCTTTTGTTTGAGCATAGAACTTCTTTTACCTGTTATTCCTTACATCTCATGCAAATTGGAGCTGGTGGTCTTACTAACCCATTCGTATTCTGAGCAGGAGTGGCACTACCCCTTGCAGAGGTAGTTGTGGATAATGCATGTGCTGATTTGAATCCAGTTGCTGATGAGAATGGCTGCACAACTTCCAGTCCAACCTTGAAAGCTGCTTCGTTGGTACCTATGCAATCTAGGAGGAAAAGGAAGCATGGTGCTACTATTGGTTCTTCTGCGGGGCAACTTGAAATAACTGGTTTGGGCATGGGAGTATCGAAAACCCTTCCTGCATCTCCAATATCTTTGAAGATAGCTGCACTCGAGGCATTAGAAACTCTTCTTACTGTGGTATGTATATGGTAGGCATAGTTTATAGAGAATTTCTTGCCTTTATGTACCAATTTTGCTTGAGATTTAAGCTGCCCTCTTCGTATCCCAAAATAATAATAATAATAATGATAATAATAAAATAAATTTAAAGAAAAAATCTCATATTTAATGAGCAGTAGTAAAATGGAATTATTTTATATAAGATTGATCTTGTTGGATTATGCATTGTTCTCACTCCAAACTACAAGTTTTCTTTCTTTGAAGTGACAAAAAATATGGAATTTGGTTTTACTCAACATTAATACCGGTTCCAAGTCTGTGTTCAGGCTACCTTACATCCTGTAATAGAATGATGATCATTGAATTGAGTGCAGCTCAATCAAAGCTCAATAATAAACTCATCTAAAACCTGCAATCGTCTGTTCGCAGGCTTTGTAAGATCCAGTAGAATAAGCAATGTGGCATAATCTAGATTATGTTTTAGCTTGGTCATTTACGCGTGCACTTAGAAAAATAGTACATTATTTCAAATAGTCATTTTTGCTCTTATCTCCAAACAAGGAAATTATCAAATTCCTTATGAAGCACATTGCATTTTGCTGTATGTTTCTGACCTAACATGAGTATTAATTGGTTAAAGAACTTTTTAATGTTTCACAGGCTGGTGATTTGGGATCAGCATCCTGGCGACCAACTGCTGATCTCCTTTTGATTACCTTAGCAACAGATTATTGTAAAGAGGGGTGGGGCAATGAGGGGAGTCATAGTACTGCCTTGCCCAATGATCCAATCATAAGCTTAGCGGATTTGCAGCTTTCAGCATTACGTGCACTTTTGGCATCCCTCCTTTCCTCAGCTCGAATGCGTCCCCCACATTTTGGCAGAGCCCTTGAGCTTTTCGGAAAAGGTAATTTTTTCCGGAAATTTACATTTGGTAACGACACTTCATCATGGTGGGAACAACAATGGCAATTTACACATGCTGTGTCTTCTTGGGTTTACCATATGCAACATAGTTTTCTTAGCACATATTGTTTGTTATTGGTTTCTGCAGGCAAGCAACAAGCTGGTAGAGTGCTTGCTGGATTTTGTGCCGGTGCTCTACTAGCCTTGGAGGTGCTTATACATCCTAGATTCCTTCCACTGGAACATTTTCCTTGCAGAATTCCAGAAAATATACACTCTGGTGGTCAGAAGCAAAGCACTAGTGGCATGCATGGAACAGGACAGCGTGCTTCTGATTCTTTTGACGATGAGTTGTATGAGACATGGTTTGGTGATGGCCATCCCACTGAGATTCCAGTGCATGGCCCTGGCGAGAATGTGGCTGGTTCTCCTGGTACAAAAGTTTCAGAGAGAAACAATGAGGAGCAAGCAGATGTTGGGCTGAGACACAATGAGGATGAAGCTATGGTCGAGTCACAACATTTTCAGGAACTTCCATCTTCAAAAGGTGTCATAGATTCTACGGTTACAGGTGATCTGAAACTCCCTCAAAGGGAAACTGAGGTAGCAGTACCAGAAGGTGGTTTAGATGGTAAGAGTCATGAAACAGCATCTAGTAAGGATTTCATAGAAGGCAAGGGTGATGGGTTTGCTAGGGTAGGCGGAAATGCTCCCACAGCATCATATGCTGAGAAAGGCAAGAAACCTATTTGGAATTTGGATGATGACTCATCGATGGATTCATTTCCTGATATTGTAGATGTGGATCCAGATTCAGATGCCGAGGGCGAAGAATCAGGATGAAATTTTTGTAATTAATGTGATAGTCCAAAGGATGTTGTTTATAGATATTTTTACTCTTTTAAGTGGTGCTAAGAAGTACAATTAAACGGACCATCATCGGTCGCTGATTTAAGGTGTATGGAAAATTTTGACCTAGGAATTTTTTTGTTCATCGTTTGCAGTAATTGTAAACTTGCCCTTTTGTTCAACTTAATGCCCTTGTCCTCGACCATCCCATCGAACTTCGATTTTGTGGCTTATAATATATTCTATTTTGAATCATTAGTTGGCTGCTTGTGCTTTCGGACGCTTATCAGATGCTACACACACACACTTCTGAATATGATACGCTTCAACTAATTTGCTTCCAAAGCCTAACATGCCGTACCCAGATGAGCATGTACTTTAGGTCTTCTGTTTGACGTACTATATACTCTCAAGTTGGATTTTGTCAAGCAACAGCACCAGTACCGGCAACTCCTATTCTTTCATACATAATTTACAGGCCAGACAAGCAAGTTCAATAATTCAAAGCATGCTAAAACTCCTAATAGAAAAATTGTTGGCATTTAGTAGGAAGAAAGTAACTAATGGTAGCATCTAATTATTAGAAGATACAAATAGAAAATCAACTTTAGAGATTCAGAGACACTGCACATGGATTTCTAGGCACTTGTCAAAAGCATAAAAGGACACAAGCTAAAAGACAGTGCAAATGGATTTCCAGGCACTTATCACATGCTAAGGAAAACTACTTCAAGTCAAGCAATTGTCAATGTCTTTTAACACAATCAAAGCTCCATCTTTTAACTACCAAATGACCATTGTGCACAGGCATCTCAGTTTTAAAGACTGGCTACCTTGTCAAAATGAAAATTAAAAAATTCCTCAGCACCAGTGAATTTAATATATACCTAGGCTGAACAGCAACACAATTATTCCTAATAATAGCCAAAACTAATCAACAGAAATCTAATTAAAAAAAAATATCAACAGAAATAAACACAAGAATCCAGGCAACTAATTGCCACATGCATTCTAATAACTGCCACACATTAGACTCCACAAGCTTCCCTCCTGACAGTCAAATTCTCCACAGTCCACATTCAGACAATCTATGACTAGACCCATCCCACTTGACTGCATGAATTATTCTTCAATAACCAGAAAATAAATAAAAGAATAAGGGGTTTCTGTTTAGCACAGAGATTGAGATGCACACTCTACATGAATCTCTTGTGATAGCAAACCACATATTCAAGATTATAAATGAGATTTCAAGCATACGTTCAATGTGTCCCTACATCACATGGAAAGAGCTGGAGGTCACAGTTCTGTGAACATTTGAAAGGATAAAGCAGGACCATAAACAGAGAACTGAAGTAGGAGCATCCAGGCAAAATCCAAAACCTCTGGACTGTAAGATCTCTCAGAAACAATGAAAGCAGAGTAGCGGCAAATAATGCGAAAAAATGTGACGGGAATCAAATAAGTTGCGACTTCCAGTTTATATGTGTAAACAGAATTTATTATAAACCAAGTACGGAAAAACTGGGAGCAAGTGATTAGCACTTCTAACACATGAATAAATTTCCAAATCCATATAAAAGTGGTAAAAACAGTAAACTGAAAAGAGGCATGACTTAATAGATAGAAGCATTTCTCGGTCAATGGCTTGATAAGAACAAAAATTACCATATGCAAATATCTAACAAAGAAACTACAATCACTATAACCATGAAAGACGAATAAAAAAGAAAAAATAAAATAGGAAGTCAGCATCTTACTTTCACTCTCTGACCATAAGAGATGGCTGTGTCAAACATTTTATCCTATCACCACAAGGCTACAGCAAGACATTATACAACTACTAGCTTTCATCATTGTCCAAGCTGCATTTGTTGTGAATAACCAAGCAACTTTTTCAATAGGGGAATGAGGCCAATTAAAGCTAACTGAAGCTGCTCTGAGCTATTTACACGAATACTGACTTGCCCTGCCCCTCTATTATTCAAATTGGCACGGCCAATCATATTTGTTGACCGACCAATCGGTACCTGGGACTGTATATTGCACCCAATAGCCAGATCTCCATGCCAATCCATGACAGAGAGCCCAAGAGTTGTCAACGAACGACCAAGAGGATAGTCCGTATCTCTTAACTGAGCCTCCAAACTGCCACCATAAGCAACATCACTACGACTGGTCATTGCACCACCAGTCATAACTACTCTGAATCTTTTATTCACGATCAATTTGTCTTCAACTTTCACCCCAGCTGATAACGAATCACCAAAGTGAGTAACTGAGAGACCAGCCATTGCCTTATTCTTTCTAAAATTACTAAACCTTGACTCACTGCGCAGTGTATAAGCCAAGTCTTTGCCGACTGTCTGCATATCAAAACCTAATGATGTTGCTTTCCCTTCCCCATGCTTTAGAGAACCGACTACTTCCATTTGAACATTGGCATCCTTTTTATCCTTTGTAACCTGACCAGAAAATGATATGGGAATTTTGTTTTTAACAACAAAGAGTCTTTCTGCATTTATACCTTCATAACCAACATCATGATCCCAACCATGGGTTTCTAAAACAGGCCTCACAAGCCACTGGTTGGAGGAATCTAGGTAGCGATAACGGTGTGTGGGATTATCAGAGTCAAAAGAAGCAGGTAGGGACAAATCTGGCATAGGAACGGGCACAGATGCTGCACCACTGCTTTCTTCTTCAACATTTTCGCTGTTGTCACTAGGCAGATCCTTAGCCGCAGCTGCCATTTTCTTCATCATCTTTCGTCGCCTTTTCTCTTCTTTCAACTGCTTCTTCATAAACAACTTTTCCCTATATTCTAACTCATCAAAATATGCCCTCTTCTGAGCTTTACTAAGCTTAGCCACCTGGGCTTTCGTCAAATGTTTAAATGCTGGCAATTCATCAAATTCTGACTCATCTTCAGATTCTGATGAATCATCCAAATCATCATCTAAACTGTCCTCATCACCAAACTGCTCCTCAGGCAGTTTAACTTGTGGTCTTGACTGGAGAAGGGACGAGAGAAGGAATGGTAATGGAGGTGCCCGTGACCGAGTACTGAAAGGCTTCCCAGGTGGAGTATCTTGCAACTTCAAAAGTGTATTTGCTTCAGCCAAAATTTTTGATGCAAAAGAAAGCAATAATAAATGAGGCTTCCAAACCTGACCATTTGGCAATACTCTCTGCCCAGCCCTATTTGTTCTACAAGCAGAATGATTCTCCACCAATGAAACGGGATTCATCAGCCTCATGTCCCCAGCTGCCTGACGAATAGCTTGCTGAACAACATGAGACCGTTGGGTCACAAACATATCATAACTAGAAGCAGTACCATTTGGACCATCGGGTGGAGCAGATGCGGCATGAGTCAGAACCACAATAGCATTAAACCATATTGAAGGTCCAAATATATCAGTAATGGTTCGTAATAGAGGCATGTCACTAAAGTCCCTATTTTGCATGTCCAGCCTATCAAGATACAACACAATATCTGGGGGTGTTTTCTTGATGAAACGCTTAACAGAATGAAGGATCTTTTCATTCTGGCTTTGATCTGACCATGAAGGAAGAAGGCCTGGTGTATCAATGACTCGTACTTTAATCCCCTGCACAGTACCCACAACATCCTGAACCTTCTTTGTTCCCATCTGAAAAGCATCAGTACCAAACTTAACTTCATCAAATATTGAATTTATGGTCGCACTTTTACCAACACCTGTCTTTCCCAGCACCATAATGGTACAAGAGAAATCAAGTGGTTCCTGCCCAGCTGCCTCAAGTTGCTCTGCCATGGCACTTGCACGGTCAAAGCTGAAGGCACCAACACGACCTCCATTTCTACCTCGCAGCTGCTCAGCTAATCCCAATCTGTACAGAACTTGTGCCACAACAACGTTATGGGGGGTTTGCCCAAGTCTATGAGCAAGCCGCAAGAACTTCACCCTGATCATCTGAAGTTTTTCACGAGTTTCATCATATTCCTCAGCCTCCCCATTGCCAGGGTCTTCAATTGGCTGAGTTTGTGTATGGGATATAGCTCCATTTACACGAGGATGCTGCACTACCCGAGAAGCAGGTTCCAAAAGTGGGGCAGCACGCCCAAGACCAGCTGGACGAGCAGGAGGGTTAACAGGCATTGTAGATTTTGCAGCTGAAGAAGCAGGCTGTGGTGAAGGTTGTACGTTACATTCTCCTGTCACTTCAGTGCTACTCCTCTTCTTTTCCTGGCCCATTTCTACTTTCTCTTCTGCTTGTTCAGCCACAACATGAACATCACAAACTATTTCACCTGCTTGCTGTGGCTGAGTCTCGGAGCTGGAATTCATTGTACCAGCCTGAATCTTTTCACTAATCTGATTGGTAGGCCTGTCTAAAGAATGTGAGCTTCCAATTTCAGGTGCCACTGTACCTTCCACGACCTCTTCATGAATATCAGTTGAAGTGCCCTCCACTTCACAAGTCTCTTCATGATGTTTTGAATCCACTCCAGCAGCAGTATCTTTTATGTCTCCATTCCTTTTAATCTCATGTTGTGTCTCGAATTTACCCAAGCTGTCACTTGCTTCTTCACTCACAACATTGCCAAGCCCGGAACCTAGGCCTGATAGAGCATCTTTCACTTCCTGACTCTCATTTTTCTGTAGTTCCGCATTCATTCTAACCAATTTATCATTCAGTTCTTCACCCTTGTCCTCTAGAAGCTTTTTACGAGTAATAGCTGAAGCATCAGTCAATTCTGCAGCCCTGTTGTCTTGATATTCAGTACCTGATTCATTCTCCTTCAATCCCCCACTGTCACCATCTTCAGGCAGGACCTCCCCACTTGCCTTAATTTCACCATTATTCCCAACCATTCCATCAATTCCATTTTCCAATTTTGCATCCACTACAGATTCCTCCACATTCACACGACCGAAATCACGATTTTCTGGCTTCTTAGCCCCATCTTTAAGAATTTCACTTTCTACTCCAGCACCAACCTCATATATCTCTGTTGCATCATTCAATTCACCACTCGTTAATCCCTTATTAGTACCTCCCTCATCAACCTTGTCTGGATACACAACCTCAATGATGCGCTCCTTCCCTCTATCAGTTCCATTTTCCAATTTTGCATCCACTACGGATTCTTCCACCATCACATGACCGGAATCCCCATTTTCTGGCTTCCCCACCCCATCTTTTTGAATTTCATTTTCTACTCCAGCATCAAGTTCAGACACCCCTAATTGCTCATTCAATTCACCACTTGTTTCTGCCCTCTTAGTCCCTCTCTCATCAACCTTTTCAGGTACCACAGCCTCAATGACACTCTCAGCTCCTGCCAAATCCCCCACCTTACCCTCACCCACAATATCATTCCCACCCTCACTTGGAACCACTTCAGTCTCGTCAAAGCTATCCATTTCACCTCCTACATTGGAACCCCCATCGACCGCAACCGAACCCAAATCACCAACACTGGCATCATCTCCTGATTCATCTTTTGTTCCCTGATCATTCAGATGGTCAGGTGTGTCTACTGCCTCCTCAAAAACATCTTCTACATCTTTTGGCTCATCAGAGCTCACCATAACCTTCTCCTCCACTTTCTCGTCAACAAACGCATCTACCACAGGCTTGTTAACTCCATTTTCCATTTTCAATTTTCAATTTTCAATATGTTTGCTTCAAATCCTAGATTCAACAAAACCCATTTAACCAAAGCAATTAAAAATCAAACAGAAACCATTACAACCATCAAAAACCAAGGAGAAAAAAAAAGCACCCACAACATCAAAACTACCAAAACCCTAACATAATAATCCGTTTAAATCATAAAAACAATACATATATCAATTAAAAACAAATAAAAAGCGAATTTTCCCTAAATTCCATCACTAATACAATATTTAACTAATAAAAAACAGATCTTGATACTGTATTATAGTTCTTCATTAGTGTTTGTGCAACGACAAAAATCAAGTCAAAAGTTATAATAAGTCATAAAGCATGTAAACTAAAATATATATATATATATAAATAAAAACCCAGAAAAAAAAATTACCTGCTTTGAGGATGCTAAGAGAGAGAGATTAATAAAGGGAGAGGGCAAAATAAACAAAGAAAAGAAAAGGGTCTGTGTATTTCACTGTAAAGGATCGGCTTTCATGTGCTAACTTTTGATATCTACTAACTTCTTTTAGAGGGCGCAGGGCTTTGGCTTGCCATTTTATAAGATTTGAAGATAAGAGTTTGATCGACGGCTGAGAGTGGTGTGGGGTTTGATCTGACGTCGTGGGAGGATCTTATTGGTAACCACGTGAAAGACGCCAAATCATGATGACGTGGACGAAATGTGGGGAAAAAAGGCCCTCCTGTTTTTAGATTTCTTCTGCTTGTCACGTGACGGGGCAAGGGAACAATTGTGGGCCGTTGGTCTGATTTGTGATTTGATGTTTTCTTTTTTTCTTTTCTTTTTTCAAATTAATACAAATGTGTTGCTTTCGCAACATTTTATCCCAAATTAGTGATGTTGATCCATTATATAGTCAATTTTGTAAATTAATATTACATTTTTCCCAAGAAAAGTGCGGGAAATAAGGAAAATGTATTCGTTCTATTTTTATAAGTTGACCTAAATTTTGATCTTTACCACTTTACCATAAATTTAATTGAGGTAATCTTTATTTTTTTATTTAAAATCTAAATAGATTTAAAATAGTTCAAATTCTAAATAGACCTAAATGTCTGAATCTGAATAGTATATTTATTTTTTGTCTGAATCGTTAAAAATAAATATTAAATTTTTTTAACTTAAAAAATCTAAAAGCTAATATTTTTATATTTATACCTTTACAAATTAAAAATATTAAACAAATAGTAAACATCTCTAAGAATATAAATAAGATAATAAATTATCATAACGTAAATCATATTTAATTGAATATAACTCTTTAATATTCTATATTATATATGTTAATCAATTTTATTATAGTTTTTGATGTTTTTATTTATTTATTTTCATAAAAAATTATGAAAATAAATAATGCTAATTGAAGAAAATAAAAAGATGAAAATAATAGTAGCCTACCCCTATATACTCTCACAAATTATATAGAGATTAGTAATAATGCTAATTATTAAATTTTGTTTAGGTAAGAATGAAAATTAATTAATTAGATAGGAATATTTTAAATAATATTTTTTAATGATATCATTCAAACTTTTTATATTAAGTAAAAAGCTAAAAAAATTAGTTTAATAACTTAATGACTGAAAATTTTCATTAAGTTGAAAAAACAAACAGACTTTAATGACTTAACTGATTAAAATTAAGTCAATTAAGTCATTAAAAACAAATAGCCACTAAGTGTTTTAAGTAGGAGGATGTTCAAAATATTTAGACACAAATAATCCTGCCAATTAATTAATATTTTATGTGGGTTGAATTTAAATAGAAATTCTCTAATTTCTAAGTAATAAATATATTTAAATTGTTAATGAGATAAAATTTCATGTTGGTTGACTATAAATCTTGAACTAATTAAGTATAAAAGGCTGAAGTAATCTTCAACTCTTGAACTAATTTTAGAGTATAAATTAAGTCAGTGGGAGAAATATAGTAACAAAGACAAACTCTAATACGAGGATGTGGTGGACTTAGTGTCAAACGATCGAATGGATCAAAGTTGATGCCCCTTCTTTGCTGACTGAAGTTTCATTTGAGGAATGTATTATTGAGTAATTGATTTATTTCTTGTTCTCCAGGAAAAAGAGTAAAACATGGGTTTATATATGGAATGGGAGTTGTTCCTCCTAAAAGATATAGTCTTTTTTTAGTTAAATATATGGATATCATAAACATCTCCTCGAGCTTTAGATACAATACCATATTATGGTCAAATTCATGTATAAATAGGTCAAACTGTCTTTCACATAACAAGAACTAAATAAAAAGATTGATCAATTCACATGTAAACGTGTGTGCGGGAAGAAAGAAAAAGGAGTGGGGTTTGGTGTGGGGGGGTGTGCGTGGGGTTGGTGGGGTGGGTGGGATGAAAGGGTGTTGGGGGGTTAAATCCTACTTCGAATGAGATTAAATCAAGTTGAGAAAATTCTCAACTCTTAAACTAATTTTTGAGAATGAGTTAACCCATGTACTTCTCTACTTATCAATATAAATATATATTATGATCATAACTATCTGTTGTTACAATTTGCTTGATTTCATGACCCTTTCTCCCCTCCATAACCTTGAAACCACTAGCTCAGAAGATAAACCATGAGGCAGGCAAAGACATAATTTAATTAATATTTCCAAAGAAAGATCTTGTTGAGAGTTGATGTGTGTGTCAAACCCTTGGTGGACAGTGATGCTTCCAAAAACGTGAAATGCTGTCCTAAATTTTCTCAACTCCAACTTGGTCTCGTTCTGTTTGTGTAAATGTGAAGTTTTATTTGTAATGATCACTCATCGATTGTTGTTTCATGTTGGGAAGTTCTACTACAAGCATCATACATTCACACTTGCAATGCTAAATTGCTAATTACCTGAAACATGATTATCAAAAATAGTTCTTGCACGATCTTTCATTTAGGAATCATTATTCTTAAGTTTTATTTAGGAAAAAAGGTTACCATTCGTAAGTGTTAAAACCAAAGATTGTCCAAGCTCCGTCCGTGCCTCCCTAGTCCTACTAAAAAAATAATGCGGGGTTAAGCAATTGACTTCGTTGTTCATAACATGAGTGCATTCAAAATTATTGTCAGCTATATTTCGTTTTGTAACGCCCTACAAGAAAGAGCTAGTGGCCCAAACCCAACGTTATCCATCAAACTACCGGAAAACCCCGATGCCCGCCGGAGCTTCCGATGCCCTCTAATTTCTCGCCACGTGGCATAAATCAAAGAAGCTGCCCAACAATTGCTTCATCCAGTCCTTTATTTATCTGTCACCAAGAAAAACGATAAAGAGTTTTAATGGTGCGAACAAAACAATTGTAACACCACGTAACGTAATTTACAGTGTCAGTTGAAAAGTAATGTTAATTTTTAACATAACGCTATAACACTACATGATTTTTGTACTTGTTTTTTTGTTATTGTGTCAAAATTTTCGATGTAAATATCAATGTTTTGTGCCAATTAAGGAGCAAAATGATCATTTGAATTACATGAGACAGCGAGAGTCTCCCAGGTTCCTTCCATATATCTATTTTTATGTTTCTTTCCATGTATCTGTTTTTATTTTTTCACAATATGTTGAAAGTATGGAGTGGTTGCGACCTGTAAAGAGTCAATACACATGCAACTCTTATTCCATGATAAATTGGTACAGAAACAGAAAAAACAATGTTCTGTTTGCATGTATGGTATTTTGCACTTATAATATTATAAACCAAATATTTATTTATCTGGAGCTAATTCGCTTAAGTCTCATTTTCTGTTCAACTCTCTTGTTGAAAGTTGTCCCAGATGAAATTGAGATTCTTTGCCTGCATCATCTGTTAGGCTATCCAATCATATCCTACCACATGCAAGTTTACTTGTAAAGCCGTCAATTAATATGGTAATTAAAAGAGTACTGCTGCTTGAACAGAAGATTTAAGCAGAAAAAAGACATAATAAACTATAACATTAATATATAAGAGGAAAAAAATTAAATAATTAATTAATATTATAAAACAATAAAATGGTGTAGTTCATTTTGTCTTCCTTCTGGCTTCTTAAGCATCTAATTGGAATAAATTTAGAATAATATTAGGGATCCTTTGTAGTACATTTTATCTTCCTTCTTTCTTCCTTAAGTTTCTAATTATAATAAAAGGAAATTATCTATGTACCATATTTTTTTTATTATATGTACATTTAACCACTATAAAATTTTGATGTGTACTTTGTACCATCTTTATTTTAAAACTTATATCAATCAACTACTTTGACACTAAAAATAACTATTTTACCCCTAAATAAATTAAAAGACTATTTTATCCTATACAATTTTGAAAAATAGAAAAACTGTAATTATAAGGATACCCTAAATTCAATAAAATAAATAAATCTCAAAATCAAAGATGATATTTTTTAAATGAAATTATAATTATAAAAAATAACGTCTTGTAATTATAATTTTATTT
This sequence comes from Atalantia buxifolia, assembly GCA_030444775.1. NCBI lineage: Eukaryota > Viridiplantae > Streptophyta > Magnoliopsida > Sapindales > Rutaceae > Atalantia > Atalantia buxifolia. The sequence continues at coordinate 26,555,666 of CM059838.1, forward strand.
AATTTTTGTAATTAAATTAAACATAAGGAAGTTTACAAAAATTAACATGAAGAGAAAAGCTCCATAAAATTATTGTAAACTTCCCTATAATTAATATTAAGAAACTTCCCCATACAAATTTAATGAAATTATGATTATAAAAAATTATTATAATAATTTTTAAATGAAATTATAATTATAAAAAATTAACATATTGGATTCAAGATTTATTTCTTTTATTAAATTTTGTATAATAAAATAGAATTTTAATTCATTTAGGGATAAAATGATCATTTTTTAATGTCAAAGTAGTTGATTGATATAAACTTAGAAACAAAGGTGGTTTAAAGTAGATGTCAAAATTTTTGTAGTGGATGGATGTATATATGACAAAAAAAAAGTGGTACAAAGATAATTTCGCTATAATAAATATAGAGTAATATTAGGGATCCCAATAATTGAGTCCTATCTAATATGACATTTATCTAATGGATAATAGAATATTAATTTTATCAGATATAAAATTTATTATGAATGGCCTATACTAGTTGAGACTCCAAATTAGAACTCAACTCTCACACATAGATTTAAGATAGTTTTAGCATTTAAATACATGGCAGGATTTTCCGGGACAAGCATACAGTTGGCATGTTGACCTGCCCCATTTAAATCTTTTTTTCATCAGCTCGGATCTTGAGCATGACTCATTTTGAAACTTGGATGGTAAACTCTACAAACCTTTCCGTAATGGAAGCGCTAGAAAGTGTTTGCTCATATCTTCTTGGAGAATGTGATATGATCATTAAGGTACCCGCCATATTATTCAAATGGTCTTGCAGTTCATTCACTAGATAATTGTGTTGCTTAATATTATATACATTTTCCTTCATCCATGAAGGTTGCAGTTCATGGTACGTTGTCCCACCCCAAAAGTTGTGACCCAAAAGAGCATATACAATAATCATAACATAACATGAATTAACTTCTTTTCTTGAGCAGAAATTGTATACTCTATTGTGTATTGTATGTCTCTGAATGACAAATCTTGTGGAAGAATTGCATTCTTCCGACATGGGGAGATGTCGTCTGTTTGGAAGTCATATACCCACCAATCTTCGGTCGTGTTATGATGACTAAAACAAATACAATCATTTTGACACCTCACTTTGCTAGCAGAGAGACTGACATATAACAATTACTCCCCAAAAATGATGTCCTATCCCTAAATCTCCTCTTCTCACTGCATTAGAATCTACCAATATCAAGCTCAAACACCTCAATATCATCAACAATATTAACTGATTTTCTTGAGATGAGGAAAAAAAAAGTTAAATTTTCCCATCTGATTCAAGCAAATATCCCTTGAAATGCTTTGAATAGACAGAAGGAACAGCTATTTTTAGACGCAAAGCTGTAATTATCGGTTAACAATCAACATTATTAATAACTGCATGCAAGAGTTCCATGTAGGCTCAAAGCATAGAAGCTAGCTCCCTTTATAACCAACAGCATTTGTAAATATCGCATAATACGTTCTTGTTTTTTCGATTGTGAAACGATATACCGAATTCAAATTTGAAGTTTCTGTGGATATCAAAGAGTTCGAGCCGTGGTGCTATTGCCTTTTTATTGCATTGCCTTGATGGTGCTCTCCGTGAATTGGTCACACCTCCGTGACTAATGTCACACAGTAAAGGCGACTGCCCTCAGATAACATTGATCAATGCCATGGAAGATATGGCCAAGGTTCAATACCATTGGCATCGGCTTCGTTTTTAATTGCAACTTGCTTCTTGTTTCCCTTCTTCACCATTCTAGTTTTGATGGAGAAATAGAACTGGTTTTGAGGATGCAACTGCCAGCTGGTTGGAGTACTACAATAAGAAAATATATGAAGCTCTATAAGTGGCTCTCAAAATAGGGGTTAGACTATATTACATACAGCAAACTCATGAGTTGTCACTTGTAATAACTCAAATGTTCATATACCATACGTTTTTTATTTTAGGTAACAACTCAAGTGTTGTTGTATGTATATATGATGTAACATAGCATGAGCTCAAATTTAGTATGAAATTATTACATGCACAAGGTAGAGTTGACCTTAGAGAGCTGGGTTGGTGATTGCCTTGGACAGCAAGGTACTGTTCTGCATATTATATTGTCTTGGGCAGCAAGATTGCTCTGCATTTTTTACTTTTTCAAAGGATACATTGGAGCTAGAATAATTGGAGTTCAATATTGCACGTGCAAATTCTAAGAAAGTGGGCGGCAAATTTATACTAATGTTTGTTTATTCCATTATTGCTTAGACTTGCAATGTTTTCTCAAGTAGTTAATAAACAGTAGCACGGTCATATATGATAAGTATTTCTAGTTGAAAAAATCGTAGCTTGCGTTAGTGCATCTCAAAGTTTGGTAATAATATATCTGGCGTCTAATCGTCCTTTCATTTTTACTACTCACATATCAGTATTATATGGTTGTTACGTGTCCCACTTTTTATGGGAAAAATGTGAACATTATCATTACTCTTTTGATAATATACAAAAGCTCTTAGACTCTTGCTATTAATTTAATTTAATTATTTTTAGATGTGTGCTAGCTAGTTCAATTAAAATCTCTTATGGTAGTACAAAAGGTCTAATCTTCGAGTTTCGCACTTGAATAGGTAGAAAATAGAGTTATAATGGGTAGAGAATTGAACTAAAATTACCATCTTTGAAATAAATTATTTTAGGAAGGTCTACATTGTTAGGGTTTGAAAATATTCAACAATTACTAATTTATACGATATAATTTACACCAAATAACCTTCCTGAGTAGTTCTAAATAGTTTTATTTAGTTAGTTATCTGATTTCAAATTTTAGGAGGTAGAAATTCAAAAATAACTTTAAAAAAGAAGTCTGTGAAAGGCATCTGTGGCCCTGGCATTATTCATTTCTTAAACAGATCAAATCAGTTGAACATAATCACAAACATGCATTATTAGCCAAAATGCACGGCAGAAGCAATGTCCGCTTTATTGCATTAAAGAGAACACAAAATCAAACCATAACCATAATTTTGTTTTTAGAAGTAATTATAAGTCTTTCTCTTGCTGGTTCAACCTCAACGGCAAATCTTATGGGAGAATTTCATGACTTCTACACAGAGAGATGCTGCCTCTCTGTAAATCATACACCCACCAGTCATGCTCTATGTGATGGCTAAAATAAACACAATCACTTGTACATCCCATTTTGCTTGAAGAGACTGACATGCAACAATTAGACCCCAGAAACAATGCCCTATCTCCTCCAAGTCTCTCAATCTTAATCCATGAAAGTGTACTAACATCAAGACGAAACACCTCAACATCGTCAACAATATTAACTGATTTTCTAGAAATTAGAAAAATCAGTAAAATCTCTCCATCTGATTCAAGCAAACATTCTTTAAAATGACTTAAATACATGGAAGGAACGGCCCGTTTTGGACCCAATGCCGTGATTCTTGGCTGAGACTCAATGTCTTCAATAACCGTAAGAGTTCCGTGCAGACTCAATGCATAGAACTTCCCTTTATGAGCAATAGCATTATTAAATCGCATGAACCGGTTTCTTTCTGATTTATAAGAATTACAATTAGGGTCAGGAATTGTACTATCTTGCTTCATCCACGCATATTCTGCTCCTTGTTTTTTTCTATAAAACACAAGAGCTGGATGTGTCGTCCCCGTCAGAACCATCACAATAGAATTCATATTCCAGTACGGAAATTTTGTTGATGAAGATATTACCACTCGTCGGAACGGAATCCTTTGATCCCATGATGGAAGGAGGTGTTGGGGTTCCCCTGTTTCAGGAAAATGAAGATAATATTCATTAGGCGATGCTCCTCTGCTCACAAGTGCTCCATCTGAGTATCCAACGTAGTGCTTCCAAGGTGCCGGTATTGGCCTGGTCTTCCCATTACAGACGTTCCAGGACCACTCTCCTTGATGAAATGTTGTGTTGAATTCAAACTTTGTGTCTTCGTTGACATCGTGGAGTTCGAGCCGTGGCTGCTGTATCATTGCTTCTAAATTACACTGCTTCGTTTGAACTCTCCATGATTTGGTCACTCCTCCGTAGCTTATGTCAAGCATTAGAGCAGAAGATGGGCATGAAACCACGTTGATGAGTTGCTGTGGAAGATCTGGCCATGGCCTTAAGCCATTGGCATCGGCTTCTATTTTGAACCAAACGCGCTTCTTGATTTGCTTCTTCAGCTTTCTTGCCATTAATTAGTATGTGATTGGGAGAAAGAATCAGGCTTGAGAATGGAGTAATAGCGTGGGATATATACACACACACATACATGTAGTCTTTTTCTAATGCAGGTGCTCATTATTTTTCATACGAATACTCTTTTAGACCGTGAGGTTTAATATACTCAAATTTTAATATTATAAAATCATATGGTTTTATTGTGCATTAAAAAATAACTCTATTAAATAGCACTACTTAACATTACATCCGCATTAAAAAAATGAGGATCTCGTGCCTGAGAATGCATGCATGCATGTATGTGAGTGTGTGTGTAATAATATAAGTGAGGATGCCACAAAAGTACGAAAAAATATAAATTTCAATATAATAAAAACTGTATTATTGATCTGTTAGTATATTAAAATTTATAATTTTTTATTAGTTAGTGGCATCCTCACTTTATTAAAATGAGAATGATTATTATATAGTTAAGACTTGGCTTCCAAGTTCTAATATCTTTTTATTAAATGAGAAAAAAGGGGATATGATTAGTTATTAGACAAATTAAAAAAAGAAAAGGAAAAATACTACTTGTTGAGAGTTGATCTTAACTAGTTGCTTATTCTCTCCTTGGGCAACAAGATTAAGGAAGATTGGAGATTAGTGGTAATAAAGAACAATATTTCTTTTTGTTCCGGAATATTTGACATTCGGGATAAGTATAGATCAAAAGATGATCCAAAGTCATTACTCAAGTTAAAGACAATTTGAGAGAAGATAAGGGTACCGCTGATTTAGCTTATTTATTTAATAGTTTTATGTTTTTGTCCCTTATTTTTGTAGATTTTTATTATGTCCCTTCAAGAATGTACTTTCTTTTTTCTGATGCCCGTTGATTGTTGTGCCAGAAGTCCAAAAAATTATGCAAGAAGACAACTAAATAATGTTATGCAAAAGTGAATTTGATCCGATTAATATAACTGAATTCTAAAGGATATCAAGTCATAATATATATTGGGCAGGATACATCCACCTTATCTTTTGTGTAAAATCATCCCACTGATTAGTGTTTTTTAAAAATTACAATGTTATCCTTGTATGAAATGACTAAAACAAGCAAACAGTAAAACTTTTATTTTTATAATTGCTGTTCAAACAACAGATTAAAACACTTGCAGTACTTTTTCACATACTTTTTCACATACACTGTAATTCAGAAATTTATCCAAACAAATGTATTGAATAACTGTACTAAAGAATACTTGTAACTGTTATAAATTTAGAGCCAACGAGTAAATAAAATAGAGTAATGGAGTGTTCAATATACAATATGAATTTCACCTTTATTTGAGATATAAATGAATAAATAGTGGCATATACCAGAATCTAATCAGTTGCATTTTTTTCAACAAATCTGAAAAAATTAAAAGAAACAAAAAAGAATTATAAATATTATATGGACGAGCTTATTTGTGGTATTTATGGGGTGGATATACAAAATATGTTGATTTTAATTTTTTTAATGGAGTGATTTTATACAAAAAGAGGGTGGAGATATCACCACCCGATATATAGATTATCTAAGTAAATATTTTATCATTTAGGTTCCCTGATGTTTCATGTTCTTAAATCAATTTTTAACTTGTTAGATTTTGTTAAATATGTTGGAATCGCCAATCCTCTTTGTTGATTGTTATATAGCCATTATTTCTGCAGAATTTTCAAGAGCGCTAGCCCTCAATTTTTGTACTTTTCGTACATCTTTACATTTCTAAAGGATCAACTTAGTGTTAATAATTATAATGAAAGATTACAGTTCAATTTTTCATGGCGATATTGAAATTTCATTCGGTACTGCGTAGAAAAATTAAATTAAAATCATCTTATTATCGATATTTTAAATAAAAGTAATGATAAAGGTATAATTACCTATACAAATTAGTGTGTACAAATTGATATGGCATAAGAGATTAGCAGTATAAATCTATCATGAGTCCACATAATTAAAAAAAATAACTGATATCGCTTTTCAACCAATCTTTTCGTGTCATCTCAGTTTGTACATATTAGTTTGTACAAAACCATTTGTATTTATTATTGTTTAAATATTTATTTGTATTAGTAGAGAAAAGGAGTAAAAGCTCAAATGACAGATAATGTAATTTACATAAAAGAAAAATGTTATACAATTACATTTTTATGTTTAGCTTCAAAATTGATATCTGTTGTGGTGACATCTTCGTTACTGTCACTCTTTTTGAGAATTCATTAGCTTTGGCAGAGCTTTTAACAATCAGCAAAAGTGATTTTATGCAATTTGTTCATAAGATGCAAAATATTTCATAAAATCACAATTGTCTTGATAAAAAATTGTTTATTTATTATTTAAGATAACAACCGAGATTTTATTTAGTTTCCTCCAATAAGTCAGAAAATTTTAGTAGAAAGGAGCAATCATAGGATCAAGAATAGTGATATGTATATAGAATATTAACACAAAAAATAGCACGTCATCACTGCAAAACCAAAAAAAATTAAAAAAAAAAAAAGAATTCATTATAACACAAAAAAATTACCAATCACGTGGTTGGTAGCTGAAGATACTAATAGTAAACAAATATGGATCCCAAGCTGAATCAAATGCAGCAATTTGTTTGCTTCCACGTCTCAGACGAAGTAATAAAAAGAGATTATATGACATGATTACTCTCTTTCACCTTTTGTTAACAATTACCTGTCAACTTTTCTTCGACTTTTCAACCCCGTGTTTGTTCAAAGCCTCTTCAAAGATTAAAGAAATTGGAAAAAGGATTTTAATCCAAAATCGGTCTTTTTTTTTCAAATATAAAACAGTTCATTGTTGAAAAAAAGAATTCAACGAAAAACACAATTTATTAATTGTTTTGTTAAATAATGTGATGTTAGATGGGTCCCTTGAACATAGAGTTCAAGAAACCGCTTATGAATCATTGATAAATTAGTACTGTGCTTCCATGCACGTATCATATAAAAATTATTTACAGGATTGTACAGCCCTATGTCTTTTTAATAACTTGTGTTCCATTGTTATTCCCCGTGGATGCTTTACTTTTATGATCATATATTGCTAGGGGCAGAGCTCATTTTACTCCTCCATGAGTCCTGTATATAACGTTCTATTGTAATAACTTTTCAAATAGAAGTTGTTTAAATAGAGTTTTTAGAGTTATTTATAGAATTTTTACTAAAAGAATTTAATTTGTTTGTTCATCAATGAAAATTTTTATTAAAAATTATATATTTACTTTATTAGACAAATTTTTTAAAATTGTATTATAAAAGGAATAAATTAAAATTGTAAAATAAATTAAGGTTATTTTAGATAATTTAACACTTAAAAAAAACTCTACAATCTCTATTTCTAAAAGCATAAAATTTGAGTTTTTATTAGTAAAGACAAAATAGCCTTTTTAATTTTCAAAATCTCTAACCAAAATGTAGTCAAATAATAATAAAATTTTTGAAAAGAGCTTAAAAAATTAAATAACATTTATGATCATAAATTAATACTAAACGTGCACTAAATTTACCTCTTTCTAGGTTTATTAATTTGCTAATTATTTATAAGAGAAGAAATGGGAGTGAAAAAATTAAAAAAAAAATTGCAGAGAGGTGGCATGAGAAAATCGATGAAGACATTTAGTTCGAAAAGAGGACGATGTAATACGGCGAGAGAAAATGGAGATATTGAGGAAAGAGAAGTTACATTAATGAATTACTTATAAAGTAAGGAGCATAAAAGATATTTATTGAGTATTACCAGCAATTTAGGTTATAACTTCATTTAAACTTGATCATTGATAAGCCACTAATCTATTAAAGGTGATAAAATTATGAGTAATTTCATCTCAAATGAGTGGTAATTTTTTATTAACCAGTAAGATAATGTTATGATTCACTTATAATTAATGAAAAATCATCAACCATTTAACGAATTATACATCACATACATACGTACGAGTCAACAACTCTTCTATTCTAATTTTTCATAATTTTTGTAGGAGATTTTAACAAATGGTATTTAAGAAATTCTAAAGCCAGCATTTGATTTATATACAGTTTTCGTAATTAGACACCCAGAAGAAAAACGTGTTCAAACTAACCAACGAGAGTTAACTCGTCATTTCTTTCTCCCCTGACGGTATTTGAAAAATCATCACAAACCTATTCCGTATACAGAGAATTAAGAAAAATACATGCCATTAGTATTAGATCTAAGATCATATTTTTCTTACAGTATAGTTGTTACTGAAGTCCAAATAAAATATACCCGAAACAGTAACCAAAATTATTCTCTTTTATCTTTTACCTTTTGTTAACAATAACAGCTTCTACATTATTAAACTTTTACCACGTCTCAGACAAAGGTAAAAGTTCCAAATATTAAAGCATAAAAAATCTTAAAGGGCAGATCGGCATTTTAGACTATTGCTTTGATAGGTATAGTTTTTGTCCCTTCTTTTTTATAGATTTTTTATTATGTTCCTTCAAGAATGTACTTTCTTTATCCCGTTACCCATTGGTTGTTGTGCCAAAAGCCCCAAATTTTATGCAACTAAACAATTGTTATGTTAAAGTGAATTTAACCCGATGATATAACTGAATTGTAAAACCATCCCACTTATTATTATTTTTTTAAATTACAATGTTATCCACGAGTGAAATGGTTAAAATAGGTAACGGCAAAACTTTTTATTTTTATGGATGGTGTTCAAACACCAGAGTAAACACTTACAATACTTTTTCACGTACACTGTAATTCAGAAATTTATTCTAACAAATGTATTAAGTAAGCGTTAATACATATACTACAAAACACTTGTACTTATTATAAGTTTAGAATCAACGAGTAACTAAAATAAGAGTAATGGAGTGCTTAATAGACAATATGAATTTTACCTTTATTTAAGATATAAATGAATATAAGTAGTAGCAGATATCAGAATTTAATTAGTTTTATTTTTTTTCAACAAATCTGAAAAGAATTAAAAGAGAAAGAAACATTATAAATTACATGGACAAGGTTATTTGTGGTATTTATGGGGCGGCTTTACAAAATATGTTGATTTTAATCTTTTTTTTTTTTATTTGGATGGTTTTACCCAAAAAGAAGGGTGGAATCACCATCCTGTATATTCATTATCCAAATAATATTTTATCATTTAGGGTCCCTCATATTTTATATTTATAAATTAATTTTTAACGTGTCAGGTTTCGATAAATATGTTGCAATCCGCCAATCTTATTTGTTGATTGTTATATACAACCCATTATTTCTGCAGAACGTTCAAGAACACTCGCTTTAAATTTTTCTATCTTTTTCATATAGCTTTAGATTTTTAACGGATGAACTTACTGTTAAGAAATATAATGAAAGATTACGGTTCATGAAAAAATTTCATTTAGAATTTCTTGGAAAAATTAAATTAAATTCAATTTATTATCGATATTTTAAATATTTATTTGAGAATGAGAAATTTTATCCAGTAACTACCAATTCTTGCCCTGTAAAAGGGACAAAAGCTCAAATAACAGATAGAAGATGCAGTTTCCATAAAATAATCTTACACAGTCACATTTTTGTGTTTAACTTCCAAATTGATATTTGTTTGTAGTGACATCTCCGTTACTGTCTCTCTATTTCTAAGTTCATTAGCTTTGCAGGGCTTTTAACAATCAGCCAAAGGGATTTTATGCAATTTGTCCTTAAGATTCAAAATATTTCATAAAAATCACAATTTTCTTGAAAAACAAAGTTGTTTCTCAAATGTTTATGATGACAACCCTTCTTGAGATTTTACTTAGTTCCCTCCAATATTTCAGAAAATTTAGTAAAAATGAGCAATTCATATATAGAATCAAGAGTAGTGATACATATATATAATATTAACTCAAAAAATAGCAAAGCATCACTGCAAAACAAAAACAAAAAAATCATTATAACACCAAAAAAAAAATACCAATCACGTGTATGGTAGATGAAGTTACGTAATACCCAAAAAAAAAAGGGAGAGAGAATATGGATCTCATGCTGAATAATGTGCAGCAATTTGTTTGCTTTCACACATCTTAGAGAAAGTGAATAAGAGAGAATAAATGACATAATTATAATTATTTTTATAATTAATATTATTTTTCACTCTGCAGATCATCATTCAATCTAAATGGCAAATCTTGTGGGAGAATTGCATCGCTCTCACATTGAGATATACCCTTTTGGAAGTTATAAGCGCACCAATCTTCATCTTTGTGATTCCTAAAATAAATACAATCACTTCTGCATCCCATTTTGCTAGCTGAGACAGACATACAACAATCACTACCCAGAAACAATGTCGTATCCCCAAGTCTCTCCATCTTGATCCATGAAAGTGTACCAATATCAAGCCGAAACACCTCCACATCATCAACAATATTAACTGATTTTTTTGAGATGAGAAAAACCAATAAAATCTCGCCGTCCGATTCAAGTAAACATTCCTTGAAATGCCTTGAATGGACGGTAGGGGCCGCTCTTTTTGTACCCAAGGCTGTGATTCTCGCGTCTTCAATAACAGCAAGTGTTCCCTGCAAACTCAAAGCATAAAACTTCCCTTTATAACCAATAGCATTAGTAAATCTCATGAAAAAATTTCTCTTTGATTTATGATCATAACAATGAGGTTCAGCAATGGCACCATCTTCCTTTATCCATTCATATCCTCCCCATAGCCCTGCTTTTTGTTTATAATACACGAAAGCTGGATGGCTAATTCCGGTTAAAACAATCATTTCAGAATTTCGAAAATCAGGATCTTTATGTGATGAAGATATAACAGCGCGTTGAAACGGAACCCTTTGATCCCACGGAGGGAGGTGCTGGTAGCATTCCCCAATTGTAACAAAATGTAAATAATATTCAGGTGGTGATGATGATGCTCGTTTGGCCACAAGCACACCGTTGGAGCATCCAACGTAATATTTCCAAGGCATTTGCCATGGCCGGCGCCTCCAATACCAGGTTCCCCATGTCCATTCTCCTTGATGAAATGATATGTTGAATTTAAACTTTGTGTCTTCGTTGGCATCATGAAGTTCCAACCATGGCTGTGTAATTGCTCCTGGGTTACAGCACTGCTTTGTTTGAGCTGATCTCCATGACTTGGTGACTCCTCCATAGCTCATGTGAAACATTAGAGTTGAATATTGCCATGAAATCACTTTGATAAGTTGCTGCGGAAGATCTGGCCATGGCTTTAAACCAAGGGCATTGGTTTCTTTTTTGAGTGGAGCAGGCTGCTTCTTTTGTAACTTCTTCACCTTGTTTGCCATTAGTGTGTGCACGGGGTTTGAGGATGGTGTTTGGAGTAGGATACCAATTTATTAAATAGAAAGCTGTAGACGTGGCTCTCAAGTAACTAAAATCTATTTGTTATAAAATACATTTGATCAATTCTCGGAACGAATAAAAAAATGCCAGTTATACAGTTGACCTTAGCTAGCGAGGACTGCCTTGGGGAACACGGTTTTGTTAGGTACTTTTTTTTTTAATAGATACAGTAAAGATGAATATTGAGGCTAATAGAAAATCAAGGTAATAAGAGAGAGGATAAAGAGAAAAAGAGAAAAATGAGCAGGTCATAAAATGATGAATAATTGTTATGTTGATGGGTATTTCGGTTATTTTTTATTTAGATCGATAATTTGGTTTTTGTTATGCAACCTAATGTCATAGTTGTACAGTTATACATTTAAAGAAGTCAATTATTCAACTTCACAAAAATTCTTACTATTTGGTATTATTTGGGTGTTCTATGAGTGAAATTAAATCCTTTAAAATTTGAGTTTTGAATGATCTTTTGACAGGTATGCATTTTTATTTATTTATGATTGAGATTTACATTTTTTATTTTGTTCCTTTTTAATGACTATCAACTACATGATTGTATTTATTCAGACAAAAGCTTAAATCAAGTGAGAGTCCGGATCTTTTCCGTAATATCTTATTCTAAATTTAGAGTTATGTAATAATTATCTAATGAGCCCTGTCAAAATCCTAATTTTTTTCCTTTTTAACTTAACGATGGATAACAAATTGGCACGAGTTGCTTTGCTAACCCTCTTATCTTTTAGAAGAAAAAAAATATATTGTTAGCGGCAGAAAAAGGTGTCCGATCAAGACGAAGGTGCTCTCAAATTAACAACTACTGATAATAAGAAATTTTAACTGTATTCCAAAGAATAAAAAGTTCAATTCCTTGAGCAAACGTTTTATTTCCAACAAAACTCATTAACTTATAAATGCCAACCAATCAAAATGAGTAAAAGCTCATTTAATCCCTATATTTTAATATTAGTGTCCATTTAGTCCCTGTATTTTTAAAAATATCTCGAAATATCCCTGCCGTTAAAGTATTGATACCCCTGCCGTTACTTTTTATTTCTTTTGGCTTACTTTTACAATATTACCCTTTTATAATAATTTTTTATTTGAAAATTAATAAAAAGAAAATAATTAAATTACTAATTTAACCCTAAAAAGTAAAAAAATTATATTAATTTTTTTGCAAGCACCATTTGCACACTTGGTGGTTGCATACGATTTTTTACAATTTAATTTTTGACAATTAAAAATTAATACTTTTTATTTTTAGGGTTAAATTGGTAATTTAATTATTTTCTTTTTATTAATGTCCAAACCAGAAAAAATTATTATAAAAGGGTGCTTGCAAAAAAATTAATATAATTATTTTATTTTTATTTTTAGCGTTAAATTGGTAATTTAATTATTTTCTTTTTATTAATATCCAAAAAATTATTATAAAAAGGGTAATATTATAAAAAGGGTAATATTATAAAAGTAACTCAAAAGAAATAAAAAGTAACGGTAGGGGTATCAATACTTTAACGGTAGGGATGTTTCGAGGTATTTTTAAAAATATAAAGACTAAATAGATACTAATCTAAAAATACAGGAACTAAATAGATTTTTACCCAATCAAAATTTATCACCACATGGCTAACTCCAATCCACTGCCACTCAGAAAATTGTGAGGCTGCATGACAACTTCCACACGTCAATTAATTGTATATGACAGAAAATTGTGAGGCTGCATGACAACTTCCACACGTCAATTAATTGTATATGACAAACTTCTGACATTAAAACTGAAGTTTCAATTAATTCCTAGTAGCTTCATCACTTAAATGTCTTTTGAGTTGAAGCTTGGATACCGGCGCCCTTGAAATTTCATAATTCTCTAGACAATAGCCAATGCACAAAAAATACTAAGAAAGGATGATAATGGCTATAGTCACTCTACACTGGAGGGCTTTATAAGTCGACTTATGGAATCACACCTAACTGACTAACTGAAAGAGATAAATTTTGGAGTGCGACTATTGACACTCCTCAATTACTCTTATAAAAAACCCTTTTTCACCAAACACCTATTAGGAAAATTGAAATGACAATATCACTAATAATGCCCATGCATTAATTCCATAAATGCCCTTACCTATTTCTTCTCAATCAAGACCTGCAAAACTTTACGAGAAAGATAATATCAGACTAAAAAATTATCCAATTGTTTATTTGATTATCATTTAGATCTTTGAACAAAAGATAGGAATTACAGACTCTTTCATGGCAAGTAAACAAACTTCCTAAGAGAAGCTACTAGGGTTTTGACAATAGTAAAAGCAATGGAGAAGTCAACATTATAGCCACAAACAAAGTCTAAGTACTACAAATTATTCCATTTCTTACAAAGAATAAAAAATAAAAAAAATTTCTTTTCGTTGACAGTTACTAAACAGACCATTAAATAACTTGTATAGATTTTAAACCTAAAAAAGTAAATTAACACTTGTAAAGCTCATTAATCAAGTGTGTGTGTGTATAATAGAAAATTTTCTTATTAAATTCCTAACTTTTGTGGGGTCCTTGGCCTACGATTTCTAGGCATCCAATCCAAAAAATTAGTCTATTGGTTGAAGTGACTTATTATCTTTATAAACTCAAATATTTTCTCTTGACTAGCTAATGTGGGACACAACACAATAATCCCCTCCTCGGACAAAACCACCAGAGGACCTCAATCCTCTCGTACGATAGATATTAGTTGTTCCACCATCACATTTTAAAGTGTGAGGCATATGATTTCAATTCAATTCATAAGTATCTCACGTGTGAGGCATGTTGTTGGTTAAAAATTCAATTGCTATTGGTGTCAATATGCAAGTGTACACAATAAATAATAAAGTGATGAGTAATCAAGATCGCCTCCACAGATATTGGTGCTACTCGAGTTGTTATAGCAATCTCAATGATGCAATCTCTCTTTTAAATTAACTTAACGGAATTTATAAGATTAAATAACTTATAAAAACAGAACTACAATAAAATAAATTGTAATAAAAGGAAATGCACTTTAAGTCGAAAGGGTAAACATTGAGAAATGAGTAGTTGAGTGATCAAACTCTCATGATCGGGCTGACTGTACGTATTTCATCTGTTAAATCCGATTCTTTGCAAAGATTCTACAAAGACGAGCGTAATCCTCATACATCCTCAACTGTCGCATGTTGGACATCTCATACCATTATGCAACCTAACCGTAACCAATTGTTAAATTCACATAAGATATGGCATTTTGTGCTTATGTTCTCTTTACCCTACAAGGTGAATTCTTATAACTAGTTCATCACTAATCTTAAAGTAAGCATAGCCCTTTTTGACTCAAGTTAAACTCAATCGAGGAAACTCAATTTAAGACTAAGTATTACTCTAAAATGTTTCACTAAGGCAGGCCC
Source organism: Atalantia buxifolia (assembly GCA_030444775.1). Classification (NCBI taxonomy): domain Eukaryota; kingdom Viridiplantae; phylum Streptophyta; class Magnoliopsida; order Sapindales; family Rutaceae; genus Atalantia; species Atalantia buxifolia. The sequence goes on from CM059838.1 coordinate 26,570,711, forward strand.
TTGTATGGCTCTCTCCTAGCTTGTATCATTAAATGGGAGGTCAACCGAAATAATGAATGTTATATAATTTATTAGAGCAAAATGCTACAGCAAATGTGCAACAACTCACATGATCAGTCAAGAACCCATCTAGATGATTTGTCACTCAACTACAATTAGATTTAGTTCATAACTTATAAAGGAAAGCCAAACAACGAAATTTCAGCCATCAGGTACATCTTTTCAACCAAAGAATAAACAAGAAAAACAATAAACAAATGAGAAGAGTTGAATCCTAAGTATTCTGCCGATTTGATATTGGTGCATACTTGTGTCCTTCTACTTAATTCTTCTTCTTCTTTGTTCCTTTTTCCCTTTCTTTTTAATCTTGATTGACAACCTTTTTTAATGTGTGTGCTTCTTCTTTTTATAGTTGCAAACTAGGGTAAACGAAAGCTCAAGGTGCGAATCTGCCATATTTGGAAACTTCAAATTGTGATTCTGCTAATATTCCGCACGAAATCTTCTGTTATTGTCCTAGGATTGCTACATCAATGGTTATTACAACAACAAGTACAGCAGCTGCACTGTTCCAAACTTGATTATATTTTTCTATTATCTTGTTCTTTCCTTGTCTTTTCCAAGCTTATTATAACAGTATACCTCCTTTGAAATTTGAGCTTCCAATAACCTATAATTACTCACACAATTTAAGCACGCACTTATTCTAAAACAACATAATTTATGAAGAATAAACTAAAATGGTTATTCATGCAAAATAAAAACTAAAATGCAATAAAAAAATATCATTTACTCTCAAAGTAATCATGATTAAGTCTAAAAGTGACATGATAACTCTCCTTTTATAGAGTTATCACATGTGTTAAAGGTTAAAGCCAAGTTCGTTAAGGTTGTTCGCCACATGTTGTGTATTTGAGCAATTTGAAAATTAGAATTGTTGGTGATCCAAGTTATATTAAGTTGGTTTTTTAGTCAGTTTTAGTGATGATTCTAGAATGTTACATTGTGAGGTCGTAGAAAGAGAAAGTTCCATCTTGGTCTCTAGAGTCTCTTGTGCAAGCTAATGTAATAATTTTTCCATTCTTACATCAATAAATCTCATTTGATAGCTTCCCTGTGGATGTAGGTTGAGCATTCTGGCTCAATTGAACCATGTTATGATCTTGGTGTGTTGATTGATCTTGATTCATTTTCTTTAGTGTTTCTTAATTCAATCTTTTTAGTATATTGAATTGTGGGTTCCTCAGAACAATCTTTAGATTGTGCAACTCGTATTGATTTGATTTAAGGGATCTTGGGTAGTGATTAGTTGCATTAATTGGAAAGCAACCTGAATACTACAATTGGCATCAAAGCTTGGTGTCTTTGATCAAACCCAAGTATGACATCATCCAAGATTGACATAGAAAAATTCAAAGGCAAGAATGACTTTAATATGTGGAAAATAAAGATGGAAACTTTGTTGATCACTCACAATCTTGAAGATGAAATTGAGTTAGAAACCAAAAAGGAAAGGAAAGTCATCCAAGACGCTATAATAAGCTACTAAGATTGACAAGAAAGCTAGAAGTATTATAATTCTGAGTCTTGGGGATTCAGTCATCAGACAGTGGCAAAAGAAAAGATAGTGGCTGGACTATGGGTCAAAGTTGAAAGTTTCTCTATGACTAAGTCTCTAGTAAACAGACTCTCCATAAAAAAAAATAATGTTTATTTTGAGAATGGTAGAGGGATTATCACGAGAAGAGCATATTGATGAGTTTAACAAGGTGTGTGATACCTTGGATGATGGAGCGAAGGCTCTTTTTTTAATCAATTCATTACTAAATGTCTTATGAAAATTTGGTTGATGCTCTTATGTATGGCAGACAAACCTTGACCCTGGATGAAGTAAAATCTACACTTGACACCAAAGAGCTCCAAGAAAAACAAGTCCCTTTGGAGGTGGTACAAGTGAAGGGTTGACAGAGGAAAGACTAATAATAAAAGGAAGCCAGGGAACAGAAGAACAAAACCAAGAATTTAAAGTGTTATCGTGCCATAAGGAAGACCATTTTAAAAGAGATTTTCTTGAAAGAAAGATCAAATCCAAAGAATCAAGAACCAAAAAGGAGATGTTGCAATGGTGGAAGGGGAAAGATATGAATGAGCTAGTCTGTATGTATGTGACAATAGAAAACAGCCAAAAAGGTAAATGGGTTCTAGACTCTGGATGCGCGTGACAACAAAAAATAGCCAAAGAGGTATATGGTTTCTCAACTCTGGATGGACTTTTCATACGTGTCCCTCTAAGAATTGCTTCACTAAGTATCATGAGTTTGATGATGGATGAGTGATGATGGGAAAACAATTCTATGTGTAAGATCATAAGAATTGGTAATGTGAATCTTAACACTACAAGAAAACTGGCAATAGATGACTGCGACTTTATGATAGAAATCATTTTATCATGTAAGTATGATGGAGTCGTGACAGAATTTCAGTTTATCAAACGATTAATGATGTACTTGTGATAAAATATTGATCTATCAAGAATTTATGATATGCGTATGATATAAATTAACTCAATCACAAATATTATGATAGAAATTAGATATTGACCGTGTTTGACCAAAATTAAAAGCATTATTTTAATTTTTCAAAATCTAAAACGCAGCGTTTAGCATGTGAAATGATTTTTGAAATAAAAAAATATATAGTGCAAAACGATTCGTTTAGCCGAAACCTAAACAAAGCAAAGAAAATTTCTTAAGTACACAACTCACTATCGCCATCTTCATTCTCACTCTCGCAAAGGCCACTCAAACCCGAGGCATGTTCATTGTCACTCTAACTCCATAATCAGCACTGTAACCTTAGCCACGATCATAGTGACACTCTCAATCAATTAGCCTACACTCACCATAGTCATTATCACTCTCACTCTCACAAATGACACTCAAACCCTAGGTACAATTATCATCACTCTCACTCACAATCAGCACTCAAAACCTAGCCAAATCCATTCCCTATATATAGTTTTCCATACACAATCAGCAACTACCACCATTGAGCAAACAACAAAGCAACACCCAAATCACGGATCCACGACGAAATTCGAGCCAGCCACCACGACCATAAATTGCGATGGCGCGACACAACCAGAACCATCCAGTGCTTGACTTTGTCACGCGAACTAGAGGATTGCAGCCCTAAACCTTCAATTCCAGGTTTTGTTTTTCTTCTTCATCTAATTTTGTTTAAAGCCTTAAGTGTTTTAGAGAAATTTTGTATTTTGGAGAGTTTGTGAGCAAGTGACTAACTAACTAACTAAATGAAATGATGGGTTTGGTTAAAAAGTTGTATTAGATGATAGAGATAGAGAGAGTGAAGGTTTTTTTATTTGTGATTTAATAGCTTGAAATTTTGGATTAGAGAAAAAACAATGATATAGAACTTGAAACTTTACAGGAGGAATACTGTCAAAGGGTTGCGTTGTAACTCTAGAAAGAAGGGTTTGCTTTTTGTTCTGGACCTTTTTTTTTTTTTGGTGTGTGTGTCCATGCTTGTCTTTACAATGGTTCCACTCTGTGATAGGTTAGGAATGTGACTTAAAATTGAGAAACAGTTTTCAGATGTGAGTCCTAAATTGGGAGTTGTTGGATTAAGCTCTCTTCATTGTTTTCAATTACAATTTTAAACTAATAGTCTAACCAGCTATTGGAAGAAGAATCATGTTCATATGTCCATCGATAGCATGTCATGCATATCTTTTTGTTTTCATCCCATGATTTTGTCTTTAATATGTCAAAGATTTGACTACTGCATTAGCTAATGTGCAATTTCCAACTTAGTTTATGATATGTTTAAAATGAGCTGAAAAATGGTGATTAAGTTTAGTAGATAATGTTAGTTAACATAGATAATGTCAATACATTTAAATCTATCTAAAAGAATGTGATTTTTTTTTCCAATAGATAGCCTTTACAGGGATAATATATTGTTTTCTTCTTAACTCATTTTCTAGTCTAAGTCATTGCAACTATTAATTTCTAGTTGCCCTTCGGTTGGAATGATTGCGGGTATATCTTTGTAACAAAGTAAAGGGATACACTTCGTAGTAGAAGAGAAGAACAAAAAAAAGTTATGCTGTTTGCTCTTTTTAAAGGAAAAGGATAAAATAATTAATCAAGTTATTGCTAAAGGTGGAGCTTTATAAACTCTACATATTTATTTGATGCTTTGTTCATACAAGTATAGTTCTTGTTTGGGAAAATTTTATTGCTTTATCATGAATTGCTTTTGTGCTTTGTTCTGTACACACACACATTTTTGTTTCTTTTTTCGATCTTAAGTAAGAGAAGGTCCTCTAGTTTTCTTTTCTTATAGGATGATTATATAGGTCCCAAATACGTTTATATAAATTATTTAAGTCAATGCAATGTGTCATTATCAATTATTAATATTCTTTTTGGATTTTTTTATTTGAGGTCTTGGATATATTTGCACTCTTGTTTCTTTCAAATCACGCTTTATAACTAAGTTGGAGGGCCCTTTAAGCTTTTCACAAGGCACGCGATCAAAACCAAGGTATTTTAATTCTTTAATATGCATTTACAGGCAATAAACTGAGTAAATTAAATACATTTTGACATGCTTAATAAATTAACCGAACTTTGTTTATTGATTATTTTTGTCTATTGTTTTGGATATTTGAGTTTGGCTTGTATGGATGTACCAATTGTTTTTTTTTTATTGTATTGTTGCTTGCTTTTTTAATATGCAAATATTCGTTAATATGTGAGGCTAGCATGTTTTGATCTTTTCTTATTTTTCGTTGTACATGTGTGTAAGTCAATGTTATTTTTTTTTTTTATGAAATAAGTAATTTGAAAGGTCAATATTGTTGTTTCATGTTTGCCCTCTTTTATGTGCCAGGATCACAACTCGTTGAAACTAAAATGGATAAGTCTTGGATTGATTGTAGTAGAATGTCTCTTTGAGTATGAAAAGGGGGTTGTCGAATTTGTGAATTTTGCTATTAAAAATGTAGAAGATGCTAGCGTCATTAGATGTCCGTGTTATAAATGTAGGAATTTGGTATTTCGCACACCCACGATTGTAACCGAACATCTTTATTGGCACGGTTTTGTAAAGTCTTATAAAATTTGGAAGTGGCATGGGGAAGATGGTCGTGCGATACCATCTTCTAATATAGATATTTCATTTCACTCAATGGACTTCAATTATGATAATACGACGGATATGGTCAATGATGCTTATAATGATTGTGAGAGAGATCCTAAGTCATTTAGAAAACTATTAGAAGAGGTGAGAAACATGTGTATCAGGTTGTACAAAATTCACCAAGTTAGGCACTTTGGTGAAGTTGTTCAATATAAAGGGTAAATTTGGGTGGTCGACGCCAGTTTTAAAGACTTGTTGAGTTTTTAAAAGAATTATTGCCTGAAAAAAAAATGAAATTCCAGCGTCTATGTATGAAGCCAAAAACAATGTCTCGCTTTAGGCTTAGAATATGTGAAGATACATGCTTGCCCAAATGATTGCATACTCTACTGAGAAAAGAGTATGAAGGGCTTTCGAATGCCCTACTTGTGGGTTTGTCTAGATGGAAAAGAAAGGATGGTAGTGTTGACAAGTATAGGATAGGTATTCCAGCAAAGGTTTTATGGTACTTTCCTCCCATTCCTAGATTTAAGCGTATGTTTCATTCATCGCAAACTGCCAAGGATTTAACTTGGCATGCAACTAAGAGGGTAGTTGATGGTAAGCTCCGACATCCTGCTGACTCACCATCATGGAAGTTAATAGATAATAAATGGCCTACCTTTGCATCCGATCCTAGAAATCTCCGTCTTGCGCTAACGGCTGATGGAATCAACCCACATAGATCTCTTAGTAGCACATACATTTGTTGGCCGGTTATTCTTATAACATATAATCTTCCGCCATGGCTGTGTATGAAACGAAAGTTTATGATGTTGTCCTTATTGATTTCTGGTCCTCAACAACCGGGCAATGACATTGATGTATACTTGGCTCCGTTGATTGAAGACTTGCAAACTTTATGGGATTATGGGGTGGAGGCTTATGATGCTAGTAGAAAGGAATTCTTTAACCTAAGGGCTGTTTTGCTATGGACCATAAATGACTTTCCAAAGATAATGGAATTTAGCGGGTTGTACTGTTAAAGGATATAATGCATGTCCATATTGTGGCATAGACACACCTAAATGCAGACTAAAACATAGTGGGAAAAATGCATATATAGGTCATCGTCGTTGGCTTCCTAGTAACCATGAATTCCGAAACCAAAAGAAATCCTTTAATAATAAAATAGAGAGAGATCCACCTCCAAAACCATTGAATGGTGAGGAGATTTTTCAACTGGTTGAGTCTATTACAAATCAATGGGGGAAGAGTAAAAGTAAAAAACGCAAAAGTTTTGACAACAGTGAAGGTGTGTGGTGGAAGAAGAAATCAATATTCTATAATTTAGATTATTGGAAGTACTTGTTGGTGCGTAATCAATTAGATGTAATGCACATAGAAAAAAATGTTTGTGAGAGCATATATGGAACACTGTTGAACATTCCAGGGAAGACCAAAGATGGCCTTAAGTCAAGGATGGATCTTGTGGCATTGGAAATTAGGGCTGAATTAGCACCAGACGTTAAAAATGATAAGCGAACATTTCTACCTCCAGCTTGTTATACTTTAACTAGAGAGGAAAAAATCAGATTCTGCAAAGCTCGAAAAGTATCAAGGTTCCAGATGGGTATTCTTCAAACATCAAAAATCTTGTGTCAATGAAGGACTTTAAACTTCAAGGCCTTAAGTCCCATGATTGTCATGTTCTCATGCAACAACTTCTACCCGTCGCTCTTAGGTGTATCTTACCAAAGCATGTTAAAGATGCTATCATCAGGTTGTGTTTCTTCTTTAATTCTTTGTGCACAACTGTAGTTGATGTAGCAATATTGGATAAATTACAGATGGACCTTATTGTGACTTTGTGCTTACTAGAAAAATGTTTCCCCCCGTCTTTTTTTGATATTATGGTTCATCTTACTGTACATTTGGTGAACGAAGTTAGACTATGTGGCCCAGTCTATCTTCGGTGGATGTATCCATTTGAGAGATACATGAAAATTCTTAAAAGTTATGTTCGGAATCGTAACCGTCCTGAGGGCTGCATAGCGGAGAGTTATGTTGCAGAAGAAGCATTAGAATTTTGTGCAGAATATATGTCAAATATGTGTACTGTTGGGCTGCCACGTGGACATATGCAAAACTTGTCAATTGAGAGGTCCTTATCTGGTGGAAAACGAGTGCAAGTTAATCCAAATTTGCTAGATCAAGCACATTTGTATGTATTACACAACACACAAGAAGTTGAACCATACATTAGGTAAAATATTCATCCACCTAACTAATAAATTTTAATATTTATTCAATTGAATTAGATTTTTTTAATATAATAATCTGTAATTTTTATTATGGCTCTAAGATGAGATTTGTGAAGGTAAACTAATTATCTTAACTAAAATTTTGTGTATCTACCACTTTAAGCCTAAAATAGAATATATTTATAATTATTTTTTTGGTTTATAACTGTGAATAGACCTCAAAGAACCGGGAAGCGAGCGTGGAATGTGGTTATTATGTCTTGAGGTTTATGAAGGACATTATAGCAGACCTTAGTTTGCTGATGAATGAAGTGAGTCAGTGATGAATAAAATCATAGGATTTGTTTATACCATGTGCACTGCATTGTTATGGAAATTTGATACCAACTAATTTTATGGTTTTTAGTTTCATGGGAAGGCCGCATACACTCAGGCTGAGATTGATGAAGTTCGTTTGGAGTGGGCTAATCACTGCTCTGAAATCATTAACGCAGCAAAAAATGGTTAGTATGAATTTAAAACTATGCGCGCAAACATTTTTATTCTTATATATTATAATTGGTTAAAAACTCTAGACAAAGTGGCAATAACAGCAACCTAGCTAGCTACCTGGGTTTCTTTGGCAATAACAGCAACCTAGCTAGCTACCTGGGTTTCTTGAAGTAGGCTTAATCTTTTATTTGAACAACAAACACTGCAGGCAAAGTTGTTTTCATGCTCTGAAACCTATAGAGAATAACAAAGTTGTTCCACGTTTTATTTCATCAAGGAATTAAGTTGTATCTTAAACCTGTAGTTTTAGTTTAATTCCAGCGTCTTTATAATGATATGTTGGTATTATCATTGGTGCTGCACATGCAAATAAGTTTAAATTTGTAATGATTCTGTTGTATCTAAAACCTAATGGTTTTATTGTAGTAGTTAATTAATTCTTTATAACAATAATGCTAGCTATATTCATTAGATGTTGCACATGCAAAGTTGTGAGAATTGAGGTTTTGGATTTGAGAGTTTGGTGGGTATTTGTGGAAAATGGCAATTCATGTCTTGGACATGCGTTCTTGATGCCTTCTTAGCTTGTAAAACTTGACACATTTGTTCTTAGTTGCGGTGAATTGATATTGTTGGATAAAACCCTTTTTGGATGACATTATTAATATAATTTGCTTTCGACTTAATATGATGTATAATTTTATTTTTGGTTCATATTCATTTATGCCTAAACTTCATATATAGGAATGCATAAATTTAAATGATTTTGGTTCATATGAATTCATGCTAAATTTCATATATAAGAATGCATAAATGTAAATAAAATAATTTATAATTATGTTGAGCATAAATTTAGAATGTGACAGAAAAATTGGTCATAAAAAAAATGTAATGACATAAAATATCAATCACAAATTGTGTCACAATCGTAATATTTTACCCGCCAGAATTGTCCAGACAGTAATTCACGCGCGAAAATTAATTTTCCCGCCAAAAAAATCAAAATAAATTAAAAATTTCACATTTCATAAAAAAATTTAAATAATTTATTTTTTTTTCCATGACTGACATATGACATTTAAACGGGATCATAAAATAATGACATATTTTTTTTCTGTCATAAAAGAGTGACAGGGACATAGACGATAGATAATTTCACTGTCATCCACCCACTTTTATGATAGATTATTACAGTCATCTATTGTCAGTTTTCTTGTAGTGTAAGCTACATGATGGTTCCATAAGGTTAGTTACGCAATCAGACATGTACCTGACTTAAAAAGGAACTCAATATCTCTAGGAATGTTGGATCAAATAGGAAGTCGCATTAGGCTTAAATCAAGACAGTTATGTGTCTTAAATAGTTCTAATCTAGTTAAAAAGGGAACTAAGAAGAATGAGGTATATATCTTAGATGGTGATGTAATTACCAGTGAGGCCCGTGTGACTTTAAAACATGCTAAAGATAAAACTAGGTTATGGCATTTAAGGTTAGACACGTGAGTGAGAAGAATTTAAAAGAGCTAGAAAAATAGGGTTCCTTTGGCTTTGATAAGATTGGGAATTTAAAGTTTTGTGAAGAGTGTGTTTTAGGAAAATCTACAAGAACCAGTTTCAAAAGATCCAGTCAAAAGTAAAAAAAAAATTATTTTTCAGTTATGTGTCTTCCATAATTAAGAATATTATTAATTATTATTAATTTACAAATATAATAAAATAAATTTTTTATTTTTCAACTAAATTTTTTATTAATTTACAATTAAAAATTACAATTCTTTAAGTAATAGTAAAACTATAATTTAAAACTATTTACTCTCAATCTAAGACAAAGTAAATACATAAATTGGATTTTGATTCCGATTTCATACTCTTATTCCAATGTAAATAAGTAACCCACTCTCACTTCACACTCCTAATCTTAAGATTTCCACTCTAATACAAATTGTAAAAGCTATCTAAGTGAGTTATTGTGCAAATTTTAATGTATTTGCAAGCACCTAAGTTTATTGGAGTATACTATAGACTAGGAATAACGAGATTGAACCCATAAGAACTGTTAATTTTTAGGAAAGTAAAATTTAATCTAAGTAATGCACCTGAGTTTATTGGAGTATACTATAGACTAGGAATAACGAGATTGAACCCATACGAACTATCAATTTTTTGGAAAGTAAAATTTAATCTAAGTAATTATACCTACCCTAATTGAAAAGAAAATATTTTATTTGAGAAAATTAGAATTAAAGATGCAAGTAAATTAAAACAAAATAAATTAATATAAAAATTCAAGAGATTGTGGCTACTAGGGTTTGAGAATACACTATAGTTCAACTTAACAGTTATATAATTATCAATCAATTCTTAATTTTAGAGTGACAAATCAAAATATATCAATGTCTCATGAATATAACAATTCAACCCAATTAAAATTACTCTTATGTAGATTCTGTTTATCCTTAATAGTATAATATTTAAGTATCCTATATTAACAATATTGAATGATAAAGAGTCAAAATTTTACTATGCATTCTATGTAAATAATTTAATAAGACACAAAATCAAAGATAATTACATATAAAATTTAAAAACATATGCATAGATTTATACAAATATTTATCCTAAAATCAATAATGCATGACAATATTTGTGCAATGATTTAACAACATTTAACTAATTATGTGAAACAAGAATCATAAACAATAAAGTGCATATATAAAAAATTAATTAAATAAAATATAATTTATCTCATTGAAAAGAGCTTTATCCTTAACCGTAATATAAAAATTTAGATATACATAATTAAATTGAGAAAAAAAAAAGAATGATAAAAGCCGTCGTGGAGAGTAATCCAACTGACTGACTGCTGCTATAATTGCTTTCGGCTGCTCCAATTCTCTGTTTTTGCTCCCGTGCAATAGCCGAAGTCTTGGCTCATAAAATGTTAAGCCACCGACTCTTGCCAACTAAGGAAATTAAAGCCTTGCAATTAGCTTCCACATGTAGCCCATATAGACATTCGCATGCCAAATATAATGTCCATAGATAATATTCCTTGCTTTTAATTCAAAAGGGCTCTTTGTTGCATTATGCTTTACACAGTAAGTATTGAAAAGGTCCAAATTAGATTTCGTTTGTCCAAGCCCATTTGCAACAATTCCGACAGCTTCAGTTCTTTCTAATTTTTGTTCCTTTAAAAGCTCATTTAATCTCAAACCCCAATTAATTTCCTTGTTCAATGAAAATAAATAAACTAATTAAAATATAAATAAAAGAGACTAAGTAATATATGATTAGACGGGATATATATGAATATATTATGCTCATCACGAGTTTAGTACAACAGAAGTATTCTCGAATCATTTCAAATCTTAGCCCTCACTCATCAACCATATCTTTTTCCTTTCGAATCTTGTTTACTAGCTTTGAGGTTTTCCTCCTGGTTGAGAGAAAAATAAGCAAAGTGGATATGGTGAAACTGTGGAAGGTGATACCGCGGGTGGAAGAGTAAATGTAGTCAGAGGTATGGCCATAGATGGTATTTGGAAAGGTGGAGATTGTGATGGCGATGGAGAATGAATGGATGGGAGTATTTATCTGCCCAATTCAATCAATGAAATTGAATTTTATTTTTTTAGACTATTTCCACTCAATTATTATTTATTAACTATTGAAATTGATTTTTTTTTATAGACTGCCTCTACTTAATTATTTCATAATTGAGAAAGAAAATAAAAATCTCATAATACTTTCACGAGAGCTCGAACAGTTGTTCTCATAATCAGCCAAAGGCCGATTGGTAACCATTGGAGCTGATGCTACTTTATAGAGAAGTCAGGATAGATACAATTATATTTTTATATTCCATATAATCCGTCGCTTAATTATGTTGCTGGTGAATTAAAACGCACATCAACAAGATCTATGTTTGATTGAAGAAATAATTATTAAGAACTAAACTATTTATTAGAAGTATTTAATCCCAATTATATCAATTCTTCTCCCTCTATTGATCGTTGTCCTTCAAAAATAATTTTATATAAATTAGATTAATTATTAGAACCCAATATAATAGAGTCTAGGGTGTCAATTTGTACAATCTTGTTCATAACATAATTTATTTGTGTTATATTAATTTCAGCAAACACATATACAAATTCTTTATTAATTGTGTTGAAATATCAAAAAATGGATACGACTCGTTTCTTAATTATATTAATTGTGTTGACCCGTTCAACATATTTAATAAAAATTTAAAATTACTTTAAAAAATAAAAAATATGTCAATGTTATTTGTAAAACTAGGTCACAAATAAGTTAACATGAAATAAATTAGTTCATAATACAATACAGATATGAAATTAATTACGGGTGTTTAAAATCTAATTTGATCCACTCAATCCATTTGATCTGTAAATTTTTAATCCACAAAAATCCAATCTCTAAATTGGTGGATTGGATTGGATTGAAAATTTAAAAATCCGCAGTTGGTGAATTGAATATGGATTGATTTTTGTAAATCCATAAAAATTCGTGAATCCCAAAAAAAAAATAAAAAAATACTTAGTTAATTAAAATATAAAACTTATAAATGTGAGACTACTAGTTACTAATAAATAAATAAGTTAAAATATAGTTACATTAACACCATATTATATCTTATTTGATAATAATATAAAATAAAAAATAACCAAACAATTGAATAATTAAATAAACAAATATAATTTTCTAAATAGTAAAAATTCTAAAGCAAAATAAAAAATCCTAAGCCAAACAAAACACTTTAGCACAAAAACAAAACCTCTATCACACCACACACATAGAACCATCACCTTTTACCTCATCAATTGAGGTAATGAATCTTAAATTTTTTACTTTCTTTTCAAACTTTTCATGCATTGATCTAAACAAATGAGCTTTTTTTTTTTTCCTTTTGGTGTGTCATATTTTGAAACTTTTGAATGTATTAATTTTAGCTTTATCTAAACGATTAATTTTGAATTTGACCTGTAGTAAAATTATTTTTATATTAATTCTTTTAATTACTCCATGAATTGGATAGAATTTCAAAAATTTTAATCTACAAAATGATGGATTGGATTTGGTAAATCCGCATCTGATTCACAAACATACGGATTGGATTTGGATTGAATTTATCAATCCATGGATTAGATTAAATTTATAATTTATAATCCGTAAAATCGTGGATTGCATATGGATTAATCTTCAATCCACAAAATCTGATCCGCGAACACCCATAAAATGAATAATTGATTTATGCCGCGTTTACTAAACTGCAATTGGAATAGGCTAGAATCGGAATGGACAGGAATGGGAATGAGCTGGAATGGGAATAAGGAATGGGAATCAAATTAAGTTGTTTACTTGAACTATAGGAATCGAATGGGAGCTGGATTGCCATTAATATGTTTACTTTGTTTTGAATCAGAATCGGAATGAGTTAGATTGTAACAAATACTAAAAAGTACTTAATGGATTATTGTCATAATAATAATAATTATTAAATAATATATTAATTAATTGTAAATTTAATTAATTAATTATTATAATTATATTAACAATTATTATAAAAATATATTAACTAATAATATTAATATTAATTAATTATAATAATATATTAATTATTGTGATTATTCATTCAAAAATTATAATTATTAATAATTATTTTTAAAAATATATTAATATATTAATTAGTAGTAATAATTATATTATTTAATTAATAATAATAATATATGAATTAATAATAATATATTAATTAATTAATTAAAACAATAATATATTAATTATTGTGATTATTTACTCGAGAACTATAATTATTAATTTATTATTTTTAATAATATATTATTATATTATTTAATAATAATTATTATATTAATTAATAATAATATATGAATTAATTATAATAATATATTAATAATTATTATAATAATATATTAATTAATTAATTACAATAATAATATATTAATTATTGTGATTATTTATTCAAAAATTATAATTATTAATAATTATTGTTAATAATATAATAATTAGTAGTAATAAATATATTAATTAATTAATTATAATATATGAATTAATTATATTAATAATTATTATAACAGTATATTAATTAATTATAATAACAATAACAATAAAATAATTATTGTGATTGTTTATTCAAAAACTATAATTATTAATAATTATTGTTTAATATGTTAATATATTAATTAATAGTAATAATTATATTAATTAATTAATAATAATATATGAATTAATTATAATAATTATATTAATAATTATTATAACAGTTGATTAATTAATTATAATAACAATAACAATAAATTAATTATTGTGATTATTTATTCAAAAATTATAATCATTTTTAATTATATGTTAATATATTAATTAAAAGTAATAATTATATTAATTAATAATAATAATATATTAATTAATTATAGTAATAATATTAATAATTACTATAATAACATATTAATTAATAAACTATAATAATAATAATATATTAATTATTGTGATTATTTATTCAAGAACTATAATTATTAATAATTATATTTAATAATATATTAATATATTAATATATTAATTAATCATAATAATTAATTAATATAATAATATTATATTAATTAAATAGAACTTAGGACAAGTGGGCATTTTTTGTTTTGGGGGAGGGCAAAATGGGAATTCTTTTGAATGAGAGATTGATTCACATTCCCAAATAGTTGTGGGCCCCACCATTCCGATTCCGTCCAACTATGCCAAGGTTATTTACTATGTTGTATTGTATCAACCCATTTATTAATCACTAAATCGTACTCGTGATTAATATGAAAAAACTGCCTCGTACTCGTGTCATGACCCATTTGCCAGCTTTATAACAGAGAGTCTTGTGGAGTATGGAGACCAAGCATTTGTTCTTGTAAATTACAAAAAACAACATGTGATGATTTCAAGAAGGTAGGGATGGCAATGGGCTAGGGTGGGAGTAGAGAGGTCTACCTCATTCCTCACCTCATTAAAAATTTTACATCGATTCCTCACCCTATTCCTCAATAAATTTAGTGGGGTGGAGATGGGGAATCCCCACATAGGGTATGATTTGTCCATCCCCATCCCATTCCCCATTTATTTCATTTATAGTAGATATAAATATATGATTTTTAATAAATTAAACATTAAAGAATTAAATAAAGTCATTACCATATTATAAAGTATTTAAATTATTTAAAAAATCTCTAAATGTTTGAAATAATATCTTAAAATCATATCAAAATTGAATTTTTTTTAAGAGAGTAGTATCTTAGGAGAAGAAAAAAAACAATATTTTAGAGTTGAATAAAAATTATATTGTTGGGTTTTCTTTTAGTTATATCCCATTTATATCAAGTAAAAATAAAAAGAAAATTTATTAACTAACATTGTAATTGATAAAAAAATTATTTAATAAAAATTAGAAAAATATTTATATAATGAGGATTGTGTTGGGGTGGAGAGTACAAACAAAACCCCACCTCGTTAAGAATTTAAAAATTATTTTTTCTCAATTCCCGACTCTATTCCCCTAAAATTATTCAAAATTTATACCATTTGGGGGTGGAGGCCTATAAAACCCTAAACGCATGGAGGATTTTTCCATCACTAGAAGAAGGTAAACCAAATCAATTGCAAAGGTTTCTAATTGTTGAAAAAAGAAGAAATCAGAAAGGTAAATAAATAAGAGAAGCTCACAATAGTTATTAGACTTTTATTGATGATGGCGAACACCTTCCCAACCAACCTATTTCATTAAGAATGCCACGGCAAAAATTATTGGAATCTAAAAGAGTAACAACACGTAAATTATAATGTTTAAATAGTCATCACCCAAATTACAGTAAACAAACGTCAATAATGGCACCATATTGCATAGAAATAGTCTTACCTTGTGCGGCTGATGACAGCAAATGAAGGCAGAGGCAGTGACAGACAGCGGTAGATACTGCAATCTGGAATAAGGGAGCAAATTGTCTCAAGAACTTAGGTGGCAGAGACGAAGTTGCAGTTTCGGTTGACCAACGATTGAGGCAGCACTGGTAGCACCCGAACAAAGGTGACTGTAGTGGTGGGCGCGGGTGTTTGTTAGATTATGATTAACGAATAGGGTGTGTGTGTAGGGATGGCAAAAATCTCTACGGGGACGGGTATTCTCGGAAATTTTCTTAATTCGGTGAGGGTATGAAGATAATTTCATATCCAATTTCTTATTCGGAGAAGGGACAGAGAAAATTTTTTACCCAATTTCTTATTCGGAAAGGGGACGGAGATGAGGTGAAATCCCCATCCCCCACCAATTTCCCCATTTTCCCCATTTTAATTTTTAATTTTATTTTTATTTTTTAAAATTACTAGTAAATAAATAATAAAATTTGAATTATAAAATTATAAATATTGGTTAAAATAAAAAAAATAAATTATTTATATTATTAAACTTTTAGGCATAATTAACTTATTAAAGTCCTAAATTTTTATTTAGGACATTAAAAAGACCGGGTAGATTCTATTAGCCCAAAAATTTTGCTTTAATTTTAATATTCATTAAATATTTTAAACTTAAATCTATTTTTTTTTATTTATTTTTAGATATTTTAATTGCCTACAGCGAATCACAATTTTAATGGCTAATCTAATTTAATCTAATATTTGCTCTTGATTTGCTCCAACTTAACTATTGTGCTGTAAAGGAAAAGTCCACATTTATAAAGTGCCCACGCCACCATTGAAAAAGTTAATTTTGAATCTAAATTCAATTTTATTTGCAACAATTTTGTATTAGACTATTAATTTGTTCACGATAGTTTGTACAAGAAGTTTGTATCCCTTACACGTTGCGTTACTTATTAATTTTTTTATTTTAATATGATTAACTCAAAATAAAAAAATGTATTAGTTATTCGAGGATAGGGGACCTTCGGAGATCCCCTGTTATTATTTGGGGAGAGGATAGAGATTCTTTTAAGTAATTCTGACGGGGACGGGAAGGGGACGGGGACATACGCAAAATATCGGAGATGGGTACGGGGAGATTAGTTCCCTCCCCTCCCCTCCCCTCCCCATTGCCATCCTTTTGTGTGTTTTGCAATCAGAGGAAGGGAATCAGGGATTATGTTTTTTATTTTTGCCTTTTACAGTTGTTATTATTATTGTTGTTATTTAAATGGCAAACTTAATGAACTTTTTAACTCAGTTCAGGTTCAACCCACACCGAAGTAAAAACTGATCAGATTCTAAATTTGAATCCATTTAGATCTTAATGATTAATCTGAACTTAATTAAACCCGAAATTTATTTTCTGTTTGGTTCGAATTGAGTTAATGCGGTCCAAATGACCACCCCTACCGATCATGAATCAGGAAGAATAACCATCCCGAATCCCAACTGATATAGTAAATCGGAGCAAAAAATGTGGTCCAAGTCCCAATCAATTGAAATCCTGAATCCTGATCAAGATCGGATTGTCCCAATATTATCCATTACCTATCTAAATTTAATATGTAAATTACCAAACCGATTTTTTTATTTTTTCCATTAGTTAGATGTGAATGTCATTAAGAAAATAATAATAATTAAAGTGAATACAAAGTAGCGAACTTGTTGGGTTTGTGATTGGGTCCATCATGTTTGTTTTCTCAAGCATAATTTTTTTTCAATTTAGTTAATTAAAAACTAAAATAACAGTTGGGACAATTAGGATATTCAGGATTTTGATCGGGAAGTTTAAGCATCCTGTTTTAATTAGGAGGGGATCCTGAATCCCAATTGTGATTCGAGGAATTTTACCAATCCTATTGTCATTCCTCATTTCAATTCTTTTCTAATTTGATTTTAATGCATGATTGATAAGCATACCATTAATGATTGCGAGTGAATTCAAAGCATTTTGTTTAATTATGGGAGAACATTCTTATCGTACATACATAGTGACAAAATGAAGATTATGAAGTTTATGATAACTACAATTATTAATTTTCTCCAATATTTCAAGTTATATGTGAGAAATAGGAACAATTAATTGTGACAAAATGAAGATCCTGAACACAAATCTGAAAAAAAAAGTTATTATACTTATTATTTTTATTCATGCTATATATTTTTTAGGGTATTGAAAATGAAAGTTACATGAGTGGTTGATACACAAATTGTATTCCAGGAATATATATATATCTAGTAAGGAAATCGTCATTTTGTTAAAATAAATATGCTACTAATAAATAAAAAAAAATACAATGTTTGATATATTGAGATTTGTGAATTTGTTTTTATTTCATTGACATCCTTATTTTAACAAGATAAAAATATCCTTACTAGAGAAAAACAACATTTTCTTATTTAGTTCAGACGCCTACATTTTTTAAAATATATATTTACCATTTTTCAATGTCATAAAATGTCTTTTAAATGTTGTAAATTAATTTTTCAATAATTCATAATATTGTAAAATCGTGAATTTGCATTTTAAAAAATTGGGGGCACCTATATCTAAAAAATAATTTTATATATATTTACAACATTTAAAAGACATTCCATATATATTTACAACATTTAATGCTTATAAAACCCAATCAGGAACTTCTGACAAAGCCATCAGTAAACTTATTGCTGCGGGTTTTTACAGTCAACTAAAAGGTTGGTGGGATCATCTTCTTACCAATCAACAGCAATTAGATATTTTAAACTCTATTCAAACAGATGAGGATGGAATCCCCATTCTGGATGAATTGAGTTTAAAATATCTAATTGCTGTTGATTGGTAAGAAGATGATCCCACCAACCTTTTAGTGAAAGCAAGGGACCTTTCAATTGGAGTGATAGTTCCCTTTGAGATATAATGGCCAAGAAATCGGTGTTGTCCTAGATCCTATTGGTATCAGAGCCAAGGGGAAGATAATATGTTATAGTTGTAAAGAATCTGTGTTGTCTGATTTCCAAAATTGTTTTCTTTGTGTGTGTTGAATTTTTACTGGTAGTAAGTCCCGCTTTAGGACAGGGATCCGTTTAGGGCAATAAAACCATACCTGTAGACATCCACATAGGATTCGATTAAAGATTTTTAACAACATGGACTCTCTACTTCATAGAACATCATCTTTCTCTAGCTCTTCTTCCGAGAAGACTAGTGTATCAAAGAACATAGTGAATTCAGAAGAATTTATTATTGAAGATTTTAATAAAGCAATTAAGAAAGAGATATCACCCTTTCAAAGCCATTTGGCACATATATTTTTACAACATTGAAAAGGATCTAGGACGATAGTGGATTTAGGAAAAGGATCTAGGACGATAGTGGATTTAGGAAAAGGATCTAGGACGATCCTTTATTGAGAAAGAGATATCACCCTTTCAAAGCCATTTGGCACATATATATTTACAACATTGAAAAGGATCTAGGACGATAGTGGATTTAGGAAAATTTAAGATTGGTTGATTTTAATAGGTTTAAAAATATCACCCCTCACCCTTTATTGAGGGGTGATATCTCTTTCTTAATAAACTTGATTTTTTAAAGACTGATTGTGTAATAAAGACAGAAGAAAGGGTGATATCTTTTCCTAAATCCACTATCGTCCTAGAAAGAGGAACACCAAGACTAGTAATAAATTACAAACCCCTCAATAAAGCATTAAAATGGATTAGGTATCCCATACCTAATAAAAAAGATTTACTCCAAAAACTCCACTCTGCATTCATATTTTCAAAATTTGACATGAAGTCAGGATTTTGGCAAATTCAAATTCACCCTAAAGACCGTTACAAAACTGCTTTCACTGTTCCATTTGGCCAATATGAATGGACAGTAATGCCCTTTGGTTTGAAAAATGCACCTTCAGAATTTCAAAGAATTATGAATGACATTTATAATCCTTTCACTGATTTTTGCATTGTTTATATTGATGATGTATTGATTTTTTCCCAGTCAATAAATCAACATTTTAAACATTTAAAGACTTTCTATTTCGCAACTAGAAAAGCAGGCCTAGCCATTTCTAGTTCAAAAATTTCCCTATTCCAGACTAAAATCCGATTTCTTGGCCATTATATCTCAAAGGGAACTATCACTCCAATTGAAAGGTCCCTTGCTTTCACTGATAAATTTCCTGATAAAATTCTTGACAAAACCCAATTGCAAAGATTTTTAGGAAGCTTGAATTATGTTCTTGATTTACGCCTCTTTTTAACATCAACAGGATAGCAAAACCATTACATGATAGATTAAAAAAGAACCCTGTTGCATGGTCAGAAAATCATACTAAAGTCGTTAAACAAATAAAAGACATTGTTAAAGATATTCCATGTTTATTTCTTGCTAATCCCACATTACCTAAAATTGTTGAGACTGATGCATCAGACTTAGGTTATGGTGGAATATTAAAACAAGTTGAGAATAATAAAGAACAAGTAGTACAATATGTTTCGGCCCACTGGAATGAATGTCAGAAAAACTATTCTACTATTAAAAAAGAGATTTTATCTATTGTTCTATGTATTTCAAAATTTCAAAGTGATTTATTAAATCAAAAATTTTTACTTAGAATTGATTGTAAAGCAGCAAAACATGTCTTGGAAAAAGACGTTCAAAATATTGCTTCAAAACAAATTTTTGCTAGATGGCAAGCTATTTTGAGTGTTTTTGATTTTGATATTGAATTTATTAAAGGCGATACAAATTCACTCCCTGATTTTCTAACCAGAGAGTTTCTTCAAAACAGATAATGCCTCCCAAAAAGACAAAAGATAAAGGGAAAGGGATCCTCAAAGACCCTGTGTCCCAGACACCTTCCAAAGCCTCTTCTCCCCCTAAAGAAAAATTATTATCATCAGCCATGCCGATCAGATCTTGGATCGACACAATTGAAGATGATGAATCAAGAGTGAAAGCCCTTACCTCTCAGGATCAGGTAAATGAATGGGTAAAATCCATTTCTAATTCCCCTGATTTTTTACTCGCTCTACAAAGTTTTTCACAAAGCCAAATTTCTCCAAAAGAAAAACTTGTTTCTAAAGAAATTACTACAAAACCCTCTTCTCAAAAAGTTGTTCTTTCTGGTGAAAGTTCATCCTCCCAGATTGTTCTTTCACAATCAAAACTTTCAAAGAAAACCTCGGATTGGTTTGATAAAACCTACTTCCAAAACATTTTAACTGTGGAAGATGGATTTTACCATTCTGACCAATTTCAAACAATTTCAAAGTTTTCCCTCGGATGGTTTTTTAAAACCATGGGATTTAACAAAACCGCAAGCCTTCTATGAATCTATTCTTGAAGCCACTGAGTCAGTCAAATTTAAACATTTCTTTCTCAGTGAAAACCATAAAGAACCTGCCTATTCCATCTTTACCATTTTAAAGGTCTTGAGCCCAAGAGAGTGGAATGACCATCTCCACAATCAGAAAAGATTCCCCGCCAATTTTCAAATGTGTCTGCCACATTGTTTGACCTATTCCTCTTTGGGATTATCAACAAGCCTGGTTTAACACATTCTTTATTCAAAACCCAAAAAATCTCACTCATGGTTATTTTTCTTTAATTCCAAAATAACGTGCAAAGCCTTCCAAATTGGTTCCAACAGTGGTGGAACTATTTTGGCCCAACACCAGATATCCTAACTCCAAATGCCATCCAATGTTTAAACCTTTTTAAAGCCCATTACAAACCTTCTGAGTCTGAGAAAAGATTTCCCCCTTTTCTCTGTTTTTGTACAAATTTCTTCCTACCTTGGGTATGGATGTGGAACCTCAGATACCACACTCATGACTCCCAATTAATCCTTCAAAGAACTTTCAAAGTTAAATGGTGGAATAAATTTGATGAGCAGACTAAATTGACCACACACCTAATCCAAAACTGGCTTTCTGCCAAGGGTCTCCTTGCCCCAACTATTAAAGATGTTAGAGCCCAAGGAACCTTCCTCACCCAAAAGTCCAAAGCCCAATCTCTTCTTGCAGGTGCCAAAACAGAAGAAGAGTATTTCAAAGTTATGGAGCAGCTTCTTGCCTCCCGGTCCGAACCATCTATTCAAAGCTCAACTGATGATGAAGAATCTGAACCGATCATCTCCCTTGGTGACGACAATGAAGATGACGCCGGATTATTGTCTCCTATAAAGCAATGTAAATAAGTTATTTACTTAAAAAAAAAAAAGAATTAATTTTTTTATGTTTGTATTTCGGGTGGTCCTCTGGACACAAGTGAGAGCGCACATGTCTTTTCACCCGACTTTGTATTTTGTATTTTGTATTTCTTCCGTATAAAGCTACAGTAAAGACGACGTCTAAAGCAACAGTGCCAATTTCCAAACGTTCTTTGTGCACTTAAAGCTCCGCTACAGTGAACAGTTTCAAAATTTTTTTGTATATAAGAATGGCCGAAGACTTAGACTCGGCATTCTTTCCTTTTACTTCTCTCTCTACTTCTCTCTCCATCTCTCTCTCTCTCCCTGGGAAATGAGGATCAAGACTTCAAGGAATTATTTTCCTGTCTTGTGATTTTTCCCTTTCTTTTCTCTTTTCTTTTTTTTCCCAAGAGACAAAAGAAGTTTTCTGTATTCAAGGAATTTTCCGATCATTGGTTAAGTTCCTTGTTTTCAGAATTTTTCTGGAATCTCACTTGTAATCTCTAAAAGCTGTCGACTTAAAGAAATAAATGTAAATACTTTAAAGCTTATGTAATTTTCATTTCAAAGCCTGTAATAATTTTAAAGTTCATGCTTATTTAAATTTCCGCAATTTACTTTCTGAAAGAATTTAAATTTCTGCAATTTACTTTTATGCACTTTAAATTTCCGCAATTTATTTTTAAAGCAATTTAAATTTATGCACTTTACTTTTATGCAATTTATTTAAAGCTTTATGCATGTTCGGCGATCTGATCTTCCATATCAGATCTGCTCATAAAAATTGTATGCACGTTCCTCGAAGCAAAGAGACCAGGATCTCGTCTTGTTGTATCTTCTCTTCTCCCCCCATTCAATCTAAATATTAGTTCTGGGATCCAGATCTAATATTTTTGTTTGAGCCTTTGTGGTAAAAAAGATTGCTAAAGCCCTAATAAAATTATTGATTGAAAATAATTAAAGAAAGGTATATAGTTTGGAAACCAAGCGTGCGAGGTAAGGGCAAATCTGTTCTAAGTCGATTAACGCTCGAGAAATTACCTCAAAGGCTGATTAAGTTTGCATCGATCTGGATGGACAACGCCACGTACCTCCACTCGGTAAAGTTTATTTTGTTTGTTTAAAGTCCTTATTTTCCTTTTTAAACTACCTATTAAAATCAACCAATCTTAAATTTTCCTAAATCCAATCAGATCCTTTTCCTATTGGTATCAGAAGGTCACGGGTTCGAAATTTCAGAGGCGCTAAGATCGGGCAGTCGTGGGCCCAGTGCGTGGGTCCCACCAGCTAAGGGTCCCCGTTAACCGGTTTGGGGGAAGGGAGCTAAGGGTTCAAACCGTGCACACGTGGTGCTGGGGATGGTGCTTATAAGATTAAAGTAGTCACTAACAACTTAAGCTTTTTGGTGTGATGGTAGCGCTTAGGTATCGAGCAAGGGGAAGATAGTATGTTATAGTTGTAAAAAGAATCTGTGTTGTCGATTTCCAAAATTGTTTTCTTTGTGTGTGTTGAATTTTCTTGGTAGTAAGTCCCGCTTTAGGACAGGGGATCCGTTTAGGCAATAAAACCATACTGTAGACATCCACATAGGATTCGATTAAAGATTTTAACAACATGGACTCTCTACTGCATAGAACATCATCTTTCTCTAGCTCTTCTTCCGAGAGGACTAGTGTATCAAAGAACATAGTAAATTCAGAAGAATTCATTATTGAAGATTTTATTATTGAAGATTTTAATAAAGCAATTGATAATTGGGATTTTAGAAAGTTTCTAAAGATAAAATTTATAAAATGAAAAAACTTGATTTTTAAAAGACGATTGTGTAATAAAACGGAAGAAAGAGATATCACCCTTTCAAAGCCATTTGAAACAATTCATCATTTCTTGAAAAGTCATTAAAAAGTTAAAAGAAAAGAATTTTAATTATGTCACATAGGTTTAATCCAGTAGGCATAAAACCCTTAACTAAAGAAGGATTAAACACTTGATTCTTCTTTGTCTCGGGGATGGGAGGTTCATCTCCTTTGATGATTCCTTACTCGGTAGTATTGAATCTAGTCTGTAAAGGACCAATTTCTTTTTATTATCCAAACATAACGGTATCATTAAAAGACAAAAATATTTTAAAAAGTATGATTTTACAGATCAAAACTCATAACTATCATATGTTAGAAGGATCATTCGGTTGCATTAATTTTCAAAATATCATACAAAGCCATGATCTCGGCGTTTTGTCGCAACATAAATTCAGTCAAAAGAGATGAGACTCTTCTCTTGCTTGAGATGACCTTTCCAAAGCAAACTTTGTTATTCCAAAACCTATTCAATGGAAAGATGTCAACCTTCCCGATGAATGGATTCTTGAAGAGCCCCTTTGCTCGACAATACCAAAACATCTTGAGCCAAATACGAGTTACAAAATGTGACTCGGTATTGAGATGGTAAAGTCAAACTTTCATTCGGAAGATCTACATCTTCTAGATTCTCGATAAAGATTCTAATACTAGTGTTTCCTCACTAGAAAGAAAATTTACAAAAATTCCTTGATTATAAATCTCCCTTTTCAACCTATAAAAAAGTCGGCCTAGGTTTTCCACCGGATATACCTAGTTCTTCCATACATTCATTGACTATACCACTAGTGTACCTCACCCAATTTACACTAGTCGTCACAGAACAAACACGAGGAAGAGAAAGAACCTTCTCCTCCAACTTCTCTACATTTTTTGCGATTCTGAGAAAATGTAATAAATGTTCTTGAAAAAGAATTTGAACTAGATAAAACCCTTTTGCATAAAGACTTTTATTCAGATAATAATAAAGAAAAAAGACTTTGGTTTTTAAACATTTCTTAGACCAAAGAAGAAAAATACAAGAAGATTATTATGAATTTGTAAATTTACATAAAGTCCACATTTTATTTTTTGATTGGTTCGAAATGTATGCTTTTAAAAACAACATTTCTTATCCCTTTAAAGATTCGAACCCTATTACTATTAGAAAGAAAATTCCTGAATGGAACCTTTTTGACAGTAATAAAACCATAGAGTCTGAGCATCCACCTCTTAGGAGTATATCCATTGACCATGGTGAACCACCTATTAGGATTAAAGCCTCACCTTACAAAATTCATAAAGACCCAGAAACGGATTTGGATAGCATTATCCAACAGAATAACTTCTGTAATGCTAATCTAAATACGATAGGAAAACAGTTAATCAGGATAGAAGACCAAATCCAAAAGTCAACCATAACTGTTTCTCCTGTTTTATCAAAACCTATTCCAACAAAATCGGATTACGATAAAAGCTCAAAGAACCTATTTTCAAACCTTTTCAGGTTTCGAAACATAGTCAGAAGCTTGTTCAAGAATCAAAATCAGATTTTGCTAAAGCTATTAAAGAACAACTTGATAGAATAAAAGCATCCTCTCCTACTCAATTCTCTAAAGATGCATCCTCTTCTACTCCTATTTCTAAAGCCCAGTTGCACTGATAGTGCTCAATCAAAGCGGGATTGCAAAGATACTAGAAACGGGATCAATCCTCTATACCTCTTCGGATATAGAAGCCTTTAAAGAAGAACCAACTTCAAAAGTCAATAAAATTCATTGGGAATTGGCACTCCCAACCACTAAAAGTCCACCAGATCTAACCATAGATAATAGACCAAGTGCATTAAATCAATCTCGGTATAATGCATCTTCCGTCTATGAGTGGAATTTAGATGGAATGTCTGAATACAATATCTTAGGATTATTGCAACAGATGACCATGGCAGCTAATGCTTATAAAACCCAATCAGGAACTTCTGACAAAGCCATTGCAGAAATCCTTATTCTTGGTTTTCAGTCAACTAAAGGTTGGTGGGATCATCTTCTTACCAATCAATGACAATTAGATATTTTAAACTCTATTCAAACAGATGAGGATGGAATCCCATTCGGATGAATTCAATAGTCAATTCAAGATGCGTCGCTACCTTGATTTTGACTATATCTCTTCATTTCATAGGTGACCCTTCTCACCTCGAGAGATAAAAATCTTTGAGCTTCTACATAACCTAAGATGTAGAAAACTTAGTGAATTCCAAAACTACAAAACTACATTCTTTACCAGACTTTTTCTTAGGGATGATGCAAATCATATAACTTGGAAGGAGAAATTCCTTGCAGGTTTACCTACCCTATTAGGAGAAAAAGTTAGGAATTCCATTAAAGCCTTATATGATAACCGTATTCCTTACGATGAGCTCACCTATGGTGAACTTGTCAGTTTTGTCAATAAAGAAGGTTTAAAGATATGTCAAGACTTGAAATTACAGAAACGACTTAAATGGGAGCTTAGAAAGTCTAAGCAAGGATTAGGTAGTTTCTGTAAACAGTTCAACTATGATCCCTTTAAAACTTCTACTTCCAAAGATTGTAATGGTAAGTGTTCTACGAAACCTTACAAGAAACATTACAAGCCCAAAGGCCATAGAAAATCTTTCCAAAAGTTTAGAGAACCTTTTTACAAGAAACCTTCAAAGCCTTATAAAAAACAATTTTCTAAAAAGAAATATTTCAAGCCCAAACAAAAAGCCCATTTTAACTTCAAAGAAGCCACATGTTTTAAATGCGGAATGAAAGGCCACACTGCAAAGTTCTGTAGAATGAACAAAAAGCTCCACGAGCTTGGCCTTGATGAAGAAACATTTTCAAAAATAGCCTCTTTATTAATAGAGTCTTCTGACTCTGAGTCTTCCATGTCAGGAGATGATGAATCCTTACAGATTGACGAGTTAGTTGACTCTGATTCT
Organism: Atalantia buxifolia; assembly: GCA_030444775.1. NCBI lineage: Eukaryota > Viridiplantae > Streptophyta > Magnoliopsida > Sapindales > Rutaceae > Atalantia > Atalantia buxifolia. The sequence goes on from CM059838.1 coordinate 26,597,571, forward strand.
GTAACTGATTCCAGTAATTAATGATTCTGACTCAAGCCAATCAGAATCTTACTTAAAGAAAATCAATGTTTTGACTAAAGATCAAGAAACTTTTCTTGAATTGGTTAAACACATTTCTGATCCTGCCTTACAAAAAGAATATCTTGATAAACTTCTAAAAACTTTAGAGGTAGGAGATAAAGCAGAAACATCAAAAATTCCAATAATAAAGAAAAACACTTATGATTTGACTCAAATTTTGGATAAAAAGAAAACAAAAAAGAAAACAGTTCCTAATATTCAAGATCTTCAAAAAGAGATTAAAGAAATTAAACTCGAAATTAAAGAATTAAAAGAAAAACAAAAGAATGATTCAGAAACTATTCAACTTCTATTACAAAAACAATTAGAAGACAATTCTGATAAAGAATCAAGTTCAGATGGTGAAAAAGAAATTGATTTACAACTTGAAAACATTGAATCTGTACCCAATGATTTTCTTTTTGTCTTAAATCAAATTACCACAAGAAAATATTTAATAAAAATTACCTTAGTCTTTTCCAAAGAACTTGAAATTGATACCATTGCCCTATTTGACACTGGTGCCGATTTAAATTGTATTAAAGAAATTTTTGTTCCAGATAAATATAAAGAAAGAACAAAAGAAAAGCTTTCTGCCGCCAATAATTCAAAATTGAACATTCATTCTAAAGTAGAAGCATCTGTTATTAACAGTGGTTTCGAATTTAAAACTACTTTTTTCCTAACAAATGACATCCATCATGTTGTTATATTGGGAACACCTTTTATAAATCTTATAACTCCCTATACTGTAAATTATAATGGTATATCTTTTAAAGCGGGAAAAACCAAATTAAAATTTCCTTTCATAGAAAAGCCTAAAACAAGAAATTTAAATATTATAAAAGCAAATTCTGTTCATCAAAACCAAATAAATGTCCTACTAAAATCAAAACAGGCTAATCTAACCTGTTTACAAAAAGATTTAAACCTACAAAAAATAGAAAATCAATTAAAAAATGATTTTATACAAAGAAAAATTTCTGAATTCAAAGCATTAATCGAAAAAGAAATATGTGCTGATTTACCAACTGCTTTTTGGAACAGAAAACAACACTTGGTAGATTTGCCATATGAAAATTCTTTTGATGAAAAACAAATACCCACTAAAGCTCGCCCTATTCAAATGAATATGGAATTGGAAAAACATTGTAAAGAAGAAATTAAAGATTTGGAAAACAAAGGACTTATTGTTAAATCAAGATCCCCATGGTCTTGTGCCGCTTTTTATGTCAATAAAAATTCTGAAATAGAAAGAGGAACACCAAGACTAGTAATAAATTACAAACCCCTCAATAAAGCATTAAAATGGATTAGGTATCCCATACCTAATAAAAAAGATTTACTCCAAAAACTCCACTCTGCATTCATATTTTCAAAATTTGACATGAAGTCAGGATTTTGGCAAATTCAAATTCACCCTAAAGACCGTTACAAAACTGCTTTCACTGTTCCATTTGGCCAATATGATACCAATAGGAAAAGGATCTAGGACGATAGTGGATTTAGGAAAATTTAAGATTGGTTGATTTTAATAGGTAGTTTAAAAAGGGAAAATAAGGCAGACTTTAAACAAACAGAATAAACTTTACCGAGTGGAGGTACGTGGCATTGTCCATCCAGATCGATGCAGAACTTAATCTGCCTTTGAGGTAATTTCTCAGAGCGTTAATCTGACTTAGAACAGATTTGCCCTTACCTCGCACGTTCTGGTTTCCAGCCTATATACCTTTCTTTAATTATTTTCAATCAATAATTTTATTAGGGCTTTAGCAATCTTTTTTACCACAAAGGCTCAAACAAAAATATTAGATCTGGGTCCCAGAACTAATATTTAGATTGAATGGGGGGAGAAGAGAAGATACAACAGAAGACAGAGATCCGGTCTCTTTGCTTCTGAGGAACGTACAATTTTTATGAGCAGATCTGATATGGAAGATCAGATCGCCGAACATGCATAAAGCTTTAAATAAATTGCATAAAAGTAAAGTGCATAAATTTAAATTGCTTTAAAAATAAATTGCGGAAATTTAAAGTGCATAAAAGTAAATTGCAGAAATTTAAATTGCTGTAAAGTAAATAGCGGAAATTTAAATAAGCATGAACTTTAAAATTATTACAGGCTTTGAAATGAAAATTACATAAGCTTTAAAGTATTTACATTTATTTCTTTAAGTCGACGTGACTTTTAGAGATTACAAGTGAGATTCCAGAAAAATTCTGAAAACAAGGAACTTAACCAATGATCGGAAAATTCCTTGAATACAGAAAACTTCTTTTGTCTCTTGAGAAAAAAGAAAAGAGAAAAGAAAGGGGAAAAATCACAAGACAGGAAAATAATTCCTTGAAGTCTTGATCCTCATTTCCCAGGGAGAGAGAGAGAGATGGAGAGAGAAGTAGAGAGAGAAGTAAAAGGAAAGAATGCCGAGTCTAAGTCTTCGGCCATTCTTATATACAAAAAAATTTTGAAACTGTTCACTGTAGCGGAGCTTTAAGTGCACAGTAACGTTTGGAAATTGGCACTGTTGCTTTAGACGTCGTCTTTACTGTAGCTTTATACGGAAGAAATACAAAATACAAAATACAAAGTCGGGTGAAAAGACACGTGCGCTCTCACTTGTGTCCAGAGGACCACCCGAAATACAAACATAAAAAAATTAATTCTTTTTTTTTTTTAAGTAAATAACTTATTTACATTGCTTTATAGGAGACAATAATCCGAAGCAGTCATCTTCATTGTCGTCACCAAGGGAGATGATCGGTTGCATTCTTCATCATCAGTTGAGCTTTGAATAGATGGTTCGGACCGGGAGGCAAGAAGCTGCTCCATAACTTTGAAATACTCTTCTTCTGTTTTGGCACCTGCAAGAAGAGATTGGGCTTTGGACTTTTGGGTGAGGAAGGTTCCTTGGGCTCTAACATCTTTAATAGTTGGGGCAAGGAGACCCATTAAAAGCCGCTTGATTTTGGATTAGGTGTGTGGTCAATTTAGTCTCGCTCATCAAATTTATTCCACCATTTAACTTTGAAAGTTCTTTGAAGGATTAATCGGGAGTCATGAGTGTGGTATCTCGAGGTTCCACATCCATACCCAAGGTAGGAAGAAATTTGTACAAAAAAGAGAAAAGGGAAATCTTTTCTCGGACTTAAGGTTTGTAATGGGCTTTAAAAAAGTTTAAACATTGGATGGCATTTGGAGTTAGGATATCGGTGTTGGGCAAAATAGTTCCACCTTGTTGGAACCAATTTGGAAGGCTTGCACGGTTATTTTGGAATTAAAGAAAAATAACCATGAGTGAGATTTTTTTGGGTTTTGAATAAAGAATGTGTTAAACCAGGCTTGTTGATAATCCCAGTAGGAATAGGTCAAACAATGTGGCAGACACATTTGAAAATTGGAGGGGAATCTTTTCTGATTGTGGAGATGGTCATTCCACTCTCTTGGGCTCAAGACCTTTAAAATGGTAGCAGTGGAATAGGCAGGTTCTTTATGGTTTTCACTGAGAAAGAAATGTTTAAATTTGATGACAAAGTGGCTTCAAGAATAGATTCATAGAAGGCTTGCGGTTTTGTTAAATCCCATGGTTTTAAAAACCATCCAGGGGAAAAACTTTGAAATTGTTTGAAATGGGTCTAATGGTAAAATCCATCTTCCACAGATTAAAATGTTTTGAAGTAGGTTTTATCAAACCAATCCGAGGTTTTCTTTGAAAGTTTTGATTGTGAAAGAACAATGGGAGGATGAACTTTCACCGTAAAGAACAACTTTTGAGAAGAGGGTTTTGTAGTAATTTCTTTAGAAACAGGTTTTCTTTTGGAGAAATTTGGCTTTGTGAAAAACTTTGTAGAGCGAGTAAAAAATCGGGAATTAGAAATGATTTTACCCATTCATTTACCTGATCCTGAGAGGTAAGGGCTTTAACTCTTGATTCATCATCTTCAATTGTGTCGATCCAAGATCTGATCGGCATGGCTGATGATAATAATTTTTCTTTAGGGGGAGAAGAGGCTTTGGAAGGTGTCTGGGACACAGGGTCTTTGAGGATCCCTTTCCCTTTATCTTTTGTCTTTTTGGGAGGCATTATCTCATTTTGAAGAAACTCTCTGGTTAGAAAATCAGGGAGTGAATTTGTATCGCCTTTAATAAATTCAATATCAAAATCAAAAACACTCAAAATAGCTTGCCATCTAGCAAAAATTTGTTTTGAAGCAATATTTTGAACGTCTTTTTCCAAGACATGTTTTGCTGCTTTACAATCAATTCTAAGTAAAAATTTTTGATTTAATAAATCACTTTGAAATTTTGAAATACATAGAACAATAGATAAAATCTCTTTTTTAATAGTAGAATAGTTTTTCTGACATTCATTCCAGTGGGCAGAAACATATTGTACTACTTGTTCTTTATTATTCTCAACTTGTTTTAATATTCCACCATAACCTAAGTCTGATGCATCAGTCTCAACAATTTTAGGTAATGTGGGATTAGCAAGAAATAAACATGGAATATCTTTAACAATGTCTTTTATTTGTTTTACGACTTTAGTATGATTTTCTGACCATGCAACAGGGTTCTTTTTTAATCTATCATGTAATGGTTTTGCTATCCTGTTGATGTTAGGGCAGAAATCAAGAACATAATTCAAGCTTCCTAAAAATCTTTGCAATTGGGTTTTGTCAAGAATTTTATCAGGAAATTTATCAGTGAAAGCAAGGGACCTTTCAATTGGAGTGATAGTTCCTTTGAGATATAATGGCCAAGAAATCGGATTTTAGTCCGGAATAGGAAATTTTTGAACTAGAAATGGCTAGGCCTCGCTTTTCTAGTTGCGAAATAGAAAGTCTTTAAATGTTTAAAATGTTGATCTATTGACGGGAAAAAATCAATACATCATCAATATAAACAATGCAAAAATCAGTGAAAGGATTATAAATGTCATTCATAATTCTTTGAAATTCGAAGGTGCATTTTTCAAACCAAAGGGCATTCTTTGTCCATTCATATTGGCCAAATGGAACAAAGTGAAAGCGATTTTTGTAACGGTCTTTAGGGTGAATTTGAATTTGCCAAAATCCTGACTTCATGTCAAATTTTGAAAATATGAATGCAGAGTGGAGTTTTTGGAGTAAATCTTTTTTTAGGTATGGGATGGGATACCTAATCCATTTTAATGCTTTATTGAGGGGTTTGTAATTTATTACTAGTCTTGGTGTTCCTCTTTCTAGGACGATAGTGGATTTAGGAAAAGATATCACCATTTCTTCTGTCTTTATTACACAATCAGTCTTTAAAAAATCAAGTTTATTAAGAAAGAGATATCACCCCTCAATAAAGGGTGAGGGGTGATATTTTTAAACCTATTAAAATCAACCAATCTTAAATTTTCCTAAATCCACTATCGTCCTAGATCCTTTTCCTAAATCCACTATCGTCCTAGATCCTTTTCAATGTTGTAAATATATATGTGCCAAATGGCTTTGAAAGGGTGATATCTCTTTCTCAATAAAGGATCGTCCTAGATCCTTTTCCTAAATCCACTATCGTCCTAGATCCTTTTCAATGTTGTAAAAATATATGTGCCAAATGGCTTTGAAGTTGTAAATCAATTTCTTTTTCACCATCTGAACTTGATTCTTTATCAGAATTGTCTTCTAATTGTTTTTGTAATAGAAGTTGAATAGTTTCTGAATCATTTTTTTGTTTTTCTTTTAATTCTTTAATTTCGAGTTTAATTTCTTTAATCTCTTTTTGAAGATCTTGAATATTAGGAACTGTTTTCTTTTTTGTTTTCTTTTTATCCAAAATTTGAGTCAAATCATAAGTGTTTTTCTTTATTATTGGAATTTTTGATGTTTCTGCTTTATCTCCTACCTCTAAAGTTTTTAGAAGTTTATCAAGATATTCTTTTTGTAAGGCAGGATCAGAAATGTGTTTAACCAATTCAAGAAAAGTTTCTTGATCTTTAGTCAAAACATTGATTTTCTTTAAGTAAGATTCTGATTGGCTTGAGTCAGAATCATTAATTACTGGAATCAGAGTCAACTAACTCGTCAATCTGTAAGGATTCATCATCTCCTGACATGGAAGACTCAGAGTCAGAAGACTCTATTAATAAAGAGGCTATTTTTGAAAATGTTTCTTCATCAAGGCCAAGCTCGTGGAGCTTTTTGTTCATTCTACAGAACTTTGCAGTGTGGCCTTTCATTCCGCATTTAAAACATGTGGCTTCTTTGAAGTTAAAATGGGCTTTTTGTTTGGGCTTGAAATCTTTCTTTTTAGAAAATTTTTTTTTATAAGGCTTTGAAGGTTTCTTGTAAAAAGGTTCTTTAAACTTTTGGAAAGATTTTCTATGGCCTTTGGGCTTGTAATGTTTCTTGTAAGGTTTCGTAGAACACTTACCATTACAATCTTTGGAAGTAGAAGTTTTAAAGGGATCATAGTTGAACTGTTTACAGAAACTACCTAATTCTTGCTTAGACTTTCTAAGCTCCCATTTAAGTTGTTTCTGTAATTTCAAGTCTTGACATATCTTTAACCTTCTTTATTGACAAAACTGACAAGTTCACCATAGGTGAGCTCATCGTAAGGAATACGGTTATCATATAAGGCTTTAATGTAATTCCTAACTTTTTCTCCTAATAGGGTAGGTAAACCTGCAAGGAATTTCTCCTTCCAAGTTATATGATTTGCATCATCCCTAAGAAAAAGTCTGGTAAAGAATGTAGTTTTGTAGTTTTGGAATTCACTAAGTTTTCTACATCTTAGGTTATGTAGAAGCTCAGCATTTTTATCTCTGAGGTGAGAAGGGTCACCTATGAAATGAAGAGATATAGTCAAAATCAAGGTAGCGACTGCATCTTGAATTGGACTATTGAATTCATCCAGAATGGGGATTCCATCCTCATCTGTTTGAATAGAGTTTAAAATATCTAATTCTTTGTTGATTGGTAAGAAGATGATCCCACCAACCTTTTAGTTGACCTGTAAAACCAGCAATAAGGATTTCTGCAATAGCTTTGTCAGAAGTTCCTGATTGGGTTTTATAAGCATTAGCTGCCATGGTCATCTGTTGCAATAATCCTAAGATATTGTATTCAGACATTCCATCTAAATTCCACTCATAGACGGAAGATGCATTATACCGAGATTGATTTAATGCACTTGGTCTATTATCTATGGTTAGATCTGGTGGACTTTTAGTGGTTGGGAGTGCCAATTCCCAATGAATTTTATTGACTTTTGAAGTTGGTTCTTCTTTAAAGGCTTCTATATCCGAAGAGGTATAGAGGATTGATCCTGTTCTAGTACTGCAATCCTGCTTGATTGAGCACTATCAGGTGCAATCTGGGCTTTAGAAATAGGAGTAGAAGAGGATGCATCTTTAGAGAATTGAGTAGGAGAGGATGCTTTTATTCTATCAAGTTGTTCTTTAATAGCTTTAGCAAAATCTGATTTTGACTCTTGAACAAGCTTCTGACTATGTTTCGAAACCTGAAAAGGTTTGAAAATAGGTTCTTTGAGCTTTTTATCAGAATCCGATTTTGTTGGAATAGGTTTTGATAAAACAGGAGAAGCTTGATTATGGTTGACTTTTGGATTTGGTCTTATCCCGATTAAGCTGTTTTCCTATCGTATTTAGATTAGCATTACGAAGTTATTCCGCTGGATAATGCTATCCAAATCATTTCGGGTCTTTATGAATTTTGTAAGGTGAGGCTTTAATCCTAATAGGTGGTTCACCATGGTCAATGGATATACTCAAGAGGTGGATGCTCAGACTCTATGGTTTTATTACTGTCGAAAAGGTTCCATTCAGGAATTTTCTTTCTAATAGTAATAGGGTTCGAATCTTTAAAGGGATAAGAAATGTTGTTTTTAAAAGCATACATTTCGAACCAATCAAAAAATAAAATGTGGACTTTATGTAAATTTACAAATTCATAATAATCTTCTTGTATTTTTTTCTTCTTTGGTCTAAGAAATGTTTAAAAACCAAAGTCTTTTTCTTTATTATTATCGAATAAAAGTCTTTATGCAAAAGGGTTTTATCTAGTTCAAATTCTTTTTCAAGAACATTTATTACATTTTCTGTAACTGCAGAAAATGTAGGAGAAGTTGGAGGAGAAGGTTCTTTCTCTTCCTGTGTTTGTTCCTGTTGACGACTAGTGTAAATTGGGTGAGGTACACTAGTGGTATAGTCAACAGAATGTATGGAAGAACTAGGTATATCCGAAGTGGAAAACCTAGGCTGACTCTTTATAGGTTGAAAAGGGAGATTTATAACTGAAGGAATTTTTGTAAATTTTCTTTCTAGTGAGGAAACACTAGTATTAGAATCTTTATCAGAGAATCTAGAAGATGTAGATCTTCTGAATGAAAGTTTGACTTTACCATCTGAATACTGAGTCACATTTTGTAACTCTGTATTTGGCTCAAGATGTTTTGGTATTGTCGGAGCAGTGGCTCCTTCAAGAATCCATTCATCGGGAAGGTTGACATCTTTCCATTGAATAGGTTTTGGAATAACAGTGTTTGCTTTGGAAAGGTCAGTCTGCAAGAGAAGAGTCTCATCTCTTTTTTTGGAATTTATGTTGCGTATTAAAGCCGAGATCATGGCTTTGTATGATATTTTGAAAATTAATGCAACCGGAGCAGATCCTTAACATGTGATAGTTATGAGTTTTGATCAGTAAAATCATACTTTTTAAAATATTTTTATCTTTTAATGAAACCGTTATGTTTGGATAATGATCAAAAGAAATTGGTCCTTTACAGAGACTAGATTCAATACTACTGAGTAAGGAATCATCAAAGGAGATGAACCTCCCATCCCTGAGGACAGCAAGAATTGAAGTGTTTAATCCTTCTTTAGTTAAGGGTTTTATGCCTACTTGGATTAAACCTATGTGGACATAATTAAAATTCTTTTCTTTTAACTTTTTTAATGACTTTTCAAGAAAAACAGATGAATTGTTTCAAATGGCTTTGAAAGGGTGATATCTCTTTTTCATGTCTTTATTACACAATCAGTCTTTAAAAAATCAAGTTTTTTCATTTTATAAATTTTATCTTTAGAAACTTTCGGTAAATCCCAGTTATCAATTGCTTTATTAAAATCTTCAATAATAAAATCTTCAATAATAAATTCTTCTGAATTCACTATGTTCTTTGATACACTAGTCTTCTCGGAAGAAGAGCTAGAGAAAGATGATGTTCTATGAAGTAGAGAGTCCATGTTGTTAAAAATCTTTAATCGAATCCTATGTGGATGTCTACAGGTATGGTTTTACTGCCCTAAACGGATCCCTGTCCTAAAGCGGGACTTACTACCAGTAAAAATTCAACACACACAAAGAAAACAATTTTGGAAATCAGACAACACAGATTCTTTACAACTATAACATACTATCTTCCCCTTGGCTCTGATACCAATAGGATCTAGGACAACACCGATTTCTTGGCCATTATATCTCAAAGGGAACTATCACTCCAATTGAAAGGTCCCTTGCTTTCACTAAAAGGTTGGTGGGATCATCTTCTTACCAATCAACAGTAATTAGATATTTTAAACTCAATTCATCTAGAATGGGGATTCCATCCTCATCTGTTTGAATAGAGTTTAAAATATCTAATTGCTGTTGATTGGTAAGAAGATGATCCCACCAACCTTTTAGTTGACCTGTAAAACCAGCAATAAGGATTTCTGCAATGGCTTTGTCAGAAGTTCCTGATTGGGTTTTATAAGCATTAAATGTTGTAAATATATATGGAATGTCTTTTAAATGTTGTAAATATATATAAAATTTAAATGTTGTATATTTAAATGGAGTATATTTAAATGTTGTAAATATATATATCTCTTTCTTAAAAATATATAAGTTTATTAAAAATATATATTTTTAATAGGTTTAAAAATATAGGAAAATTTAATAGGTTTTTAAAAAATTAAGAAAGAGATATCACCCTTTCAAAGCCATTTGGCACATATATATTTACAACATTGAAAAGGATTTAGGACGATAGTGGATTTAGGAAAAGGATCTAGGACGATAGTGGATTTAGGAAAATTTAAGATTGGTTGATTTTAATAGGTTTAAAAATATATATGGAATGTCTAGGACGATAGTGGATTTAGGAAAATTTAAGACCGTTCAGAATTTATATATAAAATCATTTTTTAGATATAGGTAGAGAGAGAGTGAGCGTATCCACAAAGCTTTAATGTGGCAGCTAATTGCTGTTATAAACTCATTGGATTTATTAACCTTGATTATTTTTCATGCTAACATTTCAGAACTGTCTCAGAACAGCAATCACCTGGAGCTTCCTAAGCCTAACCCAGTGATAAACAAGTTAACAGAGGGAGGACACAGAGTAGGCCTTAGCCGTCTTTGGGTTGATATTGATTTGGTCGGAGGAAATGCTAAAAACAAGAGCTTCATGGGCCTAAACGATGTTAGAAGTTGTGGCAAAAGGCGATTAATGTTAAAAGCTAATGTACCATTGGGCTTCAAAGAGTGACAAAATTTGAGTGGTGCTATTAGCACCCCTTCAAAACTCTTGTAAAATGCCTATTGTGTGTTTACAGTTACAACACTCCGTGAAATGATCCAAAAAAAAAATCTCGCTTGCTCAACTCAAGTTTTAAATTTTCTTTTTAATTAAACCCTTTGTCGTTACTATTGTTGTTTGCCTTTTTGCTACAAACATATGGTGAATTTCTTATTCGCAATCCTAAATTAAGGTTCATATATACGAACGACTTTAGAAGAAATAGGTCATTTAAGTTTTAATTTGGATGGTGTATTGTTGTGCAAATTTTGTTGAAATCGCAAGCGCACGAATCTATTGTAGAATAGATCAATGGTGTCGAGTGTCGATCCCACGAGAAGGTAGATTTTAATTAGGTGTATAATTAATTTTGTAAGTGGGTGATTGGATTTATAGGGAAAATTGATTTAAACTATGCTAGAATTTAAATTGAAATAGCATAATTAAATTGAATTGGAAACTATTATAATAAAGTGCTTGGGTATCTGGATCCGTATCAAAATGCACCATGGGCTAAATATTCCTTATTAATACCAATTAAATCATGAGGGGTGGAATCCACATCTCATGAACCACACTTTAATCAATATGGTGCTAAGGGCTTATCGTGCCAAATAATAATAACCTTATACTAGGGTGTTGGTGAAATTAGGGCGGTAACTAGACAAGATTATTATTATTTATCTACGAAAAGTCAAAACCTCCACAGAAATTAGAGGGAAGAGAAAATAAATTTACCAAATTAAGCCCATGACACATGTTGAGACTTCACCTTCAACCCAAGTGTGAAAGAAAATTAGCTACTCATAATTGAACTAAGGGTAGAATGAAAATTTAATAAAATACATAGAAAATACAAGATGGAGAAAGAATTACAGAAAACTTAGCTAAAAAATGAATCCAGGGGTCTCAAATTAGGGGGGAGAGGCCCCCTTTTTATAGATACATTGAGTAAATCATGGCTATCGGATTAAAAACAGTTTGGACGCACAGGATTGCGCCATCGTTCATTGTGAAATGACCATGCTGCCCTTAAAATACATAAAATACTTAATTAAAATAAAACACACATAATTAGATCACGAGAATCTTAAATTCATAAAAGTAGGAATGTTAGTAAAACTTGAAGTATAAAATGACAATTTTTTCCTTTATAAATATACACTTTCTAACACTCAACACACCCTCAACCAGCTTATTGCTAGTCCTTAGCAAATAAAGCGAAAACAAAATTCAAATCCAAAATGATTTTTTTTTTAAAACAATCGTGTTTATTCAATCAGACTAATGATAACAATTAAATAAAAGTACAAGCATTATCTTCAGTCTAAAGAAACATCACACCCATATCAACCATCCACATGAATCAACCTAATAGATTTTGTCACATCTACTTTAAAAAATGACATGTCAAACCCTGAAATCTCACCAGTAGTAGTGACACTCGCACAAAGAAATTAAACCCAAGAAAAATAGTCACTCTAATGAATGGTAAATTGAGAGAAAATAATAAGGAAGTAATATCACACGCTCTCACCAAAATGAAAGAAATACGCCCACAACTTAGAAATAACACGATCTCAAGTCAAACAAAATGTTAGTCAATCCAATTTATTTACTTTTTTTTTTCTTTTTTTTTTATGTACCACTGCATCTTTTTAGCCCATATAACTAGCTTCTACTTCATACTATAGTTCCCTAAAATCAAGAAGGACTTTTATTAGGATGTAACATAGGCTAGGGACATGGCTAACAAAGAAAGGAAAATAGAGAAAATAAAATATATGTTTGAGAAAAATAATATCTTTTGAAAACTAAAAAGTGCATTTCACTTATTTATTATTATATTATATCTCTCTCTTTTTTGTTTTTTTCTCTATTTTTTTTAAAGAACTTTGTTTTCTCTTTTTTTTTCTTTTTTTTTTTTGGTATTACACAATTTTACTAAACAACACAATTATTTATATTTTTGTCAAACATGAATAGGTGATGGAACTTGTAAGATATCGGGTAATACTCCAAATTAGAGTGGGTCAAGATGATAAGTTGACAAAGAAATTTTTTTTTAATAAAAGGCTCAAAAGAGTTAACTATGGATATTTCACATAAGGGATGGCTAAAAAGGCTCAAACGGGTCAAAGATGGCATTTCCATAATCTTTTTAAAGAATTTGGCCCTGTCTTGCTTGGTCCAATGCTCTGGAAGTTTATCTATAACAAGATAATTAACGATATCAGCATACCAAGGTAATACTTCCACACTCATTAATTGCTGATCTAGAAATGACTCATTCAATATTAAGGGTTCTGTTATTGTGTCAAAATGGAGATGAGAGAGATGATCAGCCATAACATTTTCAGAGCCTTTCTTATCTTTGAATTCTAAGTCGAACTCCTGCAAAAGCAACACTTAATGAATTAGTCTAGCTTTTGCATATTTCTTTGTGAGAAGAAATTTAAGAGCAGTATAATCTGTGAATACAATTATTTTACAGGCAATAATTTAAGATCGAAACTTCTCTAATGCAAACACTACTGCTAGCATTTTTTTTCAGTAGTTGAATAGTTCAATTGTGCATCATTTAATTTCATACTAGCATAGTAAATAACATGAGGAATTCGATCAACTCTTTGTCCTAATACTGCTCTTACTGCATAATCAGATGCATTACACATGAGTTTGAATGGTAAGCTCCAGTTTGGTGGCTGAATGATGGGTGATGACGTCAACAATTGCTTTAGCTTTTCAAATGCTACAACACATGAATCATCAAAGACAAAATGTACATCCTTAGCAAGAAAATTGCATAAGGGTCTAGAAACTTTGCTAAAATCCTTAATGAAACGTTTATAAAAACCAGCATACCCAAGGAAAGATCTTACTTCCCTGACCGTTTTAGGTGGAGGAATATTGAAAATGAGATCCACCTTGGCTTTGTCAACCTCAATACCTTTGCATGAAATGATGTGACTGAGAACAATACCTTGTTTTACCATAAAATGGCACCTCTTCCAATTTAAGATCAAATTTTTCTCGATACATCTCTGCAGAACTTTTGTCAAATGATGTCGCTCTATTGGGTATCAATTTATTATCAACATTGGTAACTACTGTGACTCCTGAATTTTTAGGGACAACTGGCATAGGACTGACCCATGAACTATCAGAAATTGGGTAAATGATACCTGCATCTAACAGTTTAAGGACTTCAGTTCTAACAACTTCTTTCATGTTAGGGATCAACCGACGTTGCATTTTCCTAGTAGATTTAGCATTTTCATCAAGGTGAATGTAATGCATGCAGTCTGCTGGGTTTATACCTTTTATGTCAGCTATGGTCCATCTTAATGCTCCTTTATACTCTTTTAAAACATCCAACAACTTACCTTTTTGTTCGTCATTTAGAGATGATGAGATGATTACCGGTAGAGTGCTTTTTTCTCCTAAAAATGCATATTCCAGAGTGTTGGTTAATGGTTTGAGCTCGAGTTTCGGTAGTGATTCTGATGATGGGATGATTTTATTCTCTGATGGTGCTAGTTGTTCAACACTTGACTTCCATTTATTAGTGTCCATAGATGGTACTGAGTCAAGTAGGGCGTTGACCTCATCGACTGATCTGTCAATATCAAAATCTAAATCAAAGTGAGTTAAACATGTTTGTAAAAGGTCATCACTAAGGTTTGAAACAAAAGTATTATCAACTAATGCTTCTATTAAATCCACATCAACAATTCCATCATTTGCATTGTGAGGTTGTTTGGTAATGTTGAAGATGTTGAGCTCCATGGTCATATTGCCGAAAGACAACTGCATATTTCCAATCCTGCATTGAATGTGAGCTTCGGCAGTTGCCAAAAAAGGTCGGCCTAGGATAATGAGGATGTGCTTCCTTGAATCCTGTATTGATTGAGTGTCAATTACAATGAAATTAACAAGAAAATAAAACTTGTCTACCTATATAAGCACGTCATCCACAATACCATGAGGTATTTTCGTTTATCGATCTGCAAGCTGTAACACCACTGGAGTTGGGTGTAATTCTCTAAGTCTAAGTTTCACAAATACTGAGTAAGGCAATAGATTTACACTAGCTCCTAAATCCAACAAAGCATTCTCAATTGTGTGGTTTCCTATACTACATGAGATAGTGGGAGAGCCTGGGTCTTTACATTTTAAAGGAATTTAGTGTTGGAGTATAGAACTAACGTTTTCTGTTAAAAATGCCTTTTTCTGAACATGAATGTTTCTCTTTTTAGTGCAATGGTCTTTAAGAAAATATAAGATGGAACTTGTTTTATAGCATCAAGCAAAGGGATGTTAACACTTACCTGTTTGAAGATCTCAAAAATCTCACCTGTGGATTTTTCCTTCTTTCCTTTAGCTAACCTCTGAGGAAATGGAGCTTTTAGAACATATTCTCGTGTGTTGGTTTCTTCTTTTTCCTCCGGTGGTGAGTCTTCGACATTCACAGGTACAATTTGATTTTCTTTTGTCGCTGACATCTCCACTTTGTTGTCGACTTCTTTTACTTTTCGCAAGGTCATAACGGCTTTGACCTCTCCATACTGTTGTGGTGAACTGGTACTTGCTTCATGCACTCCTTTAGGATTAGGCACTGGTTGACTTAGAAACTTGCCTTTTTCAACAGTCATTGTCAAAGTTTGCATTGAAGAGGCAAGCTGTCCCACCATCTTCTCGATGCTTGAAACTGATTGGGCTTGTGAGTTGAAGTCTGCTCTCATCTCATTTGTGTAGTCCATCAATGGTTCGGTTTTGTTGCTCGATCATGGAGTTAGTAACATTCTTGACATTCTGGAATGCATCCTCCCATTGTCTGTGTTGAGAGTAATTTTGGTTCTGATTGTATGGTCCAAATGGTGGCTGAGTGGCTTGAGGAACTTGAGGAATTGGTTGCATTGGCAGAGCTGGAGCTGCTGGTTCATTCTATTAGAATCTTTGAGACCATAAAAAATTTGGGTGGTCTCTCCATCTAGGGTTATATGTGTTGGAGTATGGGTTGTAATTTGATGGCTTCCTCATGACACCGATGGCATTGGCTTGATCTGAATATGACTTATGTTCATGTGGCTCTGTTGATTTAGCAGTCGTCATCGATGCTATTTGTCGAGAAAGGTCTTCAACCATCTCTTTGACTTCTTTAATTCCCGAGCTTGACTCGCCAATGTGAACTTCATTCACTCTTTTAATTCTTCTAGTATTCCTAAGAGATCGACTCCGTTGTTGGGAATTATCTGCTTATCACTGGGAAAACTCTCAAATCTCTGATGCACTTTTTGACATTAACTCTCCTCCACTTGTTGCCATTAGCTATTCTTGCACATGGCAATAATCCCTTCAAAAAGTATTGGCATTGTACCATTTCTTATACTCATGATGTGAACACTTCAAAAGTAGCCCATTGAATCACTCCCATGCTTCAAAAAATTACTCGTCTTCTCTCTGGGTGAACTTTGAAATTTTCCTACGAATAGCATTGGTTTTATGCACTGGGAAATATTTATTCAAAAATTTTGTTACCATTTGTTCTCATGATGTAATACTATTAGCAGGCAATGTATTAAACCATGAACGAGCTCTATCTTTTAAACAAAATAGGAATAATCTGAGTTTAACATCATCGTCTGGAAAATTCTCATATTTAAAAGTTTGACAAATAGTATGAAAATCATTCAGATGATCAATGGATCCTCATTTTCTAGACCATAGAATGTTGGGAGACACTTTAGCACACTAAGGTTTTATTTCAAAACTCCTAACAGTTACATTTGGGTATCTTATACATGATATGCTCAAAATAGATAAAGGACTGAAGTAGTCCTTAAATGACCTTTCCTGTGGTTCTAGTTGTTACAAATCCATTTCAATTTTATTTTTAAATGCAATGTGTTTGTGTGTGCGAAGTGTTTTTTCCAATTCAAGATCTATAGGCTCAAGATTAGGAAATAATGACCTACGACCATGCATGCAAAGAAAATAAAAATAAAAAAATAAATAAAAATAAAAAAGAAGGAGAAATTACGATACTAACCTTGTTGCGCTGTTACAACTTTACTATGAAAACACATAAAAAAAATAAGTGAAATTAACTAAAATTAAATAAATTAACAAGATAAATGAAAAAGAAGAATAACTTGAAAATTAAATTGCAGAAATTTAAAGAAGAGAAAAAGAAATTCTTACCTAAAAATGTAAATTCATTTTTTTTAAAAAAAAATTACAAGGAGACAACTAAAATAATAATAATAATAAATTATTTACAAAAAAATTAATTCTACAAATTAAAATACTTACCTCCCCGACAATGGCGCTAAAAACTTGTTGTGCAAATTTTGTTGAACTCACAAGCACACGAATCTATTGTACAATAGATCAATGGTGTTGAGTGTCTATCCCACGAGGAGGTGGATTTTAATTAGGTGTAAAATTAATTTTGTAAGTGGGTGACTGGATTTATGGGGAAAATTGATTTAAACTATGCTAGAATTTAAATTGGAATAGCAGAATTAAATTGAACTGGAAACTATTATAATAAAGTGCTTGGGTATCTGGATCCGTATCAACATGCACCATGGGCTAAATATTCCTTATTAATACCAATTAAATCATGAGGGGAGAATCCACACCTCATAAACCACACTCTAATCAATATGGTGTTAAGGGCTTATCGTGCCAAATAATAATAACCTTATACTAGGATGCCGGTAAAACCAGGGCGGTAACTAGAAAAGATTATTATTATTTGTCGACGAAAAGTCAAAATCTCCACAGAAATTAGAGGGGAAGAGAAAATAAATTTACCAAATTAAGTCCATGACATATTTTGAGACTTCACCTTCAACCCAAGCTTGAAAAAAAATTAGCTACTCATAATTGAACTAAGATACAAACAAGATTTAACCAAGAAACCTTAAAGAAAATGAATCAAGATCAATCAACACACCAAGATCATAACGTGGTTTAGTTGATTTAGAATGCTGAACCTACATCCACAGGAAGCTATCAAATGAGATTTATTGATATAGCAATGGAAAAAAAATTACATTAACTTGTACAAGAGACTCTAGAGAATAAGATGGAACTTTCTCTTTCTACGACCTCACAATACAACACTCCAGAATCATCACTGAAACCGACTAAGAAGCCAGCTTAATATAACTTTGATAACTAATAATTATGATTTCCAAATTGCTTAGATACACAACACATGGCTAACAACCTTAACGAACATGAATTTAAGCTTCAGCACATGCCCCACAAGTGAATTATTTATGAGTTGAATCAAAATGCACAATCATATGTCGTTTTATTCAATTCAATGTTCTATTACAAAGAAGTGACAAGCACTTGAGTTTTAAACACAATCCTAAGTCCACACAGTGTCGTTTTTGAAATCTTAGTTTGATTCACTAGCTATCTTTACAATTCTTCACTTGAATCAAACATCTTCCTCAATTTGACTCATTTTCCAAATCTTTATGTATAAAAAAATATATATATAAACTAGCTACGTCCAGACAAGTTCTGAACTTAGCTACAGGAACCACCTTAGTATGGGCTCTGTAAGGTTCTCATCAGTGTGAATTTTAATTACCTTCATAGTACCTTTTGACACTTCATTACTAATAAAATGAAGTTAAATATCTATGTGTTTCGTCTTCTCATGATGTGTAGGGTTCTTGCATAAATAGATGGCACTTGAACTATCGTAGGAGACAGATACTGATTTCCAGTTCATCCTCAACTTAGTCACTAACTCTTTGGGACAAAGTGCTCTTTTTTACAACTTTTATAGTTGTTGTAAACTTTGCTTTAGTTGTTGAAAGTGCTATAACATGCTGCAAAGTAGTTCTTCAATTATTGAATACATAACTAGCAAGTGATCTTCTCCTATCCAAATCCCTTGTATAATTTGAATCTACATAGCCCTGTAGACCATCACTATCACATTTAGACCTCCCATATACCAAATCATAACTCATAGAACCATTTAGGTACCTGAATATCCACTTAAAAGCCTTCCAATACTCTCGCCTAGGTTGAGCCATGTACCTACTAATAACACTGATAGTATGAGCAATGTCTGGTCTTGTTAGTATCATTGCATGCATAAGACAACCAACTGCATTTGCATAATGTTCGTTGGCCATAGCAAGTTTTTTTTCCCTTTTTGTCTAGGGGCACTGCAGGTTACACAACCTAAAATATGATGCTATAGGTAACTGCATAGGTTTTGAATTGATCATTCCAAAGGTATTCAGCACTTTCTCTTAATATTTCTCCTAGAAACATTATACCCTTACTTCTGTTCCTTCTAATCTCCATTCCCAATATCTTCCTTGCATAACTTAGATCCTTCCTTTTAACTTTTAAATTCAGCCAGCTTATCAATTTCTTCTCTATCCTTTCAAGCAATTAGCATGCCATCTACACATAGAATGAGGTATATGTACAGACTATATTTAATTAGCTTGTAGTAAACATAACAATCACAACTACATCTAATGAATTCATGTACTGTAATGATCTTCTTTACTAAAGAAAACATACTTTTCAAGTTGGGACATTAGTATTTCCTCTTCAAGTTTTCCATGTAAGAATGCATTCTTGACATTAAGTTAATTAAGCTTTATGTCTTGAACTTCTATTATTGCTAATATGACCCTTATAAAGGCATGTCTAACAACTAGAAAGAATACCTCTTTAAAATCAATTCACTCTTTTTGAGTATAGCCCTTTGCCACAAATCTTTCTTTCTTGGTTCAGGTCCACTTGGGCCTCCATTGATCTTGAAAATCTATTTGCATCCAACTAT
Organism: Atalantia buxifolia; assembly: GCA_030444775.1. NCBI lineage: Eukaryota > Viridiplantae > Streptophyta > Magnoliopsida > Sapindales > Rutaceae > Atalantia > Atalantia buxifolia. Next base: position 26,617,019 of record CM059838.1, read on the forward strand.
CTTCCTATTTTCAAGAATAAAACCAATTGCACCTCTACAATTCCAATGAGAAAACAATCGGCTACAGATCCACAAGATAGAAGAAAAAGAGGTTGTTGTTATAATTGTGATGAAAAATTCTAACCAGGGCATCGATGTCTGAAGTTATTTGTGATTGAAGCTTGCCTAGATGAAGAAGATGGTGATGTGATCATGGAGGATGAAGCGGAAAAAGTTTTTTTTATGTAGTAACCCCTGAGATATCACTACAGGTTATTAACGGTGCTTAAGTACTGGAGACAATGTGGGTAAAAGGCCATCATGTGATTGTTAATGTTTTGATTGATTCGGGTAGTGCCTATAATTTTATCAGTAAGAAGCTAGCCAAGAAAGTAGGTTTTGAAGCCACAGTCAGGAGGGAACTTGGAGGTAGGGATGGCAATTGACCCAGCAAACCCACAAACCCGCCCACCAAAACCCGTCCGCTGCGGATAATTTTGCGGGTTGCGGGCGGGTTTGGTATTACAAATTGAAACTAGCACTTGGATGCGGGTGAGTTTGGTATTAACTTAAAATCTGATAGATACCCGCATGGATATCCACTAGACCTGTAATTTTTTTAAATATTTTTACTTTAATTTTAATCAAAAATATTTAAATCTAAAAAATATATGAAGAAAATAATGTAATTGTGTAAAGTGCCAAATAACAAAAGTGTTTTTGTATAGTCTATTTTTCTTTAATTTAATGCATGAATTATTTCATTATTATAATTTTTTTCTTCAAATTAATATTTGAAAATTATTATTCTTTGGAAAATATCAATGTTAATCATTATTGTAGGCATCATGTTAGATGGGTATTAATGATGGTGAATAAAATGAATATCTTCTCTTGGAGCTTGTGTTGAATGATAATATGAAATATAATTGTTATTTTTAGATATTAGTTTGTGGTTTTTTTTAAAGAAATTGTGTATTTTATACTTAAATTTGAGAATTTTGTGTTGGATTGATGTTGAAATTATAATTTTTCATTTACAATGGTTAAATTTAAAATTGATTATGTTATGTGAAATTTGAGGCTATTATTGTAAATTTATATATTGAATATTTGTGATTTTAAATGTATAAACCCGCAAAAAATCTGTTGGATACCATTGCGGGTTTAGTAATTGTCAAAACCCAGAGCGGGTGGGTTTTTTTAAAAAATATTAAAACCCACTGTGGGTTGTGGGTGGGTTTAATAATTTAAATTTTATGTAGGTTTGGATTTAATAATGGCAAACCCGTTGCGGGCGGTGCCCATTGCCATCCCTACTTGAAGGTGATGGTGGCGTCTGGTGAAAAATTGGTCAACCAAGGTAAATGCACTAACGTTCAACTCAATTTGCAAGGATTTTCTATTTATATTGATTTTTATTTATTCCCACTTGGAGGATATGATGTGGTTTTAGGGGCTCAATGGTTGAGTACATTGGAACCTATTGTTTGGGATTTCTCAAAGTTACAGATGAAATTACAATGGTTAACTATTGCAGACGATAAAGTGGTTGCTGTGAGCGAGTTTGAGCAAGTAGCTAGAAAAAAGAAAGATGGCATTCTTTTATACTTATCTTCTATACAGACCCCACAAGTTCAAGACAGGCACACTATTTCTCAACAATTACAGCCTCTCTTACAGAAGTATCGAGAGGTGTTTGCGGAACCTAGAGAACTCCCACCAAGACGAACACATGAACACAAAATTCCATCATTTCCGGGGCATGGACCAATAAGTCTCAAGCCTTATAAATACCCTTATTTCTAAAAAAGTGAGATTGAGAAATTAGTGTGCGGGATGTTATCCAATGGTATGATCTGTACCAATACAAGCCCATATTCCTCTCCTGTGATTTTGGTGACAAAACATGATGGTTCTTGGCGTATGTGTGTAGATTACAAGGCGTTAAACAAAATTACAGTTAAAGATAAATTTCCCATTCCCGTGATCGATGAGTTATTGGATGAGCTACATTGTGCACAAATTTTTTCCAAGCTAGACCTTCATTCTAGTTATCATCAAATATGAATGCATTCTAAAGATGTGGAGAATACAACTTTCCATACTCATAAAGGCCACTATGAGTTATTCAAAAATGCAACTTCGATTTTTCAAGCTCTCATGAACAAGGTATTCAAAAATTATTTGAGATAAGTTGTTCTTGTCTTCTTAGATGATATATTGGTTTATAAAAAGTCTTGGGCTGATCATATCAAACATTTGAATGAAGTAGTTTCTGTCTTGAAATTGTTATTAATAATAACTAAAATAATAAAGTTAATAAAATTTAATAATAATAATAATAATGTAATTTTCATTATCCAGATACATGTATAAATATCATTATAAAAATGATATTAATTAAAAAAATAAAATAATAATAATAAATGTTAATAATGATAATATTAATAAAAATAGTAATAACAATAATTAATAGTAACTAAAATAATAAAGTTAATAAAATTTAATAATAATAATAAAGGTTAATAATGATAATGTTAATAAAAAATAATATTAACAATAATTAATAATAACTAAAATAATAAAGTTAATAAAATATAATAATAATAATAATAATAATAATAATAATAAATGTTAATAATGATAATATTAATAAAAATAATGATAATATTGTTAAATAACAATAAATTAATTATTTTTATTAATTATTAATACTATGGGTATTTTGGTAAATTGATTCTCATTACCATTCCTCATTCCTATTTATTTTGCTAAGTAAACACATCAATGGCATTTCAGCACATTCCCCTTCCCATTTATTTTTGCTAAGTAAACATTGAAATCTCACTCCCATTCTTCATTCTCATTCCAGCCCATTCTCATTCCATGAAGTAAACGCACCATTAATGATTTTCTTTAATTTTTGGGTGAGCTCTTAACACCAGTTTAAAATTCTTATGAAAACCTCTTCTCAAAATACATTTGATTCAAAAATTTTGAAAAGTATATGTACCTTGATGAGAACCATCAAGAGAATATCATTAAAACTTCAAGTGATCCTTTGTACATTCATGGAGGCCCAATTACAAAAGCTAAAGCCAAAAAGTTGCAAACTGCTTTAAATGGATTAATTAAGAAAATATGGATTGAAAATGCAATTCAAGATGCAAGACATCATGAATTCTTACATCTTGAATTGGGCTTAGAGAGAAGACAAGACATTGTGGGGGCATTATTCAAATTATTGGGCAGCCAAATACTCAATTTGGATCAAATGCAGAAAAGGTCAAATTCGGAATAAAATTGGTATTGATTGAGCTAGAAGTAATATGCAAGCTATATAGCGTTGGAAAGATAACTAAGTTAACCTTCCAAAGCACTTTACAGAGCTAGATTTGGAGTTCTTTAGAGGAGTTATAACCAATTTATTACAGCTTGTTCAGACTTGGAAATTCCAACGACTCCTTTGTTTATTCAACTTCATGTGTTCGGTTAGTTTACCATCAATGATGGTGAGCTAACATTAAGTTTGTCAATGATAGCATTAATTATGGTAGTCTAACATTAAGTTTGTCACTAACTAGCATTAATCATGTGGGTTGGTGAAGACTTTTGAAGCACCCTTTGACAAACCTATATATACTCGGAGAGTTGTTCCAATGTTTTTATTTGTATTTTTAGGATCTTAGGTTTCTATTGGTCTATTTAAGCTCAATAACCTTGCTATGTAAGACAATTAGAGATTAATTTTATTTGAATTTGAAATATTATTCTTTCTTTGGTTCTTTTGACAATTAGTGAACTTATCAAGAATTAGTATTCTTGTGGCGTTCCAAATTTAGACTTATCACTCACCTTCTCATCTATTTCTTGAGTGTGGGGTCAAATATCATTCTCTATACCTTTGATTCATGTTTTCTTAAACATTTGGTCAAGGTTTTGTTTGTCTTAAATCTGTTTACAACTTTCTTGGGAAGTTAAAACTTCAAATTAAGAATAGGTTTCAAATTTTCATTGTGGGATTCGCATCATACCTCCAATGAAATTCTGTTTTGCACGTTTGGCAAAAATTGGACAAGTTTAGCAAATTAAATCTATCCAGTAGCATGTCATTTAGCCGGAGGTGGTTGAGGCGGTGGAGTAAAATTAACGCCTGCAGCAACTCTAGTTGAACGTGGCGGTGGAGCAAATCTGAATGGTGGATTTGATAAGAATCAATATCAAATCAACCACAATCAAGACAATGACAACAAGCAAATCAACCACAATCAAGACAATGAAAGCAAGGCAATCGTGAACTCGACAAAAGGAAGGAATAAATTTTCCTCAAATCATTTTGAAGTCTTAGCTAAAGGCTTACTAAGTTCAAGACTTGTCGACAACAGCTAGTATTATTTTTAGCCTAAACTTTCTCAAATCATACTCTTCGTGGATATAATAGGAAACTCTCCTATGTCAAGCCATAACATAGTCCTAAAATAGTTCCTTATCTTTGTATAAATTGTATAGGATAATGTAAAGTAACGGTGTGAAAAAAAAATAATATTTTTCTTCAGCTATTCAATCTATATCAAATTATCTTTTAGGAATCACTAGTGCTGCAAAGTTGAAATTGATGTTGCAATTGACTGTCTCCCTCGCCAGCCTATATATATTAAAAGAGAATTGCATGGATGGTAACGTTTCTAAAAAAAATAAAAATAAAATTTACTGAATAGTAAATTTAGAGACGTTGTTTGACTCAAAAACTTAAGTTGATAGGTTAATACTTTTTTATGATTAACACTTGACATAAAAGCTTAGAAATTATAAAGGCTTTGGCTCATAGACAATTATGTAATATACTATTGGCTTTTTAAAAAATAATAAATGGTAAATTTTGCATCTAAGAGTGTTGATACAAAATTCTAATAGAAAAAGAAAAAAGAAAAAGAGAGAGATAATACGAAATTCTAAAAATAGATGGTGAAAAGAAAAATGGGACCCCAAGAGATAAAAGGATAATTTGAAAAATAAATGAGGTATTTAAAAATAAAAAAGGCAGGGTCAATATCACCAGCTTAATTGAAAGGTAAAGGATTAAGTTTTACTGGCTCGTGTAAACAATAATGACATCCATGGTACTCATCTTCCAAGCAACAATATGCACATCCATTTCAGTCTAAATTGCCGAAATATTTACATCCTTCACATTCATCTCCATTGCGGCAATACTCACATCCGTTGCAATATTCATCTCCGTTGCAGCAATTTGCACAGCCCCAGCAGTTTTCCTGGCAACAAAGTTCACATCCTTCGCATTGATCACCGTTGCAGCAGTTTGTACATCCCTCGCAGACATCTCCATTGCAGCAATAATCGCATTCAGCACAGTCATCTCCAATGCTTCCATATGCATCATCCATGTTGCCATACAAAATTGATCGGGATTCAGAGGCAATAGTACTGTACTTAAAACACTATTGCAGTATTTATATAACTAAGCGACCACATCCTTTCCTGTAATAGTTTGAACGATTAATAGCAAGAACTAACTCGTTTAGTCGAACTTTAATCGATCAAGATCAAATCGAAAACAAGAACAGATAAAGATCAAATCAAAGATCAAGAAACCAGAACTAATCAAATAAGAACGAGACAGTAAGTTTGAAGGAAAAATTCACTCTCTTTTATTCATCACAACTGACCACAATCTGATTACAGAGGAAGAAAAGATTACAAGGATCACTCACAAAGAAGAATCACTCTCATCTATCTAAAAATGAGTGAGAAAGAGTTTTAATATCAGAAGCCAACAACCAGCCTCGCGTTTCTGGTATTTTTCCAGAAACCATTATAACGAACTATAACAGAAGAAGCCACGTCAGCAGAAAATTACAATAGCACCCTTCAACTTAATGCAATCTGCACAACCACCTTCATAACTCTTACTCGTTTTCACTTTGACCCCCAAAAGAGTCAGCTCATCTTCACATTTCCTAACCTAATTTTAAATCCTTAGCTTAGAGGAAATTACTACACATATCATTAATTCAAGTCTATTCGGGATTAGGATTTAATTTAGTTTCAGTTTCTCTTCTTACATACTAAAACATATATCGGATTCTGTTTAGGGTTGGCAATGGGACAGGATGAAATGGGATACGATTTACCAATCTCAGTCCTGTCCCGTATATACAAATGAGATGAAAAAACGTCTCACTCCTGTCCCTATTTTTTTTTGGACAAAAAATTATCCCGATCCCATTTCAAAAGAGATGGGATCCTGCAGGATCTCATCCCAATTGAAAAAATTCCATTCTTAGTCGATAATAAAACGGGATGGGACAAAATTTATCAATCTCACTCCCGTCCCATATATACAAGTGGGATAAAAAAAATATCACTCTTGTCCCTAAATTATTTTATATGATAAAAATATATTTTAATCCCATCCCAAATGAAAAAAATTATCATCCCTAATTCTGTTTAGTAGATTTCTAAGTTGTACTATGGCCTCGTATAGTTTAGTTGTTTGAAAAGGATTTTTAAAGTTAATATTTTTTAACAAAAATCAGTCTTAAGAAATTGCCATGAAGAGAACGTGCATCCAGATGTCAGACCGTTTGGGGCGGCTGCGCTGAACAGGTCGACATCCGGGAATTCCATAAAAGGACCGTGTCAATGGCACCCCAGCTAGTAATTTAAATAATATATATATATGAGGATATATATATATATATATATATATATATATATATATATATATATATATATTTGTGTGTGTGTGTGTGTGTCAAATTTGATGGCGGTATATGCATGCTCAATTTTTCCACGAAGAAACGTTTCCCTTTTTTCAAGGTTTTCTTTACTTTGTCTTTATCATTGGAGTATTTTAAAAATCTTTTTATAGTGTTTTCGACAATTCTTTTTAATAATCTCTACGATTCTTGTAACTTATTGGCCGAAGAGTGTGGTGAAAAAAGACACTCTCCGTGATCTGTAAGTTTTTATAAAAACTCGGATTTGTCAGAAAAAAAATGATAAATGTAGCAAGATTTTGTTAAATCGATCTACTGAATTTTTATTTAATGTTTTTTTTTCTTTTTATTGGGTTTGTTGATGGGTTGTTGATCAATCCGGGCGACAGACTGTCACTTGGCAAGTTGGCATTCGCCCAGTTTGAGAACAAAGGGATTGCGTGGGGGATGGTCCGTTGCCTCAATACTGAATTTTTAATTTTGGTTGTTGATCAATACTGAATTTTTGGATTGATTTTAAGTGAAAAATGTTTACTTCAGTTGTTTCAGTAGATGGGGGTCAGTGCATGAATCACTACTGTTATCAAAATAGTGACCTCTTACCTTAGCCTCTTAAAAAAATATATAAATTAACTAAAATAATTCACAACGAATTATACATAAGTTTGTCACTCTATTCGTTGTATTCTGTAATTTTTTGGGCAAATAGAGTTTTCCATTTGTCTTGTTTTCCAAAAATGAAATAAAAAAGAAAAAAGGCATATGAAGATTTATTTGATCAAAAACAAGATTAAAATATGCAAGTAAAATTGACAAACTACTAAAACTGAATTAAGGCATTTTTAAACGGGACGCGGATGAAGAAGCTGCAGCACCATTAACAGCCGGCATATTCGCCGGTGAAGAGAAATACGTTGGTACCGGCATCTTAGGCGGCAAAGCGGGCAACGGAGCTTCAGAGTTGAGCACATGAATCACCTGCCTTGTCGAAGGCCTGAGGTTTTCATCCGGGTGAGCACACCACAAGCCAACAATCATCAAACACTCGACCTGCTGCTCATCAAAATCTTTGCAAAGTCTTGGATCCACTGCTTCGAGCAGCTGTCCATTCCCATAGAGATCCCAAACCCACTCCACCAAATAGACCTGGTCTTCTTCTTTGGCCGTTAAGTTGATGGGTTTTCTTCCACAAGCGATTTCTAAAGCCACAATGCCAAAGCTGTAGACATCCGATTCTTTGCTAGCCCTGCCTGTTGTGGCACATTCAGGCGCCATGTAGCCCATTGTTCCTGCCAGGACTGTTGTCTGAGACCCTTTGGCATGTTCTACGAGCCTAGCCAGTCCGAAATCTCCAATCTTGGCATTGAAATTTGAATCCAACATTATGTTGCTTGATTTTATATCTCTATGCACAACACATTGTTCCCATCCTTCTTGCAAGTAAAGCAATCCCGAAGCCAAGTCTTGAGCAATTTTGAACCTAAACTCCCAAGTTAAGAAGTTATTTTCCTTGAAAAGATGGGAATCCAAGCTGCCATTGGGCATGTATTCATAAACAAGCAAGAGCTCCTTTTTCTCATGACACCAACCCAATAGTTGCACCAAATTCCTGTGCCTTAATGTGCTGATAATTTTCACTTCAGAAGCATATTCCTTTATCCCCTGTTTTGAACCTTTTGACACTCTTTTAACTGCAACATAGGAGCTGGTCTCCCTAAAAAACCCTTTGTAAACCCCACCAAAGCCTCCCTGTCCTAATTTCTGATCATCATTGAAATCATTTGTTGCTTGAGCCAATTCCTTATACGTAAACCTCTTCGGCCCTGCTCCTTTTTCAAATTCATCATCGATGTACTCATTGAACCCTTGATTATCTTCTCCATCATCCACATTTCTCTTCCTCCTGATGCCAACGACCCAAATGATCAAAACCACCCCACCAACCAAAACAACTCCGCCAACACTCAGCCCCACAGCCAGTGGTGTTCTGTTTTCCGTTCTTCCTTTTCGAATTGGGCCTTGTGGCACGAGTGAATTAGTAATATTGTCATCAGTCTCCAAGCTTGAACTGAACTCCCAGGAGTAAATCCTGTGAATTGCAGATGCATTTCCAGTGGCTGCTGAGAAGCCAAAAGTAACCCACTCAGGTAAATGTTGCTTCAAGTTGACTTGATGCTCAAGAAACTGCCTCACGGTGGCATTATTTCTAATACCCGTGAAAGCAACGCTCAATTTCTTTGTGCTGGAATTATAACTAATCCATGCATCATTCATTTTCCCATGTCTGATATCAGCCCACCATGTCAAATTCGTCTCAGATCTCATAGAATTGATATCAATACCCACATGTACACCTGGTGGATCCCAGCCGTCGTTCCTATAGATATCAAATTCAACAGCAACAAATGGATTGGAAGATGAATTTAAATACTCCCCGTCATTGGTTAGGCCTAAAGAACCTCCTTTAGTGGCATTCGGAATCCTTGAACCTTGCGGCGCAAGAAAGAAGGCAAGCCCATCTCCATATGCGGTTTTGTTTTGAGAATCAATGACAAATGAGAAGTGAGTTGTAAAGTCTGTGAGATTTCCAGTGGCATTTTTCCAGAGACGCAACGGCTTGTTATATGTTGCCCGACCAATCATACCAGCTCTTGAAGCTAGCTGAATCACTTGGTTTTCGGGGAAAGCTCTCTCATAGTTGATGCTGCCATCATTGGAGAAACCGGAAAAATTGAAAGATAAAGCATTTGCTAATTGGATTATTGGGGATAACAAGATGATGATCATAAAGAAATTAGCCATTTTTGGCATAAAAGGCTGCCTCCAAAAAATTTTAAGGTTACATGCAAAAATTTAAACAAGTAAAAAGCCTTCACAAGGCTTGGTAGCAATCTGGTCAAATTTGTCCACGCGGCAATGCAGGAAACTCGGAAATTGCCTGGAAGTGCCAGTATGCAAATTCTGTTTGGCAATCAAATTATATAAATAAATGGAGTGACAGTGAAATAAAAGCACCACATTATCTGTGTGTATAATTTTTATTTGCAAGTGTCGTCAACCTTTAATTTTTTATTTGCAAGTGTTATCAACCTTTCTTTTCCATAAGTGACAATTTGGTTGCTTCTCTTCGGTCTTTGGCCCTCGATGTAAATAAAATTTGTAAGAAATAATAAAGTCAAGTTTTAAGTCTTTGTCAAGTACAAAACGTAAACTCGATGAACCTTTTCAAATTTTCCTCAGCAAAATAAAATCTTGAAGCACTAATTGAAACTAGATTAATCTTGAATTGATTAAAGAGCAGAAGCCATCCTCTTTTCTTTACTACACTTTTGGTTTTTCAATCCTCGGTGATGTATACAAATTTGGACTGGCTTTATACTTCCACCCATTAAAGGAGCATTAATTAATTAAGAAATGAGCCTATTATACGAATGCTACAGATTTCTCATGGTTCACTTATATCTGACGGAACCACCATTGGTGATTGAAAAAAGTCCTTAAATTGCATACATTAATTAAGTCCTAACTTTGTGAACTTAATTGACATGTTGCATGAGTTGAATAACTGTAATCCAATAATCATCTAGCTCATCAAAATTTCCTCATAGTCTCGGATCAGCTGCTGTAACCAGCATCCCAAATCCAATAATCTCACACATGAGGGTCTGGGCAAGGGCCCAAGAAAAAAAGTCCGAACAAAGTCCAGGCCCACTACTTTTTTTAAAAAAATAATTTTATAAATTAAAATAATATAATTAAAATTAAAAAGTAATTAAAAAATAAAAAAACTAAAATTCTTAACTTATAAATCAATTATAATTCAAAAAAACTAAAATTATGATACTAAATTCTCTCTTTTGTGTCAATTAATTAAGAGAGCGTTTGAATTAGAAAATTCAGTATTAAAAAAATTTAAATTTATGAGTTTTTATTTGCTTTATTTATGATTTTAATTTGAAATATTTATTTTTTTATTTATTTATAATTGTAATAACTTGTTTATCATTAATTTATTTAAATTTTACGATAATTTAAAAAATTTAAAATAAAAAATAAAGTCCAAGTCCGGTCCGAACCGCAGTAGACGCAGCCCAGACCCGCACACTTAATTGACAGTGGGCTGAACCTGGACTTGAAAAAGCCCAGCGCAGGCCCGCTGTTTGCCATCCCTATCTCAAATCCACTGCACCAAATAGACCCATCCCTCTTCTTTGGCCATTGGGTTGATGGGTTTTCTCCCACGAGCGATTTCTAAAGCCACAGCGCCAAAACTGTAGACACCAGATTCTTTTGCTAGCCTTGCCTGTTGCAGCTCATTCTGGTGCCATGTATCCCATTGTCAAAATGTTGTAGCACTAATGAATTGTTTGTTGAACAAGCGAAAGCAATACTCATCTTTTTGTGTACTAGAATTATAACTAATCCATGCCTTGTTTCTTCTCCCACCTCTAATATTATATATTGGTGTACAAGTAGAAAGCTCTAAATTAAAAATTGACAATAACGATTTCTCGTTTCAGAATTTTTTACTACGGGTGGCAAATATTGTGTTTTGATTAGTTAATTTGTAATGTGGTTCTGCTTCTTGATAGATCTCATGCAAGAATGTATCAAGAAGTAATTCAATTTCATAATGTTGTTCTAACGAAGGGTTTCAATTGTGATCTGGGTCTTGTTTTACTACGAATCTTGTAAATTGTAATCCACAAATAATTTTTCCAACTAGTGGCTTGGGTTAGCACATACCTTTATATTGTATAGACACCGACTACGCAATGTATCTAGAGTTGATTTTTAGACACCGACTTGGCATTTCATAATGGATGTAGGCCCTTATTGGATTAGATGGATGTCACTTAAAAGGAAACTTTGGGGGAGTTTTATTAGCCGCAGTTGGTATAGATGCTAACAATGGGATGGTTCCATTGGTTTTGTGTGTGTGTGAGATTGAGAATACGGAAACATGGTCCTGGTTTTTGGATATTCTTCATTCTTATTTAGATGAAGGGAGGCAAATTACCTTTTGTACTGATAGACAAAGGGTTTTTTGGGGGCACTTGAGACCACATGGCCTACTGCTTATCATAGGCCATGTGCTAGACACATATATGCGAACTTCAGTAAAGACCATCCAGGTGTCACTTTAAGGAATCTGTTCTGGAGGGCATGTGAGAATAGTAACAAGCATGACTACTTGGAGGCCATGAAAAAGACCAAACAACAAAATTAAAGGCATATGAGTGGTTAGAGAGAGAACTTGCTGGGTTTACATGGTCCAGACATGAATATGACACAACTTGCAAAGTAGATCGAACAAATAACAACACTTCAGAGTGCTTTAACAGTTGGATCTTAAAGGATGGAGATAAACCTTGCATGACTGTGCTTGAAGAGGTCCGATGCAGGCTTAAGAGATTCCGAAGCAAGGAAGCGGCTTATGGAAAAGCATTAGATAAAGCTTATAAGAAAGGGAAAAAGATGAACGTTATGGCTTCAGGTGATCTGAATTTTCAGGTACGATGCTGACTTTTATTATTTTTTCTTAATATAATGTGCTATGCTATTCATTTGCTTTTTTTATTTTTTATTTACTTACTATTTCTTTATTACTATCTTTTATTTACTTTTGATAACATAATATAAATTTCTAAGTAAAAGACTTGTCTTATTATCCAGCTAGGAGGTTCGTTGTTCAATTAGAGAGCAAGCTTTGTGACCGTGGCTACTGGGGAGTTGCTGGCGTCCCTTGCAGTCATGCTATGGCTGCAATAAGCCATGCAAGACACACTGCTGAAGAGTATCTTCCATTTTGCTTAACTAAACAAGCTTACCAAAATACATATTCCGTAATGTTCAAGCCAATGCCTTATGGGGTTTCATGGGATCCCAGTGATCAACCTAACATTGATCCTCCAGAGATAACTAAGAAAATTGGAAGGCCAAAAAAGGCAAGAAAGAGAGCAGCTAATGAACCTCTGAAAACAAGTAGGACTTTTTGTCAGTTGCTCCTTTTGCAACGCATCGAACCACAACATTAGGGGTTGCCCACTGAGAAAATCTATTGCAAGACAAACGGAAGCTAATACAAATCAGGTATGAAACTAATTTTTCGTATATTTCACTCAATATATTTTATATAATGCCTTCATTAATTCAAGTGATATATTACATATCGGTAATAATTTTGATATTTCATTTTGAATACTTTGTAAGCGGTCGAGGGTAGAATTCTAGGGTAACAAATAGTTCAAAAAGGACAAGAAAAAGGGATTCAAGTAGTGTTGCTTCTACAAATGTTGGAAATAGAAAAAGAAGAGGTAAAATGAAAAACATTATAGTTAAGTTTATTGTGAAAATATTATTCCTAAATTAGTTATGGTAGAATTTGATGCAAATAAATGTTATTCCAGGGAGATCTGAAGGAATTACCATGTCTAAAAATCCAATTCAAGGATCACAGAACCTGTCTCAAGCTTCACATATCAGAAGTGATCAGTGAAGTGCAGTATGGACAGCTTTATGCTTTTGGAATGCACTGAATGTTTTGTGGTGCATGAAGTTGTATTTCGAATTGTGTTGTTTTCAATGTATTGGTTACGAAAGTGAAGACTGTACTTTGGATGGCTTACAAGCCATATTTTGCATATATTTTGGATGGCTTATAAGCCAGATTTTGTTAGCCAGATCATGGCGCAAAGGTCATATTTTGGATAGTGATTCAAGTTGGAATGTATGATTTCAAGTGCTTCAAGTTGAATTTATGATTTTAAGTTACTGCTAATGGTTTTATATTGTGCTTGTCGTCAGTTTTCAGATTTGGAGTTGATGTTTTTATTTCTTCTGAAAATATATTGTCTAGACCTTATTGCCGCCTGATGATTTACAGATTGTTGACCTTTAAAGTTAGATTTTCAGATATGAGGGTTTTAATGGCTAAATTTTGGGTTTTTCTTTATTTAGAGTATTTTTATAATTATAATTTTTTGTAAGTTTTATAGGATAAAATCGTCTTTTAATTAACCTAGAGATAAAATTGTTATTTTATTTAAATTATTTAACGGTGTTACTGTAAAAGTGGCTACTTGATACAAATTAAAAAAAAAAGTGGGTAAGAGAAAATGTTAAAAAAAAGTGGTGGTTAGATGAACATATGACAAAATAGAAGTGGTGTAGTGATAATTTCCCTAATAATATTAAATAATTTTATTTGACATTAAAAATAACTTATGAAACTTACTTTAATTTATTTTATAGTAATATTTTTTATTATATCCATTCTTTTTTAATACCAAGAGACATACTTGTTATGTTACTAAGATTCTTTTTTTCTATGATGGGAAGATCAATATAATTCAAAAGAAAACTTAATACCAATACCCCAAATTTCAAAATCTACCTTCAAAATCTTTAAAATTGAAACCAATAAAGTTTAAATTAATTTTTTATCTTTAAGAATTTAAAAGTTTAAGGCCATGATTAAGGTTCTGTTTAGGATGATGTGCCGTGACTTTTAAACTATATCTGCTGTGGAAAAAAAGTTATAATTATTAAATAAATATTAATAATTTGTAGTAAATATAAATTTTAAATAATAATTTTATTATATTATTAAATATATAATAGATTTTTAATGGTACAAGTGAAAAATTATTTCAACATAACTTTAATTCAATTAGTGTTTAAAGTGTTTTCTTCAAAAACCTTACAGTTGATATTAAACACTCCCCTTAACGATTTGACAAAGTCTCGAAGTGCATATTTTTTTAAACTACAAATTCTATTTCAACCTCAATCTCAAACGCAACCTAAGCACCCAAAAGTTGATATCATCGCTTGTCGCTCTCCCCTTGTCCTCGCGATTTGACAAAGTCTACAAAGTGCATATTTACTGTAGAAATCATATGCCAATTGCTCAATTCAAATTCTATTTCAAGCCTAGGCTTCCTTCCAAACCACTCAACCTTTCTACAGCTATATCAGTAAGTCTGGAACAATACAAAATAGAAATTAAGAAGATAAACATCAAGAAAAAATAAACAAAATAAAATTTTGAAATTATGATGCGAAGTTTATTGTCGATCTTTTTTTCAACTTGTGCTTTATTTTCAATTATAATTTACTAGAGATCGGCGTCAAAGTGGAAAGAGTTAAGAGGGAAAGAATTTAACAATCGCGGCACGTGAGTTTGATTTCTATTTAGGTTAAAATTAATTAAAATAAAATTTTAACCATTTAATTTCGATACATATAAATAGATGCTTAAAAGTTAAGGAAAGCTGGTAGAAGAAATGCAGAGGATAAATATTCGACGATCGAAATCTAGTCTTATCAGTTGACAAAGTAAATGACTTATGCGTGGCTGCATGAGCACCACAAGACTTTAATTATGATATTTTATAGAAATAATGATACAACAGAAAGGGGTTGTGTGATGTCAAACTACAGAAAGCCGTCGTTGATTCCAAATGCTGTAACATTGGGTGTTCATTTGAGTTGTGCTAATTTTTTAATAATCTTATATTATGTGTTTATTTGCTTTATTTATTATCCAAAAATCACTATCACAAAATTATAGAAGCTCAATAAAAAGTTCAGATCAACACTGAAATCTAAATCTTATTTAAACAGTTGTTGCTACGTGTGATATTCAAAAGCAATCAGCATGATAGGATCAATTAATTGTCAGCGGTGTGGTGGTCCAGGTGGATGGGACGGAGGTCTACTGCAAGGGTCCGCTTATAATACAGCCGCTGTATCTCATACATTAGATTAATTATTAGAACCCAATATAATAGAGTCAATTTGTACAATCTTGTGATGTTCATAACATATTTTATTTGTGTTGTATTAATTTAATCAAACACATATATGAATTCTTTATTAATTGTGTTGAAATATCAAAAAATGGATACGACTCGTTTCTTAATTATATTAATTGTGTTGACCCGTTTAACATATTTAATAAAAATTTAAAATTACTTTTAAAAAATAACAAATATGTCAATGTTATTTGTAAAAATAGGTCACAAATAAGTTAACATGAAATAAATTAGTTCATAATACAATACAGATATGAAATGAATTACAGGTGTTCGGAATCCAATTTAATCCACTCAATCCATTTGATCTGTAAATTTTTAATCCACAAAAATCTGAACTGTGGATTGGTGGATTGGATTAGATTGAAAATTTGAAAATCTGCAGTTGGTGGATTGAATATGGATTGATTTTTATAAATCCATAAAAATTCGTGAATCTCCAAAAAAAAATAAAAAAATACTTAGTTAATTAAAATATAAAACTTATAAATGTGAGACTACTAGTTACTACTAAATAAATAAGTTAAAATGTAGTTATATTAACATCATATTATATCTTATTTGATAATAATATAAAATAAAAAATAACCAAACAATTGAATAATTAAATAAACAAATATAGTTTCCTAAATGGTAAAAATTCTAAAGCAAAACAAAAAATCCTAAGCCAAACAAAACCCTTTAGCACAAAAACAAAACCTCTATCACACCAGACACATAGAACCATCACCTTTTACCTCATCAATTGAGGTAATGAATCTTAATTTTTTACTTTCTTTTCAAACTTTTCATGCATTGATCTAAACAAATGAGTTTTTTTTTTTTCCTTTTTGGTGTGTTATATTTTGAAACTTTGAATATATTAATTCTAGCTTTATCTGAACGATTAATTTTGAATTAACCTGTAGTAAAATTATTTTTATATTAATTCTTTTAATTGCTTCATGAGTTGGATAGAATTTAAAAAATTTTAATCTATAAAATGATGGATTGGATATGAATTTGGTAAATCAGCATCTGATTCACAAAAATACGGATTGGATTTGTATTAAATTTATCAATCCATGGATTGGATTAAATTTATAATTTATAATCCATAAAATTGTGGATCGTATATGGATTAATCTCCAATCAACAAAATCTGATCCGTGAACACCCCTAAAATGAATAATTGATTTAGTGTTTAGTACATATATTAATTATTTTTCAATAATATTACAATATATTAATTGATATTTATGTCATAAATGAGTAATTGTGTCAAGATGGTCCAACTATGCCAAGGTTATTTACTATGTTGTATTGTATCAACCCATTTATTAACCACTAAATCGTACTTGTGATTAATATGAAAAAACTGCCTCGTACTCGTGTCATAACCCATTTGCCAGCTTTATAACAGAGAGTCTTGTGGAGTATGGAGACCAAGCATTTGTTCTTGTAAATTACAAAAAGCAACATGTGATGATTTGAAGAAGGTAGGGATGGCAATGGGCTAGGGTGGGAGTAGATAGGTCTACCTCATTCCTCATCTCATTAAAAATTTTGTAACGATTCCTCACCATATTCCCCAATAAATTTAGTGGGGTGGAGATGGGGAATCCCCACGTAAGGTATAATTTCTCCATCCCCACCCCATTCCCCATTTATTTAATTTATAGTAGACATAAATATATGATTTTTAATAAATTAAACATTAAAGACTTAAATAAAATCATTACCATATTATAAAGTATTTAAATTACTTTTAAAATCTCTAAATGTTTGAAATAAAATCTTGAAATGATATCAAAATTGAAATTTTTTTTAAGAGAGAAGTATTTTAGGAGAGGAAAAAAAACAACATTTTAGAGTTGAATAAAAATTATATTGTTGTGATTATTTACTCGAGAACTATAATTATTAATATATTAATTAATTATAATAATTATATATTAATTAATTAATTAAACAATATAATAAAATCATTATCATATTATAAAGTATTTAAATTAATTAATAATAATATATTAATTAATTAATTAAAAATTAATATATTAATTATTGTGATTATTTACTCGAGAACTATAATTATTAATATATTATTTTTAATAATATATTATTATATTATTTTTAATAATATATTATTATATTATTTTTAATAATATATTATTATATTATTTAATAATAATTACTATATTAATTAATAATAATATATGAATTAATTATAATAATTATATTAATAATTATTATAATAATATATTAATTAATTACAATAATAATATATTAATTATTGTGATTATTTATTCAAAAATTATAATTATTAATAATTATTGTTAATAATATATTAATTAGTAGTAATAAATATATTATTTAATTAATTATAATATATGAATTAATTATATTATTATTTAATTAATTATAATATATGAATTAATTATATTAAGTATATTAATAATTATTATAACAGTATATTAATTAATTAATTATAATAACAATAACAATAAAATAATTATTCTGATTGTTTATTCAAAAACTATAATTATTAATAATTATTGTTTAATAGGTTAATATATTAATTAATAGTAATAATTATAGTAATTAATTAATAATAATATATGAATTAATTATAATAATTACATTAATAATTATTATAACAGTTGATTAATTAATTATAATAACAATAACAATAAATTAATTATTGTGATATTGATTCAAAATTTATAATTATTTATAATTATATGTTAATATATTAATTAAAAGTAATAATTATATTAATTAATTAATAATAATATATTAATTAATAAACTATAATAATAATATATTAATTATTGTGATTATTTATTCAAGAACTATAATTATTAATAATTACATTTAATAATATATTAATATATTAATTAATCATAATAATTAATTAATTATAATAATATATTAATTAAATAGAACTTAGGACAAAGTGGGCATTTTTTGTTTTGGGGGAGGGCAAAATGGGAATTCCCGGGAATGGGAGATTGATTCCCATTCCCAAATAGTTGTGGGCCCACCATTCCGATTCCGATTCCCGCTTCATTTTTGCGAAGTAAACGCGTCAATCATTCCGATTCCGGATTCTGATTCCCCGATCCGGTAAGTAAACGCACCATTAGTATTTAGTACATATATTAATTAATTTTCAATAATATTACAATATATTAATTGATATTTATGTCATAAATGAGTAATTGTGTCAAGATGGTCCAACTATGCCAAGGTTATTTACTATGTTGTATTGTATTAACCCATTTATTAATCACTAAATCGTACTCGTGATTAATATGAAAAAACTGCTTCGTACTTGTGTCATGACCCATTTGCTAGCTTTATAACAGAGAGTCTTGTGGAGTACGGAGACCAAGCATTTGTTCTTGTAAATTACAAAAAGCAACATGTGATGATTTGAAGAAGGTAGGGATGGCAATGGGCTAGGGTGGGAGTAGAGAGGTCTACCTCATTCCTCATCTTATTAAAAATTTTGCATCGATTCCTCACTCTATTCTCCAAAAAATTTAGTGGGGTGGAGATGGGAAATCTCCACGTAGGGTATGATTTCTCCATCCCCACCCCATTCCCCATTTATTTAATTTATAGTAGATATAAATATATGATTTTTAATAAATTAAACATTAAAGACTTAAATAAAATCATTACCATATTATAAAGTAGTTAAATTATTTTTAAAATCTCTAAATGTTTGAAATAATATCTTGAAATGATATCAAAATTGAATTTTTTTTAAGAGAGTAGTATCTTAGGAGAAAAAAAATATTTTAGAGTTGAATAAAAATTATATTGTTGGGTTTTCTTTTAGTTACATCCCATTTATATCAAGTAAAAATAAAAAGAAAATTTATTAACTAATATTATAATTGATAAAAAAATTATTTAATAAAAAATAAAAAAATATTTATATATAATGAGGATTGTGGTGGGGTGGAGAGTACAAATCAAACCCCATCTCGTTAAGAATTTAAAAATTATTTTTTCTCAATTCACAATTTTATTCCCCTAAAATTATTCAAAATTTATACCATTTGGGGGTGGAGGCCTATAGAACCCTTGACGCATGGAGGATTTTTCCATCACTAGAAGAAGGTAAACCAAATCAATTGCAAAGGTTGCTAATTGCTGAAAAAAGAAGAAATTAGAAAGGTAAATAAATAAGAGAAGCTCACAATAGTTATTAGACTTTTATTGATGATGGCGAACACCTTCCCAACCAACCTATTTCATTAAGGATGCCACGACAAAAATTATTGGAATCTAAGAGAGTAACAACACGTAAAGTATAATGTTTAAATAGTCATCACCCAAATTACAGTAAACAAACGTCAATAATGGCACCACATTGCATAGAAATAGTCTTACCTTGTGCGGCTGATGACAGCAAATGAAGGCAGAGGCAGTGACAGACAGCGGTAGATACTGCAATCTGGAATAAGGGAGCAAATTGTCTCAAGAACTTAGGTGGCAGAGACGAAGTTGCAGTTTCGGTTGACCAACGATTGAGGCAGCACTGGTAGCACCTGAACAAAGGTGACTGTAGTGGTGGTGTGGGCGCGGGTGTTTGTTAGATGATGATTAACGAATAGGGTGTGTCTGTGTTTTGCAATCAGAGGAAGGGAATCAGGGATTATGTTTTTAATTTTTGCCTTTTACAGTTGTTATTATTATTGTTGTTATTTAAATGGCAAACTTAATAGACTTTTTAATTCAGTTTAGGTTCAACCCAAACCGAAATAAAAACTGATCGGATTCTAAATTTGAATCCAGTTAGATCTTAATGGTTAATCTGAACTTAATTAATCCCTAAATTTATTTTCTGTTTGGTTCGAATTGAGTTAATGCGGTCCAAATGACCACCCCTACCGATCATGAATCAGGAAGAATAACCATCCCGAATCCCAACTAATATAGTAAATCGGAGCAAAAAATGTGGTCCAAGTCCCAATCAATTGAAATCCTGAATCCTGATCAAGATCGGATTGTCCCAATATTATCCATTAACTATCTAAATTTAATATGTAAATTACCAAACCGATTTATTTATTTTTTTTCATTAGTTAGATGTGAATGTCATTAAGAAAATAATAATAATTAAAGTGAATGCAAAGTAGCGAACTTGTTGGGTTTGGGATTGGGTCCATCATGTTTGTTTTCTCAAGCATAATTTTTTTTAATTTAGTTAATTAAAAACTAAAATAACAGTTGGGGCAATTAGGATATTCAGGATTTTGATCGGGAAGTTTAAGCATCTTGTTTTAATTAGGACGGGATCCTGAATCCCAATTGTGATTCGAGGAATTTTACCAATCCTATTGTCATTCCTCATTTCAATTCTTTTCTAATTTGATTTTAATGCATGATTAATAAACATACCATTAATGATTGCGAGTGAATTCAAAGCATTTTGTTTAATTATGGGACAACATTCTTATCGTACATACATAGTGACAAAATGAAGATTATGAAGTTTATGATAACTACAATTATTAATTTTCTCCAATATTTCAAGTTATATGTGAGAAATAGGAACAATTATGACACAATGAAGATCATGAACACAAATCTGAAAAAAAAAAGTTATTATACTTATTATTTTTATTCATGCTATATATTTTTTAGGGCATTGAAAATGAAAGTCACATGAGTGCTTGGTACACAAACTGTATTCCGGGAATATATATCTAGTAAGGAAATCTTCATTTTGTTAAAATAAATATGCTACTAATATACAAAAAAAACTACATTTTTCGATATATTGAG
Organism: Atalantia buxifolia; assembly: GCA_030444775.1. Classification (NCBI taxonomy): domain Eukaryota; kingdom Viridiplantae; phylum Streptophyta; class Magnoliopsida; order Sapindales; family Rutaceae; genus Atalantia; species Atalantia buxifolia. Next base: position 26,638,341 of record CM059838.1, read on the forward strand.
ATTTGTGAATTTTTTTTATTTTATTGACATCCTTACTTTAACAAGATAAAATATCCTTATTAGAGAAAGACAATATTTTCTTATTTAGTGCAGGCGCCTACATTTTTTTAAATATATATTTACCATTTTTCAATGTCATAAAATGTCTTTTAAATGTTGTAAATTAATTTTTCAATAATTCATAATTTTGTAAAATCGTGAATTCGCATTTTAAAAAATTGCGGGCACCTATATCTAAAAAATGATATTATATATATGAGTAATGATATAGCCACAAACTCTTGTACAAATTTATTTTGTACAAACTGATGTGGCATGATAAAATTGATTGAATTAAATATTTCTTGGCCCACATGATTTATTTTTATTATTTTATATTTTCATTTAACCAATGAACTAATGTCACATCAGTTTGTACAAAATAAATTTATACAAGAGTTTGAGGCTGTATCATCACTCTATATATATATAGAGAGAGAGATAGAGAGAGAGAGAGATAGAGAGAGAGAGAGAAAGAGAGAGAGAGAAGGGGGGAGAGAGAGACAGTGAGCGTATCCACAAAGCTTTAATGTGGCAGCAAATTGCTGTTTATGAACTCATTGGACTGTTAACCGAGTTATTTTTCATGCTAACATTTTAGAACTGTCTCAGATCAGCAATCACCTGGAGCTTACTAGGCCTAACCCAGTGATAAACAAGTTAACAGAGGGAGGACATAGGGTAGGCCTTAGATGAGTGGTTGATATTGATTTGGTTGGAGGAAATGCTCAAAACAAGAGCTTCATGGGCCTAAACGATGTTAGAAGTTGTGGCAAAAGGCGATTAATGTTAAAAGCTAATGTACCATTGGGCTTCAAAGAGTGACAAAATTTGAGTGGTGCTATTAGCACCCCTTCAAAACTCTTGTAAAACACCTATTGTGTGTTTACAATTATAACACTCCATGAAATGACCCCAAAAAAAAAAAAATCTCGCTTGCTCAACTCAAGTTTTAAATTTTCTCTTTAATTAAACCCTTTATCATTACTATTGTTGTTTGCCTTTTTGCTACAAACTTATGGTGAATTTCTTATTCGAAATCCTAAATTAAGGTTCATATATACAAATAACTTTAAAAGAAATAGATCATTTAAGTTTTAATTTGGATGGTTTAGTAATCAAGTTGCTTTCCAATCAATGCAACTGATCACTACCCAAGGTCCCTTAAATCAAATTAATACAAGTTGCACAATCTCAAGATCATTATGAGGAACTCACAACTCAAGATACAAACAAGATATAACCAAGAAACATTAAAGAAAATGAATCAAGATCAATCAACACACCAAGATCATAACGTGGTTTAGTTGATTTAGAATGCTCAACCTACAACCACAGGAAGCTATCAAATGAGATTTATTGATGTAACAATGGGAAAAAAAAAATTTACATTAGCTTGTACAAGAGATTCCAGAGAATAAGATGGAACTTTCTCTTTCTACGACCTTACAATACAACACTCTAGAATCATCACTGAAACCGACTAAGAAGCCAGCTTAATATAACTTTGATAACTAATAATTATGATTTCCAAATTGCTTAGATACACAACACATGGCTAACCTTGATGAACTTGAATTTAAGCTTCAGCACATGCCCCACACATGAGTTATTTATGAGTTGAATCAAAATGCACAATCATATGTCGTTTTATTCAATTCAATGTTCTGTTACAAAGACATGACAAGCACGTGAGTTTTAAACACAATCCTAAGTCCACACAGTCTCGTTTCTAAAATCTAGGTTTGATTCACTAGCTATCTTTACAATTCTCCACTTGAATCAAACATCTTCCTCAATTTGACTCTTTTTCCAAATCTTTATGTATCTAAAAAAATACATAAACCAGCTACGTCCAGACAAGTTCTGAACTTAGCTACAGGAACCACCTTAGTAAGGGCTCTGTAGGGTTCTTATCAGTGTGAATTTTAATTACCTTCATAGCACCTTTTAACACTTCATTACTAATAAAATGAAGTTAAATATCTATGTGTTTCGTCTTCTCATGATGTGTAGGGTTCTTGCATAAATAGATAGCACTTGAACTATCGTAGGAGACAGATACTGGTTTCTAGTTCATCCTCAACTTAGTTACTAACTCTTTGGGCCAAAGTTTTTTTTTTTTTTTTTTTTTTTGCAGCTTTTATAGTTGTTGTAAACTCTGCTTTAGTTGTTGAAAGTGCTATAACATGCTGCAAAGTAGTTCTTCAATTATTGAATACATAACTAGTAAGTGATCTTCTCCTATCAAAACCCCTTATATAATTTAAATCTACATAGCTTGTAGACCATCACTATCACATTTAAACCTCCCATGTACCAAATCATAACTCTAGAACCATTTAACAATACTCTCTCCTAGGTTGAGCCATGTCTTGTTCGTATCATTGCATGCATAAGACAACCAACTGCATTTGATAAGGTTCATTGGCCATAGAAAGTTTTTTTCCCCTTTTGTTTAGGAGCACTACAGGTTACACAACCTAAAATATGATGCTATAGGTAACTGCACAGGTTTGGAATTAATCATTCCAAAGGTATTCAACACTTTCTCTTAATATTTCTCCTAGAAATATTGCACCCTTACTTATGTTCCTTCTAATCTCCATTCCCAATATCTTCCTTGCATAACTTAGATCCTTCATTTTAACTTCTAAATTCAGCTAGCTTATCAATTTCTTCTCTATCCTTTCAAGCAATTAGCATGCCGTGTACACATAAAATGAGATATATGTACAGACCATCTTTAATTAGCTTATAGTAAACATAACAATCACAACTACATCTAATGAATTCATGTACTGTTATGAATTCATCAAACCTAAGATACCACTACCTAGGGGGCTGCCTTAACCCATATAAAGACTTCTTTAGCAGGCATCCATGATCTTCTTTACTAAGGAAAACATACGTTTCAAGTTGGGACATTAGTATTTCCTCTTCAAGTTTGCCGTGTAAGAATGCATTCTTAACATTAAATTGATTGAGCTCTATGTCTTGAACTTCTATTATTACTAATATGACCCTTATAAAGGCATGTCTAACAACTAGAAAGAATACCTCTTTAAAATCAATTCACTCTTTTTGAGTATAGCCCTTTGCCATAAGTCTTGCTTTCTTGGTTCAAATCCACTTAGGCCTCCCTTGATCTTGAAAATCTATTTGTATCCAACTATCTTCCTATTTTCAAGAATAAAACCAATGGCACATCTACAATTCCAGTGAGAAAACTATCGGCTGCAAAGCCACAAGATAGAAGAAAAAGAGGTTGTTGTTATAATTGTGATGAAAAATTCTAACCAGGGCATCGATGTCTGAAGTTATTTGTGATTGAAGTTTGCCTAGATGAAGAAGATGATGATGTGATCATGGAGGATGAAGCGGAAAAATATTTTTATGTAGTAACCCCTGAGATATCAGTACATGCTGCTAGCGGCACTTAAGTACTGGAGACAATGCGGGTAAAAGGCCATCATCTGGTTGTTAATGTTTTGATTGATTCAGGTAGAACCTATAATTTTATCAGTAAGAAGCTCGCCAAAAAAGCAGGTTTTGAAGCCACAGTCAGGAGGGAACTTGGAGGTAGGGATGGCAATTGACCCCGCAACCCACAAACTCGCCCACCAAAACCCGCCCGCTGCGGATAATTTTGCGAGTTGCGGGCGGGTTTGGTATTACAAATTGAAACTCACACTTGGGATGCGGATGAGTTTGGTATTAAACTAATATCTGATAGATACTCGCATGGATATCCACTAGACCTGTAATTTTTTTAATATTTTTAATTTAATTTTAATTAAAAAATATGTAAATCTAAAAAATATATAAAGAAAATAATGCAATTGTTCAAAGTGCCAAATAACCAAAGTGTTTTTGTATGGTCTATTTTTCTTTAATTTAATGCATGAATTATTTCATTATTATAATTTTTTTTCGAATTAATATTTGAAAAGTATTATTCTTTGGAAAATATTAATGTTAATCATTATTGTAGGCATCATGTTGGATGGGTACTAATGATGGTGAATAAAATGAATATCTTCTCTCGGTGCTTGTGTTGAATGATAATATAAAATATAATTGTTATTTTTGGATGCTAGTTTGTGGGTTTTTTTAAAGGAATTGTGTATTTTATACTTAAATTTAAGAAATTTGTGTTGGATTGACGTTGAAATTATAATTTTTTATTTACAATGGTTAAATTTAAAATTGCGTTTGTTATGTGAAATTTAGGTTATTATTGTAAATTTATATATTGAACATTTGTGATTTTAGATGTATAAACTCGCAAAAAATCTATTGGATACCATTGCGGATTTAGTAATTGTCAAAACCGTAGGGGGTGGGTTTTTTTAAAAATATTAAAACCCACTGTGGGTTGCAGGTAGATTTAATAACTTAAATTTTGTGCAGGTTTGAGTTTAGCAATGTCAAACCCATTGCAGGTGGTGCCCATTGCCATCCCTACTTGGAGGTGATGGTAGCGTCTGGTGAAAATTTGGTCAACCAAGGTAAATGCACTAACGTTCAACTCAATTTGCAAGGATTTCCTATTTATATTGATTTTTGTTTATTACCACTTGGAGGATATAATGTGGTTTTAGGGGCTCAATGGCTGAGTACGTTGGAACCTATTATTTGGGATTTCTCAAAGTTACAGATGAAATTACAAGGGTTAACTATTGCAGACGATAAAGTGGTTGTTGTGAGCGAGTTTGAGCAAGTAGCTAGAAAAAAGAAAGATGGCATTCTTTTATACTTATCTTCTATACAGACCCCATAAATTCAAGACAGCCACACTATTCTCACCAATTACAGCCACTCTTACAGAAGTATCGATAGGTGTTTGTGGAACCTAGAGAACTCCCACCAAGACGAACACATGAACACAAAATTCCATCATTTTCAGGGCTTGGACCAACAAGTCTCAAGCCTTATAAATACCCTTATTTCCAAAAAAGTGAGATTGAGAAAGTGTGCGAGATGTTATCCAATGGTATGATCTGTACCAGTACAAGCCCATATTTCTCTCCTGTGATTTTGGTGACAAAACATGATGGTTCTTGGCGTATGTGTGTAGATTACAAGGCGTTAAACAAAATTACAGTTAAAGATAAATTTCCCATTTCCGTGATCGATGAGTTATTGGATGAGCTACATGGTGCACAAATTTTTTCAAAGCTAGACCTTCATTCTAGTTATCATCAAATATGAATGCATTCTAAAGATATGGAGAATACGACTTTCCATACTCATAAAGGCCACTGTGAGTTATTCACAAATGCAACTTCGATATTTCAAGCTCTCATGAACAAGGTATTCAAAAATTATTTAAGATAATTTGTTCTTGTCTTCTTAGATGATATATTGGTTTAAAAAAAGTCTTGGACTGATCATATTAAACATTTCAATGAAGTATTTTCTGTCTTGAAAGCTAACAAATTGTTTGTAAAAGATTAAAAATGTGAACTTAGCCAAAAAGAGGCCAAATATCTAGGCCATATTATTTCAAATGTAAGTGTTTCTGTTCATCCTAACAAAATCTCAGCCATGGTAGATTGGCCTAAACTGAAAACTATCAAAGCTTTCGGTGGTTTCTTGGGTTTAGCAAGCTATTACCAAAACTTCAACAAGGATTTCGGAAAAATGGCTAGCCCACTTACCGACATACTGAAGTAGACCTCATTTTCATGGGCTCCACTTGTTAATGAAGCATTTGTACAACTTGAGGCTCATCCAGATTTCTCAAAGGCTTTTATTGTAGAACGTGACACCTACGATTCTGGCATACGAGTTGTTTTGAGGCAAGAAAGACCAATTATATTCTTTGGCCATGCCCTTCAAGGAAATAACCTCCTACTTTCCACTTATGAGAAAGAGATGTTGGCTCTTGTGTTTGCTGTACAAAAATAGCATGCTTATTTATTAGGCAGACAATTTGTAGTTTCACAGATCAGCAAAGTCTTAAATATTTATGGGATCAGAAGATAACCATAGAGGCATAACAAAAATGGTTTTATAAATTGATAGGGTTTGATTTCGTTGTTGTTTACAAAAAAAAAATGAAGGAGAATATTGTAGCAGATGCCCTATACCGAAGAGAAGAATTTCACTTAGAAGAAACATTGGCTCTCCCTCAGCGAATACCAGATTGGATGGAGGCCACTAGAGTGGATATTGAAAAGAACCTAGCTCTTCAAAGGTTAATGTGGCTCGTAAGGGAAGGGGAAGCACTAGGACCTTGGAGAATTTAAAATGAGATACTTCTCTTTAAAGAGAAAATTTATTTACGTAGGGATTCTTCTCTCATTAATGAAATAACTGAGTCAAAGTAGCACTCATGAAGGGTTCTAAAAAACTTTGCACCGAATTCATAGAACGTTTTATTGGCAAGGCATGAGAAGGCATATCAAGGAGTTTATAAAGAAATGTGACATCTGCCAATGACGTAAGGTTGAGAATATAATGCCTTCTAGACGTTTACAACCTTTGCCAATTCCTAGTCAAATATGGGAGGACATTGCTATGGATCTCATTGATGGATTACCAGTTTTAAAGGGAAAATCTACCGTTTTGGTGGTGGTTGATCGGTTATCAAAATATGTTTATTTCATTGCAATGTCACATTCATACACAGTTGTGAGTGTTGCACAAACTTTCTTTGATCATATATTCCGTTTACATGAGATACCAAAAATCTATTGTGTGTGATAGGGTTTTTACATTTACAAGTCTTTTTTGGATGAAATTGCTCCGGCTTAATGGCATAAAATTCAATTTTAGTTTAGCCTATCATCCTCAAATAGACGAACAAATTGACGTGGTGAATCGAACAATTGAAATATATTTACGTTGTTTCACAAGCTCACAACCCACTCATTAGGTTCGGTGGTTAGCTTGGCTAAATACTGCTACAATACAAGCTGGCATTCATCTATAAAACGAACACCATTTTAGGTAGTATATGGACAAGAGCCTTCAAGCTTGCTGTCTTACATTCTTGGAACTAAAGTGGCTGTTGTGGAAGAAAAACTTTTATGAAGGGACATGGTTTTAAAAGACTTCCATCAAAACATCAAGAGTGCTCAAGCAAGAATGAAGAGGATTTACGATTCCAAGCACACTGAGAGGGAATTTTCTGTGGGTGATTGGGTGTACTTGAAGTTACAACCATACAAGCAATTGTCAATGAGAAAATATCTCAAGCTGTCCCCAAAATATTACAGGCCTTTCAAAGTCTTACAAAGAATTGGTGTAGTAGCTTATAAACTAGAGCTGCCTGGAGATGCTCAAATTCATCCTGTTTTTCATGTATCACTCGGGAAGAAAGTGGTGGGACACAATATTAATGTTCAATCTCAGCTTCTAGTAGTAATCAATGACAAAATGATTCTCGTCCTGCAAGCAGCTTTAGAGTATTGAAGGTGAAAAGGAAAAGGAGAAGTCTGGCAAGGCCATTCACCATCGGATGCAACATAGGAAGATATTGAGTTCATGAAGAATCAGTTTCCAGATTTTGCACTTGAGGACGAGTGACTTCTTTAAGTGGGAGGGGATTTGTTACTAGCAATAAAAACATGTGCTTTACCTGGCTACTGAACTTGCTACGTGGCCTTGAACTAGCCTTTGTTGAATAAGTCTTGTTTGTTAGTTTTGGTTATTAAGTTTAGATTCCAATTAAATAAGTCTTCCTATTTACAAGGAATTGAATTTGTAATGGCTTTGTTTGTTTGAAGTTCAGTGAATAACAGAGTACACTTTTACCAATTTCACTTGAAGTCTAACATAGGAAGATTTGGGTTTCCCTCGAAGTACACAAGTGTTACAACTTTATGTTAATTCTCCATTGAAGAAAAACTCTACGTCACCAAAATGGGTAGAACTAAGGACGCCATACCAAAAAATCGGTTCAAAATTTTGAAAATTTTAAAGAATAAAATTCAGTAATTGATTTTGGAGTTTAGTCAAATCAATAAGGGATTCATAAAAATGAGAGATTCAGATTTCGATTTTTGAAAGAACAGCAGTCTCCCTCTGCTATATATATGTTTTGAGAGAGTGTGTGTATAAATGTGTGTTTTACCATGAGTTGGAAAAGAGAGAGAGCAGAGCACAAATTGATAAAGGATGCGATAAACTCTAAATACACTTACACAATGTTTACTAAACGGAAATTGGAATGAGCTGGAGTTGAAATGAGCTGGAATCGGAATAAAGAATTGGAATTAGAAATCAGAATAAGGAATTGGAATTAGAATAAGTTGTTTACTTGAGCTGTAAGAATCAAAATCGGAATTAACTGCATTTCCATTTATGTACTTACTTTATCTTAGAATCGAAATGGATTGTTGCAAGTTGTTAAAATATCATTTGTTAATTGTTGTCCTTAGCCTTATTTGTATATATTATATTAATGACAATAATAAGAATAAAAATAATAATAAGATTAATAATAATAATGAAATTAACAACTACAATGACGACGACATTAATGATAGTAATAATAATAATTTGAATAATAAATTAATAAATTTTGAAAATAATAATAATAATAAATTAAAAGATTTTAATAATGATAATATTAAAATAATATATAATAATAATTAAAATAATAGAACAAAAAATTTTAATAACAATAATATTAATACAATAATAAGACATAACAAATAATAATAATATCATCAACATCATCATTATTATTATTATTAACTAAAAAGCACCAATTTGTAAATAATACAAGATTTATGGGTATTTTCATAAATTCTGTAGGGACCAAAATGAAAAATCGATAGGCTTGATTGAGGGCAATTTGGTAATTATAAAAATTTAATGTGAGTAAGAGGGATAATTATAAGAATCGGAGTTTGATTCCCAACCCTTTCCTTGGAAATGAAATCAATGAGAAGGAATTCACAAATTTGTGGGCCTCGCATGATTCAAATTTCGATTCTCACGCTTATTTTGTAAAATAAACGTTGTCAATAATTTCGATTCAAAATTTCGATTCCCCAATCTTGGAGGTAAATGCTCCATTATTGTCAAGTAAAAATCAAATAAGATTGCACGTGGCATTTAGCGATTGAGATTAATATTTTTTCCTTATTTGAACTCTCTTAAGCAGTTGAGCTTTTAAAGATTTCTGTCATATGTCTTTTAATAGTAGTGCATGCACATAATTTAACTTTTTTATTATTTTTATTTATTAACCATCTATCACCACTTAAATTATCAGTCAATATAAGATCAACTCATAAGAAAATCTTAATTTACAATTTTCAAAACAAGTGACGTTTCCGACTATGGCTAGCACTCGAGTCATATTTTTGAGAGGCAATAGGTATTATTTAAATTTAATGTTCTCGTAATCATTAGATTTTCTTGTTTTGGTAACTTATCTTAAAGTTCATTTTGTAACTAATTTTTTTTCCCTGTAATTATGATGATCATATGCTTATATGCTTTCTGCAACTCTGCAGTCGCTACATTGCATGCCATGACTCTTCTATGACTCCCTTGTATGTTTAATTTTAAGATTTTTTTTTTCAAAGCTCTAAATGAGCATCATAAGTTTTGCAAAATCTCAACATGTTTGAAAGATCCAAAATCAAGTCAATTGTGAAATTATTAAAGAAATTATGGCAAACTTAAACCTGACCTAGAAACAGCCTCAAAAGCTGAGAGCTGAGCGAAGTTTCTGAACTTCTTGTGTGCTGGATGATGGAGATGTCAAGAGACCAACATTAATAATTGGAATTCCATGAGTGGCAGGGAAGCATCAAGATTTCCAGCATCAATTGGACTTAATGATTCAGATTTAACCCAATTCAACAATTCAAATCAAACCATAACCTAAACCAATTTAAAGGTCAAGTCAAACCATAACCTAAACCAAAGGGCCATTGAAAGCACATGCATTTTACCAAAATTTTCACTCATTTCATCAAGTATTCAACCCAATTTCAAAACTTTATTTAATTTTTTTAAGCTACGAAATTTTCCTAATGATACCGGTCAAACAAACTAAACTTTTGATCTAGGGAAAGTCAATGTCAATTTGAACATGAAATCCTTCTATGTCTGAACATGAAATCCTTATCAACACGCGTGGGGGAGTTCAAAGTACCAACAATTTTGAATGCAAACTTAAAATGTTCTAAAATAATCTACGTTCGCACTGGATAAATACTCAAAATTTTGATATATGAACTATACGACATCAGCAATCACGGGATCAAAAACTGGTCTTTGGCACTGTTACTAGTCAAGATAGAAAAATAATTGAAATTAAATTCCCAAGCCCTCACAACTTGTTGAGAGCCCGCTGTTTTAGAATCTATTGGCTATTGCGTGTACTTTCCAGGACTTTCTCTTAATAATTCTTGGCCTTATCCCACAATTTTTTTTTTTAATTTTGGACATAATTAGTCCAAAGTCTTAGCCCTAGAATACCTTTTTTTTTCTTTTTTTTTTTCTGTTCGAAACTGCTTTCTATATTCTCATTCATTGTTTCATTTTTTTCCTTTTTATAAAAAATAGTGGATTGCTATAGAGCTAGTTTTGCGCGCAAATGAGAAGGGATGGAGAAGACAACATCATTCGATAATAAAGATAATCTTGAAAATAAATGTACTGGTTATCCAAATTCGAATCTTAGAAGAAATATGAAATAAAAAAATTAATTTGGTTTTGCTTACCTTTCCACCTTATTTTCTTTTTCTATAGAATAAAATAATTAAAAAAGACGAGGTGTCAAACAAAATATCACTATGCAACTTCATTTTTAGTATCAAGCCACTACCATTTAAACCAGAAAAAAAAAGTTGAAAAGAATAATTATAAATGCGGGCGCATTTACTAACTTAATTTACAATACTGTTAATTAACCCAGTCATGGGTGTTTGGTTCATTTATGTTGTATTTACTTCATGAAATGAGAAATGAGAATAAAACTATTATTTACTTGATAAAATGTAATTTAGGAATGGGAATGGGAATAAAATATGTGGGTCCCACAATTTGAGAATAAGAAATGAGAATCTCATTCCCATGGGGGGTTGGGAATGAAAATGAGGGAATGGGAATGGAATAGGAATATATGTTTACTTTTGTATCCCTCTAATTTTTTTATATTTTCTAAATTACCCTCATTCAAATCATAATTAATTTTATTATTTTAAATGTCATTAATAATAATCATTATTATTATTAAATGTTATTAACTTTATTATTTTTGTTATTATTAATTATTTTTATTATTATTTTTATTAATATTATTATTATTAACAACAAAAATAATGATAAAAATAATTATTAATAAAAATAATAATAACAATAATTAATAATAACTAAAATAATAAAGTTAATAAAATTTAATAATAATAACAATAATGTAATTTTCATTATCTAGATACATGTATAAATATCATTATAAAAATGATATTAATTAAAAAATAATAATAATAATAAATGTTAATAATGATAATATTAATAAAAATAGTAATAACAATAATTAATAGTTACTAAAATAATAAAGTTAATAAAATTTAATAATAATAATAAAGGTTAATAATGATAATGTTAATAAAAAATAATATTAACAATAATTAATAATAACTAAAATAATAAAGTTAATAAAATATAATAATAATAATAAATGTTAATAATGATAATATTAATAAAAATACTAATAATATTGTTAATAACAATAAATTAATTATTTTTATTACTTATTAATACTATGGGTATTTTGATAAATTGATTCTCATTACCATTTCTCATTCCCATTTATTTTGCTAAAGAATACATCATGATGGCGTTTCAAAGACATTTCATTCTCATTTATTTTTTCACAAGAAAATCAAATCTCACTCCCATTCTTCATTCTCATTTTAGTCCATTCTCATTTCATGAAGTAAACGCACCATTAATGATTTTCTTTAATTTTTGGGTGGAGCTCTTGACACCAGTTTAAAATTCTTATGAAAACCTCTTCTCAAAATACATCTGATTCAAAAATTTTGAAAAGTATATGTACCTTGATGAGAACCATCAAGAGAATATCATTAAAACTTCAAGTGATCCTTTGCACATGGAGGTCCAATTACAAAAGCTAAAGCCAAAAAGATGCAAGCTGCTTTAAATGGATTAATTAAGAAAATATGGATTAAAAATACAATTCAAAATGCAAGACATCATGAATTCTTGCATCTTGAATTGGGCTTGGAGAGAAGACAAGGCATTGTGGGCATTATTCAAATTATTGGGCAGCCAAATACTCAATTTGGATCAAATGCAGAAAAGTCAAATTCGGAATAAAATTGGTACTGATTGAGCTAGAAGTAATATGCAAACTATACATCGTTAGAAAGATAATTAAGTTAACTTTCCAAAGCAATTTAAAGAGCTAAATTTGGAGTTCTTTAGAAGGAATTATAACCAATTTATTACAATTTGTTCAGACTTTAAAATTCTAACAATTCCTTTGTTTATTCAACTTCATGTGTTATGTAAGTTTACCATCAATGATGCCCATTAGTGGTGGCTAATAACAAGAATGGTAATAATGGCGGTGGGGCTAACGGTCATAATATGAATGCTAAGGGGGGCAAAAAGGGAAATGGTGGTCCAAATCCAATGGGTGATATGAATGGTGGGTTTAGGAACATGGGGGGCCCTGCTGCTGCTGCTAATACCAAGATGGTCAAATGCCAACAATTTTGGACCACCATTAATTTGAACATGAAATCCATCCATGTATGAACATGAAATCCTCATCAACACGCGTGAGGTTCTGAGGGAGTTCAAAGTGCCAACAATTTTAAATGCAAACTTAAAATGTTCTAAAATAATCTACGTTCGCACCGGATAAATACTCAAAATTTTGATATATGAACTACACGACATCAGCAATCACGGGATCAAGACTTGCATGGCATTTGGCACTGTTACTAGTCAGGATAGAAAAATAATTGAAATTAAATTCCCAAGCCCTCACAACTTGTTGAGAGCCGCTGTTTTAGAATCTATTGGCTATTGCGTGTACTTTCCAGGACTTTCTCTTAATAATTCTTGGCCTTATCCCACAATTTTTTTTTTTTTTAATTTTGGACATAATTAGTCCAAAATCTTTGCCCTAGAATACTTTTTTCTTTTCTGTTCGAAACTGCTTTCTATATTCACATTCATTGTTTCATTTTTTTTTTTATAAAAAATAGTGGATTGCTATAGAGCTAGTTTTGCTCGCAAATGAGAAGGGATGGAGAAGACAATATCATTCGATAATAAAGATAATTTTGAAAATAAATGTATTGGTTATCCAAATTCGAATCTTAGAAGAAATATGAGATAAAAATTAATTTGGTTTTGCTTACCTTTCCACCTTATTTTCTTTTTCTATAAAATAAAATTATTAAAAAAGACGAGGTGTCAAACGAAATATCACTATTCAACTTTATTTTTAGTTTCGAGCCACTACCATTTGAACCAGAAAAAAAAATGTTGAAAAGAATAATTATAAATGCGGCCGCATTCACTAACTTAATTTACAATACTGTTAATTAACCCAGTCATGCGTGTTTGGTTCATTTATGGTGTGTTTACTTCATGGAATGGGGAATGAGAATGAAACTTTGTTTACTTGGCAAAATATAATTTGAGAATGGGAATAAAATGTGTGGGTCCCACACAATAGGAATAAGGAATGGGAATCTCATTGCCATGGGGGGTTAGGAATGAAAATGAGGAAATGAGAATTGAATATATGTTTACTTTTGTATCCCTTTAATTTTTTCATATTTCCAAATTACCCTCATTAAATCACAATTAATTTTATTATTTTAAATGTCATTAATAATAATTATTATTATTATTCAATGTTATTAACTTTATTATTTTTGTTATTATTAATTATTTTTATTAATATTATCATTATTAACAATAAAAATAATGATAAAAATAATAATTAATAAAAATAATTAATTTATCATTATTAACAATATTATCATTATTATTGTTATTATTAATAATATAAATAATAATAACAATAATTAATAATAACTAAAATAATAAAGTTAATAAAATTTAATAATAATAATAATAATAATAATAATGTAATTTTCATTATCCAGATACATGTATAAATATCATTATAAAAATGATATTAATTAAAAAAATAAAATAATAATAATAAATGTTAATAATGATAATATTACTAAAAATAGTAATAACAATAATTAATAGTAACTAAAATAATAAAGTTAATAAAATTTAATAATAATAATAAAGGTTAATATGATAATATTAATAAAAATAATATTAACAATAATTAATAATAACTAAAATAATAAAGTTAATAAAATATAATAATAATAATAATAATAATAATAATAATAAATGTTAATAATGATAATATTAATAAAAATAATGATAATATTGTTAATAACAATAAATTAATTATTTTTATTAATTATTAATACTATGGGTATTTTGATAAATTGATTATCATTACCATTCCTCATTCCCATTTATTTTGCTATGTAAATACATCAAGGGAATTCCAGTACATTCCCATTCCCATTTATTTTTGCCAAGTAAACATTGAAATCTCACTCCCATTCTTCATTTTCATTTCAGTTCATTCTCTTTCCATGAAGTAAACGCACCATTAATGATTTTCTTTAATTTTTGGGTGGAGCTCTTAACACCAGTTTAAAATTCTTATGAAAACCTCTTCTCAAAATACATCTGATTCAAAAATTTTGAAAAGTATATGTACCTTGATGAGAACCATCAAGAGAATATCATTAAAACTTCAAGTGATCCTTTGCACATTCATGGAGGCCTAATTACAAAAGTTAAAGCCAAAAAGATGCAATCTGCTTTAAATGAATTAATTAAGAAAATATGGATTGAAAATGCAATTCAAAATGCAAGACATCTTGAATTGGGCTTAGAGAGAAGACAAGGCATTGTGGAACATTATTCAAATTATTGGGCAGCCAAATACTCAATTTGGATCAAATGCAGAAAAGGTCAAATTCGGAATAAAATTGGTATTGATTGAGCTAGAAGTAATATGCAAGCTATATAGCGTTGGAAAGATAACTAAGTTAACTTTCCAAAGCACTTTACAGAGCTAGATTTGGAGTTCTTTAGAGGAGTTATAACCAATTTATTACAGCTTGTTCAGACTTGGAAATTCCAACGACTCCTTTGTTTATTCAACTTCATGTGTTCGGTTAGTTTACCATCAATTATGGTGGGCTAATATTAAGTTTGTCAATGATAGCATTAATTATGGTAGTCTAACATTAAGTTTGTCACTAACTAGCATTAATTATGGGGGTTGGTGAAGACTTTTGAAGCATCCTTTGACAAACCTATATATACTCGGAGAGTTGTTCTAATATTTTTCATTTGTATTTTTAGGATCTTAGGTTTCTATTGGTCTATTTAAGCTCAGTAACCTTGCTATGTAAGACAATTAAAGATTAATTTTATTTGAATTTGAAAGATTATTCTTTCTTTGGTTCTTTTGAGAATTAGTGAACTTATCAAGAATTAGCATTCTTGTGGCGTTCCAAATTTAGACTTATCACTCACCTTCTCATCTATTTCTTGAGTGTGGGGTCAATATCATTCTCTATATCTTTGATTCATGTTTTTTTAAACATTTGGTCAAGTTTTTGTTTGTCTTAAATCTGTTTACAACTTTCTTGGGAAGTTGAAACTTCAAATTAAGAATGGGTTTCAAAGTTTCATTGTGGGATTCGCATCATACCTCCAATGAAATTCTGTTTTGCACGTTTGGCAAAAATTGGACAAGTTTAGCAAATTAAATCTATCCAGTAGCATGTCATTTAGCCGGAGGTGGTTGAGGCGGTGGAGTAAAATTAACGCCTGCAGCAACTCTAGCTAAACGTGGCGGTGGAGCAAATCTGAATGGTGGAATTGATAAGAATCAATATCAAATCAACCACAATCAAGACAATGACAGCAAGCAAATCAACCACAATCAAGACAATGAAAGCAAGGCAATCGTGAACTCTACAAAAGGAAGGAATAAATTTTCCTCAAATCATTTTGAAGTCTTAGCTAAAGGCTTACCAAGTTCAAGACTTGTCAACAACGGCTAGTATTCTTTTTAGCCTAAACTTTCTCAAATCATACTCTTCGTAGATATAATAGGAAACTCTCCTATGTCAAGCCATAACATAGTCCTAAAATTGCTCCTTATCTTTGTATAAATTGTATAGGATAAAGTAAAGTAACAGTGTGAAAAACAAATAATATTTTTCTTCAGCTATTCAATCTATATCAAATTATCTTTTAGGAATCACTAGTGCTGCAAAGTTTAAATTGATGTTGCAATTGACTGTCTCCCTCACCAGCCCATATATATTAAAAGAGAATTGCATGGATGGTAACGTTTCTAAAAAAAATAAAAATAAAATTTACTAAATAGTAAATTTAGAGACGTTGTTTGACTCAAAAACTTAAGTTGATAGGTTAATACTTTTTTATGATTAACACTTGACATAAAAGCTTAGAAATTATAAAGGCTTTGGCTCATAGACAATTATGTAATATACTATTGGCTTTTTTAAAAATAATAAATGGTAAATTTTGCATCTAAGAGTGTTGATACAAAATTCTAATAGAAAAAGAAAAAAGAAAAAGAGAGAGATAATACGAAATTCTAAAAATAGATGGTGAAAAGCAAAATGGGACACCAAGAGATAAAAGGATAATTTGAAAAATAAATGAGGTATTTAAAAAGAAAAAAGGCAGGGTCAATATCACCAGCTTAATTGAAAGGTAAAGGATTAAGTTTTACTGGCTCGTGTAAACAATAATGACATCCATGGTACTCATCTTCCAAGCAACAATATGCACATCCATTGCAGTCTAAATTGCCGAAATATTTACATCCTTCACATTCATCTCTTGTCCCTAAATTATTTTATATGATAAAAATATATTTTAATCCCATCCCAAATGAAAAAAATTATCATCCCTAATTCTGTTTAGTAGATTTCTAAGTTGTACTATGGCCTCGTATAGTTTAGTTGTTTGAAAAGGATTTTTAAAGTTAATATTTTTTAACAAAAATCAGTCTTAAGAAATTGCCATGAAGAGAACGTGCATCCAGATGTCAGACCGTTTGGGGCGGCTGCGCTGAACGGGTTTGACATCTGGGAATTCCCATAAAAGGGCCGTGTCAATGGCACCCCAGCTAGTAATTTAAATAATATATATGTGTGTGTGTGTGTGTGTGTGTGTGTGTGTGTGTGTGTGTCAAATTTGATGGCGGTATATGCATGCTCAATTTTTCCACGAAGAAACGTTTCCCTTTTTTCAAGGTTTTCTTTACTTTGTCTTTATCATTGGAGTATTTTAAAAATCTTTTTACAGTGTTTTCGACAATTCTTTGTAATAATCTCTACGATTCTTATAACTTATTAGCCGAAGAGTGTGGTGAAAAAAGACACTCTCCGTGATCTGTAAGTTTTTATAAAAACTCGGATTTGTCAGAACAAAAATGATAAATGTAGCAAGATTTTGTTAAATCGATCTACTGAATTTTTATTTAATGTTTTTTTTTTCTTTTTTTGGGGTTTGGTGATGGGTTGTTGATCAATCCGGGCGATAGACTGTCACTTGGCAAGTTGGCATTCGCCCAGTTTGAGAACAAAGGGATTGCGTGGGGGATGGTCCGTTGCCTCAATACTGAATTTTTAATTTTGGTTGTTGATCAATACTGAATTTTTGGATTGATTTTAAGTGAAAAATGTTTACTTCAGTTGTTTCAGTAGATGGGGGTCAGTGCATGAATCACTACTGTTATCAAAATAGTGACCTCTTACCTTAGCCTCTTAAAAAAATATATAAATTAACTAAAATAATTCACAACAAATTATACATAAGTATTCTCACTCCATTTGTTGTATTCTGTAATTTTTTGGGCAAATAGAGTTTTCCATTTGTCTTGTTTTCCAAAAATGAAATAAAAAAGAAAAAAGGCATATGAAGATTTATTTGATCAAAAACAAGATTAAAATATGCAAGTAAAATTGACAAACTACTAAAACTGAATTAAGGCATTTTTAAACGGGACGCGGACGAAGAAGCTGCAGAAGATGAAATAAGGTTACTAGAGCTTGAAGAATTTTTGTCGGAATCAGTCTCCAATTTTTGTTCGAATTGGGCCTTGTGGAACGAGTGAATTAGTAATATTGTCATCAGTCTCCAAGCTTGAACTGAACTCCCAGGAGTAAATCCTGTGAATTGCAGTTGCATTTCCAGTGGCTGCTGAGAAGCCAAAAGTAACCCACTCAGGTAAATGTTGCTTCAAGTTGACTTGATGCTCAAGAAACTGCCTCACGGTGGCATTATTTCTAATACCCGTGAAAGCAACGCTCAATTTCTTTGTGCTGGAATTATAACTAATCCATGCATCATTCATTTTCCCATGTTGGATATCAGCCCACCATGTCAAATTCGTCTCAGATCTCATAGAATTGATATCAATACCCACATGTACACCTGGTGGATCCCAGCCGCCGTTCCTATAGATATCAAATTCAACAGCAACAAATGGATTGGAAGATGAATTTAAATACTCCCCGTCATTGGTTAGGCCTAAAGAACCTCCTTTAGTGGCATTCGGAATCCTTGAACCTTGCGGCGCAAGAAAGAAGGCAAGCCCATCTCCATACGCGGTTTTGTTTTGAGAATCAATGACAAATGAGAAGTGAGTTGTAAAGTCTGTGAGATTTCCAGTGGCATTATTCCACAGACGCAACGGCTTGTTATATGTTGCCCGACCAATCATACCAGCTCTTGAAGCTAGCTGAATCACTTGGTTTTCGGGGAAAGCTCTCTCATAGTTGATGCTGCCATCATTGGAGAAACCGGAAAAATTGAAAGATAAAGCATTTGCTAATTGGATTATTGGGGATAACAAGATGATGATCATAAAGAAATTAGCCATTTTTGGCATAAAAGTCTGCCTTCAAAAAATTTTAAGGTTACATGCAAAAATTTAAACAAGTAAAAAGCCTTCACAAGGCTTGGTAGCAATCTGGTCAAATTTGTCCACGCGGCAATGCAGGAAACTCGGAAATTGCCTGGAAGTGCCAGTATGCAAATTCTGTTTGGCAATCAAATTATATAAATAAATGGAGTGACAGTGAAATAAAAGCACCACATTATCTGTGTGTATAATTTTTATTTGCAAGTGTCGTCAACCTTTAATTTTTTATTTGCAAGTGTTATCAACCTTTCTTTTCCATAAGTGACAATTTGGTTGCTTCTCTTCAATCTTTGGTCCTCGATGCAAATAAAATTTGTAAGAAATAATAAAGTCAAGTTTTAAGTCTTTGTCAAGTACAAAACGTAAACTCGATGAACCTTTTCAAATTTTCCTCAGCAAAATAAAATCTTGAAGCACTAATTGAAACTAGATTAATCTTGAATTGATTAAAGAGCAGAAGCCATCCTCTTTTCTTTACTACACTTTTGGTTTTTCAATCCTCGGTGATGTATACAAATTTGGACTGGCTTTATGCTTCCACCCATTAAAGGAGCATTAATTAATTAAGAAATGAGCCTATTATACGAATGCTACAGATTTCTCATGGTTCACTTATATCTGACGGAACCACCATTGGTGATTGAAAAAAGCCCTTAAATTGCATACATTAATTAAGTCCTAACTTTGTGAACTTAATTGAAAGGTTGCATGAGTTGAATAACTGTAATCCAATAGTCATCTAGCTCATCAAAATTTCCTCATACTCTCGGATCAGCTGCTGTAACCAACATCCCAAATCCAATAATCTCCAACGTGAGGGCCTGGGCAAGGGCCCAAGAAAAAAAAATCCGGACAAAGCCCAGGCCCACTACTTTTTTAAAAATAATTTTATAAATTAAAATAATATAATTAAAATTAAAAAGTAATTAAAAATGAAAAAAACTTAAATTCTTAACTTATAAATCAATTATAATTCAAAAAAACTAAAATTATGATACTAAATTCTCTCTTTTGTGTCAATTAATTAAGAGAGCGTTTGAATTAGAAAATTCAGTATTAAAAAAATTTAAATTTATGAGTTTTTATTTACTTTATTTATGATTTTAATTTGAAATATTTATTTTTTTATTTATTTATAATTGTAATAACTTGTTTATCATTAATTTATTTAAAATTTACGATAATTTAAAAATTTAAAATAAAAAATAAAGTCCAAGTCGGTCGAGAAGAGACCTAATTTTCAAGCCCCCACACACTTAATTGACAGTGGACCTGAATGTTGGACATGAAAAAAGCCCGGCCAAATTTTGCCATCCCTATCACAAATCCACTGCACCAAATAGACCCATCCCTCTTCTTAGGCCATTGGGTTTATGGGTTTTCTCCCACGAGCGATTTCTAAAGCTTAAATTTTAAAATCTGTAGACACCAGATTCTTTTGCTAGCCTTGCCTGTTGCAGCTCATTCTGGTGCCATGTATCCCATTGTCAAAATGTTGTAGCACTAATGAATTGTTTGTTGAATTTAAAAGCAATACTCATCTTTTTGTGTACTAGAATTATAACTAATCCATGCCTTGTTTCTTCTCCCACCTCTAATATTATATATTGGTGTACAAGTAGAAAGCTCTAAATTAAAAATTGACAATAACGATTTCTCGTTTAATTTTTTACTACGGGTAGCAAATATTGTGTTTTGATTAGTTAATTTGTAATGTGGTTCTCCTTCTTGATAGATCTCATGCAAGAATGTATCAAGAAGTAATTCAATTTCATAATGTTGTTCTAACGAAGGGTTTCAATTGTGATCGGGTCTTGTTTTACTATTAATCTTGTAAATTGTAATCCACAAATAATTTTTCAACTAGTGGCTTGGTTGCATACCTTTATATTGCAGACAATTGTCAAGGCCTACTCAATGTATCTAGAGTTGATTTTATTTAATCACTAGGCATTTCATAATGGATGTAGGCCCTTGTACCTGGATAGATGGATGTCACTTAAAAGGAAAATTTGGGGGAGTTTTATTAGCCGCAGTTGGTATAAATGCTGACAATGGGATGGTTCCATTGGCTTTGTGTGTGTGAGATTGAGAATACGGAAACATGGTCCTGGTTTTTGGATATTCTTCATTCTTATTCAGATGATGGGAGAACGGAGGCAAATTACCTTTTGTCCGATAGACAAAGGGTTTGTTGGGAGCACTTGAGATCACATGGCCCTCGCTTATCATAGGCCATGTGCTGACACATATATGCGAAATTTCAATAAAGACCATCCGGTGTCATTTTAAGGAATAACGTTCACCGGAGGGCATGTGAGAATAGTAACAAGCATGACTACTTGGAGATTGAAAAGATCAAAACAACAAAATTAAAAGGCATATGAGTGGTTAGAGAGAAGAACTTTTGGGTTTACATGGTCCAGACATGAATATGACACAACTTGCAAAGTAGATCGAACAAATAACAACACTTCAGAGTGCTTTAACAGTTGGATCTTAAAGGACGGAGATAAACTTTGCATGACTGTGCTTGAAGAGGTCCGATGCAGGCTTATGGAAAAGCATTAGATAAAGCTTATAAGAAAGGGAAAAAGATGAACGTTATTTAGGTGATCTGAATTTTGGTGCGATCTTTGACTTTTATTATTTTTTCTTAATATAATGTGCTATGCTATTCATTTGCTTTTTTTATTTTTTATTTACTTACTATTTCTTTATTACTATCTTTTATTTACTTTTGATAACATAATATAAATTTCTAAGTAATTCTAGGGTAACAAATAGTTCAAAAAGGACAAGAAAAAGGGATTCAAGTAGTGTTGCTTCTACAAATGTTGGAAATAGAAAAAGAAGAGGTAAAATGAAAAACATTATAGTTAAGTTTACTGTAAAAATATTATTCCTAAATTAGTTATGGTAGAATTTGATGCAAATAAATGTTATTCCAGGGCGATCTGAAGGAATTACCATGTCTACAAATCCAATTCAAGGATCACAGAACATGTCTCAAGCTTAACATATCACAAGTGATCAGTGAAGTGCAGTATGGACAGCTTTATGCTTTTGGAATGCACTGAATGTTGTGTGGTGCATGAAGTTGTATTTTGAATTGTGTTGTTTTCAATGTATTGGTTTCGAAAGTGAAGACTGTACTTTGGATGGCTTACAAGCCATATTTTGCATATATTTTGGATGGCTTATAAGCCGATTTTGTTAGCCAGATGAATATATGATAATACAAAGGTGGTGTAGTGATAATTTTCTTAATAATATTAAATAATTTTATTTGACATTAAAAATAACTTATGAAACTTACTTTATTTTATTTTATAGTAATATTTTTTATTATATCTTTTTTTTTTAATACCAAGAGACATACTTGTTATGTTACCAGGATTCTTTTTTTCTACGATGGGAAGATCAATATATTTCAAAAGAAAACTTAATACCAATACCCCAAATTTCAAAATCCACCTTCAAAATCTTTAAAATTGAAACCAATAAAGTTTATATTAATTTTTTATCTTTAAGAACTTAAAAGTTCAAGGCCATGATTAAGGTCCTGTTTGGGATAGATGTGCCGTGACTTTTAAACTATAGATACTGTGGAAAAAAAAGTTATAATTATTAAATAAAAATTAATAATTTATAATAAATATAAATTTTAAATAATAATTTTAATAAAATTATTAAATATATAATAGATTTTTTACGGTACAAGTGAAAAACTATTCCAACATAACTTTCAAAATACAATAACTAATGTTTACTAAACACTTTAATACTGTAATTTTTAAACTATAATTGTCCAATCTTAATCTCAAACTCACCATAAGCCCCCAAAAGTTGATATCATCGCTCGCCACTCTCCCCTTGTCCGCACGATTTGACAAAGTCTACGAAGTGCATATTTACTGTAGAAATCATATGCCAATTGCTCAATTCAAATTCTATTTCAAGCCTGGGCTTCCATCCAAACCACTCAACCTTTCTACAGCTATATCAGTAAGTCTGGAATAATACAAAAGACAAATAAAGAAGATAAACATCAAGAAAAAATAAACAAAATAAAAATTTGAAATTATGATGCGAACTTTATTGTCGATCTTTTTTTCAACTTGTGCTTTATTTTCAATTATAATTTACTAGAGATCGGCGTGAAAGTAGAAAGCGTTAAGAGGGAAAGAATTTAACAATCGTGGCACGTGAGTTTGATTTCTATTTAGGTTAAAATTAATTAAAATAAAATTTTAACCATTTAATTTCATTAATGGGACGGTGAGATGACGGGCGATTTTAGGTACAGAATCTGTACCATTGACAGGTCCTCATTAATGATACATTTTAATAGATCAGTAAAAGCTAAAGGAAAGCTGGTAGAAGAAATGCGGAGGATATATATTCGACGATCGAAATCTAGTCTTATCAGTTGACAAAGCAAATGACTTATGCGTGGCTGCATGAGCACCACAAGACTTTAATTATGATATTTTGTAGAAATAAGGGTTATTTTTAACCAGCACTCAAATGTTTCAACATATTTTACCACATACTCACTTGTTTTGACAACTATCACTGCACACCCATTCCCTTACTTTTTGCCGTTTAATATAACGGCATTGCTGTTATAAAATTGAAAAGACTAAAATGCTCCTAAATTGAATTGATTTGGTTGTGCAAATACTAAAATACTCATTATAATTTGTAAAATTTACAAAAAAAATACAAATATGTGAGTATAATATAATTAAAACTAGACAAAATCAAATAAACAATTTACCTATAATTTATTCAATTCAATATCTCCATAAAAATCTTATTTTCAAGTGAGGATGATTAGATGAAGCAAAATTTACAATAGAGATCATACTTCAATATATTTAACATTTGAAATGGAGAAGAAAATAAAAAAAAAAAAAAGAAAATGGAGAAGGAAAAGAATGTAATTTTTATTATTTTAGTTCTTACATACTTGTATTTCCTGTTTTACCCTTTTGATCATTAAATTAACATATAATTTTAACATTTTGGGTGTGCAGTGATAGTTGTCAAAACAAGTGAGTGTGGGGTAAAATATGTTGAAACATTTGGGTGCTGGTTAAAAATAACCCTAGAAATAATGATACAACAGAAAGGGGTTGTGTGATGTCAAACTACAGAAAGCTGTCGTTGATTCCAAATGCTGTAACACTGGGTGTTCATTTGAGTCGTGCTAATTTTTTAATAATCTTATATTATGTATTTATCTGGGTATTTATTATCCAATAATCACTATCACAAAATTATAGAAGCTCAATAAAAAGTTCAGATCAACGCTGAAATCTAAATCTTATTTGAGCAGTTGTTGCTACGTGTGATATTCAAAAGCAATCAGTATGGTAGCATCAAATAATTGTCAGCGGTGTGGTGGTCTATTGCAAAGAGTTCCTTATCTTTGTTTTTAAAACAAACGAAACAGATCCATTGCCACCCTAGAAAATAAATCTTTAAAAGAAAAAAAAAAGCATTGGTTACCAATTTTCTATTTTAAAAACTTTATATAATTATATCCTAAATTTAATAAGAATTACAATTAATTTAAGACGACATATTGACCTGTTAATACTATTGATGTTTGATTGCTTGAGTTTTCAATCATCTCAGTCAAATTTGACAAAGTCTGTTGGAAAAAAAAAATTAATTAAAAACCTTTGACAAATTAAAAGTTATTATTTATGAAACCTGCTACAAGACTTTGTGTCAATTTGATATATATATTCTGATGTTCATCCGAACATTTTGATAATGGCACAGCCTTCCTCTCTTCCAAAAATGGCTATCTGCAACACTTGTGGCAGCAACAGCCCTCTTCTTCTTAGTTTCTTCACAATCGCCATATCATTTTGTTTAATTATAATCCCTTTGGCAAGTGCATTAACCTTCAACTATACCAGTTTCAGTCCTCAATATGATGATAACATAACGTACGAGAGAGCTTACCCTGACAGCAACCGTGTCATTCAGCTGCCGGCAAATCGCGAGACTGCTGGCCGCGCCACATACAACCAAAGCATGCACCTTTGGGACAAGGCGACCGGCAATCTTACAGACTTCACCACTCATTTCTCCTTTGTTATTGATTCTAGAAACAACTCTAACTATGCAGATGGGTTGGCCTTCTTTCTTGCGCCGCAAGGTTCAAAAATTCCTACCAACAAAGGTGGTGGATCATTCGGTCTTACAAAAGACAACGAGCCACTGAACTCATCGATCCCATTTGTTGCAGTTGAATTTGATGTCTACGTCAACACATGGGATCCTACTTTTTCACATGTTGGTATCGATGTCAACTCCGTGCAATCAAAGAAAAATGTATCTTGGTGGAGTGATGTTAAAAGTGGGAGAAGAAACGAGGCATGGATTAGTTATAATTCTAGTACTCATAATCTGAGTGTTGCTTTCACTGGCTTTAGAAATAATTCAGTAGTGATGCAAGGCCTTTATTATCAGGTTGATCTAAGGCAACATTTACCGGAGTTTGTCACTTTTGGTTTCTCAATGGCGACTGGAGTAGATTTCGCGATATTTAGCATTTACTCGTGGGAATTTAGTTCAAGTTTAGAAATAGATGATGAGACTACTAATCCTGTCTCGAATCCAAAAAGAAGAAGGAAAAACAGAACAGCTCTGGTTGTGGGATTGAGTCTTGGCGGAGGGGTTTTGGTTGGCGGGGTGGTTTTGATCATTTGGCTTGCCGGCGTTGGGAGGAAGAGAAAAGAGGGTGATGAAGAAGACAATCAAGGATTCAGCGAGTACATTGATGATGAATTTGAAAGAGGAGCAGGACCGAAGAGGTTTCCGTATAAGGAATTGGCTGTAGCGACAAATGATTTCAATGATGATCAGAAATTAGGACAGGGAGGTTTTGGTGGTGTTTATAAAGGATTTTTGAGGGAAACCAACTCGTATATCGCCGTTAAAAGAGTGTCACAAGGGTCAAAACAGGGGATAAAGGAATATGCATCTGAGGTGAAGATTATTAGCAGGTTGAGGCACAGGAATTTGGTGCAACTACTGGGTTGGTGTCATGAGAAAAAGGAGCTCTTGCTTGTTTATGAATTCATGCCTAATGGCAGCTTGGACTCCCATCTTTTCAAAGAAAATAGCTTGTTAACATGGGAGTTTAGGTACAAAATTGCTCAAGACCTGGCTTCAGGGTTGCTCTACTTGCAAGAAGAATGGGAACAATGTGTGGTCCATAGAGATATAAAATCAAGCAACATTATGTTAGATTCAAACTTCAATGCCAAGATTGGAGATTTCGGATTGGCTAGGCTTGTAGAACATGCCAAAGGGTCTCAAACAACAGTCTTGGCAGGCACAATGGGGTACATGGCACCTGAATGTGCCACAACTGGCAAGGCTAGCAAAGAATCTGATGTCTACAGCTTTGGCATTGTGGCTTTAGAAATCGCTTGTGGGCGAAAACCAATCAACCCAAAGGCGCCGCAGGGCCAAGTCTCTTTGCTACAGTGGGTTTGGGATCTCTATGGAAACGGAAAGCTGCTCGAAGCTGTGGATCCAAGACTATGCAGAGATTTTGATGAGCAACAGGTCGAGCGTTTGATGATTGTTGGCTTGTGGTGCGCTCACCCGGATGAAAACCTCAGGCCTTCAGTAAGGCAGGTGATTCATGTGCTCAATTTTGAAGCTCCGTTGCCCGCTCTGCCGCCAAAGATGCCGGTGCCGACGTATCTCTCTCCGCCGGTGAATATGCTGACCATTTATAGTACTGATTCTAATGAAGGCCAAAACCAGCGTTCATCATCAAGCTATAGTTACAACACCATTACCTCACAGTCAACTTCATCTTCTGTCGCTTCTTCATCCGCAGCACTTTTAAATACACGTTGATTAAGTTTTACTTTTGGTTCAATTTATTTTTTTTGCAGTTTTAATGTCTGCCATTTAGCACTCAGATGAGAAGGTTCTGGGTAGGTTTTTGTTTTGATTCAATTTATTTGATTTAGGATCAATCAATTCTTTGCTTAATTATTTAAAACACTTTGTATATTTTTCTCCGTGCATCAAAAATTGTAACTTCATTTATACTTCATGGAGAAAGTCGTTGGATTGGTGAGAGTGGTTAGATTTTGATTATTTCTTGTAAGTTTCAATTGCTTTGAAGAAGGTGCTGCTGGAAGACTGACTATTCTCACCCAAACGCACTTATATTGGCACGAGAACGGCCTGGCCGAAATTTGCCGATCTTTATCTTATCCTAATTATCAATCGAGACAAAAAATATGTTCCAAATTTTGTCTTGGTTAGTAAATTGGCACGAAAATATGTTGTGATCTTAGCCCGATTGAGATCTTGAATTATTTTAGATGATATGAGTTTTTTGTCATAAGTTGTAAATTCAGTTATCAAAAATATATCATACGAATATAATCGACGTGTTATACATTTATAACTAACATATCATATAAATTATTTACTAAAATGACTTGTCATACACATAAGACCGATATATTAGATTTTATAGTTCACTAAATTGACTTATAAAATATTTTTAGAAACCTAGATTCTAGGATAGTCTTGAGTTCTAAATTCCGACCTAAATAATAAATTAAAATAAAATTTTATATCGAATCTTGTCGCAAATAGACAGATTCCCAAATTTCAATCAAGATTCTGAGAATTTTGCAAACCCTGATATGATCGCACTCTCTTGTA
The DNA here is from genome assembly GCA_030444775.1 of Atalantia buxifolia. NCBI lineage: Eukaryota > Viridiplantae > Streptophyta > Magnoliopsida > Sapindales > Rutaceae > Atalantia > Atalantia buxifolia. The sequence continues at coordinate 26,666,134 of CM059838.1, forward strand.
CTGTTTCAATTTGTTTTCTTAAAGAATTCTGCTATATGCCACGAAGTCAAGGATAGAAGCGTGGTACCCTTTTTGATTTGTGCAATCTCACATGATTCTATCCAACCATTGGATTCAGAGGAAGAACAACTATTGACTGGATCTAACGGTTGATCTAGCGTGATGCCGTCTGCAGAATGTGGTCTGCAATTTGGACCGAAGTCAAGCCCCGAAAATTGTGAGAACGACGTCGTTTTTTTTAATCTTTTTTCCTCTTAATTTGAGCTGGAAAGCACGCGTGTGAGCATTCCCATTTCATCAAACGACGTCGCTCTGCTCTGCTTCAATTCATTTCATTTGGGCAAAGACATGTGTGGCCGCATTCCGTTTTCATCGAACGCGTCGCTCTACTCTCCTTCAACACATTTCATTTGGCAAAGACGTTGTGAGCATTCCGTTTAATTTTCTCCCTCTTCTTCTTTCTTCTTCATCTTCTTGATCCATTCCATATTCATCTTCTTCTCCGTTCATTTTTTTCTTTCCTCTTTCACACACTTAACAACTCCACAACTACTTTTAAATCCAAATCAACCCAACAAAACCCGTGCTCATTGCGTAACCAAACCCCTGACCGCGCAAGGGAATTCCAAGGGAGCCCATTGCCGCACGCGGCCATGCCAAGCAAACCTATGGCCTCACGCGGCTAAGCCAAGCAAGTATTTCTCCGTTAACCCCAACCAAAAACCACCCAAATTCCTCTCATCAAACACAAGGTTTTGGCTGTGATTGGCTGCCATTGGGGATGTTTTTGGCTCGATTGTGCTTGTTGGAGTCGAATGAACTAAATGGCAGGTTGGATTGACAGCAGTTATGGCTAGCTTGGTGGCGGCGAATGGGTGGTGGAATGATTTTGTGCAAACTGCAATGATTTTGTGCCCAGGCCAAACACTGAGACAGGAATAGAAACAGGGACAAACAAAAACAATCAGGAAAAAGTAAAACTAAGAGGAAGACAATTCCAGCAGAGCGGTGAAGTAAAACGAAGAGGAAGACAAAGCAAACCAAGCAAAAGTGCTGGCAATTAAAAGGAAAAAGTAAACTCAAACACGTGCTTCTCAAAAGCAAATGAAACCAAACCCAGCGTTTTACATTTGGGGTAAATAGCTTTTTCCTTTCTTAAAATAATTAATTCCACAATGGAGGGCTGGCTGAGCAACGGTATCACAATTTTGAAATTTTTTAATAAGATTAGTGGCTACTTACATTCTAAATTCCCATTAAATATTTTCAATTCAATGGGTATTTTCGGATTATCCTTCTTATAAAATGACGATCTCCAAAGTTTGGAACAATTTAAATTCCCCAATTTTTCTCTTTGCACTTATTTTCTCAATAGACCCATAACATAAATCAATCTGCCTCTATTTTTAATTCTTTTGAACTAAAATAAAGTAAGTTAAGGCTTATAATAATTTAGATGATATTTTGAATATTGTCATTTTACTAGATGGGTAATTCAAAATTTATACTTTCAATTCAGTATATAAATATTGTTTAAATTCAATAGATAAATATTGTTTAAATTAAATAGGTCTTCACTTTTAGTGGTTTATCCAATTTAAGGTGAAGCCAAAATATCTTTTATTGAGAGTTTATTGAGAGCAGATAGATATATCCCATTAGATATGTAAGGTGAAGCCAAAATAATAGCAATTTAAATCCGAATCTGAATATATATCTGAACTCAATCAGATCAAAAAATTTGCTCACCCTATCTACATTATTAAATGTAGACAGTCTTTTTCAAAATAAATAAATTTGTAGTTTGGTGTATATACGCGCATGCGCGCGAGACTTTGTTGACAATACTTGATGACACCACCAAAAGTTTTTTTAAAATGCAAAGCATTTTTTTTTTTTGAAATGGAGAAGGAAAATAAACTCTCATAATATTTTTTTTTTTTGAATTACATGAGACTAATGCTCAGATTACAACTCATATTATATGAGATTTACAATTGATATTTACAATCAAACAATTACTGGGACTAGTTTACATTAATTCTCATATAACACTGCCCAGATTTTTACCCTCTCAAATATTCGAGGGACGTCAAACTCTCATTTTAGGAGAAAGACTACCTTCACTCGAGCTCTAAGACTCCAAGGAAGGAAATTTAAATTAAACCCCCGCAATGCTTTTGCGGGGACTCTAACCACTTCCCTCACACTTGTGAGAAAAAGGTTTTAGCCACTTGGTTTAAGCCCAAGTGGTTAACTCTCATAATATTTTATGGGAGTTTCAACCAGTACCCTCACAATTGTGAGGTGAGGTCAAGTTCTAACGTGTGGTCTTCAAATATAAAGTTTGAAATGATTAATAGTCTATTTCTCGAAAGGCAACAAAATCCTTCTGGGAAACATTCAAAAATTTATTTGATCATTTACACTGATGAAGGAATCAATTTGCAGAAAAATATTACAGAAACTGCATGTCATAGAGATTATTGTAAATTTGTAACTTCCTCCTTTAACGTCGTTTCTTTTATGATCTAACCTAAAAAGAATTCCATTCTACTACTCTACATGGCACTGAATTTCTTGCTAAAGCTTTCACCATGTTGGGTATATCATGAACAATTAATTTTTTAATTGAGGAAGCAGCAAATTTTTTAAGGGTAATGATTTTTACAAGTCAGAGCATAAACCTAGGGTATGTTTTACCAATGCTAAATTTACATTATTAGAAGTTGTAAATATAACATTTTATGTTTACAGTACTGTTATTGTGTTTAATAATGTCATCAGACTCATCATGACTCAAGAGAATATAATAAAACGCGAATGTTCTTTTTATTTTTATCTTTGGTGTCTAGTGTGAGTGGAAGATTTTCTTGACTCTTTATTAATTTAATTTAATGATATTCATTGGTTTTTTTTTTTTAAAAAAAATATTTTGTCTCATGACAGTTATCATAGAAGTAGGTCATAAGACAAATATTACTGGCGTTTACCAAACACCGATTTTTCCATGGATGAAGCCAAAATATCACGTGCCATGCCAAGGCATATGATCTTAGGCTTCAATTTTAATATTTTATAATCTATAAGGTGTGAGCTATCCGTCTGAGAGAGGCGATTTTATTGGTTGCCTAGTTGGCATCATGTGAAAATTTGTGTATCATTTTTTATTTTTTTAAAAAAAAGAAGATGGATTGGCGTTTTATTTGCTGACAAATTTAGAAGGAGCAGAGAACGACACGTGCTCATCATTATCTTGTATGCAATCAATTTTCTTTTGAAAAAAAAGGGAGAAATTATCTGTGAAAAATTATCCTATATTCTTTTTTCGAATGATTTTTAAATAATTTCATTTGTCTGAATATGCGAGTTTAAATCTTACATAGTGTAGGAGGCTAAAATTTGATTTAAACTTTGCTCAACCTGCTATCTTTTAAAAGATTAAAAATAAAATTATGAGAATTATTTCATTTTATCAAAATAATTTTAACACTTATCTAGAAGTTCTGAACATATTTTTTCTGTAAAAGTGCCACCGTTAGCCGGTGGAAGTTTCATTTTTTAAGACAATAACTGATTTATCTATTTATTTATGTGAAGTTTGAATTTAAAAATATAAATTTTAACTATGATATTTAAATATTTTCACTATTGCTTTTGATTTTAATTATTAACTTCAATTTACATGTAGATTCATATATTAAAAAGAAAGGAAAAAAAAAACCGTACAAATATTTATTTGGAACTTTTAAGATATACCCTTAAAAGTACAAACGTTTTTTAGCTCGCCCAAACTTAAAGTCTAATCTAATATTTTTTTGCAAGTATCTTGATGTATTAAAGTTGAAATCCAATCTAAAAGTCAGTTCAAAATAAAGAATATAAGAAGCTTCCCCCTCTCCACACACATTCTTGAAGAATCAAAGTTTAAATCTCAAGAATGAGAAGATAAGATGTCTACCATTTAACTAAAAGTGATTTACAATATTTATTTAAAGAGTAATAATATGGACATAAACTTTTGTAAAAATTTTTTTTTTTGTTCAAACTGACGTGGCATGATTAAATTAATTGGATTAAATAACTCTTATTACAAATGATTTATTTTTATTATTTTATATTTTTAATTCAATTAATGAGTTAATATCAAATCAGTTCGTATAAAATAATTTTGTATAAGAATTTAAAGCTATATCATCACTCTTCTTCAAAAATTTACTACATAATTATCATAATTAACTTGAACTTTAAACTTTTTTTATTTTTACGTTTCATATATAGATCCTTAACCCACTCTACCGCATGCACAAACAGTCAAACACAAATGAAATAACTTCTCATAAGTCACCTCCACTTTCTATTAGAGAAAGTTTAGCGAAACACAATTAGCTCATCAACAAAGTGCTTCCACCATAAAAGCCAAATCAATTGAACTATCTTTTTCTAGAAACTTTAAAGCTTCAAAAGATATAGAAAAAAAAAAAACTAAATGAGATGAATCTTATCAATTATAATCATAGCAGTCGATTACAATTACAAGCGTTAATTATTTATTCTGAATTGTGTGCTCAAGCGAACCGATGTCACTCTCCACCTAAACAGCCCTCATAAGCATATTCTTATCATTTTTAATATTATTCACGACACATTCTATATAGGATTGAAGTTGTGAATTCATTACACAGTTCCACATTGGCTGTCAACTACATACATCTATAAATAAAAATGTCATGAATAGAAAATAAAATAAATTCATAAAACGAAATATATTATTAAACTTTAAGAGTGACAAAAGTAGAAAGCAAAAACATTTGAAACCTAAATAATAAAAATAAAACTTTAGAAAAAGGAAGGCAAATAAAGACTGAAGATACAATAAGCCCATGAATCCTGCAAATCCTCCATATAATTTTGTTTTTTTTAAAAGAGAATTCTAAACCAAGGGGGGAAAAGAAAAACAACGGATCCACTTCCTCGTATGCTTCGCCGTTACTTCCGCTTCCCAATAAATCCACCATCTCGCCTGTCATCAAGATAATTCCTCACTGTATCAGCATCGGTTCCCATTTTTATTTTCTTTTTATTTAAAAAAATTTCATGCCGTGTTCAATTTTCTATTTGTTGCTTATTTAGGCATTCACTGGTTTGCTGTATATAGAAAGTGAGTGATTCACTTATTCTGAACTTCTCAGTCTTTTGTGTTAATCCTTATTTGGAGCTCTAAACAGAGCAACTTCTTTATAGTTCTTCATTAATCCCATCAAATCTTCATTGATCCCATCAAATGACCCCTTTTCTCTCTTTTGTTGTTCTATTTTGCTTGTACTTTAAGCTTTTGAGAGTTTCAAGTTTGGATTGAAAAAAAAAAAACAAACAAACAAAGATAAAGAAAAAGAAAAAGAAAAAGAAAATAAAAACAACCCACATGCAGATTCCGTGTCGTTTTTGTTTGTTAATATTTGCCTGCTCTTTCCTTGAAGTGTACAAGAGGTTCTTGGCATTCTTTCTGGGGTGGTTGATAATGGATCGTGCTTCATTTTTGAAGTCTTTGACTGAAAGCAATAGTGATTTTGGATGTGGGTTTTTGGTCTTCGGATGTTTCCCACAAGTTTTCAATTTTTTAGGGTTGTTTTCGATGTTTTATTTGGGGTTAAAGCTTTTGCAATTTGGTTTCCATGGGAGGGGTTTGGTTCAATCTATGTGTAGAGGTGTTAGAGGAGAATCGAGTGATGTAAGAAGTAATGGGCTGTGTTCAAAAATTGGTTTTGGTGAAGAATGTGATGATGCAAAGATTGTGTCTTGCAGTTGTGGAGGTGGTCCATTGAAGATCTTGGAGAACGCAAAATTATTGAAAATTAAAAGCAAAGATAATGATAATGATGACCATCGTGATGATGACAATGAAAGAGAATGTTGTGAGGAAGATCAAGAATTTGATGTAATGGTATTGAGAAGGTTAGTTAAGATTGAAAGGCGAGGAGCGAATTCGGCTTTAATGGAGCTGGAGAAGGAGAGGATGGCGGCAGCATCAGCAGCTAATGAAGCAATGGGAATGATTTTGCGGCTACAAAGTGAGAAGAGTGCAATCGAAATCGAAGCCAATCATTACCGGAGAATGGCTGAGCAGAAGCAGGATTATGATAAACAAGTGATTCAATCATTGCAATGGATTGTGATGAAGCACGAGTCTGAGAGGAGCCAATTGGAAGAGAAATTGAAGCCTTGTAAGCAAAAATTGAAACAGCATGTGAATGGTGATGACGATGAAATTGAGCAATTTGAAGAATTTGATTCAAGTTTTAGGATTCATGATGGCCTTGTTGGCTCACTTGATATGGATTCTATTACGGAATGGTAAGTTCTTCATTGTACGTTAAAGAATGCATTAATGCTGCATGTTATTAGACATCCATAGGATTGTATGAGTTGGAGGATAGGATTTATGTTTTGGGGTCCCAATATCAATAGACCTTGTAGCTTATTTCTGTTTATGTAATCCTGTAAATGCATTTGGGTCTGGAGAAAGAACACTTCTGATCATTATCAATAATGAAACATCAACATTTTCATCGTTATTATAATGTAGTTCTGAATTTCGAATGATTTGTGACATAAGATCATGATGAATAATGTTCTTAGGGTCAAACAAGTTTGTTTTATTTATTTATATTTCATAAATTATTGATGACCAACTTGTTACAAAGGAGTGATTGCATAAGGAGAGGATTTTGCTCCCTTTCATTGGCTCCATCCATTCTTATAACTTAAAAGGATATAATTGCTCATAAAAAAAAAAGGATATAATTGACAACTAAACAACTAAGGACAAGTTTGGACCACTTTGGTATGTCAGATGTGGCTCGTAATTCCGGTTTGGGATGCAGCTAATAAAGTAATAGTTATTCGTTTTGCTTCTACGGTTGATGAGATAATAAGCGTTGTGACACATTTAATTATCATAATACGTCGTAGCAGCACAATGACGATGAAACAATCGTCAAGAACAACCTTCTATTCTTGATTAGAAGAAACCCTAAAGCCCATTACTTTATCCCCCCGTCATCAAAGCCAGCACTTCTTATTAGGGATGGGAAAATTTGAATCTGGATTGGATGTAGGTGCATCCGGATTTGGATCCACATTGAACATTTAACATCCAGATCCGCAAAAAAAATATGCGGATACGGATGCCGGTAATATCCGCACAGGTTGCGTGCAGATTTTCCTAATATTTGGATCCGCATAATAATAAATTTAAATATAATTTTAGATTTAATAGTTTACCTAATAATATCAAATAAAATTCAATTATAATTTAACAGTCAACAATTCAACATCAATTCAATATAAATAATGTACAACAACACCATAAATTCATTAACGATAATTTCACAACATGAATCAAATATATATATATATATAAAAGGTAAACTAATTCATTACAATATTCTCTAATTATTATTATTATTATTTTAGTTTTTAATATATTTTTCATAGTTAATAAGAATTATAGAGTTAATTATTTTATACATATTAATAAATAATTTAATTATAAAATAATACGGATCCTTATATATGACTTTTTGGATTCGGATTCGGATTCGGATCCACATGGATCTTTACTTTTAAGATGCCAATCCAGATTTTTCTAGATCCGAATCTTCCAAATCTTTACGAATCTGGATCGTATTCGGAATTTATTGTCATCCCTACTTCCTATTGACTTATACCGTAACAAATTCACAACCCTAAAGTTCGTACCTTAAGCCCACGAGGAACTGTTACCATGGTATTTAACAATTTAGTCACAGGCATTAGAGCATCTTCAAAAGGCTCTATAAATTTTACTCTTCAAATATTTGTTTGCTTACTTATGTGACAAATAGAAAAGTGAAAAAATATGTTATTCTTCAAAAGAATCTTCAAATAGAAATGATTTAATATTATTTTAATTACAGAACTATTTTTTTAAAGGAAAAGTCAATAGTAATTGAAACACCTCTCTCTCTTTCTACAACAAAAAATAATAAAATATAAATTGAAGAGAGAGAAAGTAATTCTCTAAATATAAAGAGAAAGGATCACTTCTTATTTAAAAAATCTTAATTAAAAATTTTTTTGGATCATTCTCTTAAATTGGCCAATATAGGAAATCTGTCACAAGATCAGTTGAGTCACAGGATCCTTTGAAAAAGCAAATGAATTTTTCAGTCAAAGTTCTAACGTGCTGTATGAACATTCAATGAATCCCAGCCCGTCCGTAAGACTCTACTTGATACAACTCTCTGAAAAAACTGTAATCATAAAATTTGATATAATTACCGTAAAAAAATTATAATTATAAAATAAACAATAATAATACATCATAAATATAATTTTTAAATAATAATTTTAATAAAATTATAAAAATATAATAAAATTTTTTATTATATAAATATAAAATTAAATTTACTTATCTTCCAAACTATATCAGTTAGGAATTACCAAACATATCCAATCTCAATTCTAATCTTAATTCTAACCATGCATGTATATTAGGATTGATTGTTAATTTTATGAGTAATGATATAGAATAAATTCTTGTACAAATTTATTTTATATAAATTGATGTGTCATGATAAAATTAATTGAATTAAATATCTTTTAGTCTACATAATTTATTTTTATTCAACTAATAAATTAATAATATATTAATTTATATAAAATAAATTTATATAAAAATTTATAACTGTATCATCAGTCTAATTTTATCTGTTATGTCAAATGCTTCTGCGTACTGTTGTCTACTAATATATTTTTTTGTAATGAAATGAAAACCCATCCAGAAAAATTCACACTTTTTACTCCTAAGGAAATTTTCGACTTTTCGTTGAGAACCGTCATATAAGCGAAATTTCCGAGGGCGATGTCATATTTGCCCTTTTGGAGAAATGAACCACTTTTAGTGCAATTTCCATGTTAGGCAACAAACGAAAGGCTTGGCTTTCGCTTTACTCCGGGCACTGATTGACTGTGAGGCAGCGCATCTTAAGATTGAAAGCCGAAACTCGAGACTGCTTCGACGTGCTGTGCATTCAACTCACCGGCCGATAGCCGTCGCCTTCGCCTGTAAGAATTTCCTTAGCGCTATACTCCGGCTACTTCTCGAATAAAGAAAATGAAATGCTGAACAGTGTATAATTTTGAATTTAACTGGTGGAATCGTTGTTTTAGGCTCAGTTGAAAAATGGGTCTCCTCCAAAATTCAATTTTGATACCCGTGTTATTGAACTGTGTAAACTTTGGACTATAGACTTAAAAGCTTGCATTTTTGTTTTGCCAAATTTTTCTGTAAACAATTGTAAGTGAAGTTTAATGGATTTGGAAACGAGCATTAAGTAGCTTCTTGCTGCTGGGTTTGAAATTTTTCTGTTCATTTGTTCTTTGTTTTTTGTATGATATGTGGGAAAAAGGAAAAATCAATAGTTTGTAACTAACTTTATGTTAGGAGTTACTTGAAAACGGCTTGAGGTCAGGTTCAATTATGGCACTGGAAATTTACTTGAGTAATATGACAATGGTGCATATAATGAATATTATGCTGATTCCAGTGCATGTCTTTGTGGCGTATCCTTATCCAACCCATATATTGTTAATCCTTATCCAACCCATATATTGTTATCAACTGGTCTTATGGAAATCTTTTACATGCCTGAATCCTGCATTGACTGAAAAGATAAATCTCAATGAGCATTTTAACTCTTCTGCACCCTTTCATTGCAAGCCGGTTTTTAAGAGTTCTCATGGTTTGTATCAGTGGTATCTGAGTCAGTTAATTCCAAATTCCTGCTCATTACAGGGTTGTATGGTGCACCCTTCACATTCCGTTTGGCTTATTTTTTCTTTAACTTGTGCAGTTCAAAGAAGCTTCAATTTATCTATAATGCATCCATGTCCAAGTGAAAGTAAGTTTGGCATCAATACTTGAGCTTTGTGATGGTATAATCTGATTAATAAGGTAGAAGTATCCATGTTGTTGAACTTTATAATGAAACATATGTAAAATGTTAGGACATGTTACTTGTCCTACAATTATTCTATTTTGGCATTATGGACTAGTAATATCACTCTTTTGTAGAACTGTGGTGACAGCGTTTGTTCTATTAGTTTTCTGTTTCTTCACAGACATAGATTTTTTGATTAATTTTCTGATAAGGGTGCAATGAAGCTCATATTGTTATTTGTTTTTTTGTGCAGCTCCTCAAAGCGTTAAATGAATCATGCAAAAGTGAATTTGATACAATTACAGATAGAACAAGTTTGTTTGTATATAATTCCAGAATAAAGGGGTGGGGACTAATCCTGAAAACTATATTAGAAATGAGGCAAGGACTTTAGAATTTGTGCTAAGCAAGTGCAGTGATAGTTTATTTGGTTTTCTTTTTTCTCATATTAGATTAGGAATGATGGTCCATGAGAAGTTGAAGTTGGAGTTGGCAGGGTAATTTTTGGATATCATCTTTACCTTTGTAGATTGAATACATACTCTTGTTGTTATCAATAACTGTGCGGCGTCTCTTATTAGTAGGAGATATCTTATGATTGTTGATGTGCTGAAAATTATTGCAAAAGTAGAACTTCTTGGGTATGCTCGAGGGTTATAACCATATGATATAGATTGTCTGTACACACATCTGGCTTTGTTGTTTTTTGTTTTTGGAAAGGCACCTAGTGCATAAATTGTTGCTTTTTAATTGGCAAATATTATTGATGACTTTAAGGTGGAACTTGTACTCAAATTTCAAGTCCTTTTCTGGGCTTTGACTCAAGTAAAAACAATACTAGAGCAGTGCTTAAAAGAAAGTATCCGTTGACAGCTTTCTTGCCCTCATGTTGTGTGATTTGTATAAACCTTATAGAGCACAGCTGATCATTCTTTCCTTCTCTGTTTTGAACCATGAACTTTTGAGATGCAGAGTGCAAAGAAGCAAAATTTTCGCTGGCCCTTCTTGGTTTAGTTTTTTCCCCCTATGATTGCTTGCTTTTGTAGAATATTTTTTTCCTTTCTCGAAATGGAAAGAAAGTGATAATCTTTTGGAGACATGTCAGATCGGCTCTTTTATATGGCAAGAAAGAAACAACCATATTTCGGGGTGAAAAGAGGAAAAAAATATTATTACCTGTGGGATAGAGTTCATCTGTTTGCATATCATTGTTTTTTTTTTTTTAGCGTTTCAAGATGCTCTTTTTAGTTTATACATCTCAATTGGGAAGGTTTTGGGTTAACTTTGTATCATGTGATTTTCTTTTGGCTAGTGGAAGGATGGATACTCACTGAGGTTCATGTACTGTCCTCTTCCCCCCCCTCCAACCCCCGCGCGCAAGGCCCCCCACTCATCCACCGTAGTTTGTTTTGTTTTTCTTTAAGGATACCTTGTCCTGAATTATATCCCCTTTCCTTTTCCAGTTTGTATACATTATCTTAGTTTCTTGTCTAAAAAATTTATAGGATTGGAACATGCATTTTCATGAACTAGGCTTTTAATTTGTATCACTTTAGTACTCCGTCACAAATACACATCTATTTATGTATAGTAATAAATACTTATGTTTGTATGTATGAATATTTCAGGGCCAAATAATTGAATCAGAAAATCTTCAGATACTATGATCCCTTTTGTCTTAACAGAAAGTGAAGTCTTGAAAGAGGATGATAACAACGCTGCTGTATGATGTGTGTGCCATTATGCTTTTGTGGCATTGATGTTGTGCTGCTGCATTTATGTTTATGTGATGAGAGGAAAAGAAAATGCCCACAAATTGACGCATATGCACACAACTTATATCAAGAGCATCTATATTCTTGTTTGCAAGCTTGATATATGTTTATTGAAGCCTTGGTACAAAGATCTCTTCCACATGCATGTTTAGTGTAGTATGGATCTATGAAGTAAAGATCTGTGATTTGAATTTAGCTTTGGTGCTCTTGAGAAGAATTATGATTGTCAATGGCAAGAACTTCTAAAATGGTAAATTGTATGTGTAATGCAGTTCATCTCCTTCATAGTTTGATGATGGACTTTCAAAGTTCCTCAGAGTTCAATGACGCCCCACAAATGCTTCCTCCACCTCCCGGAACTTTTGTAGATCGTGAAGAACTTATCCAACATGTTGGCGACTTTGCCGTATCTCAGGGATATGTGGTAACTATCAAGCAATCAAAGAGGGACAGGGTGGTTGTCCTTGGTTGTGACAGAGGAGGTGTATATCGTAACAGGAGAAAACCTGTTGATGAGTCTTCTGCTGAAAGTCTTCGCAGAAGAAAAACAGGTTCTCGACTTACCAATTGTCCCTTTGAAGCTGTTGGTAAGAAAGATGATGGTTTGTGGAAACTTTCTATTAAAAATGGTACTCACAACCATGAACCTTTAAAGGACCTCTCGGAACATCCTTCTGCTCGTCGCTTCACTGAAAGAGAAGTTTTGTTAATTAAAGAGATGACTGAGGCCGGATTGAAACCTCGCCAAATTCTAAAACGACTGAGACAAAGCAATCCAGAGCTTTTATCGACTCCAAAGCATGTTTACAATGTTAAAGCTAAGCTTCGACAAGGAAATGTGACAGGTGGAGCCTTTTAAAATGTGTTATCCTAGAGCACTATTTTCTTTTTATTGTTTTATGCTTTGTTTATCTCTTCTATTTTCTTTTCTAGTGCATTTGTTACATAGTTTTAAGTATGAATCAGCACAGGTAGCCACCTCTATCAGTGTGGGCTAGTTTGTCATAGATATATAAACTCTTGTGCAATGGTTTGGTGGAATTTTAACTGTTTGAGAACAATATTCACTAACTGTATTATATCTACTGAGGCACTTGATCGTGGTGCTGAGTATTGTTGGTATAGTGGGATGAATAAGAAAAGGCAACACAAGTTTGGCCATGGAGTTTACTGTTGGATGCAATTTTAAGTTAAAAGTCTTATGATTAGTACTAGGGTTAATTCTAGCTTCAAATGGGATAAATCTTTTTATTTGAGGTTTATGCATTTGAAATTATAACCCATGGGAGTAGTTCCATCTGTTGACAAAGTTGATTCAGAAAATCCAGTGTCTTGATCTCAGATACTTGCTCTTGGATCCATCACTGCCGTCTATGAGCTTGTAATTGCTTGCTGGTTAAGTGACTGTTACCAATATCAATAAAGAAACAACCATGCTCACCCATTAGCAGCATGCTTAAGTGTTTGAGGGCTTACTATGGTAGTAATTAGTAGATATTCATTTACTGGACCTGCCTTTTATGGTAGGATTCCTTATACTTAATTGCATGACCTCAATATTGTTTTGATGAAACTTCTATGATATTTTGGATCATATTATTGATGTTCTTGTTGTCTTAAAGATTAGATATGTTTGTATATTTGTATAATTGATATGTTTGTATATAAAGATTAGATATGTTTGTATATTTGATTCTTGATTATAGGAGCTCCTTTTTTCTTTTTCCTGTTAAGATTGATCGTCGGGAAGCTTTGATAATCAAATAAATTAAAAGTGCCAAGTTGTGCAATAGTGTGTCCTTTGGGAGATGTGCTATTAAGGGAGGATTATCATAGGCCTTTGAGCTCAGAGTTGTGAGAGGTATAGAGTGTGTGATGTCATCCTGTCCCCCCTGGAAGGACATTACTGCAGTGTTAATATTGTAGTTTTTCCATATTTAAAATAATTGATCTGAGTGATGGTTGATTTTGCTCTTTACCATTTTTTTATTTGAAAACCTGTTCTGTATGAGCTAGCACCAAGTGTTCAAGTTTTCCAATTTGCTTATGGTGGTGGCATTTTCTTTGCAGTTAGAAATTTCAAGTCATTACGACCACAGAAAACTGCTGTAAGGAATAATTATCAATCTGTTATGGCGCCATCTTGGAGGCAACGCAACCCTCCGGTAAGCTTAGATGTAATCCAAGGCAACTCAGATCAAGAAAGCCTTATCCCAAATTACTTGGGGTAAGAAGCAAATAAAGAAAAGAGATCATCTTCTAATTGTTTACTTCTTAAGTTATCATTGTCTTCTCTCCCTCTCTCTCTCTCTCTCTCTACACACCTATTGCCTAGGTGATGGTTATTTTTTCTGAAGTTATTAACGAATATTTGCTCAATTGTTGCTGTATGTCAGAGGGTTCCCAATCTAATTGGAGGTAGATTTGCTGATTCACAATCATTAACATCTATTGATGTTGTGAACCCTGTAAGAAAATTCTCCTAAAGTTCCATTCTTTATGATTTCCTGACATAATCAAGTTAATAATCATAAAGATCATTGTGTATTTCTTTTCCTAATTTATCAATCAAGTCATGATAGGCAACACAGTTGATTGTATCTCAAGTGCCTTTCTCTACCAATGAAGAATTCAGAGCTGCAGTATTTGCAGCGAAAAGAGCTTTTTCATCATGGCGAAACACACCGGTTACAAACCGTCAACGCATCATGTTCAAGTTCCAGGAGCTTATCCGAAGAGACATGGTAATTTTATAATTTTAAATTGTCTTTGTCCTATATAATTTAGTAATATGAGTCATTACAAATTGGTCCTAGGATAAGCTTGCTATGGAGATTACTTCTGAACATGGGAAGACATTGACGGATGCATACAATGATGTATTGCATGGGCTAGGTTAGTGCCTTTTTGTCTCTTTGTAATACATGAACAGTTTCAGTGGGCGATATTTGTGCTGTAACAAGCGTTGGGTTATCCTTTGTAGAGATTGTTGAACATGCCTGTGGAGTGGCAACTCTGCAAATTGGGGAATTCGTTTCTGATATATCTAATGGGGTTGATACCTATAGCATCAGAGAACCACTTGGTGTTTGTGCTGGGATTTGCTCCTTCAACTTTCCAGCTATGACCCCTTTATGGGTAACCTTTCAATATTTTTTTATATGTTTGCTGGTCATTTGGCTCTGGCTTGTTCTATAGTTAAGAGTGCAAATCTTATGTCTCAGGAGAAATTCAGGAGTTATTGCATTCATTGCTAATAATCTATGGAAAATGAGAATGCATTCTGGTTGTGACCAGTGATCTGTTAGTTATATATTGCTGTCCTTTTGCTTTGTTTATGGATTAGAAGTGTTCTTACTGTTACTAAAGGTGAAACCATTACGATGTCAAGACGCTACTGGAAGGGGAGATGATAAAAAAATAAATGTTTCAATCCAATGCTGTGCTCATTTATTCATTCCTTTGTATGCAGATGTTTCCTATCGCTGTCACTTGTGGTAACACCTTCATTCTAAAACCATCAGAGAAGGTTCCAGGTAATTTTAATGGTTTCCTTCCCGGTCTTATGAAACTCCAAAATTTTTTATGCTTTGTATTGTTATGGAATCCATTTTGGCTTACATAAAAGTTAAGAATCTGGGATTGTATCTTTCACTTTTTTTCCTTTTTAATTATGAGAAGGTTCCAGGTAACTTTATTGCTTCCTTCCCAGTTTTATGAATCTCCATGATTTTTTCTGCTTTGTACTGTTATGAAATCCATTTTGGCTTACTTAGAAGTTAAAAGACTGTGGGATTGTATTATTCACTTTTTTTTTATTATTATATCTTGAGGATGAGATTCTGAGTAGATGCATGAAGAATTTACAAGGAATGGCTTTTCCGTATGGTTGTACCACTTTTTCTCATGTCATTTTCTTTTTGAATTTTTGTGTTGTCAAAACTAATTGGTTAGCAGTCGTCTACATTCAGTATCATAATAATAATAATAAAGTTATTACCTAGGCAAATTTTAGTTTCTTGTTTCTTGATTTTAACAATTTTTTGTGCTGTAGAAAAATTTTCTGCAGTAGAAATTAAAGCACTACCTTCAAACCTAGGTTGTGCCGACTAGAATTGTTTGTATAATATAGGATGGATTTTTTGCCCTTTTTGCTTCTCATTTCCTTGTCTTTGTAGAGCAATCATATTCTTCCCATCTTAACCTTTGATATACCTTTTGGTTTGTGTTGAGCGCGGGGTGGTGGTTGGAAAGGAGGTGATGACTTACTAAAATGCAGAAGTGATAGATCTATGATGTCATCACTAAAATGCAGAAGTGATAGATCTATGATGAAAATCTAATCTCTCTAATTTCAATGATGACTTACTGACTTGGTTATTTTTGTCTCAATTGCATATGATCTTATTTATTCTGTAAATTAAAATGATATACTTATTTTGTGTTCCGTCAGGTGCTGCTGTGATTCTTGCGGAGTTGGCCGTGGAGGCTGGTTTGCCTAATGGTGTCTTAAATATTGTTCATGGCACTGATGTGAGTTTCATTTGCATGATTGTATAATGGTTCTTGTGCCCCCAATAATTTTCATTGAAGCATCAATGGTTCAGTATTAATTCCACCATCAGCGTATATTTTATTTAACCTTTTCTTTATACCACCATCATTTATCATTCTTTTATAGGAAACACATAGACTTTTATTTAATAAGTATAGGATTACAAAATTGAACCTGAGGTTAACAAACAAAAATCTACCCAATGGTGTACGACTCCAAAAGCTATACAAAACTCTGAATGTAGTATACTACCCTTATACCTGAAGCAGAAGAAAAGAAAAATCCAGACTAACATAATCAAATCAAGACTGCATCCTCCAATCAAGCCGGATGAAAAAGAATGAAGAATCTTGAAATTTTTTAGAAACTGAAGCCCAAATTGAAGAAAAGAATCATGTGACATAGTCCATTAATATTTTCCCCTTTTCCCCCTACAAAAATGTAGCTACAGTACATTTTTCTTGCCATATCCCCCACAAGAGAGCAAAGACTACACTCTTGCATTAAATATTGGCCTTCCTTTCCCTTCTAACAGCAAAACTGTTCCTCTACCACCAAAATTAAATTTTGTCTCTACTATATCTGTTTTATGCTAGTGTTTCCTTATCTTCTCATCAATTTTGTCATCAAATTTTCATTCAATCCAGCTAAGCTTTGATTTTTCTGCCATTTTCATTTCTGTTCTTAACTTCTTGTTTCTAAAATTTTGTCTGGGCAGGACGTTATTAATGCTATCTGCGATGATGACGATGTCAAAGCTATAGCATTGGTTGGTCCAAATTCTGTAAGTTTCTCTTCAGTGTTGAGTTTGAAAATATTGTATGATACTGCAGTGATTACAACACATATGGAGTTTGTTCTGCAGAAGTTTATTTTCGTTACTTGGTTAGCACATGCTTTGGTCGTCCATGTTTTACTCAAATCTCTATTATTTCTTGAATTTTCAATTGGTTCAATTTGTCTCTTGAGGTTTGTAATTGGTGACTTTAGTACTATGGGATTAAAGTCCTTTATAGCTAATGATGTATGATGGCTCAACATTTCTGGCAATTGTTTGCTATAATGGCATTGAGATATTGAGCTGGTAAAACAAATAAAATTAAAACTTGAAACAAAAATTCAGAATGCAGATGTTAAAGCTTTAGAAATTGAATAACGGGGTGTTTCTTTTGTATGTTGATATAAACTGCAACATATAGATATTTACGTGAAGTTTTAGTTTGGTGCATGAGAATAATGGATAATCATCTACTTTTATTGAGTTCACTAGTTAGGGTTCCTTTAGTTCTTGTCCTACACTTTGCAGTTTTCATATGGTGGACCACGTTTGCTGTCCAATAGATCATCAATAATGTTCTTGTAAAATAAGTTTTGTGTCAAAAAACTGTCCATGTGAGTTAAAATAGCCACATTAATTTGGGGGCCAAAAGGAAAATAGAAAAGAGGAAGAAGCAGGGGAAGAAAGTCATGTCAACTGTTAGATCTAATCATTTTGGATATCAGCCCCTTATTAGAATACTTGAAAAAGTTACAAATTTCAAGATCTAATACTAAAACTAAATGTACTAAATTACACTATAATACCATTAGAATGAATTCTTTTAGGTGGTTTACTTAAGCATATGCCCATAAAGTTATCCTCATGAACAGTTCATTTAAAGAATGTGTATGCTTATATCATTATCGTAGTGTATTTTTTGAATTTGTGTTTGAAATTTTACTCTTGTTTGTCTATGGTTCTTTAAATTTTCAATGATTGAGAGTATATACATACAACTTGAGATTTACAGGACATGGATGTGATACTTGTATCATTATTTGCTCTTATATCATTACTTGGTCAACTTTTTAATGATCTTCTCTTAGGACTGTCTGCAACTTAATGCTTCTTACATTGGCATTTTTTCCCCCCTTTAAAAGGCTGTTGCAGATATATATTCAAGAGCATCAGCTAAAGGGAAGCGGATTGAGGTAAGTTTTGAAACAATCCTGCTGTTTCTTTCAGTATGGTTACTTTTCTAACTGGTCCATTGTTGAGGTCAATATTGACTAGCTGACTATTTTCTGCAGTGCAATATTGGAGCAAAAAATCATGCAGTTGTGATGCCTGATGCAAGCATTGATGCTACTTTGAGCGCTCTAGTTGCTGCTGGGTTTGGTGGTGCAGGACAAAAGTGCATGGCACTCACCACAGTTGTCTATGTTGGAGGCATAACTCCTTGGTATTTGTTTTATCTTCCTTATCATAGAACATTCGAATTTGGTAACTTTTTAGCTACAGTAGGTGAAGCCCTGACCACCGTTTGAAATAGAAGTACTTTTAGCCTTAATTAATAGTGTTCCAATCATAAGATATTGGAAAGAAATACTTTTTGAAGCCCTCAACAGGCTTCTGAACTGTAGCTTCTTTCTTAATTTCTGGGAAGGGAATATTGGCCATCATATCTCACATCTTAGCTACTCTATATTTATATACATACCTACATAGATATATGCGTTTGCCTGTATAAATCAATCAGTCAGTTACTAATAATTTCTTAAGAGAAAAAGTACTTTTTGAGTTTTTGGATGGAACATATGATACCAATTATCATGTATGTCTTCCCATTTTCCTGATTTTATTTTTATAGTAAGTTAATTCTGTCCCTAGCATCAGCCCTTTTGCATATCCGTCTAATAGTGTTATGATTAATGTTAAAACATTTTTTCCTATCTTGTATTTAAAATCACAGTTTGAAATATTTTCCCCACTTTGAAACATTTTTCGCCACAATAATACTCAAATTTTATGAATCCTACATTTTATCTATTCCTTAATACTGAATTGGGTTGAAAATGGAGATTGGCATGGTTGTAGTTATGGTATTCTTGTATATTTTAAATTTTATAATTCAAAATTGCATGTCTGGTATTCCCAACAAAGATTCATTTCCAATGGTAACCTGTTTGTGGCTCCTTACTTGGAAAATCTTCTTCCGGTACCGTCTTTTAGACCTTGTTTTAGAGTATAAAAGGGTTGACTTGCTTGAAGGAAGAAGCTTTGCCAATCTACGCTGTGTTCCACGCTGCCTTGAAAAATTATGTTTTAATATGAAAGCTCAAAGAGCTCAGGTGTACTTTCTGGAGCCCCTAACTTAACAATAATGCGTCTTGGATGTGAGTTCGGTGAATATGAAGGACATGAGACTTAGGTTTAAGAGGCACTTTTTAATATTTTGCCAGGGAAGATAAACTAGTGGAGCTTGCCAAAGCAATCAAAGTAAATGCTGGAACTGAATCCAATGCGGACCTTGGTCCAGTAATTTGCAAGCAGGTGCATTCATAATTGATCTTCTCATCTATTATTTTCCAATTCAAAGAAGGGATGAACTGGAAGTTTTGATTTTTTATTTTTTTTAATTTTGTCTGCTTTCCTTATTTTGACATTCTGGAGATTGTTTACGGGTCTGGCATCTTTCATTTTTGAGGGCATTTGTGGTAGCCTTTTCATTGTTGATATTTTAATTAAATTTTTCCTATTAAATTTGTCCTCCATTATGATTCTATAATGAGGTGATGCTATTAGTTCTTTACAGGAAAAGGAAAGGATATGCAGATTGATCCAAGTAGATATTGAAAGTGGTGCAAAATTATTGCTTGATGGGAGAAACATTTTGGTATTGGGTTTTATCTTTTTGTTGTTAAGGCTTTAACATATATTACTCTTACACTTCTTATATTAAGATTTGTTTTTGTTTCTGTCTGGTATGTATGAAAACTCTTTAATTTCATAAGTTATAATATTTTAATCAAGTTATTTGGCTAATAAAACAGGAGCCTCAACAGAGGACAGAGGAAACTAATGCAAAAGAATGAAAGATCACCATTCAAAATTTGGAGAGAATTTTGTTCAAATAAGTTTGATCTAATTGAATTGAAAATTCACCAAATTTTGCCAAACTATATATAATCTCAAATGGAAACAATAAATTAATTATAAAAAATAAAAGCTTTCTAATTAAATGGTGAAAATTTCTAATTACTAATTAGATTCATTGTAGATTTGCTTCACATCTGAAGTTTTACTCCAATTATCAACTAATGTTCTCTTGGAGAGGAATTGGCTTCCTCACAAGTTTGGGCATGGATTTTTAACCTCAAAAACATGCAATAGTCAATGTTCTTGACCCGCATTTTGCACCATAATGGTAGGAATATCTCATTTTAGTCATTAATATAAGTTGTCTTACTGATTATCATCTTGTAGATTGTGAATATTGATATTCTGCTATAACATTGTTTAAATTGTTCTCCCCTTATCTTAATTTTATGGAAACGTGTTTGTATGATGATTTTGTGATTAGTTTGAAAATTTTAGTTCTATAGTGGGAGTCTTGGAAAGTTCTAAACTGGCTAGCTCACAATTACAATTTCTGAATGAACCATAGGTTCCTGGGTATGAGAATGGGAACTTCATTGGTCCCACCATCTTATCTGATGTCACTGTCAACATGGAGTGTTACAAGGTATATCGTATCACATTCTGAAAATGAACATTGGATAATATATAATTTTGCATGGAAATAGATTTGAGCAATCTTTGTCATAAATTCATGATTTGAACTGGTTCGTGCAGGAGGACATTTTTGGCCCGGTTCTACTTTGTATGCAGGTTTTGCCACTTATCTCATTTTCTGCTGGCTCGCTTATTAGCAAGTTGGTATTTGTTGTTAAGTTACATATTTTTGTTAGGCTGAAAGCATTGATGAGGCCATAGAAATTGTTAACCGGAACAGGTAACACCAATTTTAAATCTCTCTTGACCTCCTTGTAAATGAGAATCTGAAGAGCATTTTAACCTTTTCTCCTCTGGGTTATCGTGTTACAGACATGGCAGTGGAGCTTCTATATTTACCACATCTGCTGTAGCTGCTAGGAAATTCCAGACCGAAATTGCGGTTGGGCTGGTAAGATAGCCTTTCCCGTGTGCACTTTTGTCTATGGACTGTTTTTGATAGCAAAGGAATTGCATAGATATGAAATGTGCATCTTTTGCATAGAATGCTGAAGCTTCTTGTATTTGGTTCAGCGAAATACTTCACTACTTCAACTGAGATGAGCGGTGTGTTTTGACTCAGGTTGGCATAAATGTTCCTGTTCAGCCGCCCTTTACTTTGTTCACTAGCTCCAAACCATGCTTCGCAGGTGACCTAAATTGTGATGGTTAGTACTTGCTCCTTCTGATTATACTTACATAACGGGCACATATCTGCATTCAATGATAGAAGAATAAATTTCCAAAGTAGTAAGAATTCTGAGAATTGCAGGCAAGGGGGGAATTCACTTTTACACCCAGATTAAGACAGTGACCCAACAATGGAAGGATTTGCCAGGCAATGTAGAAACGTCTTTGCAGTTGCCAGCTTCAAACAGCAATGGGGAATCTCTGCAACTGCTAAATGCTTAAGAGATCATAATAGATGCACATTATAGAATGGAATCCATTAAGGTTACTTGCGTTCTTCAGATTTTGTAGACATTCTGATCCCCATATTCTAGTAAATTTATAGAATTAGCCGGGAACATCACTTGCAGTTCAATAATAAGTAAATAAATAAATAAATAATTTTTTTGAAATATTATTTTATGTTAAGAATTGATACGTCAAAGCTATTTAAAAGTTGGGTTACTTGGGTACGCATTACCTCTTGTAAATATTTATTTTTACGTGTCTGGTAGATCAAGCTTGAATTGTATGAAGATTTTCAAATTATGCTCTGCAGATACCATGACTAAGTTATATAACTGTATGAATTTAGACTCTAATAGATACTTGATAATATAAATATTTATTTGTAAGTGCGCGGTGGGTCTTGTCGCTACCGGGGACGGATTTTCAAGTAGTCGAAGCGAAATTCCAGAGAACGATTGTAATAAAATTTTTAAAACGTTGGGGGAAAATGGGTTATTCATTACATACACGATTTTGCAAGGTTCGCTCCATTTTTGTTATGTGAAGATGGAAGATTTGTGTGCAGATAAGATCAGATTCCTTTTGTCCAATTATTAATGATATCATCAAATAATTTATCTATTAGACGACAAAAAAATTAAGAAAATTTAGATGTTTAAATTGGGGGGTATGATCGGAACTAAAAAATAGGTTCTCTCTTCAAATTTCTTTGAAAATAATCTAATTTAAAATATATGATTAATCATGGATGAGTGAAAATTACATTAATATGCATATAATAAATAAACTATTTCTATAATTATCGCATCTTTTTAGCCTTGGCATACAATCTGCGAATTCGGAAATGCTTGAAATGAAAGCCCTTCAGTCTCCAAACCAGTTTTAAATCTCCACCGTCGGATGTTTTCCCAATGCTGGTTAAGGAAATATCCAACGGTGTAGTCATTAATTATAAAATAGTTATTTACTGACAAATCCACGTAATATAACCACCGACGAACGCTCTCTCGTAAAACGCTTCTTTGTTATTTTCAGTGGCAACGCTTGAGCGGGTATCAACAACAAATTCAGTGAATTAAAATTAAAAATTAAATACAAACGAAAAAATGTTGACGCGATTCGCTTCGATTCAACGAGGTAAAATAATTAATCCAGTTTTTGTATAATAATTTTTTAACTTCTTTTCACGTTATTAATATTTAGTTTAATTTTGAAGTGAGGAACTTAAAGGCTGTGAGGCCTCAGATTTTTGCTGAGTTCTCTACAGAAGCAAAGCTATATTCAAAGCAGCACAATCCTCCGGTAAGCTTTGTTTGTTTTTCGGGAAAATTTTTAACGAAACGTTGGATTTTCCCGAGAAATTAATGAAAATTTATGGTCGCGTGGTATCTTTGCGTTTCAAGTAACAAAGTAGACTTTGGATGATTTCTCTCTAAAGCTTCATTGCGAGGTGTTGAGATGGTTCAGCTTCTGTTTGCTTCCTGAGAACTGTGTTTGGAAATTAAAATTTTGAATGCTAAATTTAATTTAACTCGATCAATCGACAACTTATTAGTAATTTTTATTTTTGAAGAAAAATGATTAAAAAAAATAGTCCTGCACTATAATGTAAATTTATTTTTCCTTTAGTTGCTTCATATAACAGCGAAATGAAATTCCAGCCAACTTTAGTCTTATTATCCAAACATTGCCTTACCATTGATGTTTCTTGCATTTAGTTTAGTATACGTATACTCGTGTTTTACCTTTTTCAATGCGTTGCTTATAACGTATCAGAGGGTTCCGAATCTTGTCGGTGGTGCTTTTGTTGAATCACGCTCATCAGCATACATTGATGTTATAAACCCTGTGAGTACATCAAACACCATTGGCTTTTATGCAATTTCGTTATTGAGCTTATGTTGGAATAATGTATTTTGAGGTCTAATGGATTTATTTTTGATTTTGCAATAGGCAACGCAAGAAGTTGTTTCGCAACTTCCTTTGACCACGAATGAAGAATTTAAAGCAGCAGTTTCTGCAGCAAAGAAGGCTTTTCCATCATGGCGTAACACGCCAATTACAACCCGTCAGCGTGTAATGTTGAAGCTCCAAGAGCTTATTCGGAGAGACATTGTATGCTTGTGATAAGTCTTGAGTTTTCTGTTTGTACTTTTTTAATCCATAGGAAACACTGAGTAACTACAATCACTGCAATCTTATTTTAGGATAAGCTTGCCATGAGTATTACCACTGAACAGGGAAAGACATTGAAGGATGCCCAAGGAGACGTGTTTCGTGGTCTAGGTGAGTTTCAATATTCTGTTACCTGTTTGTTAATAGATCTCTTATGTGAAGGGCTTAAGCTCAATTTGTTACAATGGATGTCTCTGATTTTTCTTGTTTTACTGTTTTATGCAGAGGTGGTGGAACATGCATGTGGAATGGCTTCTCTGCAAATGGGGGAGTATGTCCCCAATGTGTCAAATGGAATAGATACTTACAGCCTTAGAGAGCCTCTAGGTGTTTGTGCGGGGATTTGTCCCTTCAACTTTCCTGCAATGATTCCTCTATGGGTAAACCCGATACATATTCTTCTCTGTACTCTGGTTACTTCTTTTTTTTATCACTCAATAGTTGGTTTCACTACATTCATACCTCATTGGATTATTAGAATGCTTTTGTATGTCTTGGCTGTTATGAAACAAGAGGTTGAAAATACTGATCTTAAAAAAATAATAATGATAAAAACTTGTGCTTAAGGTGAGTGATAAGAGTTGAATAAATTATCTTTCAGTAATTTCTTATGATTAACTTTTTTGCACAAGTGCAAGGCATTATAAAGTTCTAGTATCTCTCAATAGTTCAATTCCTGGAAGAAAGAGTTCTTCATATTGAATGTTTGTCTTACTGCTTCGCTGTAGATGTTCCCAGTAGCGGTTGCATGTGGTAATACTTTTGTTTTGAAGCCATCAGAAAAGGATCCAGGTAAATATGATATTCTTAAATTTATGGTATATAATATCCTCTTTAGGTTAATCTACCTCATTGTAGTGCTGCCATCTATAGGACAACAGGTTGAATGGGTATGTGAAGCCTCCGTGCTTAGAATTAAGGGATTCATCAGTATTGTCAACTTTTTCATTGAAGAACCGATATCATCATATCTTATACTAATTTTCTCTTTAACAGTCTAGGGTTGTGCAAGTGAGACATATTCTGTTGTTTCTAAGAATAGTGTGTAATTCATTATTGAAAATAACTCGTATTCAGCGGAAGCAGAAAACATGCTTTGTGGATTTATGGTTTTTCATCTAAAAGGCTAGTGTTTACTAATTATTCACACAAAATACTAATGTTCATTTTGCCTAACGGAATTCTTCGTAAATCAACAGTGAAACATGGATTATTGAAGCATTTGCTGATTTTAACTCTTATCCTTGGTTCCATCTATGAGTTGTCAAATATCTTGCCTTAGCTTCTTCTTTCTCACAGTCAACATGAACCCCAATTATTGAAGGGTCACCTGGAGAGTTTATATTCTTGTAGACACCCTATGACGGACATTCCATAAAACCGAATCAGTACTGGAAACAAGTCATTGGTTGATTAATCTTTGCTGTAAAGAATGAGAAAAGGATGGTCCAGCTGGCCATAATTAATTACCGTTTTCTTTACATAGGCCAATCTATCACATGCAAGCACATATGTAAGATTGTCTAAGCACAATCAGTGACTAAATTTCATTCATTTAGCATTTTATAAGAAGTAGAAATTAGAAACAAAGATTTTTTCGTGTACAGTAGTTATCTAAATTGAAGGTCATTTTTTCTGGTGGTTAGCGTTGATAATCCGTTCTCTAGAATCAAGCTAACTATGCTCGATAGATTATCATCTGGGATTTTCACATGAAATTTGTGTTCAATATGATTTGGTGAACTTCGGGGCCGTGCAACTTTTTAATTCTCAAGATATTTGATCAAACCTCAAGTTTGTAAAGTGAGCTTATTTCTTAATTTTACCGACTATTGATATGTATTCTATCACAAAAATGGTTCTTTGTCAAAAGCTTTCTGTATGTATCATGTGATGATTTCATTTTCAACAGTTGATATTTTATGATTAACGTCTTCAATGTCACATCGGTTTCATCTCCGTTTGTTGCATGATTTCTTGTTTTTGGAGAGCGTTTTTGCTGTCGGGAGAGGAAGAAAAGGCCACACTATAAAGTTTTGCAATCTCAGCCCTTTTCTGAGTGATTTGGAGTGAAAGAACAGTGAATCTTTAAGGAATCAGGAGAGGATAATGTTGATTGCTTGTGGGATAGAGATCCCCCATTTGCTTCACTTTGGATCTTCAGTTTCTAAGGAGTACTCCTTATTCATCTTAGTTTTGTTTTTTCTTTTGGTGGTTTTGGGGGGGGGGGGGGGTTGTGGTTGGGGACATTTTTATGTAGATCTTCTCAATTCTGTACCAGTATGAGGATTGGTGGTTTTCTGGGATTCAAAACAGAATTTTGGTACTGTTGGTTGGTCTACAGCCTTGCTTCTTCTCCCTATAGTTTTTCCTTTTTGTAGATACCAGCTCCACCATACACTTGTATTACTTTTCTGATACTTTAATATATTATTTGTAGTTTCTTATCTAAAGTATAAATAATAATAGTAAATAATGTAAAATTCCCGTTTTATTGCATTTGCATGTTTCTGTTACAGTTTGGCCAATTTCCAATTTACCTTTGCTTCAAATTTCACGTTTTTACTTAAAAAAGATTTTGCTTGGTTGCTCTTGCAGGGGCATCTGTAATGCTTGCAGAGTTAGCAATGGAGGCTGGTTTGCCTGATGGGGTTTTGAATATTGTTCATGGAACTCATGTATGCTCTTACTAAATCAATGTGTTCTTCGGTACTTTGTGTTGATTTCTTTCACCTTGTCTTTTGAAACTGCTGCAAATGACTTTGTAAATTATTTAGTTGTTTCTTGAATTTAATATGTTCAAACTTTTGCTGAAATTTTTCTTGAAGATATCTACAAGAATATATTCCTACATCATATGTCCGATAAAAAGTAATTTTATTTTTACAATTGTTTTTCAGACACAATGTTGCGATGCTTCGATGAATCAATGTTGCGCATAGAATGATATTGTTTTCCTTAACATGGTTCACATTTGTGGCAGGCTACCGTGAATGCTATTTGTGATGATGACGACATCAGAGCTATATCTTTTGTTGGTTCTAATGTTGTAAGTTACAAACCAATTACCAACCAATTACCACATGATTCAGTTGAACTGCTGGTAGTGGGAACAATTAGTATACGTCTCCCCTCCAACAGTTTAAATGGGATTGTTTACATTGTCTTTACTTAATTTAGAGTGTAGAAAGCATTTAAATCTAGCTTTTATGGATTCTGATTTGTCCTTTTGTTCTTCAAGATCATTTATTTAAAAAATTATTATATTTAGTGTACTGTGTGAGGGAAACATATTGGAATGTATGACCTGCCCTTTTTCCTTTTTTTTCCAATTTTTTTGCATTTTTACGTCTCCCCTCCACCTTTTCCAAAAGAGAAGAGAAAGGATTTACAAAATAATGTGGTTTTTGCTCTCATTTAATGTTCATTGCAAGAAATTTGTATAACATAAATTTGTTTTGGAGAACTGTTGTTGGTTTCAACTTCTCAGTGGTTATAATTTTGTATTATAATTTTTAGTTGGTGACTTCCCAGAATAGTTTTTCTCTCCTCAATTTGGTTTTTTTTCCTCTTTTTTTTTTTTTTTAAAAAGGTGAAATTTCTTACTTGCTAGCTTATTTGTAGTCACAATAAGTGACAAAAGGTACACCTTTTTTTTTTTCACTGTTTTGCATCATCATGGGATTCATATGCTTTTGATAGTTATAACATTTATGCCAGAACACATCTTTGCATAAATTCTGAGTAAATCTAAAATATCCTGAACTTGATCTTCAATTCTTTAGAAAGTGTTACGTTATCTATGTAGAACTTTACTTTATGTAATGCAAATATTTCATGGTTGTTTTTTGTAAATTATATATCTAAGTTCATCCTGATGATTTGCACAGTTTATCTTGATTTATCTATAACTTCTGAATTTATGCAACTAAGATCATTATCACATAGTTGATCGGTTTATCCTGATTTTCCTTTTATTTTATTTATTTATTTATTTTTTGGTCTACAATGTTAACAACTGTTGCAATTTAGTTCTGTTCTTAAAATAAGTTTCTCAGTTTCATATAAAAATTAAAATAAATATAAAATCCTGTTTGTAATTGATGTTTGAAACTCCCTGTAAAGGCTGGCATGCACATATATGCAAGAGCATCAGCTAAAGGGAAACGTGTTCAGGTAAGCGCATTTCTTTTACTAACTATACTGTTTCTATTATGGGAAAGAGGGTTTGATTTTTAACTATGTTTTTAAGAAGAAATCTATTTGACTACTTGCTAACTATTGTGCTCAGTCTAATATGGGAGCAAAAAATCATGGAATTATCCTACCTGATGCGAACATGGATGCTACTTTAAATGCTCTAGCCGCTGCTGGTTTTGGTGCTGCGGGACAAAGATGCATGGCACTTAGCACGGTAGTTTTTGTTGGAGACACAAAATCATGGTATTGGGTATTCTAACTTTTTTCTTATTTCATTGGTTTTTATGCCACTCGTTTACTATTTATCTTCTTTATCTTGAGTGCAGAAAACATTGCTAAGATGTGAAAATGCCTAGAAGATTAGTAGGTACTCCTAGGTGCCTAGAGACCAGGCCTGCTGCTGTTTTGTACGGTTATTGGTGCCAAACTAAAAATAGTTTATGACATCAAGGACATCTAATTAGGAATATTTTTATCATTACAACAGATTAGCTTTTTTGCATTTTCTGATTATTGTCTGCCATTTTATAAAATGCCGAACCAATGCAACACATTCTAGAATCTTTATAAGAGTTCATGGTGGGGGTACCCAAGGTATAGAAAAGTGGATTTTACATCTCTGGAAACTTTTATTTATCAATAAATCGAAGGTAAATGAGCCACTGTCTGTAACAAGAGAATGATATAGGCTTTCCATTCAAATTCATCTGCGTTGTGGAAACTAGAAGTTGCAGTGTGGGAAATCATTTTTAAGCTACTGAAGGCAGTTCCAGAAAGGCTTGTAGGTTTTGAAGTTCTTAGGGACTAGGAATGCATTTTAATGCCGTTCTATTTGCTTTTTGAGCTGAGGAACATTTAGTTCTCAGATTTTGATTTCCTTTTATCCATGGAGATAGCTTTCTGTAAAAAAATTTCTCGGTAATGATTTTTCTTAAAACTGTAGTAACATAGCTTTCTGTTCAAAATTCAATGTGGAAATCAGAAATTCCACAATGAGAATCCTATCCAATGCTAGTCTAATTGAATGCCCTTTCAATTTCTTAGAAGCTATATGTTTACCTGATAAGTCCCAATGAAAATCCCTTAATCCCAAATTAATAGATTAGTGTGAGCTTATCCCTCCAGTTACGCAGTGTTTGAATGGGAATCCTTTAAAACCCTCCAAGCTTTACCACTCTTACACATGTGTGACTCGCTGAAGAGAATTGACTAGGTGGTAGAGTTGTGGAAATGACATGTTTCTTCTATATTTTGGACCTTTCCTACATGGAACTGAAGCAGTGATGAGCTAGCCAGCTAGGATAAACACTTTATCAATCCAGTTTAGAGGAAATAAAGTAGAAAGATAGGTTTTAATTTAGGACAGACAATATCTCCATGAATCCTTGCTACAAAAGTCATGCTTTTTAAGCATAGAAGTGAAATATTCCCCTCTTTATAAGGTAAGAAGGGGTAGAGATCATACTTCAAGCCAAAGCTAGTACTAGGTTTAATGATGCTCTGACCTATGCTATATTCCCAGGGAAAACCATACAAACAGCTTCCATCGAACACGCTTGTCCAGAGCTATATGTCTATGAGATTGAGTATGGAATTTTGTTTGTTGACTTGAAATCGAGTATCGACCCCCCACCCCACCCCCGCCGCCCCCACCCCCCCCCCCCCCCCAAAAAAAAATCTCTTTTCCCTTTAGGATCAGAAATCTTGTATTTTACATATCCACACAATTGACTCCTTGGGTTTCTGAAATAGTTTATAAAAAAGTGCTTCAATCATTGCTATTTGATCCGGACGTGTTCTAAAGAGTTGAGGCATTTTGAATTGTTGCTGACACAAAGTCAGGGAATACCTCTATTATTTTTTATGTTGGACCTTTGACTAAGAATGAGTGAATTAAACTTCATAAATTTCAAAAGTTCATTGTAAATGTGAAAGACTTGTAGAAATAAAAATGTTGGGGAGATAAAGAAAGATGCGTGGTCGTTTGTAGACAAGAACTAGGTAGGCAAGTTAGAAGGAGAGGCTACAAGAGTTTGAGGCAAGGGGCTCTCTGAGGCAGCTCTTTCACTCTGTGGTGATTTTGTGGGGGTGGGGGAGAGGTGGGGCACATAGCACCATTCCTCTTGGAGGGTTGGTTTGACCAAGTTCTTTTATCGCAGGGGCATTTCACAGACAGTGAGTTATGATTTTCCCTTCCGAAATTATAGTGAACTACAAAGTTGATTAATTCTTTCACAGAGATTTTCCCTTCTCATAAAGAATAGTACAAATCTCCACACCGATGAGGTTTATCTTTGGTACAGGATACTCCATGTTTTGACATGCTTGTTTAAAAACAAGAATTTTTGTGGAAATTGAATAAAATGAGACACCATAGTGTTGATGAGTTGGATTGTACTCTTTTCCAGGGAGGACAAACTAGTTGAGCGTGCAAAAGCTCTTAAAGTAAATGCTGGAACAGAACCTGAAGCAGACCTGACCAGACCAGTTATTAGCAAACAGGTGCGGAGTTTTGGAATTTTGCACCTCTTTCTGTAGTTGCTACATCAATTTTGGCGACATTACTTTCAACAATTTGCTACGGATTATTAATTGAAACTCTGATCATCCTGTTTTGTGGAGTTGAAGCCTCAATTTTGGATCTAAAAATTTAAATTCTGATCAGATCTTGTATAGGATTCTAATAACTAAGTCTGCTTCGGAATATTTCTTCCATTCACAGGCCAAGGAGCGAATATGCCGGTTAATTCAAAGTGGTGTTGAAAGTGGTGCCAGGCTACTACTTGATGGGAGGAATATAGTGGTAAGTTAAACTGTTTACAATCATTTTTGTTGCTTCTTCAAGGCAGTTTATGGTAACATGATATTGATTATTTCTTATTTATTATTTTACAAGAAGATCATAATATGTGCTGAAAATTGCAGCACAACTAAGAAATTCCAAGGATGACAATTGATTAAAAATCTTAATGGTCACTCTATGAAAGTCCCATTATGATGGTTCTTTTAGAGTTTGAAACCAGTAATGTACAGCAGCCTTTCCAAATCCAACCCTTTTCCTGATCTCTTTCCCTGTTCATCAAAGCATTTTCATTTTTGGCTTATGAGGTATGAATAAATCAGAACATGAATTATAAAATAGAAGCGAGCACCCTCCCTTACCCGTAGTAGTCAATGGAACCAGCAAGCTGGGATGGTAACAAACAGTGAGCTTGTCCTTCAATTTTATTCTTTAAGTGGTATTTTTGTCATTATTGGGTATTTGTTTTGCGTTATTTGAACACCTTCATTTTCTAATGCTATAGTAGTCTGCTTAGAAGACTTAATGGATGACAAACAGGTTCCAGGATATGAGCATGGCAATTTTATTGGTCCCACTATCTTAACTGATGTCACAGCTGACATGGAGTGTTACAAGGTATGGTTATATTCACTCTGTAATTTCTTGCTATGTGTTTCGAGATTTGGAAATTTTATATTTTTACCAGTGGAAAATGGATGAATTGGACGTTGAACTTGGCCTAAACTTTATTATTTTATTTTGATTTGCAGGAGGAAATCTTTGGCCCGGTTCTTCTTTGCATGCAGGTTTGTTGATTACTCCTTTTCTGTTTCTAGGTTTGTTCAGCATCACCATACTTTGATTTGGTGATATGCTGACATATACTTCTTATTTCTGTGGACATTTAGGCTGACAGCTTGGAAGAGGCCATAAATATTGTCAACAAAAATCAGTAACTCCTTTGTCATTCCTGGTTTATCCTAAATTATCAATATCCAATTTGAAATTACATTCAATATATATTCTCTTACAGATATGGCAATGGAGCTGCTATATTTACATCATCTGGCGCAGCTGCAAGAAAATTCCAGACTGAGATTGAAGCTGGGCAGGTAAAACTTATCCTCTATTAACATGTCTTGTTGATTCTTTTGGAAAATATATATGAATAGGATAACAATAATTATGAGCTTGTAACTGTGTAGCTCAAGCTTAACAATGTAGGGTCGTTAAAATTATTGCCACATGTGCCTTTTTAGTCTTGTAGATGGCCAGAGTAACAGAAAACAAATAGTTTCATTGTCGAGTTAGATGTTAATTTTTTGCTGAATAGTTTTGGCTGTATTTGGGGTTGAATTTAAATTCATATAAAACCGTTAACAATTTTTCTTTGACATAGGTTGGCATCAATGTTCCAATCCCTGTTCCCTTGCCCTTTTTCTCATTTACTGGCTCAAAGGCATCTTTTGCTGGCGATTTGAATTTCTATGGTAATACATGTTTTCTATCAAAATTTTTGTTGTTGCCCTTCTTTTCCCTTTTCATTGTACCAGTTGCATTAAGCTTAGTCGTACAGGCCTAAATTTTTTGAGTTCTTGAATTTGTAATTTGCAGGCAAGGCTGGAGTTAATTTCTACACTCAGATCAAAACAGTGACTCAACAATGGAGGGATTTACCTGGTGGCAGTGGCGTTTCGCTGGCAATGCCAACCTCTCAGAAGTAAGAGCTGTGGCAATGAGTGTAATTAAATGCTGTTGTGTAACTTTTGTGAACCCTTCAATAAATAAATGCAATGTCTTGCTCTGTCTTGCACAAATGTCCCTTTCCTTTTGACTCTCTTTCTTTTTTTTTTCCTTTTGAAGTTATTCGAACTCTAATAGGAGTAGAAGAGTAATGAAAATAAATAACACGACACTTT
This sequence comes from Atalantia buxifolia, assembly GCA_030444775.1. Classification (NCBI taxonomy): domain Eukaryota; kingdom Viridiplantae; phylum Streptophyta; class Magnoliopsida; order Sapindales; family Rutaceae; genus Atalantia; species Atalantia buxifolia. Next base: position 26,698,975 of record CM059838.1, read on the forward strand.
CACATGTTTTGCTTGCAAATTACAGGAGCATGTTAAGCAGTTATAGCTGTAATTTGTAAATGACAATCGACTTCGATGATGCTATTGTGACTTTCATGTATAGTAAAAGCAACATGAAATTATTCTCCTTGTACCATGCCTTGAAATCTTATAGTCTACATGGGAACCTGGTCAACTAGACAGTAAGGACATTTGGTGAATTCGCAGGCAGAATTATAGAACTGTACCCATTTTCATAATGTAACAGCAGTAGGTATAAGCCGATAGTAACAGCTGATAGATAGATATTTATTTTATAGAGAACCAAACTGCATTTTTGTAAAACCAAGTTCTCTGTATCCAATTCATCTGAAAAAAACTTGATATTTAATCTACAAGGAGAAAAACTTAATAATATCACTAGATTAATAGACAAATTTTGTATCTGAGTTGATGTCTTGATGCCTTTTTACTCCTTTGGTGATATCTTGATCTTTGATGCTGCATCAGTTTGGTGGAAGTAACTGTGTTCTGCTTTTTGAGAATTTTGTCTAAATACTAGATATAAAATGCAATTACTACATTGCCAAAGAGGAAAAAATATGCGTACTAAATGTAATTTGATATAACAAAAAGGGGAATGATCGAGTTGAATCTTGGGGCTTCAATATTTCTCATCTTTGTTCCCAATTATTGCTAATTGTAGTGGTATGCTGAGCACTGTGTGAAGGGCACTTTCGAGACGTTCGAGATACTTTTCACCAAATTCTTGAAATCTCGAGTATCACTGTCATTAGGCCCTGCTGCTTCTATCACAATCTCTTTCAGGTGCAGGACATTTTCTCTCGTTTTCTTGCCTTCTTCGTGAGAAAACATGAGCTTCAAGCTTTGAAGCACTCCACTCTTTGTTAATACCATACCTTCAACTTTCTCACCAATCCCCCATACTTCCTCTACCATCCTTGCATTCATCCGATGATCTCCGAAAAACGGCCTACAAATCATCGGCACTCCATTTGCAATACTTTCACACACTAAATTTGCTCCACAGTGAGTCACAAACACACTTATGGAAAAATGCCCTAGAACTTGAGTCTGAGGTGCCCGTGGAACTATTTTGCCACGGCCACTCGTTCTCTGAAGAAATTCTTTTGGCAACTGACAGATCTTATCATCCTGAAGGGACCAAAGAAATGGAACGTCACTCTCCCCTATTGCCTCTGCCAGAGCTATTAATTCGTCCTCAGGTGTAATTGCCACAGCACCAAAGCTAATATACGCAGCAGATTTTGCTTTTTGTCTGTCCAACCATTGCAGGCACCCTGTTTCATCTGAATCTGATGGTGGCAACGGAGGTGGCGGCAATGGCTGAGTCCGAAAACCCATATTCAGCAAACCTGGAACCTTGGAATTGAGATCATTTGTAAGCTGAGAAGAACAATAGAGTTCTTGATAGAAGAAGTTCATGACAGCAGCACTAGCCTGTGGCAGGACACCTCCAAGTTTACTTAGCATGGAAGAAAAGAGAGATTCTCCACAATCTCCCATAGTATTTCATCCGATAAATCTGAAATTCGCATCATAGATAACCCTGGAATGATATCTAGAGTTTGATCTTGAAGCCTTAAGCTGCCGCTACTGTTGATGAAAAACTGGTGAATGAGATCAGTATGAATATGTGCAGATACATTATAGGGCATGGCAACAATAACCGGAAACCGAGGAATGTGCATATCTCTGACCATCTCTCAGGAAAATGTCAAGAATGCTTCCGTGAGCAAGCAACTGATTTTTCGGCCAGTCTCAGACACTGCCGCATCTAAACCTTTTTTAAAGTTCTCAGGTGTCACCTTTAGGAACAGCTCCAGAGCCTCCAGTGGATTACTTTCTATAGAAGCATTCTTCATCGGCACTCCATCTTCTACATCACAGACTTTGATGTTGTCTGGAAGCCTAGAATTGGAAGCCGAAAGCAACGAGTCATATGATTTCTTGGTGCTAAAGAAAGAAAATTTCAGATTTGGGGCAGCTGATGCTAGCTTGAGCATCAAGTTAAAGATTGTTAAGCCATGGTTACCAAATGGGAAAGCCAAAACGGCAACATGTTGCTCACTTGAGCTTTGAATGGCTTCTTGCATGGAGGTTGCCGTCCGCAAATGGAATTGAAGAAACCTACCAACAGAGCTGCTTATGTCTCCATAAAGATATCTGAAGCCAAAATCTAGCATGGAATTTTACGTTTTCTACTGGAAATTAACTCAATTGATATTTATTTATAGCCATTAAAAGTTATTACTTAATCTCTGCTTGAATTTTGCGCTTTCTTTTATATATTAAACGTTCAAACTTAAAAATCATGTCACTAATTAAAAGGAATGGAAACGTTTCCATGATGGTATGTTATATAATCTTTAATGCTCGGGAAACACATTTATAACAAACCACATAAAATAGGAATGGACCTCCATTGCTAATAGTACCTCTCTATTGTTCCATTGAAACCCCTTGTTGGTGCAATTCCAAGCCTGATTTGGCATCGGCACTAATTTATAATTATTTTACCTTATTTCACTTAACACACGTCAAAGAATAGGTTACTATAAAGAATTTAAATCTCGTGCTGACCTGAGATATGCTCAATTCTTCATAATTTTTTGCCACACTAGCATATATAATATACGGTCAAAATTTTAATTGATTTTATATTTTTATCCAAAAATTACCAATTATATTTTTCTAAAAGTTAAACAAAAATTCTAACTCAATACTGAATCCAAAGCTTGTTATAAAATATGATAGATCGAGAACAATCTTATAAAAATGAAGGTTTGTTAGTTTCTCCTAATTAATAAAAATATTGGATTAGCTATATTATCTATTGAAAATTATATGTAAGAACAACTTAAAACATTTACACTTATTAATAAGCAATTTTCTTCATCAAAAAATAAAAATGATAAACCTTAGATAATAATTTTGATGTGAATTAAGATTAATATTAATGATTTTCTTATCTATTATTAGAGTAATGTAGGAGATGTAAATTATTGTAATTGATGTGTCATTCGAGTCGAATACTACTTAGATAAAAATATGAAATTTAATACAATTGATGAAAATGAATCATGTGGCTTTTTATAAAACATAATAATAATTGTTACTAATATTATTGTTACTTAAAAGTTAAAATTCAAATTAAGGCCTCAATTTTTATCAAAATATTAAAACAGGTTATCCAGGTCATAAACTCATAATGTTATTGACTGTCGCCCTTAACTGATTATTACTAGAGAGTACTTTCTTAATTTCCTTCTTTCTCTCTCTCACTCTCTCTCTTTTTTTTTTTTTAGAAAAAAAAAATTATGTTGCCTTCTTTTAACATCAATGACTTAAATGAAAATTGAAGTTTATCTTTACTCACGTGAATGAGATTCAAATTTTTTGTACCAATAGAATCATTATCGTTGAAACTTACATACCCCGAAGCTCAAAGAGACAGCTTGGATAGAATACAAAACTTTCTGTCTAAGTCAAATAAATAGCAAATTCGATAGAATACAATTTTTTTTTTTTTTAAGTCAAACAAATAGCAAATGATATCAGACTTGTGAAGCATAATCCTTTGTCTTTCTATTCGTGGACATGACATGTGATATTTATAATTTTCTCATCTCTTCGATCATTGAATTTGAGACAGACCCATTACATTGGCACCTCCAACAGTTTTCTGTGGTTTTGATTTGCTCATTTATTCGCATTAGCATGTTTGAGTGCCTGAATATTTACTTTTGGGGAAGGGAAAACGTTTGAATCTCGAAAGCGATCATCCTTCTTAAGTTTTTTTTAAAAAAATTAAATCTAAAAATATATTAAACAGAAAAGAGGAGAATTACAAAAGCATTATGTATAAGATGTCAAGTTATAAACAATACTTAAAATAGTTAAAATATATTAAACGGAAAAGGGAATTACAAAAGCATTCTTAAATAACTTTTTTCGAATAACAATTAGTGGATCATCCCACCAAATGTATAGAAAACAAGATAATCTCTGTTAGCTAATGTTACAAAATTTCCTTCTTGGAAGATATAGAAACGCCTAAAAATCATGTTTTTAATCCATCTAGGTATATATACCTTTAAATAATAATAATAAAAATAATAAGCATTTCATCTTGTGGGTAAAAATGTTCGAGTCTCTCTTTATAATAAAACTTATCACGCCTCTTTCAATACGTAGCCCAAGTCTCAAACCATGTATCTACCCGCATTTAGGGGAAAAAAAATTATGGGACAATTCAGAGCGAGCAAAATCAAGGCAGACAGAGAAAAAAAATTTGACCAAGTTTACAAAATGGACTTTCTGAAACAATTAAATTCCTTTTTCATTTTTCTTTTCTTGGCTACTCAGAGCAAGTTTTCCTTTTCCGGCAAAACTATAAAACATTTGTTTGATGAGGAAGAGGAGAACATCGAATCCATCAATGGTGCCAACCGATTAATTCTGTAGATTTTGTATTAAAAAGAGAGGAATAAATTAATTAGCATCCGGTTTCAATCATGTCCTGCGTGATTTTAGGGGATTGAAATCCAGATGCATTAGGATTTGTGTCCTGAATTGTCCTCATGCATGGCATGCCTTTTGCATTATGCATGCATGCAAAGGGCAATGGGGACAAAAAAATCTTCTTTGAATAATATTGGCATGTGAAATTCCTTATCTTATAAACACGGCAAAGTGTATACAATTATCATGAAGTTAAATCACAGAGAAGGAACAATGATAGCATTATTTTATTTATATGTTGGCATAGTCGACACTCATATCTCAATGTGCCCAGCCGACAAGGTCAACACATGATCAATATTGCAGAAAGTTATAGCATATAAGAATAAATGCACCAAAAATTTAACATAGGCTTTATTTCATGTGCCGTGTTTAATTTGTGTATAATTAATAGTGTATTGGGTTGAAGTTTAGTTACTACATCATGCATTTTTATCTAGTGATAATAGTTAAATTACCGCAAACGTGAATTATATCCGTTCTTTACTGTGAATACGTTTTGCGTCCACAATCCCTTAAGTTTGAGTAATAATAAAAGGAGGTGAGTGAAATTTCTCATCTCAATTTAAATTTTTTTATTAAAAAAGGGATAATGTAGAATTTGAAAAAATATCAATATAAAAATTATATTGATGGGTCACAAGACCGATTTTACTTGAACTAAAATTTCTTCCCTACTCAAACTTTATGCGTATGAAATTACACAACCTCTCATTGAATTATCAAAGTGATTCCATGAATCATCAATAATAAAAGAAGATATTAATTTCATAATTAGTAACCAAGAATAATTTCTCATTTCCGATCCATTTTAGCCATACGAAGTAACCAAAATTTTGCAAATTCCATTTCTCTTCGGCACCTTTAGGTTAGATATGAAGCCAATTTTGTTTTGGCATGCAAAAGTTTCCACTACAATTTGCATATTGCCCACTACTGTCAAATCTATCGTGGCATTCTTTGAGAAAAAGCCACATTATTATTGATAGTCATAGTGGCAACATTCAATCCATGTCAACGTTGCATCAACTTAACTTTGTTTTCTATAATTTAAGTGCACATTTTAGCAATCAACTTTACATTATGCACCATGACATACCGCATTTATATTTGCTGAGTCAATAATCAATGCTTCAACAAAACGACCAGTCAACCACGCCAAGGAACCTTTCATTGAGCTTGCATTGGTTGACAATGGTCAATATGTGTGCTGCACTCACAAACAAAAGATTAGCTATTATGATAAGATTAGACTGCCAAATAAAAACAACTTGGGAATCTCTACAAATGGGGAAATCTGAAAAGAAAGTTTAGATATTTTATTATGGTTTTGCTTATGTTTGAATAAGTCTTAAACAAGTCCTAGTTTTTAGGATTGCTTGTTTCGTGTTTTCCTATTTTTTCTCTTTAAGATAAGTATTGTAAGCTGTTGTTTATCTTTCTCTTGAAGTCTACACGTGACTGTTTATAAGCCTAAGTTTATTCAATAAAATGAAAGTCATTCCAGAATATATTTTTGTGCTTCAATTCACAACATTCTGGTATCAGAGCCTATACTGCGCCTGATAAATCAAAGCAGCAGTCTTTGAAGTTTTTGCAGCAGTAAAGAAGATGACTACCGAAGGGAATTTTGTGCAGCCAGCCATTCCTCACTTTGATGGTCACTATGACCATTGGAGCATGTTGATGGAGAATTTTCTGCGATCTAAGGAATATTGGGAGCTGGTGGAGACTAGCTATGTTGAGTGTTGTGCAAATTTTATTAAGCTCGTAAGTGCACGAATCTATTGCAGAATAGATCGATGGTGACAAGTGTCGATCCCACGAGAAGGTGGATGTTAATTGCGTGTAGAATTAATTTTCTAAGTGGGTGGTTGGATTTTCGGTAGAAGTTATTTCGATAATCCTAAAATTTAAATGAAAATGGCGGGAATCAATTAAAGTGAAAACTATTAAAATCAAGCGCTTAAGTCTCTAGATTCGCACTCAACATGCACCATGGGCTTAATATTCTTTATTAGTGCCAATTAAATCATGAGGGGAGTTTCCACTCCTCATGAACCACACTCTAATCAATATGGTGCTAAGAGCTTATCGTGTCAAATAGTAATAACCTTGCACTAAGGAGACGGTTACCCAATGCAATATCTATGCAAGATTATTACTATCTGCCGACGAAAAGTCAAAACATCCACATAAATCAGAGGGGAAGAGAAAATAAATTTACCAAATTAAGCCCATGGAACATGTTGAGACTTCATATTCAACCCAAGCTTGAAAAAAATATTAGCTACTCATAATTGAACTAGGGGTAAAATGAAAATTTATTAAAATACGTCGAAAATACAAGATGGAGAAGAAATTATAGAAAATGGGGCTCAAAAATGAATTCAGAGGTGTCAAATTAGGGGAAAACCCCTTATTTATAGATACATTAAGTAAATCATGGCCATCGGATTAAAATAATTTGGACGCTCAGGATTGCGGCACGTGGCAAGTTCTGATTGGATAGAACACATCATTAGGGCTGTCATTCCGTATATGTGCATGTATCATACGCATGTTTTTCGGTCCACTAACATTCTGCCATGTCATTGGTCAACTACACATAATTATTTTAGTCCAATAGGATTGTTACACATCAAGCCATGTCATTAATTAATGCCACGTCAAAGGCCAATGCCACATCATTCATCCAATCAAATGCTGCTACATCATCGGTCAACGCTATATGAACAGTGTCGTAAACAGTACCGTGTATGTGAATAATGTCATTTATCATTTTATTCTCCTCCTAAGGTTTTCGACTGTCCTGAGTTCAAAATTGTTGTCCGTTTTGCTATCTAATCTCTCGTTCATTGTGAAATGACCATGCCGCCTAAAATACATAAAATATTTAATTATAATAAAACACACATAATTAAATTACAAGGAACTTAAAAACATAAAAGTAGGGATGTCACTAGACTTGAAGTGTAAAATGACAATTTTCTCCTTTATAAATATACATTTTCTAGCACTCAACACACCCCCCAACTAACTTATTGCTAGTCCCTAACAAATTAACTGAAGACAAAATTCAAACCCAAAATGATATATTTTTTTTAAAACAATCATGTTTATTCAATCAGACTAATTATAACAATCAAATAAAAGTATAAACATTATCTTTAGCCTAAAGAAATATCACCCCCACATCAACCATCCACATAAATCAGTCTAGTAGACTTTATCACAACCACAGTAATCAGGCCACTTTCAAGTATGACCACAGCTTAGAAATGATACGATCTTAAGTTAAACGAAATGCTAGTCAACCCAATGTATTTATTTTTTTTATTTTTTTCTTATGCATCACTATATCTTCTTAACCCATATAACTAGCTTCTACTTCAGACTATAGATTCATAAAATCAAGAAGAACTTTTATGAGGACGTAACGTAGGCTAGAGACATGACTAACAAAGGAGGGTAAATAAGGAAAACAAAATATATATTTGAGAAAAAATAGAGATCTTTTGGAAATTACAAGGTGAATTTCGCTTATTTATTATTATTGTATATCCTTTTTTCCTCTTTTCTCTTTTTTTCTTTTTTTTGAATTTTTTTTCTTATGGCAAATTTTATTGAACAAAATAATTATTTACATTTTTCTCAAACATGAATATGTAATGGAATTTGTAAGACATTGGGTAATACTCTAGATCAGAGTAAGTCAAGATGATAAGTTCACAAAGAAAAGTTATATATATATATATATATATATATATATATATATATATAAATATATATATATATATATATATATATATATATATATTTATAAAAGGCTCAAAAGGGTTAAATATGGACATTTCACAAAAGAGATGGCTAGAAAGGCTCAAAAAAGTCAAAGATGACCTTTCCATTGTCTTTTAGGGCTCTAAATAATCTTTCATATCTACGAGTTAGATGGACCTTCAAATGTAGCAACACGCTTTTTTTTAATTTTTTAATTTTTTTAAGGGTTGACTGAAAGGAAATCTAGAGATCATGCATAAAATAATAAATTGTTAAGTTGTATGAAGAATGGGCAAAAAAGGTTACTGTTGAGTGTTAGAAAGTGTATATTTATAAAGGAAAAAATCATCATTTTACACTTCAAGTCTCACTAACATCTTTACTTTTATATATTTAAGTCTCTTATTATTTAATTATGTATGTTTTGTTTTAATTAAGTATTTTATGTATTTTAGGGGCATCATGATCATTTTATAATGAACGAGAGATCAGACAGTAAAACGGACATTATTTTTGAACTCAGGACAGTCGAAAACCTTAGGAGGAGCATAAAAGGAAAAATATCACTGTTCACATGTACGGAACTGTCCGTGTTACTATTCATGATACTGTTTATACATACGGAACAATAATGTGGCATTGACTAATGAGCTGTCACGATCTAATTGGACAAAATTTATATACACTATTGATCGGTGACGTGGCAGCATGTTAGTGGACCAAAAATCACACGTACGGTACATGTATATACACATGATTATTTTCAACCAAACCGCGTCACTGTTCAAGCCGGTTGACTATTCAAACCACGTAGTTAAATCGTGTCACTTTTCAAACCGCGTGGTCAAACCGCGTACTGTTGACTGATGACGTGGCGCAATCCTGAGCTTCTAAACTGTTTTTAATCCAATGACCATGATTTACTTAATGAATCTATAAAAAGTAGGCCTCTCCCCCCTAATTTGATATCTCTAAGTTCATTTTTGAACTCCATTTTCTGTAATTCCTTCTCTATCTTTTATTTTTTACGTATTTTAATAAATTCTTATTTTACCCCTAGTTCAATTATGAGTAGCTAATTTTCTTTCAAGCTTAGGTTGAAGGGGAAGTCTCAACATGTGTCATGGACTTTATTTGGTAAATTTATTTTATCTTCCCCTCTAATTTTTTTGGATGTTTTGACTTTTCGTCGATAAATAATAATAATCTTGTCTAGATACCACCCTGATTTCATCGACTCCCCAGTTCAAGGTTATTATTATTTGGCACGATAAGCTCTTAGCACCATATTGATTAGAGTGTGGTTCATGAGATGTGGATTCCCCCCTCATGATTTAATTAGCACTAATAAGTAATATTTAGCTCATGGTACATGTTGATACAGAACCAAATACCCAAGCGCTTCTATTATTATAGTTTCCACATTAATTTAATTTTGCCATTTCAATTTAAATTTTAGGATATTTCAAATCATCTTTACCATAAATCCAACCACCCATTTAGAAAAATTACTTCTACACACAATTAAAATCCACCTCATCGTGGAATCGACACTCGTCACCATTGATCTATTCTACAATAGATTCGTGCGCTTGCTAGTTCAATAAAATTTGCACAACAGTTACTTTCTAAGAAAAATGATAGGCTCAAAAATTCACTTGATATTTTTTATGACATGTGCATTACTTCAAGTAACTCATATTTGTCTCCGACATCAACATGTAAAGTATGTGTTATGGTTTCTACTACACCACAGAATCGTAATGTAATTTTTTGGTCATGCAGGTTCAATAAATGCAAGTTTTGGCAATAGTCTACGACAGAAGATCTCATATACCCTAGTAGTAGTGACTAGATGGTAGAAAATCAAAATTTAGAGCTGAATGCAGTTAACTTTCGAGCTGATGATGTGCTGAAGATAAAGAAAAGGCTAAGGGTCATTGAAGGAAGGCTTAAATGTATAATAATTATGCTAGTATGTGTCTGTGCAATTGTCTACTAAAATGTAATATAACCTACAAAATATGCATGAATGAAATGAGCTTAATTATGTCCAAATTGTTCTAGACTTGATTGTGCTTAAATACGTTGTAAATGATATAACTTCAACCATAATAAATCAAAAATAACATATCTAATTATCCAAAAAAATCCAAAATAACCATTAATAATATCATCAAAATATAGCCCAAATAACAATTAGCAACCCTATAACTAGCAATATTCCAAAATAACAACCAAAATAGCAAGTTCAAACAAGTTTAGTTTGTTCTCATTCATTATTATAAAAAAGCTGTCACATTTGAAGCTTGAGATGGATTTTAGGATTGCATCAGTCCCAAACTTAATTGTCTTTTTCTTGTTCCAGCATCCCCAGAGGCAGCTTGAGCCCTTCTTTTCCTTGTTCCAGCATTAGAACTCTAACTGGACCACTTGGTATCTAAAAATATATGTTATGTTAGTTTAAGAACTTAAACAAAAATAACAAAAATATACGAACATGCAATAAAGATAGTACCTTTCTTGTTGTCTGTGATGCAGCAGCTTCTGAAGCAATTGATTTTGCTTCCGATGCTTATAAAACATGTTGATTTAAAAATGAATCTTATGTTATGCAAACAACAAACTAAACAGCCACAAAAAATAAAATATACATGCAAGTCAGCACCTGTTTTCTTTTCTTTATTGCCTGTTGTGAAGCATTTAATGGCTGACTTGAAACAATTGATGCCTACAAAACATGATATATGTTATTTAATAACAATATACATATAATAAATAATAACAGTTATATATAATGTATAATAATAAACTATTAAAAAAATAATAGTAGTATATTAAGTATACTTAAGAATTACTATTTTTATCTCTATTTGTCCTTACAACAAATGGCCTTAATAGACATGACCTCACAATGTGGTTAGCCACCACAAAATGAGCAAATAGCAAAGAATTTTCTTTTCTCTTTCTGAGGCTCATTTTTTGATCATTTTTTGGATTTTTTAGGTCTTCTAACCTCTTCTGCATAATTGGCAGATTAATTAATGGTGTTTCTATACTTTTCCATGTACACTAATTCGGAAGGGGGCTAAACATAACTAAATATATATTAAGGTAAGCATGTCTAGTAAACCATGTTAGAATATACTCCTCAATTGCATGTCTTCTATATCCAATGATAGCCACTGCATGTTGACAAGGGAGGCCGACAATTTCCGAACAACCGTAATCATATGTTCTGGTCTTTAACTTCACAACAAACCTCCTAAGTGGATTATAAGTTGTATTTATGACTTGAAAATTCAGGTCACCAGAAGCTTGTACAATCATTTTTTGTGCAAACTTTCTTTTTTTGTCCAACACTCTCAAAACTTTAGGTTTCAGCTGTCTTTTCCAAGTGGATGCCCCATTTCTTCTCTTTTTAAACCATTTTATAAGTCTACATCTGATTTCTTCAAGCATTGTTAAGCAAGGTCTATCTCAGTAAGGTAATATCCAGCTGTTGAAGCACTCTGACGCATTGTTGTCAGTCCGGTTTACCATGTAATTTTTGTCATAAGTGTGCATCGACCAATTATAATCACGTAGTTCTCTTTCCAACCACTCAAATTCAGCCTTTTTTACAGCCTTTATCTCTACCATTGCCTCCTCAAAATCATATTTGTTATAGCTCTTAGTAGCTTTTCAAAACAGTTATTTCAACTATGCACCAGCAAATGACTTGGAAAAATTAGCATAAATATGCTTAGAACGTGCCCTGTGATAAGCAGTAGGCCATGTGTTTAAAATTGTATTAATTAGCCCTTTTTGTTTGTCATTGATAAAAGTCACTTACCTTCCATCATCCAGATAACTATTCAAATACTCCATAAACCATTCCCATGTCTCCATATTCGCAATTTCACAAACACATATTGCTAATGAGAGAATCTTATTATTATCATCCATGCCAACAACGGCTAACAATACTCCACTATATTTACCCTTCAAGTGACATCTCTCTACTCCAATAAAAGGTTTACAACCATTAAGAAATGCATTTCTTTGCACCAGAAACGAAACAAAAAATCTTTGCAATAATACCTTGTCGGGTATAAAAACAAATTACACAACACCTTGCATATTGCTCTCAGATCAGCTTTGTAAATTGCTGCAGCATACTCAAACAATTTCTGATATCCCTTCGAATGATCCCCAAATACCTCCTGGTGTGTCTTTGCTCTAGCCGATATAATGTCATCTTTTCAATCTTCAAACCATAAGTCTCTTGCATATAATTCTTTAAAAGATCAATCTTCACATTCGGGTCAACAACAACTTGACTTTTTATTTTAGTAGCTACCAAAGCAGAAGTAACGTTTACTATCTTATTGGTAAGTCTACATTCATGCTTCTTGTTGTATTCTCACAATATGAAACCAATTCGATCATTTAATTTTGCACCAGCCACATACTATAGATAACTAGCCTCTTTACAAGTACCCACAAATCTTCTTGGCTCACTAAAATTGTTTTAATGGCAAACCTTTTCCTAATAATCATTTATCTCTCTAAAATGAGTAACATCTCTAAACACATGTTCTAATTTTAGCCTATTTTTCCTATCAGCACCTACTTTATACTCATGTTGTTGTATGCAATTAGGTAATTTGATATTGCTGAGCTCAATATCATCATGAGAAAAATCAATGACCCTTTTTACCTCCTTATTATCATTTAGATAAACTACCATCTGAATCAGAATCAACTTCAGTTTCTACAATGCCTTCACTATCCTTGTTAACAAGAGTAGCTTCAAAGTACTATGAACTTCGACTTACATGACTTCTGCATTAACATCATCATCGCTACAATCGTTAATGTCCGAGTAGTCAGATAGTAATGCGTCTTCAACAGTAGCTTGTCCCTTAACAACAGCTTCCCTAACAAAAGCTTATCTCCCAATAGCATTTTCTCCCCGAACAGAAGCATTTTCCCTGACAAAATCATTTAACTTATTAAGTAGTTCATCAGGTAACACAACTCTTAGGTTAGTCAATAATGCCTGTAGTAAGGCTGATGAATTCTAAGAAACATTCTAGCCCAAAATCTGAATCCAGTGCAATCTTAACCTTACTCTCCGGGTTCGTAATATTTAACAAAATTTTTGAAGTAGAATCTAACCCATATGAACTTATAATATTTAAAACAGCATCTTAATCTTTGCAATGGTACAATCAGGTTCAAACAACCCTAAATTCTTCTTCATGCCTCGAAAAGATATCACTAAGTTTACTCGTCGCATCCTAGATGCCCAAAAAAAAAAGGATTCAGCCTTAGTAAAGTTCCTGAATATTGAAACAAAGCCAAGTATTGATCATTTAAACTTCTTATATTTTATAGTACAATGTTAGTTACTAAACTATATAAACACAGATAGATACCTACAATGTCATTTCAAACATCTTTATTGTTTTCTTTATCTTCTTATTATCTTCCTATTAATGTATTATTAATATTACAAGTAAGAAACTTAAAAAAAAAAGCATGGAAACAAATATCCTGTTGGACTTTGTGAGATTCGAAATTGTAGTTAGTTTTTCAGAGATTCTAATTTTGCATAAAACAACTAAATCTTCACCAAGGGACTGGGGGATATGAATACAATATAGGTAGGGGTTCAAATATTTCAAAAAATCACAACCCATAGTTCAACAACTAAAAACCCCAAATTTTATACGTATACCACAGGCAGAGATGCATGAGTAGGCTGGGGATAAACTTGCATTTAGCTATAGTAGCACAATCTTTCATTCATTTGCATCTCAACAGCCAAAAACAACATATTACTCTTCAATTTATCATTACCCTAAAAAATTTGTTACAAATTGACCTAATCTATATTCTAGGGTTTCAAGTAACAACGATTAACAACAATCAACAGAAAAATCTGAACAACATTCTTTCATGCGCAAAATTAAATGAAAATAAATAAATAAAACAAAACTTACTTGATTGTAGCTTTAAACCCCCCAAAAACCAAAACGTTACGACTTCTTAACAGCTCACTGCTTTCCTCAATGCCTCTGAATCTTCGAATTAACAAATGATTTCAAACTTAAGCATGGTTCATTGATGAAAATGCATGGAAACTACAGGAAAAATGGCAGGATTTTGTTGCTTCTTCATGCATGGTGGTGGGGAATAAACTATGGCTGTTTTCGTTGCTTATTGTGTTGTGGACCATTATGCCTTCTTTTTTTTTCCTTATCTCAGATTCTAAACGATGTCGTTTTTTAAGTGCAGATGAAATTATCATTTTAAGCTTACGACATAAGCAAAGTCTTAACGGTTTGAAGACGGTAGTGGACAAGTGCAAAAAAATATAACTTCAAGTGGAGCTCAGCAAAAAAAATTAAGAATTATGTATTTTTGAAAAAGTGGGAAAAACAAGTAGTCGATGGATAATTGCCCCTTCTTGTTTTACACATAGTTTTATTTTATCATTTTTTTAGGAAGCATCCACTGAGCATGTATCACACTTGAATTAAAGGAACAAAATTGAAAATAACTATTATAAAATCCAAACAGGCCCTAATCTTTAGTAATGTAATATATATATATATAGGCAATTGGAAAGCATTTGATTAGCAATTTCAAGTAGTTTTGATTATTTTTGGAAATTAGAAGCCTAACCTGGTTATACTATTATGGCAATTTATATTTTTACAACCCTAAAAGTGATTTGTTATTATACTGATGGCGGAGATTGTTAAAAGATTTAAAAGATTTTCCTCATAGTTTTTGATATATTTTATGCATGTTGAGTGGAGATATCTTTCAATAATATTATGATAAATTATTTTTCTCTTCGCTCATCAGTTGAATAATTCAAGTAATTCGTTTATTGTAAATTTCTAAGATAAATATTTGTGTTACACCTCTCTTTGTGTTGTTATCTTGTAAGATGAGGGTCCAATTAAGTGTAACATCATAACATTATTGTCGTAAGTGTCCCTTATTGAATAGTAAATTTTTCATTATTGGTACTAACATTGTCGTTATACATGTCGAATATTTTAACACACAATACATAAGTTGCGAATGGAAACAAATAAGTTGTAATGGAAAATTATAGTTTGTCCACTCTAATTTGGCCAAGAAATACTTGTACTCAATTTTTCCCCCCACTAGTTTGGCCAAGAAACACTTGTGTCCAAATTCGATAAGGCTGTTACACTTTACCCCTCATATAAACTTTTGTAACAATTCTGTTAGAGTTAAAAGAACAATATTTGTGTGTGTGTGAAGCCATAAATCAAGCCGCTTCTGAGTCTAATTTTCAAAAAAGGCCATTTTTTAATTTACCTAATTTTAGTATTTTCTTTTAATAAAATTTGTTATTTATCCTCATAAACTTTGAATTAAATGTTGAACAGAATGTCTAAAACTACTTCTTTTTCTTTTTTTTTAACCTAAATCAACTTAAATTAGTACATTATATCTTAAATACTTATTTAAATTGTTTCAAGGTCAAGAAAGTTACTTAAATTGACCAACGATATTATGAACTTGTTTCTAAAATTTAACAAATTATAGTAATAGAGATTTACAAGTTAACATGAGCGGGAAAAGTGTTGCGGCCTTATTGAATTTGATTGCAAAGTGTCTCTTGGACAAACTAGAAGGAATAAAGTGTAGCAACCTTATTGAGTTTGAGTGCAAGTGTTTCTTGGCTAAACTTAGGGATGGCAATGATACCCGCAAACTCACAAATCTGCACAAATCCAGCCACCAAAACCCGCTCGTTACGAGTAATTTTGTGAGTTGCAAGCGGCTTCTGTACTATAAATGGAAACCCACACTAGATTGTAGGTGGATTTGGTATTAGTCAAATATCTGGTAGATACTCGTATAAAGTATTTAAATACTTTAAATCTAAAAATATATAAAGTAAATAATGTAAAGTGCAAACGTGTGTGCATGGATTATTATATACTTATTATATTTTTGTATTGACTATTATTCTTTAACTTAATGCATGGATTATTTCATTATTATAATTTTATTCGTTGGATTAGTACTTAAAAAGTATTCTTCTTTTCTTCAGAAAATATTAATCTTAATTATTATTTAGGAACCGTGTTGGATGTTGCTAATGGTAGTGAATGAAACAAAGATTTTCTCTTCGAGTTTGTGTTGAATCATAACATGAAATGATAATTGTTATTTTTAGAGATTAGTTTGTGGTTTTTTTATGGATTTGTTTGTTTTATACTTAAATTTGAGAATTTGTATTGGATTGACGTTGAAATTTTAGTTTTTCATTTACATTAGTTAAATTTAGAATTGAGTATGTTATTTTAGAATTTTAGGTTATTATTATAAATTTACATATTAAACATTTGTGATTCTAAATATGCAAACCTGCAAAAATCTGTTGGTTACTATTACAAGTTTGATAATTGTCAAAACCAGCAGCGGGTGGGTTTTTTTAAAAAAATTAAAACCCACAGCGAATTGTGAATGAGTTTGGTAATTTAAATTTTATATGGATTTGAGTTTGGTAGTGACAAAGCCGCTGTGGATGGTGCTCATTACCATTCCTAGCTAAACTAGAGAGGAGAATCAATAATTTTCCTAAGTTAAAGATAGTAGAAGAGGTTTTACTATTAAATAACATAAAGTTGTTACCATTTATTTTTATTATTTTTTTGGGTGAAGATATTTTCACTCCACTATTTGTGTAAACCCGCCCTACTTCTAAAAATATTTACGACACGTTTTCATTATTTTTAATAAATATAAATCAACCAATAAAATTATACGATTAATTAGTTAAATCCTTCTTATAACTTTTTTTTTTCTTATTGAGGTTTCTTTGATCATTTTTACCATTAAGGTTGCTTTAAAATAAGTTGTATTTAATTGTTTTATCCTTTCGATATAAAATGATCGAATTACACTAAGAAATACGTGTTATTGTATCAAATAATTTAGGTATTTAGTTTTATGACATATAATCTAACGTTTTTAAATATCCTACATATAAATGATATAAATTTGACAATCCATAATTTACATGAGTATTGTATTACGAGGACATTATGCTAATTTAATTAAAGATTAATAATCATATTAATAAAGTAATATTGACACATCATGTAGAAATATAAATTTTATGTAAAAATTTAAAATTTTAAAATTAAAGTAAATTTTTTTATATTTTTACCTTATAAAGGTTAAATAATTAATTTAAACTTAAGTTAAAGCAGTTTTAGTAGTAAAATATAATTAAAAAAATATGAGTCATAAAAAAAAAATTAAGACAGATTTAATTTACTAATTTTTTAAAATTCTTCTTTATTTAGAAATTTTAAAAAAATTATTTGAACTTTTTATAATTAATTTTTAAACAAAAGGTGATTTAAAAAAAGTGTGGGGTGTAAAAATATCACCTATGTTTTTTTCTTTGGAACAGAAGTTGTTTCTTACCATGGCTGACGAATCAACGGTCACGCGACTCACGTCCATAAAATAAATAATTACTTGAAAACCAAAACCAACAGTTAAAGCCAGATATGATGTACGCATTGAAAGCTTGATGAGGATCATCTGGCGAGATTCCGTGGACACGTGTACGAAAACCATTTGTCAGTGTGTGCACGTGAGTACAAGACATGTGATGGAATATCACGTGACAATCTCCGCAATCCTGATTCCTGACAAACTTGACGAAATGGACAAAAAGGACAAATAGAGATAATTGTCAGGCTTAAATTCCGGTACATTTGTACTATCAAAATTACATAAATGCCGTTCTACGGACATATATAATTCCAGTATCTATATTTTTTTTTGGTTATTTTTTTCTTAAGTTTATTCTCTTTTGATGAATGAATTTGGTGGCGTGTCCTTTTGTTTTTTTTGTCTGAATCACGAGATAGTCTTGAGTAGGTCATAACTGTGTGAGACACCTTTAAACTCATACCACAACCCAGATTAATTCCCGCTCGTACCGAATTGGCCTGTAAAAGGTAAAGTGTTGGCCAAAGTAGTGACTACATACGAGAGCGGTGTTTGAACCACTGACCTTTCTTAAGAAGTGAGAATACCGAACCACTCACACCAACTAACTTTAGTTGACATGTCCTTATTTTTGTAGTCATATTCTAATATGAACCGAACTGGATCAGCTTAAAGTTCAGAAATGAGGCTCACAGCACTTAAAGACATACGAAAAAGTCTAAGAGGCGCAATTTTGCAACTTTGATTGGCTTTGGAGAATTAATCAACTCATCCAACATTTAATATAGAACAAGATTGGAGGTAGATCTATAGTTACATATGGGTTAATTAAGTAGAATGTTTTTGACCGTTTGAGTTTTGACTTGGGGATTATGTGTGCTGTTGTCATATTTCATATTGCGAAACTGTGCCTAGTAAAGCTCTAACTGTAGTCACCAAACAAAAGTTGTATTTTGGGTTTGAAACTTTCTAGAAATTCAAAGGCTTAGTTAGAATCTAGGGTTAGTACTAGTTCTTTTCATTGTGCAAGGTTTGGATACATAAGAGCAAAAGGATAGGCTATAAGGGTTTCTTACTCCTAGAGAGAGTTTTAATGGTTATGGACTGATTTGAGGTACTAAAAATGGATATGAATTTAGAATTGAACTGATCTATATTGAACCCTTTATAATCTTCTGCTACACGTATATATATAGCAATGTATAATAAACATTTAGCTAGTTTTATATTCTTATCAAATAACTACCAATTATATATGTTTCTAAAAGGTTAGCAAAAAATTTATTTCAGTATTAAATTTAAATCCACTAAAAACACTTGATTTCATCAGTTTTTAGGCTTAAAGAACTCTCAATCACACACTAAAGTAGGTAATAAATAGAGTTCATTTTAACCTCAATAAAATCTAGCGTTTAATTTGGTAAGTGATTCCATCACATCAAATATTTTAAGACCGGATTTTAGGTTTTTTGATGTTTTGTTTTCTGCTCATGAGCTAAGGCGCCATAATGAACTTTTTGTATGTAGTAGCAAACTCATCCATGTCTTTCACTCAACGACCCACAAACAATTAAAAGCCTCAAAAAAAAAAAAAACTGCTTGGTGCATTTGAGCATACGTATCTTTGGCCATTGGGTTCATCATCTAGGTTTGAAGCCTATTAATAATTTTTCGTATTTAGTAACAAACTGATGACGGATACAATGGATGCCAATTAAATTATATTTAAACTTTGGTCTAGACAATTAATAAGGCACACGAAGAATGAATAAAGATCTCATTATGAGCCAAATTCAGAAAATTGGTTGACCTAATTAGCCGGTCTTAAATATGCACCCTGCTTGAGTCTTCATATCTAACTTCTCGTTGATTTTTATTTTCTATTACCTTTAAGGACCTTTTATTGGACAATTGCCGATTGTATGTGATTCTTCAGCCAAACCAGCAATTTCGGATTTTTCATATTTCAAGGATTGTAATTACGCAAGTGACATGTCACACGTTATCTACATTTGCGTTGGGTTGTTTTGAATTTTTTTTTTTTGTGTGTTGAGGATTTTTCTAAATATCTGGCTTATTGTCTTTGAGATTTCTTATTTGAAAATGAAATAAATTACCATATACATTCTATAAAAAAATAAATAAATGAAAGAGCTAAACTATGGAATAAAATAAATGACATTGTGTGTTCGTGTTAGTAGATTCAACTAGTAAAATAATGGTGCGACTAAGATTCAAGAAAACTTTAGTCATAGATAAAAATTGCAAATTGTAAATAAAATCTTCCTAAAACATTCTTAACGCATAAAAGCATCTAAAATTTTTATTTGCATATTAAATTCACACATAACAAGATATTGTGATTCTGTTGATGAACAAAAGATTTTTAATTTCTTCGGATTAGAACATCAATTTGTAGTTGAAGCCAGAAGAATATAAATGCAATTCGACAATTGAATTTCTGTACTATGTATTAAAAAAATCATCAAAATTTTTTTATTACAATGCTCAGACATTTGCCCAAGCCCGAAGGTTCTGTCCTCATCGTCGATTAAAACATGTTTTGCATGACCTTTATGATATTATTCACGTCTCTTTTTTATGATAGTGTTCACGTCTCTTTCCGTATTGTCGGCTGCTCTTTTTTATTACTTTTTTTCTGAAAACATTTATCTTACGGCTAATAAACTTGCGTTTATTTAACTACAAAAATACCACATCCCAAATACCTCTGCTGTTAACCTAATATGATGTATTTATCAAAAAAAATACTCAAAAGGGTTATATAAGTTAAAGAGTCATAGTTAGTCCAGTTTAATTGTAAAATTATAATGTCAGAAATGCGATGATCAAAATTATGGAATTAGATGATGAACTAAAGAATGTTACGTATCCATGTATGTCATTTTCTCATATTTACTAGGATGGAACTATTTGCAGTCTCCAAACTACTCACTACACCGGCATATCTGAAAATACTTTTAATTATTAAAATGTACCTAAAATAAATTACAATTTCAGAAATTAAATTGTACAATAAATATGAACTTTTCAATTATTGATTTTTAGGAGTTTAGGTTGTGTTTGTCCAAAAAAGTCAAATAAAAGGTGATTTATTGGTATATAAAATACCGAACAAAATAATGATCAAATTAATTAACATAATAACAGTTATAAATGGTCACTAAAATTCTTATCATTATTCAAATTCAATTAAATTTAACAGGTATCACTATCTCTAAAAGAAAATGGGGAAGAAATATTAAGGGTTAAAGTTAAGCCCAGAATTCGTTCAAAAATAAAAAATAAAAATTGACCGGACAATAAAAAGAATATCTTTGCTTTACTTATTAGAAAGAAATAAGATAATAATGCTCTTACCTAAAAAGGTGATGTTTATATTAATAAGAAAATCCTAAAAACGTAAGCTAAAAAAATAGTACGTAATATATATGATAATCAACTATATGGCAAACATTATCATTCGTAAAAATTATTTAAATGCTTTATATGGAATATTATACTTATTAATGGGTCATATCGTCAAAAAAGGAAAGAAAATAAAAATATTACCCATTTATAGCTTAGTGATTAGTGTTAAAAATTTTATGTTTATTAAGGGGTAAATGTTATTTTGTGTTTATAATATAATTTATATTTGTAATTATGTAACATATTATGAATTTCTAATTATTTTTTAAATATTTGATTTTGTGTATTTTTGTGTGTTTATTAGGTAAAAATAATAATTTCACATAATTTGAGGCTCCAAACAAATGTACGGATGTTAAATTTGAATTTTGAAAGTCCGAAAAATTAGGTCATTGTTGAGGATGATTCACAACTTTTGTTGTAAAATTATAAGTTTTATCACAATAAATGTGGTAATTGTGAAATTATAAGTTTTTATTATATTAGGTGTGGTAATTGTTAGCGGAATGTGTTTGATATGTTTGAGCGGATTACGTTAGATTTATGTTTTGTTAATGGCACAAATATTATGGGTAAGATGTAATTAGCTTTATTTATTTGTGTAGTGTGAATTAATTATGTATTAGTATAAATAGAGAGGGGAACACACCTTTCAATACCTTTCCTTCTCTTCTTTCCCCTCAAATTCTTCTTTTTATCTCTCTTTGTAATATATTTTCAATAAATAAATTTAGTTTTATTTCCAATTTTCAAATACCATTTTTTTAATTATGTATTTTTCAATTTCAATAATTCCCTTTATTTCAAATATGTTTAGCTAAATACTAATAGTTAGGTAAGGTGAAACTCTTAGTAGAAAAATATGATTTAAACAAATTCTATTTTTAATTATATAAATTAAATTATTTTCTATTTAATTTTATCCATATTTTATATTTTAAAATTTTAATTTTTGTAGATAAGCATGAGAGTTTGACACAATGAATTCTTAATATCTTAGTATAAAGTATGATAAAATGGTATTTTAACTTATTATAGACAAGCTAAATTTTGGCATATTAAGTATTTAATCCATAATAAAATTAATGGGAAAATAATTGTAATTTATACAATTAATCTTTCGGCCAATAAAATAAAAATAAAAATAATTTATTAAATTATATTTATTACTAAGAGTGGATCCATAACCATAACTAATTTAATTTCATAATCTTTCTCAAATTAAATTACATATATTTAAATTTTATTTTTATTTTTTAGATAAACTAAAATAAACAAATTAAATCTTTTTTCTGTGAATCAAACTCGGACTCATCGAATTATAATATAACTAGGTACTCTTATACTTGGGACTACATTAAACATTTTTAAGTCGTGCTTCTTATCTTGATGGAAGACCAAATTGAAAGACACCAGCCAGTAAAGAATGCCATTTAAAATGAAAAAGAAACAAAAAATTAATATCAGACCTTCTTTAATTTTATTGTTTAATTTTTTATAACTTATGTCTGATTTTCAAAATATAAAAAATAAACTTTTGTGACTTTTATCTTAATGACAAAAGGTCTGAATGAAAAGTAAATGCTATATTCTAAAAATATATCTATTAAATATACTTATTTCTTAAATCATATTTTGACTTTTTATGACATAAATATCAAATAACCATGCTTAAGATTTTTTTATTTATAAAAATAAATAAGATATTGCTTATATTCAGATATTAAGAAAAGAAAAATAAATATATCATTTAGATAATTGTATTTGACTAATTGAGACTTCAATTAAATTCAAAACCTATTCAGATTTTAAACCAAAAAAATTTATTAGTACCTAAAACAAATATAATTTAATCAAATTATAATATAAATAGTCTTTTGTTTTAAAACTGTAACAAAATAATGAATTGTTGAAGAGTAATTATTTGGTGTAAAGAATTTATTTCTCATACATGTTATACAATAGCTTGGGTTATCCTACCTGTCATTACGTGTAATGTCATTACCATTAGATTATCTTCCATTACGTAATTATTAATCTTATCCAAGGAAACACTCCTTTAAAATATCCGATTATCTATTAAAATAATCTGTTTAATTTGTGTCCCGAATAACAGGAAGCAATATAAATATTATTATTAAAAAAAAAAACCCTTTGTTGCGTAGCATTTGCTAAGAGAAAATGATCATACGTATCCAATAGTAATGGTCCAAAACCAAGTCGAATCCACGGACAACAGCCAGCCAGCGCAAGAAATTAGAACAAAGGGCAAATATGGCAACCCAAAAAATCCAATGAAGCATGGCAAAATCGTAAATATTGCTGCTATCCCCGGCAATTTCATGACCCCATCACTTTAAATGCACCCCCAGCTTCTCTTACTGCCACAACACACATCTGTCAAAGAGCACTCAGAAAACAGGAAGTCGGACGGGAGGGATTTTTTTTTGTTTTTTAATTCTCTCTCTAAAACCCTAATTTTTAGAGAGAGAAAATAAGACCTCTGCGCAGAGAAGTAAAAGTATTATTCATATGGGTGGGAAAAAGTTTGCGGTGCTTCTCTGCGCAGAGGATTCTGAGTACGTGAAGAAGAAATACGGAGGGTATTTTGGGGTTTTCGTGAGAATGCTGGCGGAGGAAGGCGAGACGTGGGACATGTTCCACGTGGCGCGCGGCGAGTTCCCCGACGACGACGACGTCGGATCGTACGACGGTTACGTGATCACGGGCAGCTGCAATGATGCTCACGGGAATGACGTTTGGATCTGTAAACTCATTGCTCTGCTGAAACAACTGGACTCCTTGAAGAAGAAAGTTCTCGGCATTTGCTTCGGACACCAGGTAAGGGTCATTACCGTCTTTTCGTGGCATATTAACGCCAGCAAAATTGCTGGCACTGCCTTTTGTTCGTAATTTGACGTGTTCATCTCCAGAACAGGCAGTGCAGAAGGGTATATTTGGAATTTCGTAGTTATTATTTTTCCTAGTATTATTATTATTATTTTAGATTTTTTAGCAAAGACAGGGCGTTATCGCTGTGGTTGAATTTTATTTAAATGACAGGAGATGAAAAACGACAGTCAAAAAAAAAAAAAAAAAAAAAAAGAAACTTTTTGGTGTAGTCCGTCACACAAACTTTTGGACTAAGTGGTCCCACAGCGGCAAACTTAATCGGGTCCCACTTGAGATACTTCGCTTACAGTTGTACGGCTTGGGATCTAGCCCTGGTTTGAGAAAATGGGGACTAATATGTTCAATAATCCACGGGCCCGTGTAATTCATTCGCCAATAAGATTGAATGGATATTTTCTCCTAAAAAGGAGTATGCAAATTTTTGCAGTAAATTATTCATTTTTAAGAGTATAATTGTTTATCTCAATCAAATCTATATATTTTAAATTTTTTTGAGAAATAATTTTTGGTCATATGACAGAAAACTAGGTCATAATAGTGTTGTTGCGGTAAAATAGTAGTTATGATTTAATAAATTGTATACAAAAGTAATTTTTATACCTCTCTGAGTGTTTGACAAATAACAATTGAGTTATATAGAAAAAAATTAATTTTATATTATATGTAATTTAATAAGATCCTAAAAAATAAGTTTTGAAAATTTTAAAAATAATAATGCAATTTATTTTTTTAACTTTTTTTTCTAAAAACTATTATTGCATTGAAAACTAAGTTCAACTATTTGAGTGATGTTTGCAGTGAATAATGGGGGTCTGAATCTGATGACTCAATTTTAAGGGTTTCTTTAAGCCTCTCGTTTTAATGGCTAATAGTTTTAATCCAATAGCGGCATCGAGAGAGTGGGTTCGACACATGGACACTTTTGATGTGCCTTGTGACTCATTAAAATGCTCATTGATAAATTTTGTTTCTTTTATATGCGTACACGTTGTTTTATCCTTTTTTAGAACGTGTACTAAAAAAACCACTTGCTTGTCACTCGTCTACTGCACATTGGTGATACTTTGAAGTGTTTGTTTTGAGATATTTTTCTTGTTTGAAACGTTTTTTAAAATAAAAACACCTTTTCCGTGTATAATTTTTAATAGAAACGTTCACGTTATGTACAGTGCCAGTGCATCACCGAGCCGTCTCTCTTTTTGCTATGGTAGATGTGAAAAACAATAATTGATCGAGGATCCGAACTATATTACTTTTATAGTCTGTGCGTTATTAAATAGTCAAAAAAATTAAATAAATACATAAATAGTAACACACGATATTATTGTTATGATCTTATTAAGTTGGAATGAATATAACTTATAATCCAATTAAAATAATATAAAAATTAAGTGAATCCCACTATCGTATTACTCATTCTTATCTGTTGTAGGCGGATTATAAGTCACATCGATAATTAGTTACCCTTATTATTGTATTGCGGAGATTTATATAGCTAACAGTCGACTTTTTTTGCTGGTTATTTTTTTTTTTTGGCTGGTTTTTATGTTATTTTGTTTATATTGCTTTCTCTTTTTGACATCTTGCAATTTTTTTTTAAGCAATCAACATGATTGGTGGCTAGCATTTATGTTAGATTATTTTAACTCATAAAGTATGAGTTAGGTGAGAACCCATGAGCTCATGTTGTATTCGCGTATAAATTTAAACAAATAACCCACATCAATCTATCAATCAAAATTGGTATATTTTCATTACAAATCAAAACTAATAATTGTGTATATAGTATACACACAGAGATGTAGATTCATCAATATTTATAATATATTTTATGCTTTGTCATGCGTGCCTGCATCCATGCATGCATGTTCGATAACAATTGTCGGCAAGACAAAGTCCCACATTAATGATTATATTTTATTTCTTTTTCTTGTTCTCATATATCATGATTAACGAAATGAACAAACAAGCAAATAATGAGATAATGTGAATTTTTGAAGATATTGGTGATTTTGATCAGGTACTTGGCCGTTCATTAGGAGCTAAGATTGGCCGGTCCCTCAAGGGGTGGGACATCGGGGTCACGACTGTCCACCTGTCATCATCATCGTCGAAACTCTTCTCATCTCTCAAAATGCCGGCCGTCCTCCCCGTGATAGAATGCCACCGCGACGAGGTCAGTGTACCCTTGCATAAACCCGGCAACACCCGTATTCACACTATCATAGCCAGCATAAATGTTTGTGTTCTGATGTGATACGGGCTATTGTAATAATGTAGGTCCGGGAGCTCCCAGCCAAAGCAGAAGTGATAGCATGGTCTGATAGGACTGGGATCGAAATGTTCAAGTATGGGGACCACATGATGGGCATCCAAGGTCATCCTGAATACACCAAAGACATTCTCCTCCATCTGATTGACCGACTTCTTCAGCGCAATTTCATTGTGGTATGTTATGTCGTCTCACGTGCACCGTTTGATTTTCACTTTCTCATTTTGAACGGGCCTTGATATGTTGATGTGCGTTATAACTATAGGACTCAATTGCCGAGGAGGCAAGGGCAAGGGTGGAGGAACTTGAGCCGGATAGGGAGATGTGGAAGAAAGTGTGCATCAGCTTTCTTAAGGGTAGATTATGATGATAAATTTCAAGGCTGTTTAAGAGGGCCAAAAAAAAAAAAAGAAAAAAATCGTCTAAGATTTCAATTATGATCAATAAAAGTATAGGTCGGTCTCTGAATTTTATTTTTATTGATTCATTTATTTATTTACTTTATAATAGATATGGCACAATTGCACTATCTGATTGGCTAAGTTCTCTTCATAAGTCTGAGCTTGGCATCGACAAGGTGAAATTTGGAACTTTAATTACACCAAGAAGGTTTGTAAAAATATATAGGGAAAAAAGAAATTCGTATGAAGGGCACAAACATATATCAAAAAGCAGAATTTCCGAGAAAAATATATACTCACGAATTGTCAATATTCGAGAAAAGTACACTTTGTTATCAAAGTTCACGTAAATGAGTTCACAAAATCAATTGGAAGAAATGAATTTAGGAATACAATATGATGAGACATTGGGGGAGAGAATAAGTTTAAACTTCAATTTTTTTTTTAAGGGTAAGTTGTACACTTGTGCTCGGCAAGATATTTGATCGAAGGTTTATTCCATTGGAAATGCTGCTGACTGCTGAGCCTGATTTATATATATGAACAGTCAAAAACTGAGTGGTCAAATCATTTTATCTGCGAAAATAGAATGAAACTTGACGTACTACTGATCGAGTACTTGCTATTTTCTTTTATTTTCTTCATGATAGGCATCATTTGGTCAAAATTTCAAAAAAAAAAAAAAAATCTAACCAGTAAAACTCCAATTGTAAAGCCAACGGCTATCATTTGTTGTTATGGTACAAAGCTTAGATTTTGGAAAAATTAAATATCTAATTGTCAATAGAACTTGACGGCATGGCGGTGCAGCCATGAGTTCATATTTGATTGGAGATGTATTCTACTGGAGGTGCTTCTGAATCTGATTCAAGAAATAAGTCAGTTCAACAATACAACATCAAATCACTTGCGGTATATCTTTCAAATTGAAATGAAAAATTCCATTCGAAATTAACACTGCAACAGAAGTGTATGTTTTTAAAAAAGCAGTGACGGAACCAAGATTTTTGATCTGATTATAATAGACAATTGTAAACTTCAATAGCACTATTATATAAAATCTATGAGATTAAAAAAGGCCAACAATGCGGATATATTAAATAAACTGCAGACTTACTATTTTAACTTGCTGGTACAGACACCCTGCAAATAACTTTCTACCTCACAAAATAAATTTATCTTGACTATCTTTTACCTATTTGAAAGAAGTTTCGATCGTCCTTGAAAGTGATAGTTAAAAACGTCAATGAATGGCAAATCCCTGTAGTTAGAGATGATAATTACACGAGAAATACAAGAGTACATAATTTTTATGTAGTCATCCTCTTCAGAATATTTGACTCATCAATTAAGGAATGCATCTTGCTACTGTACCCTAATTATACTAACTTAAGAAACCTCGAGGATACATACGAAACTCCAGACTATTTCTAGATAAAAGCATAGTTGCATTGTTTTTATCTAATGGATTGTCGTGGCTGTCAATTTCCATATCTTTTTCCCACACCCTTCGTTGCATTTTTTCAATTTCTAAGGTTCATGTTTAGTTTTTCATTATAAAAAGATTTAGTTTCATCAAAACAATTGAGTGAATACAGGCATAATTTGAGAGAGAAATTAACTTTTCTAAACACAAGTATCCAGCTAAAGCTACCTTAGCTGGAGCATGAGCAATTATATTATAATCTAATTTTCAACACAATGGTTATCCTCTACATCTTGTCCTGAATATCAGCAATAGTCTAAAAGATTTCAGTTTTGCTGCTTTTCTTGTGGAAAACGATATCAACCACATCTTGGCAGTCAATTTCTATAATTAGAGGAAGTAACTCTGCATATATTGCAATTTGCATGCCCAAATTAACAGCTGCTCTTCTACATGAGCTACATCTTCACTGAACTTCATTCGTTGAACGGTTGTTATTATTATAATTCCATCTCCATCCCTAATCACCACCCAAGCCTTGCTTGATGTTTATCTTTACTAACTGCTACATCTGCATTGACTTTGAAATAGCCCGATGGAGAAATCCAACTTGATCTCCTTTCCAGTCTCTTGCTGCCAATCTCATGTTTAATTGATGATTGGTTTTTAGAATTTTTTGGGAAAATGTCTACTATTTTTAATTTTAAATCATCTCGCCAAAGTATTTTCACATTCAATTTCCTCCCATATCTTACTCTTTTTCAGTCGTTCATTTTTAATATAATTAAAATTGATGTCCTTCAACTAAAATATTTAGAAGACGAGAAAGAGATATTTAGAGTATAAATATTCACAAACAAAAATTTTGTTGTTTTTTTTTTTCACAATATTTGTGTTATAGACATTCAAATGTGGTATCATGTGAGGAGAATTTTTCATCAAAACTTTGTGCTCGACAAGGGAAATTATCAAATCACTACATTTCTTTTAAAAGTTCATATAACCATTATGAAATCTTAACAATTGCTTTGCTCCATCTAACCTTTCAAATGTTGTCATTTGATCACTTTTTAGTTAACTCTATAAAACGTGTTAATATTGATCCCAAGTATGAGATAGAAACTTTGTCCCATCGTCACGTATAATCAACTAAATCTCAATCTACTTATTCTTGATGAGCAGGGACATGACCAGGATTTGGAAATGAGTTATGGGCCCAACAACTTTTAAAGTCCAAATGGAAACTTGCCACGCAGTCACATTATAGAGTACAACTGCGTGCATTTAATTAACATCTTATTTAAAATATAATATCATTTTAAAAATTTAGATAGCAATATATAACATTATAATTATAATATTTATTGATAATAAATTTATTATTATAATTGTTCTCTTGAATATTTTTTGGCGGAATTTTATGTATTGAAAATAATATATGATAATTTTATTATCAATATAATATAAAATATTTTTTCCAATATTAAAAACTATATTATCAGTTAATTTGTTCTTAAAATCTTTTAATAATAATAAAATTATTCATATAATGCAACATAGAGTGCAAACATGAATACATGATAAAATTAGGGATTTAAAAGTTAGATAAAAGATTAATAAGAAAATTGAAAATTAGAATTAACTAGTCTTACAGCTTATGGATAAATGTTGATAGATTAAATAATTGAAGAAAGTACCTTTGATTTAGAGAACTAGAATGAAATCCGTGCATCAAAGCCATGACAAATAAAAAAATGTGTTTTTATTCAAAGCAATGACAAGAAATCAAAAACAATAATGACAAGAAATTAAAAAAAAACAGAGTAAAATGAATTTCTTTTATTTTTAATTTATCTTAATGATCTTTTGTCTTTATTTAAGTTTCACAATATTCGTGTAAAAAAAAGTTTCATAATTTTAACAGTTGATCAAATTATTTAGAATTATACATTTAATCTAGAGGCAACATGAATTTTTCTAAATTACTTGAGGCACTTTCAAAAGTTTGTAATTCAAATGGGGTACTTTCTTAAATTATAAAATAAAATAATTTTTTTAATGGTTATTAAAAAAATATTAAAAGCCAGCTAGGCATATGTCCGAAATTTTAATGAGATGTTGTGATATGATTAATTAGGACAAGTACATTGTAATATGACTAATCAATATAATTATATTGATTTGTGACTAATTTATATGATGTGTTATTTTACCATAATAGAACGTAGTTAGATGATCAGGATCACATAAGATGCAACATATATAATGATGTTAGGTAATTTAAAGTCACTCATAATTTGATCCTTGATAATTGGTCCATCGATATTATAAATAAGGCAGCTTCTTCACCTAATATACAAACAAATGAAAAGTGGTGGGGGTATTTCCAGCCTGTCTTTTGTCTAATAGTCCTCAATTATAAGGCTAAAGATATAATGCAACTGAGGTATTATGCTACAGTTATAATTAATTATCAATTTAATTATAGTTGTCACCATAAGCTGAATCCTGGTTGATTGCAAATGTGATATGGTACTACAGTTGCAACATAGCCAGACCCCAATTATAAATACACCCCATAAAAATCCTTAAATTATATTATTTTAAACAAACCCCACTTATTACCGATATTACCCTTGCAACAACTATTTTTCTTCGTTCCGTTTGGTCTCCACAAGCATCTTTACAAGATATAAGAGCAAGCCAAGGACACAAGAAAATTAAAAATAGGAGCAACCGAACTGTCATTATCAATTCATCGTGAAGATATATCCACCCGACATTGAAATTTTAGCACGCAAAATAAACTTAAAATTTTTAGTTTTATATGGTATTGTATTTTGTAATTTAATTTGATGCCATCATACTCATTTTCAAGGTTTTTATTATTAAAATACCAGTACACGATGGTTATGTCTGCTTTAATCTGTAGCTTATTTTTATTATGTTACGTAGTTCTTTTTGCACTATTTTATTATTTTGTTTTACCATTAGCCAACAACATTTTTGTTTATTATGCTGTTGATTAGGAAAATAAAGAGTTTGCTTGGATTTGATTAGGAAATATCACCAACCAACAAAAACTTTAATACTTATCCGGATTATTTCTCTTCATAGTTAATCCCCTCCTACTTTGGTTTCAATTATCTCTTGTATACTTCTTATATAATGACATTATAAAGGGGAAATTATCAATCATTGATCTTAAGTCAATGCAGTTATTAAAAATACTATAAAAATTTAAATATTTTCAATTTTTTACCTTAAGTTTATAATATTATCAATCTTCTACCAAAATGTTAATCACCGTTCATAATTGATGATGTCATAAAGATAATTTAGACATTTAACGATCTAAATAGTGAAAAATTTTCAGTCACCCACCTTAAGTAAACCCTGTTGTCATAAGTGTTATGAAAGTTTGAATTTGTTCAATTTTCTACCTTTTAGTTTGTAATTTGTATAAACTATTCACCAAAACATTAACTGGCTTTTATAGTTGATTGCAAGGGTAATATAGACGTTTAACATACTAAATAAAATATTATATTTATAATTAATATTCAATTAAATACACTTAACAATCTAACTTCTTTATTAATTAAAAAAATACCTATCACAAATAAAATCTAATTTATTTTTCTCAATTTATCCTCACAAATTTACATAATCAAATTAATCAACAAATTATTCTAACCCTACTTCATAAGCACTCAATCAACAAACTACCTTAAACCCTAATTCATAAACATCTAATCAATCCAATCCTTAAATACGATTTCATAAAAGCAATGTCGTAGGTCAGTATTGCCTCTGATCTTTGTTGTCGCTTCGGCCAGCCGAATAGCTGCAACCACCATAAGACTCTGCAATGATCAGTCTTTATAGTTCAATGCATATTTTTGTCAATTATTGCCGATGGTTAATGGATTTAGCGATGCAGGATGTTGTTAGTAAAGGATTTGATACAATTTCTGTGTTGATTTTATGAACTCTAAAAATTTAGACAAAGGGAAGATAAGGAAGAAGATAGTGAGATG
The DNA here is from genome assembly GCA_030444775.1 of Atalantia buxifolia. NCBI lineage: Eukaryota > Viridiplantae > Streptophyta > Magnoliopsida > Sapindales > Rutaceae > Atalantia > Atalantia buxifolia. The sequence goes on from CM059838.1 coordinate 26,731,291, forward strand.
TATTTTATTTTATTTTTTTATTTTATGTTGTTGATGAAGGGTTTGATACACATTAGGTATGTTTGGTGCATGGAATTGTATGGTATTATAACATTATTCACGTTAGTTTAATACAAAGAGACATTTGGTAAAATTTGAGACCTCACATTATAATGCACCATAATGAGGCATTTGGCCGCATTACGCAAACCCGAGAGAACCTCGGGTTTGCGTAATGCGGTGACTTTTGCCTCAATTGAGGCAAATTTATTTTATTGAAATATTATAAAAATAAATTATTTTATTATTAAATACTAATATATGAATAAAATATAAAAATAAATTATATGATAATATTATTTTATTTAATAATACTATATTCTATTATAATATTATATTTATATATTAATGATTCATATAAAAATAATATATTAATATTATAATATTATTTACATTAATTTAATTTTAAATTAATATTATTTAAATTTATTTAAATTTAAATATTTATAATTATTTATATTAAATTATAAATTTATTAATATATAAAAATGTAAAAATAACAATATATTATAAATTAAAATATAATTTAATATTATTGAATAATAATTTATTAATTTATATTAATAATTATAATATAAATTTATTATTTACATATAATATTAAATTTTATAAATTTTATTTTATTATAATTATAATACAAATTTTAGAAATTTAATCATTAATTTTTAACATTTACTAAAAAAATTGTTAAATTTCTAAAATTTAAGATTTCTATATTTATTATTTTTCTAAGTATTAAAAAATATTATTTTCCAATTATTTAATTTAATTAATCACAAAAATTAATACAACCAAATATAGTTTAATTAAAAATTAATCAAGATGATTCAAAACCAAACATTGTACAGCATTATTATAATACAATACTAATGCAATACACCCGTATTAAAATAATACAATACAACATAATACAATACAAAGATACCAAACGCACCCATTGTGTTGAAGTATTAGACTTGTCGGCAGATTTTGTTTTGAAACAAAGAGTTTGATGGGTTTCGATATTTTATTTTTGTTTTGTTTTCTTTAATCTTATTTTATTATTTATGGTGCAAAGCAAAAACGCTTTTCAATTCAAGGATAAAATAGAATGATTATTTTAATTCCATTAAATATCCTCACCATATACAGTGCTAACGTTTTGATAGACGGACGGTACAAACTGTCAACTTAGGTTAAAAGAATTGAACAAAATCAAATTTTTATAATTTTTTTATAATAAGTTAAGATAAATGATTGCTAATAAAATAATAATTACGGACCCAACCTAAACCAAAACAAAAATCTCATTCCGCATACCATACCACATTAATTGGATTACCAAATTCTGGCCCAAACACGATAACTTCTCCATGATCATATATAAAATTAATTCAGTTCCACCTCATGAAACACCAACGTCAGATTTGATCACATATTCAATGAGGGTCTAAAAGATGAAATTTTCAATTCAATACCAAATATCAAGGTTCAGTGGTTTCCCATAAAAATTATTAATGCGAATCCTTGTAAGGGATTACAGCTTCATCATCATCACCAAAAGAAAAAGGACAAAGTTCAAAGCTGAAAATCCATTAAATGGCAATCCAAAGGCAAAGCACTTATGCGCCCATCACGGATCCTGAGTTCTTCCTGCACTCAGCAAGCATATCCATGTAGAACTGACACTTGCTGATGTCATTTCCAAAGTTGTTGATGCACTACAAGAAAATTGAAGTAAATAGAAGTCAGTACACATGAAAATTAATATTTCAATAGTTTCCACATAAAAATCAATTTATTTTATTTGACAAGCATCACAAATAAAACATCCAGTATGAAATATGAAAGTTTAGGCTGTAAATATGTGAAGAAAACAAAGAACAGGGAGTTGAAACATTGAAACTAAGCTCTTAAGCCACAACTCCTTGAAAAGAAAATCCAACTACAAGTCTGTAGCTTCTTTAACCTAAAGACCAGCATCTAAGCATCTAGCAAACGTCTGGAAGCATTGGATCAAATACAAAGACACAGCACATAAACACACAAGGTTTTCATAAAATGACAGAGGAGTTAACTCTTTTACACACCATCAAAATGTAATTTACTCTAAGAGGAAGAACCACACACAAAAAAGAGTAATATAATAGATTATTTGCAAATAATTAATCAGAAGGGAAAAAACCACTAACATCTTGGAATGCCTTGGAGTGGATGCCGCAAGCATCAGCACTGGCAAAACTGTTTGTGCCAGAAGCTGGGGCAGAAGCTGCAGCCTCAGAGACCACAGTTTCATGCTGAATAGTACGAGGACCCATGACAGAATCGACTGCTCTGTGTGCCATAGCACTTCCAGTACCAAATGCCATACCTGTAACGCGAAGACAACGGAAGTTAAGACTTGTTCCGTGACTAAAGGCAGAAGTTATCATGTAGCAAGCTTATGCATATTTTAATAGACTTGTGATCTTCACATACCCTGAGCTATGGTAGAGCCGATGCCTCCAAGCATACTACCACCGCTCTGAGCAGGAGCTGGAGGAGGAGCATGATGAACTGCATTAACAAAGCAGCATCAGAACCAAAAAGAAAAAACAAACCCATTAAACCAACAGAAAATATACAAGCACAGAGATATTTAAAACCCAAAATAAATGCTGCAAGGTCCTTCGCAACAATCCTAATGTAAAAGTCTATACCTGGCTTTGGGGTGGGCTGCGTGCGGCAGGACGAGGGGCAGATCTTCCTGCAAAAGAAGTGTTTGCGTTAGTAGAGTCATTGCTTCACCAACAATAAAGTAGATGTATTAGACAGTTTATAAAGAGAAATGACGAATCAACAAAAATTAGCACAAAACAAAGAAGCCCAATTCAGCTAATTAAAGTGAAGACAAAATCCAGCTTCAAACATAGGCCGTGGTCATTTATGTATTCTGTGCTTCTCTTTTAGGCATATAAGAATACAAATCATATTACACATAACAAATCTTCCATCATACCAAGGCAGGCATAACAATCTTCTGGTGTCTAACAAGAACACAGCACCAAATGCTCGATTAATTTGCAAACGCAAATGGAAAGAAGTAATTAACAGCCAGGTTTAAAAAGAGTGGAATGCTTAAATGCATATAACAAACGCTATAGTGTTACAGATATAATATATAAATCAGTTTTTTTTTTTTTTCTAAAGAAAAGATATTTCAAAAGCCTACAAGCTAAGATCCCAAACTTCCATACTAAACCCTAAAAATATAGAGCCTTTTACATTGCAAAAAAAAAAAAAAAAAAACCTAAACTTTCAATCATCTAGAAACAAATCAGCTACAAAAACTTTGACTTCGTCGACTATACTCATTTTCGAAACAAACCCATTTTTTTTATTTTCCTTCGGCTCTTTCTCATCAAACCAATAAGTTGCCCAAATAAAAAAGGCAAGAAATGAATCTAACCGCCTAGAAATAATACAACACAAACTAATAATAGATCTGATAGGGGAAACAAACCTCCGGAGCTACGGCGAGGCATGATTAAATGATAGAGGCGGCGAACGGTAAAATATGGAATTTTCTAGAGAGGGGTTTTGTTTCTGGTATGTGGATTTTTTCAATGCGAAAATTTGGGGTTCACCGAAAACCCTCGAGGCCATTTTATAGAGTTGAAAATGGTGATTGGCTGTGGTCAAAATCATTTGGACTTAACAGGTGTCAGCATTTTATTGGTCAGCTGTTTGATGAGCAGAATTTTGGGCTAAGCTGTCAACGATCGATGTGCAAGTATACCGTGGGGATGACCGTGCGGAATTATTACCTGTTGAAGATGCCATGTCTTTGCTTTTGATAAGTTGACGATAGCATCTCTGTTACCTGGATTTTTGGATATTTTATAAAAAAATGTAGGGTCTTTGACTTTTTCCTTTTTCGTTTTATTTTTATTTTTACCTTTCAAGAAAAAAAAAAAAAAAAGGAGAATGGAATCAACAATATGAATATTCGGCTGTAAATGACACTACATTTATTGGGCTTTTGTTGGGCCTCTATGGCTGCATATAACTTAATTTATTTATAATTTCTTAAAAAAGCGATTTTTTTACATGCAAAACATTTTTTAGGAAGAAAACAGTGGGTATTAATTATAATAGAAAATATTTATTTCTAAAACATATCCTTTTCTGAATTGTATTATAGCCTTATTTCAAAATAATAATATTATGTATATGGAAATATCTGCAAGACAGCAAGAGTGTATTTCTTTTTGAAAATCTTGCATAAATGAAAAAAATACTAATATTTAAGTTACCCTTAACACAGATAAAATAAAATAAAAACTCGAGTTTATAAATTTAAATGTATTTATTTCAAAAGATTATATTCATCTAGATTTCAGCCAAATCTAAATTTATTCATACTAAGGGTCAATTGTTATACTTTTAAATTGTTTGTTTTAGTTATAAATATTCTCTCTTCTATGATCTTTTATAGTGCGATTCTGAGTGAGTATTGAAATGGACTAGAATCAGAAATATATTATTATTATTATTATTTATTATTATTATTATTATTATTATTATTATTATTATTATAAAAATCAATATATTAACTAATTATAATACTTTATCACTAACAACAACAAAAACAACAACAACAATAATTTCTAATTTTAATAATGATCATTTTGTATTTTAATCATCATCATCATCATCATCATCATCATCATGGTGGTGGTGGTAAAAAGTATAATAATCAATTAATATATTATCATTATTAACAATAATAACAACAACAACAATAGCAATCATCATCATCAAAACAACAACAAAATAATCAGAATAAAAACCATCATCATCAAGAAAATAATTAGAATAGAAGATCATCATTAGCAACATAATAATAAGAATAATAATTATCATCATTTTTGCACAAATGAAAATACAAAAAAATCATCATCATCATTTTAAAAAAGAAGAAAATATCATCATCATGGGCTGCAACGGTTACCAACGAGGGTAGCTTGGCTATTACTTCCATGTGAGATCGCCTGGTGAGTGTTGCTGCTACGATTTGGGAGCCACTACTTCAGTGCACTAATGATGCAATTTGTACTGCTGTTCAACGCGAATTGGGGAGCTGCTACTTTGGCACAAGCTAGAAATGTGTGGTTACGATGGAGGCTTGTTTGTAAGGGTTCAATATAGGCTTTTTCAGGTGATCTGGTTGCAATGGGGGCTTCCTCAAGGATTCGAAATGTTTGCCTTTTTTTTGTTATTTATATTTTTTTAATTTAGTGGAGGGTATGTTTGGAATTTTAAAATTTTGGTGGGGCAAATGTGGTAATTCTAGGAGCGAGAGATTGTTTTCCAACCTCCTTGGGAATTAGTCTCTTACTCCACGTTCTAAATTGGGGTGAGCCCCATGATTTTGATTTCGTTCTTATCTCTTTTTTTGCAAAGTAAACATTATCAATGATTGATTCGAACTTTGATTCCTCTATTCAGGAAACATATCATTAAAGTAATTAAACTACTAGTTTACTTGGTTGATTAAAAAATACAAGAAAATTAAAAAGAGAATGTACTCTTCATCAGGAGAATGTCTATCTCTCTGTTCATGAGGGAGACTAAACATTACATTCTCTCTTTGATTTTCTTATATTTTCTGATCAATCAAACACTAACTTAAATGTCAGAGTACCTTTTGCAGGTACATAATCCATCCTTGAAGCTGTGGAAGCTTTAAGGCAAGGATAAGATTGTCATTTCCTAGTATTAAAGGAAGTTTGCTCCTGCAATAACAGAACCAACAATTAGAGAGTCATTTGTTAGAATAATAATTAAATCTTTGGTGAAGGCCATTATTTATAATTCGGGAATATTCCTGCTTTGTTTAATCAAGAATCAACAACGGAGAATATGCGGAAGCTTCTGAAACCCATAATGGTTAATTGCTTTATAGAATTGTGTGGTTTGTTTTCCGGATCAATAAGTTCTCTTAGAAAATCCTTTAAATTTCTCTCGTATTCTCTTTGATGATGGAATGTTAGAATAGAACGATACGTGTGATCTAGGGACCATAACAAATTATGTAAATAACTTTTCCCGTTGTCTTTAGGTATTTCTATTTCAATTTATCATACAAATTAAAATTATCATTAAGTATCTCCACATTAAAGGCACACACCCATTTACATACATTGAAGCCCATATTACAGTAAACTTTAATAGATCACTTTTAATTGGACTTAACCTTTTATGACAATCTGTAATACATAATTATTCATATATAAGCTCAAAGTTAGATTAAGGATCGAACATCCTTGTCAAAATTTCCCTAGATTCATGTAGCACATTAAACAAAAGACTAAATAATATGATAATCTGTCAAAGGTATCAAGAAACATTACAAATTGAGGAGGCCACAATGGGTATGTATATATATAATATTTTAGTACATGAGCACATGAAAAATGAAAATTGCTAGCACATCAAATGAAAAATGGATTTTGAATATATTGCTTGTTAGAGAATTTTAATTTCACCTAAGATTTCGCAAGCAAAAATTTAAACAAATAATAAATAAATAAAAGATGGAGAATAAAACTAATCACATAACATAATAATTTACGTGGAAAAATCCTATACCGGAGAAAACCCACTTTATTTGTCGCCAAGGACAGCAACAAAAAAATCTATTATGTGAAAAATTATTACAATCACTTTAAAATTTTACCTCACACCCAAAACCCTAATGACATCCAATCTTTTAATAGACCTCTGATTTTCCTTGCACTAGAATTGTCTACTTACAAAGAACTGATTGTTATATTATACAAACAAGTGAATTCAACCTCCTATACATAGTGATTATTTCTTGTTGGAGGAGTATTCTTTTCTTATACTAGTTTTATTTTTCCTCGAATAAGTCAAATCTCGAAGGAGAAATTACTTATTCCTAAAATAAAAGTCTTGCTAAATAAGAAAATATCTTAGGAAATCTTTATTGAAAAATAAAATATATTTCTTAACAATCTCCACATTGGCGAGTTTTCCAATTAAGTAACAAAACATAATCCACCACGTATCCATACATCTATACTGTCTCCATTTTCTTTACTCCACCCAAAACTACACTCACATAGTGTAATACTCGTTGTTTTTATTATTTATTTATTTATTAAATACCCTATTTTAAAAGGTTTCCTTAATGGGTAAGGGTTTTAAAAAGGCTTGGCCTATAAAAACCTCCTCTATGTTATTTTGTTTTTCAAAACCCTAGAAGCTAATAAAGAAAAGAATACGGTAGCCACATAAGAGTGAATTCATATTTTTGAATAAGAAAAAGGAAGATTTTGATTGTGTTCCTATTTTCCATTAAAGGAGTTTTTGAGTTTGGATTTTGTCTTGAAGGTGGGAAAGAATGATTTTGTATGTGTTGTATTTATAAAATTGTGAAAAGTATGATCATGTATTGATTTATGTGTGTTTGAGTGGAAGTAGTGCTATTGTATTATCCTATAAACTGTGAAGCAGTACAGATTGAACTTCATATGATTCTTTGTTTTCATCGAGTATCATGCATAAATCTAAACTATATTAAACTAGACATCTTTATCTTTCTATCTATAAGTTTATTGTTCAAAAACTCATTATATATAAAACTGTTTTGATTTTTGAAGTTGGAACACTAATGTTGGAAAATTTTGATTTTCAACAAGTAATTCTCACTTCTATAATTTATTTTATAACCCAAACGACTTCTGAAAATTCTGGGAATTTTTATTACTATACATATATAAAAATCACTAAAAATCGTAGAGTTGGGTTGCCGCAATCGAAACTGTTTTCCAAAATTGCGGGCTGATATTAAAGCGAGTTTGGGTTACTTTTTCATCGTTAAATGCCTCATAAATTTTTAATTCTGATTCCTTTTTATCTTTTCTGACCGTTAAAGTTTGAATCATTATTTTTGAATATGTATAACTAAAGATATGAATTTTTAATCAGTGAGTCCTCTATATGTCGTCATTTGGACAATTTTGATGTTTTTGGTGGAAAATTAATTTTCAGATATGATTATTAACTCTAATTAATATTGTTAAATTTTGTATCGAATACCAACATGTTGATAGTAGCTTTTTGTAATATTTGTAATTTTTCGACATGTTTATAGTTTGATAGAAATCAGCTCTGTATAATGGTTTAGTATAGTTAGTGAATTGATGTGCTTAGGAAAGAGTACATGGTTTAATGATTTTTGGGTTTTCATATCTAGGTTAGAATTGAATAAGATATTGATAAGCATTTTGTCTTGATAATTATAAACCAAAAGTGAGCTCGTGTGATTGGGGTTATTGTTGATTGTATTGGATCGAGATAAATAAATTCATGCATAATTTTTATTATAAGTATGTATGTAAATATTTATGAATAGAATAATGTTGCTCAAATGGTTAGGCAAATTATGGTTTTAAAGCTATTTTAAAATGTTTTCTTAAATTAGCTTTAAAAATAAGTTTAAAAATACTTGTTTTTCTATAAAATGTTTTTCTAAAAATATTTATAAAGTTTTGCCAATTCAATGTCCTATAAGGGTTTTATCGAAATATTCTTGAATGATTGATATTAAAAGACTTGAAACTATTTTTTAAGGTTTTAGCTTATTGTTCGTAATTACCATTATTGAAATTATTGAACAACTAGTTGTATTGCATGTATCTATTGATGATTATTGCGGGGGTAAAGTACCCTAATTGAACTATTAGCCGATCCATTGGGAGTACAAGTGATATATTGAACTATTGATCGGTCACTGGGGATACAGATGATACTATGTGGCATGAGCAAATTGAACGAAAGAAATGTTTTATTGATAAAAGATTTCTTACGCGATTATTTATTGAAAATGATTTTTACATTATGCCTTACTTGATTATGAGTTACATATGATTATAAAATAATTGTTATTTTCTGACTTATGGTACATAATAATAATAATTATATACTTTTTGTATTATTAACCTTATGCTTGAGTTTGCTTACTGAGTTTATGGCTCACGTCTTGTCTCCAATATTTTGCAGATTGATTTTAGATATATGGGCTTTTGGTCTAGTGGAGGGATTTGTTAGCTGAAAAACTTAGGCATTTTCTAAATGAATTAATTATAGCTATTTTGACTATTGCTTAGAGTTTGATTTTATTTCGGAGGATTATTGATTTATTTATTATTTTGAAGAATATGTTTTGTTTATGGACAACATTGACTTTATATGGGATTAGTTATAAGATTAATGTTATAAGACTTCATTCCAAATTTCTCTTGAGTTTTTCTTGGGTGAATTTGGGGTGTTACACATAGGGTTTATGAAATCGATCCATATAGGTAAAATCTTATCCTCTATCCAAAGAACTATAATTATCTATTTCAAGAATTATCATACTTTCCTATATCTAGAGTACATATATTCAGCACATGTCGATCACCTTGTGAAAATACGCTCTCATGTTTGGCTTCCTTGAGAGTCTTCAGTCATCATGCCTTGTTTACAATTCTTGTATAATTGCCAACAATAACACATCCTCTTCCATGGCATGCTGAAAAGATAAAAAGTCTCTCATAGAGAAAAGAGACACAACACTAGCTGACATTATCAATATCTCCAACTATTGATTTAGAGTTATTTGCCGAACTTGCCTTATTACGACAATCTTCTTTTAGGTGCCTTGATTGTAATCGGTTTTATATCGTCCTTGTTTTCCTTATGTAATCAGATTGAATCAATATATCTTTGACTAGAACTTGGAATAAGGCAAATTTGATTCTTCCATCAAACTTTCTTATTTCTAACTTCACAGGTTTGAAAACCTCTTTCTTGACATATTTTATTTTATGTTGGAACCGACTCTAATACCACTTGTTAGAGAATTTTAATCCCACCCAAGATCTTGCAAGTAAAAATATCAAACCAATAATGAACATAAAATAGATGGAGAATAAAACTATCACATAACACAAGAATTTACTTGAAAAACTCTTATATTGGAGAAAACCACAGCCGCCAAGGATAACAAGAGAAAAATCTATTATGTGAAAATTTATTACGATCATTTTAGAATTTTTCCTCACACCCAAAACTTCAATATCATCCATTCTCTCAATAGACCTTCGATTCCCTTGCACTAAAAATTGTCTACTTATAGAAAATTAATTATTGTATTATACAAATAAGTGAGCTCAACCTCCCCTATATATAGTGATTATTTCTTATTGAAGGAGTATTCCTTTTCTTATACTAATTATATTCCTCTTTGAATAAGTCAAATCCCAAAAGGAAAATTACTTAATCCTTAAATAGAGCCTGCTAAATAAGAAAATATTCTAAGAAATTGTTACTAAAAATAAGACATATTTCCTAACATTATTGAACATTCAATGCACCATAAGGCAACTCGTTTGATAATAGATATATGAAGGTCCCAACCATGAAATAAGATGTAACCATGGACCTAAAACATCATTAGCTAACCAATACTACCACACTTTTGAAGTTTTAACTTAATAAGATTGCACAAACCAATTGACATTATCAATGCAACACCTTTGAAGTTTTAACTTAATAAAATTGCATACACTAGTTGACATTATCATTAGAACATTACAGTAGTGTGTGGAAGGAAAATTAAATAACTTTTGAATCTAGATTAATGGTCTATTTGGGATTGCTTTTGGCAAGCTCAACAAGTGATTTTGAAAAGTTGAAAGTCAATTTTAGTATTTGGTAAATTTTTTTAAAAGTCAATTTTGGCAAAATGATTTTACTCTCCAGCAAATTTTTTTAAGAGCAAGGAAAGAGTAGTTTTTAAAATCTAATTTTGAGAATTACTTTTATATTTAATACAATTCTATATATATCTTCATATAGAATTGTATATATATCTTCATATAATTTTTTCACATCTTATCAAAAAAATCTTCATATATATATATATATATATATATTATAAAAATTTAAAACTATCTTTATTAATTAAAAATAAAATCATTATTTTTAAAGAGATCAATATTATTACCAATTATATTGAGATAACAAAATAAAAAGTAAAAATAATAATATAACATATTTATTTAATCATCAATTATTATAAATTCACAATAAAAAAATTTTATATATAGGTTTATAAATGTGTAAATAAATTTTATTTAATATTTTGTCTAATTCAATCATTTACATTTTTATAACAGTTTAACAATAAGATTTATCAAATATATATGATTGTTTTTAAACTCGCAGAGATTTAAAAATAAATTTTATTAACTTTTAACTAATTATCTTTACAACTAATTATTTCTACAATAATACTAACATCAACTATTTTATATCATTATAAATTATCCCCAATAGGACTTGTCGAGGCTTCGGTGCGAAAAGAAGCATATTTAGTCTGCATTAATCACCAAACCATCAAAAGGCTCACATATAGGGTCAAAAGCAGCATAAGCATTTAAAGTTTTCCCCAAAAGAAATCTTTCATGTCCAATTTAATCAGTGAATAATTTTTTCTTTCTTTCGGGATATTATCATTTTACCATCTAAAGTTATACATATTATGTCAGATCCATGGATTGTTGAAAAGTATATTTTACCACCAAACATTTGTGCGGTTATTAGTTTACTATCTTTTCGTTAAAAAATATTATTGTTTAATTGAAAATGAGTTAAAAGTCGATTTTACCTCAGGAGAATAAAAGATAATTTTACCCTTTGAAAAGAAAGAAACAATGAACAAAAATAAGATTTAGAAAATAATTGAAAATTGTAATTAATAAAAATAATGAATACAAACGACAAAAAAACAATTAATAAAAATTCTACTTCAAAATTAATATTACAATCTATGAAATTCAAGTATTAATCACAGCTAAAAATAATAACAATTTAATTAATAAAAATAATAATTATTTAATTAAGGAAAAAAATTAATGAGGAAGAGGAGTTGATTTTAGGGTTATCAATTTCCTAATTCTTTAATTATTCCCTTGAAATTTTTAACTTTGTTTTATTGTTTATTTTACATTTACAATGCAATGTTTTGGCTTGAACAGAAAATGTCTTTGATGCTCTTATGATATTGGCAAAATATCAGTAAATTTTAACGTTTTTAATCGAAAGGTGGTAAATTAATAACGACGCAAACCTGTGATGGTAAAATACACTTTTTATTAAATTATGGTATTAATATGACGTACGAGAATAACTTTGGTGGTAAAATGATAATATCCTTTTCTTTTTTAAAAGGCAGCTCCCAAAAAAAAAAAAAAATAAAAGATGAGTTTTATTACAAAAAAATAAACTACTAATTAAACCCAAAAGCATTTAGTTTTTGTTTATCTACTCTCCTTGTGTTGATGCTTTTAATTTTTAAAGATACAAATTTGAATGTATATCATACATATCTATTACTGGAGCTTCATTTTGAAATTAAGGCTCTTAGGTTGCATCAAGAGTTTTATTTTGTTAATTTGAATTCTGAATTTCCGTGCATATGGCAATTATTTATATAAAATGAAATGATTTTATATTTATTTTTAATACAGAATAGTGTTTTATTGCTATAATGTAGCCACCAAATACACCCTAAATACATCTATCTTTTTCTTTTTTTTTAGAGAAGTAAATACATCTATCTTACTCAAATCTATAACTCTTATGTATAGTAATTCTTGTTCACCAAGAAAGAGGAGGAGCGTTTTACAATTTGACCCATGGCCAAGATAAACCATTTATATTTTCATTTAAATTTTTATGTTTAATATGAAATTTTAAATCTGTAATAAAGTAAAAATCACAACAGGTTGATACTCTGTGACAGAGATAGGCTAACCTCTCCAATGATACTGCCAAATGCAAAACTGAAATTGAGAACAGAAAATCAAAGCAAAACGCTCCTGTCCCTCAATAATTTTGAATTCACAAAAATATATATATTTTTTAATAAAATTAAAATAATCAATCACAATTCACGCAGAACACACGGCGTCCTCTTTTTCTCGGTTCACCCACAACACAAACACAAAATCAAAAGGGGCGCACGTTAACCCCTAACACCCCCGCTCATTTTATCCTCCGCCTCCATTCGTTCGAAATTCCCCTCCCACCACACACGCACACCACTTGCATCACACTGCTGCTTATTCAATCGATCAAAAGATCCCCTTCCATCTCTCTCTCCCCCGAAAACGGCATAGTTTCATTATTTCAAAACACTAATTTTTACAAAAACCTAGCTTTCTGATCTATGGCTGACGAACCAGCTACAAACACGACGGCTGCTCAATCGCAGCCGTCTGCGGTGCCGTTGGGAGGCTCTGTGATACCTTTGGTCAACAAGCTGCAGGACATATTCGCGCAGCTGGGGAGTCAGTCGACGATCGAGCTGCCGCAGGTGGCGGTGGTTGGTAGCCAGAGCAGTGGCAAATCGAGCGTGCTCGAGGCACTCGTAGGTCGCGATTTCTTGCCACGTGGTAACGATATTTGCACGCGCCGCCCTCTCGTGCTTCAGCTCTTGCAGACCAAAACTGATGAGGAGTACGGCGAGTTCTTGCACTTGCCTGGAAAAAGGTTTTATGATTTTTCCGAGATCAGGAGAGAGATTCAGGTGGTTTTTCTTTTACTAAGTTCATTAAGTTTATGTAAATTGTTTAGAGAGTGTGAGAGAAGTAGCGAAAGTAGAAAATTTCTTCATTAAATAATTGATCTTTTTTGAAGTTGAACACATGAGGATAGAGAGTTTAAGTTAATTTGTTGAGTGTAATGTTCCTTAGGTTTATTCGCGTGTTATTGAAATTATGATGTGCCTGTTCTTAGTGAGGTTGAAAATGTGAAATTTAGCTTTGGTAACTTCAGAGACAAGAAAGGGATAGTTACTGTCTCTACGGATATAAATGTTGGTTAGTTAATTAAAAGCATTTGCTGAAAGTGTTTTCAGTTTCTAGTGGTAGGGCTGTTTTCTTTAGTTACTTGACAGACCTGATGTAACTTGGTTTGAAACCTGAATGAATTGGTAAACATGAGGATATTTAATTAAGAAAATCCAATGAAAGAATTATTTGGTGACATGAAATGATTTAGAGGTGAGTGTTTCATAGTTAAAAAGTTTTTTTTTTAATTTTTTTATTTCCAATGTAGTGTTGTAAAAGAAGTGAGGGTGCAGTAGCTATTGTAAACCCGTTTTAGGAAGTTTATCTGCTTCTGTCTCTGCAATGCTTTCGAGGACTTACTTTTGAAGAGTGACTCATTTCTGGCAATACCATGGGGCAAAGTTGGATAGACGTTTGAGATAATGATGTTTTCTGGGATTTGGACATAGCGGGAGTGAGTGGGACTGCCATTTTTCTGTGGTCTTCTAGCGTTAAGTGGAGTTCTCCTGATGGACTTGCCTATCCATTGAATTTTCTGTGCAATTGCAATGCTTGGAAATGTTGATGCTGCAAAATTTTATTAAAATAGGAATAGAGTTTGCAACTATGATAGATTTCAAACTACACTTAAACAACAATGAAGTAGATAAGGTTTCCCCTCTTAGCTCTTAGGAGATAAAGTGATCCTAATACCCCTGTTCAACAATATTGCGTGATGGTTTTGGAGAATTTGATGCCATTTTAGATAGTTGCATATATGTTGGCAGGAGGATGAATGTATGTACTCTTATTAAATTTACCATGAATTTATGTACTCTTATTGAATTTACCAATTAACTTAAGTTTTCTCAAGTTTTACTGAGTAAATTTGTATAATTTTAATGATTGTCTATTTCCTATAAGTCATTCTTTGCCTATAATTTTTATTATTTGGGAGCCCCTATGTTATCTTTCATGTAACATACACACTCCACAACAACCACAAAAATTATGGGCCATCACAATTTGTGTGGTTGTTGTGGAGTGTGTATGTTACATGAAATGTAACATAGCATTTTCCTTATTATTTTTTTTATAATTCCAATTTCCTCCAGGCTCAAACTGACAAGGAAGCTGGAGGAAACAAAGGTGTGTCGGACAAGCAAATCCGTTTGAAGATTTTTTCACCTCACGTTCTTGATATCACACTTGTGGATTTGCCTGGTATAACAAAGGTCCCAGTTGGTGAGCAGCCTGCTGATATCGAAGCACGAATTAGAACGATGATTATGTCATACATCAAGCAACCAAGCTGTCTAATTCTCGCTGTTACACCAGCAAATTCAGATTTGGCAAACTCAGATGCTCTTCAAATTGCTGGAATTGCTGATCCAGATGGTAACATCTTTATTCATTATCCATTCTGGGTTTGTTGCATGCTTTTTTCTTTTTACACTTACCCGCTACATTTCTGTTGGCAGGTTATAGAACCATAGGCATAATCACAAAGGTGAATTTAGAATGATTTATCTATATATTGTTTGACCGACATTTGCTGGATGTTCCTTTTTCTAATGAGGTTAGATATATTTTCTTTGTGACTTCAGTTGGATATTATGGACAGAGGTACTGATGCCCGTAATTTGTTGCTTGGAAAAGTGATTCCCCTTCGGCTTGGTTATGTTGGTGTTGTGAATAGGAGTCAGGAGGTAACTTTCTATTTTTGTTGGAATACTGTGTTCAGTAGTTGTGTCTCCTATTGATTTGTTTGCTTTATAGGACTTGGGTTTGACAGTTTTGGACTACACAAATTATCTTGAACTTCATAAATGCGGTTCATGTCTATTGACAACTCGTTTTGGATTTCTTACAGAATACCCAGCAAAATGCTCATGTATACTATGGTAGATGACGTAAAATCTGCACTAATCTATACTCTTTATTAAGAATCTAAGTAGTTATAACAGTTTTGTTGTGGCTGGTAGTTATCGCATTCATTAATGCTACCATTAATCTTTGATTTTTACTGTTCTCTCATGGTATTGTCATGTTGCATCATCAATCACAGTATTGTTGTTTTGCTGTTGATCTAAATGTTGTTCAATAATTTACTTAAAATTGTTCCATCATTTTGTTTCATTGACGGACTGAGATTTTGATGTACCGTTAACTGTCATTCTCATAACAGGATATTATGTTCAACCGGAGTATCAAGGATGCACTAGTGGCTGAGGAAAAGTTCTTCCGTAGTCGCCCTGTATGACTGACTGTCTACTTTGCATTGGTTTCAATTTGTTATAAATTCATCAATTTTTTCACTTTATCTTTTTTTATGCTGCTGATCAGGTATATAATGGTCTAGCAGATCGTTGTGGTGTTCCTCAGTTGGCAAAGAAGTTGAACCAGGTAGAGCATGTTAAATATTCTCTAGTGCCGAGATTGTATAAGAGTATGATTAGACATATGAAAGTAGATGTTGAGTGATCGGCATCTGGTCTCACATTTTTGCATTCTACACTTCCTTCCCTGCTCTTTGTCCTGTTTTACATTGTGTATTTGGGGACATTTCCTCTTCCGCTTCTTTATTTCATGATTTTAATATCCTCCTCATGGTATTGAGTTGCTTCTTTAAATCTGAACCTAAATTCAACTCAAAGCTGACTTTCAAACTAGATTGAGTTGGTTGTGTAGGATGATAGATCTAGGCCCTAACACAGGGCAACATTTTGATGAATCTCTAAATTCGCTATTGTATTTTACACTATTTTTTTTGCAGATTCTTGTACAACATATCAAGGCTATACTTCCTGGGTTGAAGTCACGCATTAGCTCTGCATTAGTTTCTGTTGCAAAGGAGCACGCAAGCTATGGGGAAATCACAGAATCAAAGGCATGTATGATTGTTTATTGATAGGGTCATAACAACTTGGTTGCCATCATTGGTCTTTTGATTGGCATATTATTCTCAGTTCAACATAATGAGTTTCCTCCTAGGCAGAAAAGACTTCAATGCTGCACCCCCATTCATCTTATTAGAATTCTAAATTTGTTGTTTTCGGTGCTTGAGTTTCATAATGCTTTCTTTTTCATTTCCATCTATTGTCTGCCTTTGTTTGCTAATACTTACTAATGCCTCTTACTTAATTTGAGCATGACTTGACTGCTCTTTCTCATGGATGATGTTTACTAATTTTATGACTTATTACTTGTTAACGTTTGTATTACATAGGCTGGTCAGGGAGCTCTACTCCTGAATATTCTTTCTAAATACTCCGAAGGTAAATATTTTAATGCATAATTGTTGTAATTTGTTCTGTAGACAATTTATCTTTACACAGATCCACAATTTGTATCTTGTATGTTTTGCTAAGTTGTTTTTATCCTTTATCTCAATTGTGATGTGTAAATTTCTTGTGGGAACAGCATTTTCTTCAATGGTGGAGGGAAAGAATGAAGAAATGTCAACATCTGAGCTTTCTGGCGGGGCACGAATTCACTATATTTTTCAGTCAATCTTTGTGAAGAGTTTAGAGGTAGGTATTATGACATCATGAGAAGGGGTAACTGAATTATTTAATATTGAGTCTGACACTTCATATTGGAGTTGTATGATACAGGTTTTCATCTTTATGCATTTTGTTTTGACATCTTTAGTTGAAGCTTGCTCATTTTTGTTTTGCATAATTGGTTGTTTTCAGTTCTCCATCTCGTTTATAGGATCCATCTTCCTTTGATATGCTAATGCCTCTTTTGGTTGGTGATAGGATAAGAGAATATTGTAATAGTAACAATCATTTAATTCTTTTAGATACGATCTTTAGTTCTCCTCGTCAAACCTACAGAGAATCCTGTAGCTCACATTCTTCTTGCGTGGGTCCAAATAAGTTGAATAGTCTCTTGAGTTGGCAGCATTTGACATTAAAAATACTTGACACCCAAGCCTTGGATGGATTATGTTGTATGATGAAGGTGGTAAACTATAAGGCTTATGTAAGACTTGCAACAGAGGAATTCATCTAAGCAAGTGTTGAGGGTAGAATCATTGTCCTTGGAGAGTTATGGATTCATCACAGTCGAGAGGAAGAAGGAAAGGAAGTAATAGCAGAGGCTGGAAAAAAAAAAAAAAAAAGGAGGCAGAAGCTGAAAGAAACTTAAAGCTTGCCTCTTGTAGGATTATTAATTTGTAAATAATTTTTTTATTTTCCTGACTTTGAAGAGGGAAAGACTAGATCAATCCAATGCAATTGACTAGTGCACAACAACTACTCAATAATCTCTTAATTACTGGTTTATTTGCTGATTAAATGATGCCACACTATTGTCTCTTGCTTAAATGTTCTACTTGATTTAGCAAAGGCTCAGAGGAAATGTTCGTGCTTAACATGGACCTATTGTATCTAAAATGGAAAATCCTATACACAAAGTTGTGGTCCCATATAAAAGAGCACTGAGACATGGTAGAGTAGTAATATTTCGCTGAATCTAGTCAGTGGGACATATTTATTTGTCTGTGTTTGCTTGTCAATGCATAGGAGTAATTAATGATGAAGTCAATTACTTTGAAATTACTCTGTCAACTATTGGTGATACAATTTTACCTCCCATCTCATTTTAGAATTTAATGTCATTTCTTTATGGTCCTTGTTTGTTGGATGTCCACATGAACAGGGGGCAAGGGACACTGGTAGCTCTTTCGTTTTTTGTTTAGTGTGGTAGTGTAAACCTTTGTCGGGAAAGAGTTGAAGATTAAGTCTGGTAGTTTGTTTCCTCTTGTGTGGTAAGATTCGGTTGAATGAAAATTGCTGCACTAACTAACACTTTGTCTATGAGGGATGTAGTGTTATTTCTTGTCTGAAAAGATTCAGTTGGATAGATCTAGCTAGTGCTAACGGCTACTTTCTTTGCACATGTGATGTTAAACTTCTTTTAAAAGTGCTATTAACTCTGGTTCTAATGGGGTTTACTTATTCATACAGGAGGTTGATCCCTGTGAGGACTTGACTGACGATGACATTCGAACTGCTATTCAGAATGCAACTGGTCCCAAATCTGCACTATTTGTACCAGACGTGGGTTCATTGGTTTCTTTTCTAGAGTGTTGTTAAATTGCTCCTTGTTTGGACATTGGCTGGTCAATTTTCTTTCCCCTTAGTGGAAAGCATATTGTTTATTTCTTCTTCCCATGTGAATAGGTGCCGTTCGAAGTTCTTATTCGAAGGCAAATTGCTCGCTTATTGGATCCGAGTCTTCAGTGTGCGAGGTTCATATATGATGAGTTAATAAAGGTAGAGGATTGTTTACATGCTATATGTGCAACCTCATGCCACCATCGTATGCTGTTGTGGAATTTCTAACAAGATTTTCTGCTGCAGATTAGCCATCACTGTCTTGTGAATGAACTGCAGCGCTTTCCTGTTCTTAGAAAGCGTATGGATGAGGTCATCGGGAACTTTCTGCGAGAGGGCCTTGAGCCCTCCGAGACAATGATTGGGCATATCATTGAAATGGAGGTATGTGAGACCCTGATCCCTTGAGATCTAATTGCTACATGCTGCTATAATTTTTAAATGTGAATGGTTTGTTCCCTTCTGATCAAGGACTTTGTAATTCTTGGTTCCGATCAGTAAAATCTGGCAAATACCAGTAAACCAGTATTAGTAAACTGTTCCAACTGTAATCGGAAACGTTACTTGTTTCCATGTTTCTGCTTGTTGGAATTTATTTTAGTTTCGTTCAGAGGTGAGTCTATGTGCTGTTTTTTAATTGGCTGGTGCTTGACTTCTCTGTTCATGTCACAGCAACAATGGAAATTCAATTCTTAATTTAAGCGCCAGTTGCAGACTTATAGCCTTCTCCTAATCTGCAGTGTTTACTTCATATTTTATTGCTCACAAAGACAACCATCATATCTGGTGCTTGAAATGGCAGAATTTCTTTATAATCTGATGCCTTGTCACATTATGATTATCACTTTTCTACGAATCTTACTGTTGTAACTAATGCAACCCTTGAAAAAATGATTAGTGCTGCATTGTGTTTACACATCTTCTGCCTTTTTTTTTAAAGTTCTAATTTTTCGTTAATATATGGACAATTTATCGACTTGTCGTTGCTGGTACACTTCTTGAAACTCATCTGTGCTTTTAAGATGCTCACGAGATTTTCCCTGTATAACAAATAAATTCGCAGATGGACTATATAAACACTTCCCATCCAAATTTTATTGGTGGAAGTAAAGCTGTGGAAATTGCACTGCAGCAGATCAAGTCTTCTAGGGTTCCTTTACCCATAACCAGGCATAAGGTAAATATGTCCTGCTTTAACACTTATGTCAATTTTTATCATTGTATAGTATGCAAAGTCTTGTTCGCTCCCATAATTTATATTTCATCTTTTGCTTCTGTTGTTTCCTTTGGTTAATTAGGATGGTGTGGAACCCGATAAGGCACCAAGCTCCGAGAGAAGCTTAAAGTCTCGAGCTATTCTTGCAAGACAAGTCAATGGAATCATGGCCGATCAGGCATGAAAACTATTTATTTACTTTTTCTAGGCAAACAAGCATCCCTTTCTCTTTGCTTCAAAATATTTCGCTATTTCGCTATTTCGTGTTGCCTGCATTGCTCTTAAGCTAGGGGAGCAAGTGAGGGACATGGCCCAGTTGGTTTGGCCTCTAGCGGTGGAAACAAGAGGTCAAGGTTTTTGAATTCCCCTCACAGCAACTGTGGAGGGGCATTAGTTTAATTTGGGGTGGGATGGGGTGGGGTGCATGGTAACTATACAAAAAGGAAGCATTCTAAAATTCTCAATGATTAGTCACCCTTGATTTGTCTAATTATATGTGTTTGGTTGCTTGCAGGGAGTTCGTCCTACAGTGGAAGTTGAAAAAGTAGCTCCCGCTGGTAATGTTGTTACTTGAAAGAAGCCATTAAATGTTTTTCTCTCCATTATTTTAAAACTATCAAGCAGTTTATAAGATACGCAATAATATTATGATTAATCAGGAAACACAAGTGGTTCAAGTTGGGGCATTTCATCAATTTTTGGGGGGAGTGATAACCGTGTGTCTGCTGGCAAGGAGAGCGTAACAAACAAGCCATTCAGTGAGCCTGTCCAGAACCTGGAGCATGCTTTTGCTATGATCCATTTGAGAGAGGTATCTGCTTGAGGTTATCTGTTGAGGATCTCAGCAGGCTTAGCTGATGTGTTTCCATTTGATTTTTTCCTCGAAAAAATTTGCACTAACATGCATATGGTGGATAAATTTTTAGCCTCCAACCATCTTGAGGCCCTCAGAAAGCCATTCAGAACAGGAGAATGTTGAAATCGCAGTGACGAAATTGCTGTTGAGATCATACTATGATATTGTTCGGAAGAATATCGAGGACTCAATACCTAAAGCAATTATGCACTTCCTGGTAAATCCTGAACTTTATTATTTTTTGCTGATTTGCTCTACTATTTGACTGACACAAGTTTTGGATTATGATGGTTCTTATTTAGTAGCGTTTGGTTTCTAGTGCTAGAACAAACTTCTTTTCTAGTGTACCAAGGTTTTTTATCTATATGACTGGATCTCCGTATGAGCAGTATATGGGGACTGCACGCTAGTGAAACATGTTATCACAGTGCATGTTTTAAAGAAAACTTTATATCCAGTTTGAGAGAGTTCAACTGATTCTGTGTGGTCTCTTGATGTCCACTCATGCCTTCTAGCGGCTGTTGAAACTCAGGTGCTACATGTGAGAAGTAGGTGGTTCTTTTGGTAAGATGACTATAGCTTAATATCAAGCATGTGGGCCTCTGTAGCCTTTTCACCCATTTGTATTATCCTTTTGAATTCACACATTATGTAAAACAGATTGCTGCAAATTTTGCTGGGACATTGAGAGGATTTGTTAATAATCACCATATGTGCAAATCCCTAACGGTTGGATTGTGTGGTAAAGGACCCTTGGATTCACCAAGGGGTCAGGGGTTAAAATCCCCTTGGATCCACCTAAGGTTATAATATTCCATGAGCTCCTGGCTACAAAGTTTGCACTACGTGGCAGTAGTCCCTACCCTAGCTAGGTGGCAGTAGTCTATACTGTAGTTTAGAATTCGGTGAGAATGGATAGGTCGAGGGATTTCTGGTGTCAAAATTAAATATAAATTAAAAATAATGAATCACCACATAAATATTAAAACATCATTTCTTTGTGGAGAAAAGGCAAATGAAAATCAAAATTGTTATTAACTGCTTTGTATTCTTGTTATTTAATACCTTTAAATTAATAATTTTATGGTCTGATGGCTCAGTGCTCTTGCTTAGCTACCTAACCAGGCATTCAATCTCAGGTCTCTGGTACAATCAATGGAATTTTGTCGCTAAATAAGCCGCCTTCATGCTCTGTAATTGATTTCTGTATTATGAATCTGTCTTTATGATGTATCTCTTTTCAACAGTATTTATGTGCGACCAAGTTGTGTTATTGCCTCATGGATCTGACCTGCCCAATTTCAAGGCATTATCTAAATAATGACGTCTATTTCTTCATCATTGGTTTATGTGTCCAGGTGAATCATACAAAACGTGAGCTGCATAATGTCTTCATTAAAAAGCTTTACAGGTGATTTTGATTTTTATTAAACCTTCTCGTTCCCTCACAGCACAAACCCCAATGAACAATCCTGTTCTATCTTCAACTTGGAAATCACTAAGTTATCAGTGAACTTCCCATTTGTTGACCATCGATTACATTGTTTCTTATGATCCATAACAGAGAAAACCTGTTTGAAGAGATGCTTCAGGAGCCTGAGGAGGTAGCAATGAAGAGAAAGCGTACTCGAGACACACTCCGAGTTCTTCAGCAGGCTTTTCGGGTGGGTTTTCGCTGCTCCTTAATCTGTATTGTTGACAAAAATCGAGAGCATTGCCCTATTATTATTTTACAACTTTAGCCTAGCTTTTTTTTATTTTTATATTTATTTATTTTTTCTTATCAAGCTTTGGTTGCTTGTTGACATTTATGCATCTATGTTTCCATTTTGGCTTACATATGACTAGTGTTAAGATTGTTTTTTGGATCACGGACACAAGCCTATTAGTAAACTTAAGATCACAAACTTCCAGGTTATATAAATTGATGCATGTTCATGGGTTTGGATATCAAAGAAGCTCTATGGAGCTGTTCTTTTTCTGTAAAATTACGAAACTGAATGTATCAGGTGCTGTCATATTTATGATTTTTTAATTTTATTTATTTATTTATTTTGCTAGACATTGGATGAATTGCCATTAGAAGCTGATTCAGTTGAGAGGGGATACAATATGAGCGCCGATCCCACAGGACTGCCAAAGATCCATGGACTGCCGACGTCGTCTATGTATACTACCAGCAGTGGTTCAAATGATTCCTATACAGCTTCTCCAAAAAACCCAAAATCCAGGAAGTCGTCTCACTCAGGGGAGCTACAATCACATCTCTTTTCTAACGCTGATTCTAACGGAAGTGGTCGTATGTACATGCCGGGTCTCTATCCGACAGTTGATCACTAAACCACTTGAATGTTAGTATGGGTTAAACTCATTCTGATGTTGCCTTGCCTTTGATTGTTCTATTAATTTCATCACAATTCCACCATCCGAAGCTGGCTCAAAAGGAGTTTAGTGTTATTTTTCTAATCGAGATATGTACAAGTCAGATGTCGTGCATTGTTTTCGCTTCCATATATTCTTTTCTTGTTTCTCTTTTATAATATAGGGTTATAATTGCATTGTTTACAAGGTTCGGAAAGAATAACAAGGAGCAAAGCATCCCCTACTTCTGTCAGAGGTAGCAGTAGTAGTACTTAATATATATATATATATATATATATTTTGATCTGTTGAGGGCGCTCTTGATAGTTGTTGCATTCAATTTTTGTGGGCTGAGATCATTTGTTCCCATCTTGATCATCAGCCTTATCCAATATTTACTTTAAACTGATAAACTCTGCTTGATGAATGCAGCTTTTGGCTCGAGGTTTGAGCTTCCTTTTTATTCGATCCTTTTACATTCCGATAAGAGTATCTTCAGTTGGCACAGTGATTTGGCTGGATTTCAAAGCACCACGATTTGTGGATGCAGAGTTTATGCATTTTTTTGTTGCTGTAAAGTGTTAATCGGTAAATCATATTAAGGTTATATGGCTTGGTTGGCCAATTTCTGAGCACTACACTTCCTTCCCATTAGTTGGGCAAAATCAGGCCATTTTTTGTGAATTCAGTGCCATGCTGGTGAGTGAGTCGGGTGGCAAAGTTTGCCATCTTTAATCCTCTTATTTGACATGTTATGTTCTTATTATTCTGGGGGGATTGGAATAATCTTTTAAAGCTAGGAATTAGTGGAAAAACTATAACACCTCTTTAGTGACTCATTTTCTGAAATTTTAGTGTCCATTTTTACTGTCTGCCACCTAATACTCCGCATCTTCGGCTGTCAGCAGCATTTGTAAATCCATTTCTGTAAAGAGTACAATCATTTCGACATGGACGTATTTTTTTCATAATTAACCCAATATTTTCATCGGTTTTTCGGCCTCGTACATTGAATTTGGCAAATTTTATCATTTGACAACATATTAGTAAGGATTTCTAACAAAGTCCAAAACCTTTTACCTAATCACCCATAGTTTCCTTTCACATTATAAAGTTTGATGAATCCTAATAGCTTTGATGCTTTAAATCGAGATGTAAGGACATTTCAGCATCTTCATACATATTGTTAAGAGAGATATCCTTAAGAGAGATCTTTGTAACAAATCTTGGAAGCATCATTAACCATGTCTCATTAATGTTGTAGTCCTAAGATCTAAACCATTGGCTTTGTAATGATCTAAGCACCTTACAAAGGTAGAATTAGGAACAACCACAGCAAGCAAAGTTCAAATTGTATGTCTTTCGAGAAAATCTTTTTTAAACAAATGTAGTTTCATTTGAGGATCGTAGAATTCCATATTGCAACCTTAAGAATGGTGTACTTTTTAATTCTCTTTAGATAATCCAGCACTACATGTCTAGGTTCTGTCCGCAGCAAGTATTAATACCTATGCATTTATTTGAAGCTGTTAGCCAAAGTTCAATTAAATTGCATGAACTACTTCAAGCTTTCGAAATTCAATACAGAAGGATGTCAACAAGAATTCTGCGCTGACTGACTTTTAAATCTCTTTATGAATTCTAAACGAATATAAAGTGTAAGATAACCAAACAATACCCACTAACAACCTGGCAAGGTAAAAGCTGTAATTTATAACATCATATGAAAAGATAAAATCATCATATACGCTTAACGAGAAAAGCAAAATCAACTGGCAGCTTTGTTTGAAATGCAATATCAACATAGATAAATGAACGGGTACAAGCACAAAATTATATAATGAATTAAAACAAGAAACAAACATGCATTTATTTATTATAGGCTTTGATCATCAACACAGACCATAACATAATTAACACATTTCATTAAAATAAACCCAGAATTCTTGTTAATACTCACTAAACTAATACATTTCATCAAAATAAGTCAAATTCAGATGAAGAATTGTTACTAAGGTTTCAAGCTCCTTTCCATGGTCAGTGTTTTGATGGCTGTTGTGGGGCGTCCCGAGGTCGACTAGCCATCCCTTGGACAAGGAGCTCGTTTCGCGAGCAGACAAGTGAAGCTTGGTAGCGGTTTTGATGACCCCCTCGGGGCTATCATGCGAAGTGGTCTCCTTCTAGGGGTCAAGAGCCTTTCCTGCTAGAGATTAGGGGTTGGAAGACCCAGTCAAACAACTGTTAGCCAAAAGCGCACCCTCATCCGAGAATCAAGGCGTGACACCCACTCAAAACAACCACGATGTCCAAGTCCATTGAACGGGGAATGGTGAACGTGGATCGTGGATCATGGGGACTCGAGTTCGGAGGATATATATAAAAAGGTAATCAACGAAGGTAAAGGGGTTAGACTTTTTGAAATTAGAACCTTGAGGGAGATTTCTCATTAGAGAGCCAAAAGAGAATAGGCACGAGTTTTCCTACTTTGAAAGGGGTAAAAACCCAGATCGACTTGAGCGTCGGAGGGTTTCTGGCAGGAAAACACCCGCGACTCGACCTATTACGTGTACCTGGGGATTACGAGAACGAAGGTAGTAACGGAATATCATTAAATGCGGGGAGGACGCGAGGAGAGTTCTTTTGCGAGTAGCGAGTTAGGCAGTTGAGGAGAGATCCTGGTCATAGCAGCGAGTAGAATCCCGCATCAACAATGGCTTCAATTCGTCTTCGTGGCAATTAACATGCAAGCACTCCGAAGTATTAGTACAACAAAACAATAAGTATTTAGAAAGTCCTTCGGGATATCCTCACTTTGTTAAAGTAAGGATATAAGTAAAATAAAAATAAATGCAGATTTTAATATATTGGACATTATTTTTTTTTTTGTCTGTTAGTGTATTAAAATCTGTGGTTTTTAATGAGGATGCCCTCACTAGAGAATAATTAGGTATGTACAAACTTTTCATCGACATAAAATTTCAAGAAAATAACAAAATCCATTAATCATTGAAAACAGAATCCATGACTCAAGCTTGTTAACACATCTAATAAGACACTAAATCAACAATTATAATAGTACAAAACCAAACCCTAGATTTAAGAAATTGAAAGCAGTAAAGTAACTTACAAGTTCAAATGCAGTGCATATAGAAGTAAAAAACCCAGAGTTTTTTAATAGAAGTTGAGTGAAAAATTTTCTATGTGGTGTACTGGTGTGTTGGATGCAATTGGGCCTATGATATCAATACAAATATTTTCGTTTATATACGTTACCTTATCTTCTAATGGATGTGTATTGCCCAGTGGTGTGTTGTCAGATTTAAAGGTTAGTTTTATTTTGGACGGTCTTCGGAAACTTAAAAGCCATTTTTTTTTGGTACTAACTACTTTTAAATGATGATAGTTAAACAGAATAAATAAGCAACAAAGACGAAAAAATTAACTATAAAACTATATAGTTTAAGAGAAAAGGATAAATAATAAATTAACACTATAAAATCATATGATTTAATAGTCTTTCTTCTGTTTTTTTATTTTCTTATATATACCAATTACCTCATATTAAATTAATAAATAGAACTTGTAGCCTGAACTTAAAGGTTTAATATATTTCATATTACCTTGTAGTGTGTTGCTTAAACAGCAAGTAAAAATTAAAATGATTCATTTTTTTAATATTGGTTTCAATTGAAATAAAAAATTTTTTTTGGTAATGATACCTCAACGTCACTATATTATGATGTTTAATCTATTGACACTTGAGTAATAACATTTTATCTATCAATACACCATGATATCATTATTTTTAACACCTAACTATAAAAAATATAAATTCATCTAAAACTTTACTCTTTTTAACACTTTTTTTTTTTATAAAATATCGGAAAGCAAGTATCAGAAAAGTTCATTTATGTAGTAATGAAGTTTCAAGGGCATAGATCGATGGCAATAATTGATGCTCTGACAGGGCTATTATAGGACCTCTATGCATAACAAACCTTAGCACTTACATCATTTAGGTGACAGCTGTAATACAGGAAAACTAGAATAATGATAACTCTAAGCTTATATTACAAATTTATGTGCTCATTCTCTCTTTGCATAATATACTCAAACTCAAAATAAACAACAAAAGAAACTAAAGTTCAACATAATATTAACCATACATGGTGTTTAAAACAAATAGGCAAGCCACTTCGACAAGTTCAAGGTCTCCAACTTGAAGTTTGAGATCACATTTCAACATGACTTGCCGGCAGACATAAAAAATATCCTCAAAATCATTGTCAGACAAAATAAAATTGCATGTTGATTCACAAATTCAAAATAGTACCCACAAAAATCATATCAAAATGAATATATAAGTTACTACCTAGTTCATGGCAATATTAATCGCTTTAATTAGTTTCATAGCAAGCCACTACATCCAGTATATTTAATTTTCTTTTATGCATGAAACTTTTCGTTAATCTAAGCTTTAGAGCACTTAATTGAATATATAATTTCAGCCATACTCGGGCAGTGTTCGATGATTTGCCCACCGCTATTCTAGTGTAAAAAGAAAAATAGCACTGTTGTCTGTCAATTGGCTCACAAGAGCTCTTAACACTGACCACGATTCTACCATATTGCTTAATATATGAAGTATTTTAAGATTTTAGGAAATTTTTTTGTTGGTTTTAGGTCTTTGATATTTTCTATTTTAATTAGAGTTAGTGTTTTTATTTTTATTATAATTGTGATTTATTTGAGAGAAGTAAATTAATCCTATTATAAATAAAAAGGTCTTGTTATTGTTTCCATAACTTTAACATTTAATTAATTAAAAAAAAACCCTCTTTTAAAATTTTCTTTGGGATTACCTATAAAAAATCTCTCTTCTAGAGTCGTTTAGATTAGAGAATCATTTAATCTCACTTAATGCATTATTAAAATCTCAGTGAGTCCTTTCATTTAGATTAAAACGATATTTAATCACTCTTCGATTAGAGTGTAACATAATCACATTGGCTTGATACAATACTAAAACTATATCTAATATTTATCCATCCTATCAATTTGCTTCAACTACCCTCGCTCTATCATGGTCATGTTAGAATTGCTTTCGTTAACTTGATATACAAGAAATATACCCCAGCGCCAAAAAATTTGTAAGCGCAAACAATTATAAAGCATCAACATGCATGAAATATGTAGAGACTTGGAAAGCACGTCAAGAGTGAGTGAATTTGATGGATAAAACAAGTACAGAAACTTCCCCCCAATTTTTTTTTAATTCGTGATCGATTTTGGGCTTGTTTGGTGTTAAAGTTGAACAGCTGAAACTTGTAAACTATAACACTAAAGTATTTAGTAAATACTAGCAGCCGTGACTTAGAAGATAAGTTAATTTGATTTCACAGTTATATAATGAAAACTTATGATAAGTTTATTATTTTTATAAAAATTATTATTTAAAAGTCATGTTTACCATAAATTACAAAATTTTGTTCTATATTTATATATATTTTTTTCACAGTAGTTGTGCCTTAAAAGTTACAGTATCTCAATATCAAACAGAGTCTTGATTTATCATCATCATTTAGCTTTCCTAGATTAATGCATTTAAATCCTTTGGGTGCTATTAAAAAATAAAAATAACGGGAAAAGATAAAATATTACTATAAACAAAACAGTTATAAAATAACTACAGTAACTATTAAAAAAAATAAGAACTTGAAAATGATGAGACTTTCTCAAAAGCCCATTCAGACTACTCATCCAAGGGACTGGCAGATACAGTGTCCTTCAAACCACTTGGATTTGCTGATATTTTGCAGCCGCCTGTCTTTTTCTTCCTAGGTCATTCCCATTATCCTACTCTTGGCCTTACTTGAAGATCCCATAAGTTCATTATGGTAACAAAAACTAACACTTAAAAACGCCATCAGTTTAATAGTACTTTTTTAGAAACAACCAAATCACATATAGGCTCCATTCCGAGGTTGGGAGGTAATAAAGATAAACTGCCACTTCATTACATATCCTATGGGCTCACGAGCCAGCAACTGAATTTTCTGGAGCTTTGATCCGATATCTGCAATAGCAAATGACCCTAATCCCCAACTATTACATCCTTACTTTTTGGAACTTTGAGTTTGCATCTCATGGTCCAACTCCAAGCGAATCATTGCCAATCTATCAATCCGCTG
The DNA here is from genome assembly GCA_030444775.1 of Atalantia buxifolia. Classification (NCBI taxonomy): domain Eukaryota; kingdom Viridiplantae; phylum Streptophyta; class Magnoliopsida; order Sapindales; family Rutaceae; genus Atalantia; species Atalantia buxifolia. The sequence continues at coordinate 26,760,945 of CM059838.1, forward strand.
CACAAAAATTAAATGGATATTATTCGGGTTCAAGCTTCAACAAGTGTGTTCACATTCATAACCAAAAAATTTCCCCCGCCATCTTTGGTGGTTTTAATAGAAAAAAAAAAGGAAAAAATGGACACTGTTCAAGAATCAAGAGATTACTGTTTTTCATAATTATAACAAAATGCCATGGTCTAGAATGTAACAAATAAAATATTGAGGAAGAGTAAGTTGAATTCAATATGAGCCGTTGGATTCAAATAAGTTGAATCCAGTGGTCCATATTGATTAGTATTCAAAATCATGATTACATTTTTCATTTTTATTTGTTTATATCTTTAAAGTATGTTTAATATGAGTATTGTCTAGGTTTTTAGACTTCATTAAATTCTTAAAAAGTTATTAAGCCATATAATTTAACAGTATAATACCATTATACTATTAAATCATATTGTTGCGGACTGCGCAAGTTGCTAGTCCAATTGTCCACAATTTCAGGCCAAGAGCCCAAGACAAGGCCAAGAGTGCTAGCTTGGCCCGATTCTGAAAATTTCTAGGTAAATCTAACACATGTAAATATCTAGAATTCTAGGCAAGTTGGTTGAATTCTCTAGAACTCTAGAGCTTGGCAAGCCTTCTCTATAAATAGGGCATGACATTAGGCGTTTAAGTATCAAGCTTTAAGCGAGCAACTTAAACACTCTTGTAAACTCTTTTGTAATCTTTCTTATGAGTAATATAATTTTCCTTATTCAGTTCCATTTCTCTCTTCTCTCTAGTTCTCTCAAAACCTCCAGGCTTAGCTAGTCGAGAAGTTCGAAGGCTTAATTAGTAACTTTCATCAAGAGTTGTCTACGTGCCGCACGGGTTCGTTGCGCAAAACACTCATCCCGTGACAAGTTAATATGAGTATTCATTTGGTCTAGATTCTTAGACTTTATTAAATTCCTGAAAAGTTATTAAGCCATATAATTTAATAGTATAATACATTATACTATTAATGTTGGAAAAATATGCTCTTTAAAGCATATTTATATATTTATTATAATAAACAATTTTTCTGATTAATAAAATAAATGAGGTATTTTATTCAAGTATTTTAATTGCATTAATATTTTGAGTAAAGTCCATTTGATCATATTATATGTATTTATGTGATCACCATGTGGATTCTGTACATAAATACAAGTTATCTTATGATTAAATAAATTATGTTTGCAGTTGATAAATAAAGTTGGGCACTTTATTTAGGTATAGACTGTAATAAATTCATTGAATGGTTTGTCTTAATCATGTATGAATTTATTGATGTGATCTGATTACATTGACTACATGAACATGATCACATATGAGATTTAATTAACCTGAAACGACCGTCGACTTATTAAATCTCATAGCATTGATTTTCTTGTAATCTTAATCCTGAGTTAGTTATGATTTCATAATTGTAATTGTTATTCTATTTGAGTTACCAATGGGCACGACACACACTTGCGGTCAAGATTACCCGGTATCTTTGTGGAGGCAATTATGAGTATTGGAGTTATAGATTAACAATATAGAATTTATGACGACACATCTCTCGATGGGTTTTTGACTTGATCATAAAATTCTCACATAGCATAGTGTGTCAACATATTTAGTATGTTGAAAATGATCATTAGAGAAACCAAGTAAGTATCAAGGAACAAGATGTAATTAAATCATGTATGAATTTATTGATGACATTCAACATGATCACATATCGATTTAATTAATGATGTGACTTATAAAAAGGATTGATTTTCGTAATCTTAATAAAAGAAGTTATGATTTCATAATTGTAATTGTTATTATTCGAGTTATACTGATTATGGAAGTCAATCAATTATAGTATTGTTATAGAGTAGAATTGGAATTAAATAATTATATTTGTTTAATTACAAATTTAATTATGAAATGTCAACTATTTGTATGTTGAAAATGATCATTAGAGAAACCCAAATCGAACAAGATGTAATTAAATCGATTGGGCCGGTTGAGATATCGATTTAATTAATGATTTAATCGACAAAACCATCAGGCGAATTATTATTCGAAAGATATCTGATTAAAATTCCAATAAGAAAAATTGGAATTAAATAATTATATTTGTGAAAATCAAATTTAATTATAATATCAGATGTTAAAACGAATATGTTATATTTAAGTGTAAAAGTACCCAAAAAAGTAAGAAAACTGGTGTATTAGGTGAAAATATTTATAATATTTGTTAAAGCGCAATATGTTATATTTAAGTGTCTTGTGATATTTTCTGAGGTGAATCCCCTCACAGTTAATTCTTCACTTTTACTTTTACGTAAGTGGAGAGATAGTATTTAATTTAAATATTTAAATATTTAATTAAAAGAGGAATCCTATTTTAAATTAAAATAGAAATCCTAATCCTAACATACTAGGGTTTTTCATAAGATATTATAAAAGGGGTACTTTTCTCCTAAAAATGGAGAGAATAGAATTCTAGGATTTTCGAGAAAAATATAGAAGACATCTAAGAGACGCCGGTTGCAATTGGGAGTGGTGAAACAGACGCCCACACGTCCAGTGTTGATTGATCTGGAGTCATAGCCTGGAAGATCGTTTGGAGACGGATCTACAACTCTCAATCGTTTGTCTTCTCAGATCATCAAAAGTACGAATTTCTAGATTACTTAATTCTTATATGTTGTATGAGATCGGTCCAAAAAGTTTTAATTAAAAAATTGAAAAACCTGATTTTCTCCCAACAATTGGTATCAGAGCCATCTCATATTAATATATAAGAATTTCGTATGAAATTAATCTTGATATTTATGTATTAGAGTAGCACAATTTATTTAAATATATATTATTGGTTTAATATATGAATAAAACATGTTTATGGTTTGTCTTAATTCATGGTTAGATTCTCCGCTGTATTTTTCGTTTGGATCTGTAACAAGAAGGGTGGCTTTTTATCACCATATTTTCCTCTTGATTTATTTTAAAGTAATAGAAATTTTGTAAGCCAAAATTGGCGTAGGAAATTTGTAAATCACGGATATCAAATCAGAGGAAATGAAGGCCGGAAATTTCGACAATGGCAACCAACCAGCGCACGCTGCACACGCTGCAGCAGCGCTGCACGCACAGCAAGCAGCGCCGCAGCCCGCGTAGCCAGCAGCGCCGCAGCCCGCGTAGCCAGCAGCGCGCGACCAAGCGTGGCCAGCAGCGCGCGCTGCAACCAGCGCTGCAAGCAGCAAAAACCAGCAATTGCAGCGGCAACATGGCCAGCAAACGCTAGCGAGTGATGGTTGTGTGCGCGGGTCAGCTACTTGAGGAAGGCATCGGAGGTCGTTTTGTGATATTCCGGCGAGGCGGTGGCTGTCAAATCGACTCGGAGATGTTAGTACAGGAGCTGGTTTTTTGCGTTGATAGCGGCTGGAGAAGAAGGGAAGAAAAATATGGATTTTAGGGTTTTAGTGGTTTTTATCATTAGACTCCCTATAGTTCTATATTTTGATATTTTGGGTAGAAAATGTTTAATTTTTTACATTTAAGTCTAAAAATAGTTTTGGACTTAATGAATTCTAGTTTTAGACTCAATTGAAATTGGGTTTAATGGATTAAAATGCATAGATAAAATTGAACACATTAAATTTATTTTTAGTCCAAAAATTTTTTTATAAAAAAAAATTATTTAATTATTTACTTATTTTCTTTCAAAATTAAAATTGGACCAATAATAAATTTTAACACCCAATTTCCCCTAATCCATTAACAAAGTCAAGCTTATGGAAGATGGACATTGACAAGAAGCTCAATGAAGATTAGGCTTAGGTTTATTGTAATTTTTCATTTTAGGAAAGCCATGAATTAAGATTATTTAATTATTTTTCTATATGTTATATTTTGGATGTTAACATGCCATAATAACATGTCATATAGAATAGGTAGTGCCACTCTATGCATAATGATACATGTCATTTATTAATTATGAATTTAAGTATATTGTTTGAAATTTGCAAATGCTTGATAATATGAAATATCACTTAGATAATATTATAGGAAGCATGCAATTAACAATATATGTATATTTTAAAAACAAAAACCAATTTTAAAATATTGATTGGGAGAGGGAAAATTCAAGATAATTTTCCCACGGGCTCCATTGTTAGTTCAATAATAAAATTATATATATACCTCGACTTTATGATACGGTGATGCTCCCTACGGAGGGTATATATATTAGACATTTTATTTAATGAACTTCTTTAAAGATAAGATCAAAATATTTTTCAATCTGTTGATCACCCTAACGGTGGCTGCATGATATGAGAAATATATAGATTGAAACAATGGTTATACGCTCAACAAAATTTGTTATTAACCTTCCCAACGAAGCTCTGTTAACAAATTTTGGCCCAAAAAGATAACGATAGTTATTTATCATGTTACGACATGAAAGAAAATAATCTAATGGTTAATTGGGTCTAGTAAGTGGCGGCATGACTTCCCCAACGGATAGCTTGCTAAAGCGGTACTAGATTATCGTTCCAATAAAATAAAATGCATTTATGGTTTTTTGCATTTTAGATTTTTATTGTGAATATTACTTGTTTCAATGTATTAATGCATGGATGTTTTATTTTTCAGAAATGTCTTCCTTAAGCTCACTTACTATTATTCTGAATCAAAACAAACTCACTAGCGAGAATTATATAGATTGAAAAAGAAATCTATTTATTGTCCTGACTGCTGAAAATTATAAATACGTCTTAACCCAGGCATGCCCCCCAAGTACCACCAGAAAATTCTCATAGAAATGAGAGGAGGCTTTATGAGAAATGGCAAAAGGCCAATGAAATGGCTAAATGCTATATTTTAGCCTCAATTTCTAATATTCTGCAGACCAAACACCAGAATTTGGAAACTGCCACTGAAATAATGGATAGTCTCCAAGAGATGTTTGGGCAGAGTACTAATTTCTGCGAGACAAGCAGCATTGAAGGGTGTTATGAATAGCAAAATGGGGAAGGGCACAAGAGTTCGTGATCATGTCCTCAAAATGATGGACTATTTGAATGAGGCTGAGATTCAGAGTGCACAAATTGATGAAAACTCAAAAATTGATATGGTGCTAGAATCTCTGCCAGATACATTCAAAGAGTTTAAGGTCAATTATAACATGAACAAAAGAAATATGACCTTAACTGAATTGATGAACGAACTCCATTCTGCTGAAGAGATCTATCGTACTGAGAAATCTCTAGGAAGCATAAATATTACTAAAAAAGGTTCTTCTTCTAGGCCTAAGTCAAAAGGCAAGGGTAAGAAGAAATCTGGGAAAAAGAAATCATCTACCAAGCAAGATGGCAAGCCGAAAGGCAAATGCTTCAAGTGTGGACAGAAAGGTCACTGGAAAAAGGATTGCCCTAAGATTGTAAAATCAGGTATGAGAAATATTTTTGTAATAGAGGCCTGTTTAGTTCAAAATCCTATTGACACTTGGGTGTTGGATTCAGGAGCAACTAATCATATTTGTAATTCACTTTATTGGTTTCAGGAAACTAGGAAAATAAGTGAAGGAAGCGTCAAGCTGCAGTTAGGGACAGGACAGTTCGTATTAGCAGTGAAGACTGGATCTGTTTTATTATCTTTTAATAATGAGACTTTAGTTTTGAATAATTGTCTTTATGTTCCAGACATTAAGAGGAATTTAATTTCAGTAGCTTGTTTGTCAAAACAAAGGTACACTGTAAATTTTGGATCCTCTGTTTCTATTTTTAATAATAAGAGACTTATTTGTTCTGGTACATTGGAAGATAATTTATATCATTTAAGTCCTATGATCCATTCTATGCATGACACAGTGATCAATAATGATGAGCATACACATTTATTTAAGAAAAGAAATATTTCTTCCAACCAATGTTACCTCTGGCATTTACGCTTGGTTCATATAAACAAAATAGGATACAGAGAATGATCAAAGATGGGCTCTTGGGTCTACTGGAAAATGAATCATTGCCACTATGTGAATCCTGTTTAGAAGGGAAAATGACCAAAAGGCCGTTCTCGGCCAAAGGTGTACATGCAACAGTACCACTTGAATTGGTACATACAGATGTATGTGGACCAATCAATATACAAGCTCGAGAAGGTTATGAGTATTTCATCACTTTCACTGATGATTACTCGAGATACGGTTATGTTTATCTAATGCGTCATAAGTTTGAAGCTCTTGAGAAATTCAAACAGTATAAGGCTGAGACAGAAAATCAATTAGATAAGAACATAAAGAAATTTCGATCTGATCGAGGTGGTGAATATCTCTCCGGAGATTTCAAAGAGTATCTGGTTGAAAATGGGATTATATCTCAGTTGACTGCCCCAGGAACACCACAACAAAATGGGGTAGCTAAAAGGAGAAATAGAACTCTTTTGGATATGGTGAGATCTATGCTAAGTTATTCGTCATTACCTATCTCCTTTTGGGGACTAGCACTAGAAACTGCAGTTTACCTTTTAAACTTAGCTCCATCTAAGTCAGTGTCTAAAACCCCAATAGAATTATGGTCAGGTCGAAAACCAAGTTTACGACATGTCTGTATTTGGGGATCACTAGCACATGTACTGAAACCAAAGGCAGATAAGATGGATTCACGTTCTGAGGTTTGCATGTTTGTGGGGTATCCCAAAGGAACAAGGGGAGGTTTATTTTATAGTCCTCAAGATAGGAAGGTAATTGTGATCACACATTTTACTTCCCTCGAGGAAGACTATATGAAGAACTTCAGACCTAAGAGTAAGGTAATACTTGAAGAATTGTCAAGTGATCAAATTGATACTCAGCTTTCAACACCTGTTTTAGAACAGAATGAAGAGCAACAATCTGATCAACAAAGGATTATCCCTGAACAACCATCATTTTTAGAATCTCGTCGCAGTAGGAGGGTAACTAGGTTATCAGCAAGATATATGTTATTGGGAGAAACCTATACGGCTATCTCATATGAACATGTACAAGATGCCACTAGTTACAATGAAGCTCTAATAGATAGTGATGTTGAACATTGGAAAAGGGCTATGAATCAAGAAATGGAATCAATGTATTCCAATAAAGTCTGGGAACTTGTAGAGGCACCAAATGGGATAAAACCCATTGGATGCAAGTGGATCTACAAGAGGAAAAGAGGAGTAGATAGAAGGGTAGAAACATTTAAAGCAAGATTAGTAGCCAAAGGGTTCACTTAAAAGGAGGGAATCGATTATGAGGAAACATTTTCTTCGGTTGCTATGCTTAAATCCATCAGAATTCTGCTCACTATTGCTGCAGTGCTAGATTATGAAATTTGGCAAATGGATGTCAAGACTGCCTTTCTTAATGGGCATCTTGAAGAAGACATCTTTATATAGCAACCAGATGGATTCATACAAAAAGGCCAAGAACACTTGGTATGCAAGTTGCAGAGATCCATCTATGGATTGAAGCAAGCATCCCGGTCATGGAACATTAGATTTGATCAAGTGATAAAATCGTTTGGATTCGTTTAGAATATTGATGAACCATGTGTGTACAAGAAAATTCAGGAAAAATCTGTAGCCTTCCTAATTCTTTATGTAGATGATATTCTCCTTATCGGAAACGATGTAGGAGTATTAACTACAATAAAGAGTTGGCTAGCGAAACAATTTAATATAAAAGATCTGGGAGAAGCTAGTTATATTCTTGGTATCAAGTTGCTACGAGACTGGAAGAATAAAACGATAGCTTTATCTCAAGCAGTCTATATCGATAAGATATTGGCTAGATTTAGCATGAAAAATTCCAATACTGGTTTGTTACCAATCAGACATGGAATTTCATTCTCTAAGGATCAATCACCCAAAACATCTGAGGAGATAGAGAAAATGAGACGAGTTCCCTATGCGGAAGCTATGGGAAGCCTCATGTATGCCATGCTTTGTACTAGACCAGACATCTGTTTTACGATTGGGATGGTTAGCAGATATCAATCTAATCCTGGACACGAACAACGGACTCTTTGTCAAGCACATAATGAAGTATCTGAAAAGAACTAAGGATTATATATTTGTGTATTCTGGTGATGAACTTATTCCAGTGGATTATACTGATTCTGACTTTATGTCAGATAAGGATTCTAGAAAGTCTACTTCTGGCTATGTGTTTACATTAGGAAGTGGAGCTATTAGTTAGAGGAGTGTGAAACAATCTTGTATCGCAGACTCCACAACAGAAGCTGAATATATGGCTGCATCTGAGGCTGCAAAAGAAGCAGTATAGCTCCGCAAGTTCCTTCAAGATCTTAAGGTGGTATTTGCTGCAAATGCACCACTTAAATTATTCTGTGATAATAGTGGTGCAGTGGCTCAATCAAAAGAACCAAGAAACCACAAGAAACAAAAACACATTGAAAGGAAGTATCATTTCATAAGGGATATAGTGCAGAGAGGTGATATAGAAGTTACTCAGATTGCGTCACAGCAAAACTTGGCAGATCCTTTTACTAAGGCTATACCTGGGAAACTTTTTGACTTACACTTAGAGTCCATGGGCATGCACGAGATACCAAATATGCTTTGAGAGCTAGTGGGAGATTGTTGGAAAAATATGCTCTTTAAAGCATATTTATATATTTATTGTAATAAACAATTTTTTTGATTAATAAAATAAATGAGGTATTTTATTGAAGTATCTTAATTGCATTAATATTTTGAGTAAAGTCCATTTGATCATATTATATGTATTTATGTGATCACCATGTGGATTTATAGAAGACATAAATACAAGTTATCTTATAATTAAATAAATTATGTTTGCAGTTGATAAATAAAGTTGGGCACTTTATTTAGGTATAGACTGTAATAAATTCATTGAATGGTTTGTCTTAATCATGTATGAATTTATTGATGTAGTACGACTATATTGAACAGGATCACATATGAGATTTAATTAACCTTGAAATGACTGTCAGACTTATTAAATCTCATAGGCATTGATTTTACTGTAATCTTAATCCTGAGTTAGTTATGATTTCATAATTGTAATTGTTATTCTATTTGAGTTACCAATGGGCACGACACACACTTGTGGTCAAGATTACCCGGTATCTTTGTGGAGGCAATTATGAGTATTGGAGTTATAGATTAACAATATAGAATTTGTACGACACATCTCTGATGGGTTTTCGGCACTTGATCATAAAATTCTCTGGCCAGAGTGTGTCAACATATTTAGTATGTTGAAAATGATCATTAGAGAAAACCAGTAAGTATCAAGGAACAAGATGTAATTAAATCGATTGGACAGTTGATATATCGATTTAATTAATGATGTGGTATAAAGGATTATGCAGTAAAGAAATCAATGTGGCTTGGGCGAATTATTATTCGAGCATACAATTATGGAAGTCAGTTCCAATCTTATAGTGGAGTAGAATTGGAATTAAATAATTATATTTGTTTAATTACAAATTTAATTATTGTAGCCACTATTGTATGTTCCCAAATGATCCCTGGGTTAGCTCATTTAATTGCCAACACCATCACTGGACCCAAAAGCAAGAAAACTGGTGTATTAGGTGAAAATCTTAATTATAATATTTGTTAAAGCCTAATATGTTATATTTAAGTGTAAAAGGGGAGCTTGTGATATTTTACAAGGTGGTCCCCTAGTTAGTTACACATTCTCTTCACTTTTACGTAAGTGGAGAGATAGTATTTAATTTAAATATTTAAATATTTAATTAAAAGAGGAATCCTATTTTAAATTAAAATAGGAATCCTAATCCTAACATACTAGGGTTTTTCATAAGATATTATAAAAGGGGTACTTTTCTCTCAAAAATGGAGAGAAAAGAATTCCAGGGTTTTCGAGAAAAATATAGAAGACATCTAAGAGACGCCGGTTGTAATTGGGAGTGGTGAAACAGACGCCCACATGTTCAGTGTTGATTGATCTTGAGTCATAGCCTGGAAGATCGTTTGGAGACGGATCTACAACTCTCAATCATTTGTCTTCTCAGATCATCAAAGGTACGAATTTCTAGATTACTTAATTCTTATATGTTGTATGAGATCGGTCCAAAAAAGTTTTAATTAAAAAATTGAAAAACCTAATTTTCTCTCAACAATTAAACCATATGCTTTAATAAATTTCCTTAACTTTAATAAATTTCAAATCATAGATTGAAAAATATCCATTCTCATTCATTTCATATATAATAGTATAAAAAATTTGTTTGACATGTTGTCCTATCAATTGCTTTAAAAATTATGTTTAATATTATTGATCTCTAGCAATGATACATATAAATTTTTTAAAAAAATTTAAAAATTAATAGAGTCTAATATTAGTCAAAATTTGGTACAATAATACACCGAAATTATTATGTATCAGTTTAATTTTCGCAAATTAAAACTTGGCGGTAAAAATACTATTAAACCTAACTTAAACGAAATTGAGGTATCATTTAATTGCAAAATTGTATACAAATTATATTCCCCTGCTGATAGTTTGTGTTCATTGTTACGAGTCTTAAATTTATTTATTTTCAAAGTCTTATTATATTTGTAAATTATGATTTGAATTTGAGTTTAGTGAGTCAAGGGTTGTAAGTTGGACCTAGTCTTGTGGGAAGAATTAGTTTTCCCTATTTCTTTGGGATTTAGTCAATAAGTTAGTTTCGATTGTACTTGATGGCTATTTAAGCCATGAAAGACATGAATAAAGGAGTAGTGAGTTATTTCAAATCAAACAAGCTTGTGTTGTTGAAGCAAAGGTTCTCTTGTTAACCTTAAACTGTAGTTTTAAAATTTATTCATCATAGGTTCCAACAAAAATAGAAGAATCAATCTCCAGTACGTGCGACAGTGGTATCAGAGAAAGGGCATGGATTCACGAGTGGAGAAGTTGGAGAATGATGTAATCTTTCTCACTGTAGGACAACAACAAATCTTAGAGAAGCTTAATGAACTCTCCTTGCAACTTGCTACACAAACCAACACACAACATGATCAGGAAGGAGAAAATTCCATGGCACAATTCCAGAATCCAGCAAGACGATCCAGCAATGCTAACAACACATACCAAAATGGCTCACGATATGCTCCCATGCTTGTCAAAATTGACTTCCCTCGCTTTGGTGGAGAAGAAGACACGACGAGTTGGTTTTGCAGAGTGGAACAGTTTTTCGACTTCAACCATACATTAGAAGAAGATCGTGTGGCACTAGCATCATTTCATCTCGGAGGTGATGCTCAATTATGGTATCAACTGTTTAGGCAAGAAAGAGGAGTGATGACTTAGCAGACATTTCGAGATGGCTTGAACCAAAGGTATGAAGCTATGAATTTCCAAGATTTCTTTGGGGAGTTAATCAAGTTGAGACCAGTTGGGCCAGTCAAAGATTATCAAACTCAATTTGAGAGATTATTCATAAAGGTTGGACACCTTCCTAAAAACCAGTCAGTTGTTTTATTAGTGGGTTACATGATTCAATCAAGGCGGATGTATTAACATGTTGTCCGACAACATTATCTTCAACCATTGGGTTAGCTCGCTTGTATGAAGCTCGTAATCACTCTCAAGGGCTATTCAAATTTTCTTGAAGCTTAAAACAGTTCCATGCCAATGCCCATCAAAAGGCTTAGCACAGAAGAGATAGATGACAGAAGGAAGAAAGGACTATGCTTTAAGTGTAATGAACAATTTGGTCCTGGACATTGTTGCAAAAGTTATTCATGATTCAAACTTGTTTTAATCATAGCGATGCTGATGAAGACATGGAAGTTATAAACCCTGAACCACCATAGTTGCCACTAGTATTTGAGTTATTGAAAATGAATTCCCTAGTTATAGCCTTGAGGACAAGGCTATTTCTTAAGAGGGCAGGAATTGTTACGAGCCTTAAATTTATTTATTTTCAAAGTCTTATTATATTTTTAAATTATGATTTGAATTTGAGTTTAGTGAGTTAAGGTTGTTAAGTTGGACCTAGTCTTGTGGGAAGAATTAGGGCCCGTTTGGTATTGTTTCTGAATTTGTATTTTCTGAGAATAAAAATGAAAATGAAAATGGTGTTTTACAGTTGCTGTATTTTGAATTTAAATATGTGTTTGGTATCATTTTATATATCCTATATTTTAAAACTAAAAAAAATAATATGAGTTTGGTAGACATAGTTGAAAATGATAAAAGCAGAGAATATGTGTTTGCTAATGCTTTTTTCAAAAACAGTTTTTACTAAAAATTTACATTATATTTATAGTCATAAAATAATTATTTAGCTAATACATACACAAATACAACAAAATAATTTAAACAAATTTATTATAAAAAAATTTCATGATGATAAAGTTTTAGAATTAATATTAATTAAAAAAAAGTTTGACATTGTCATTATTTTTACACCAAAATTAAGATATATATTACAACACATGATTTAAACAAAATAATTATAAAAAAATTACATGATAGACATTATGCATTATGTATGTAATCATGCCACATAGAAGCTGCAATTCCATCTCTTACAGCATTCATCTCTGCGACACTTGCTGGAGATAAATCAATATTAGTAAGTAGCCTACTAGTATCTCCTTCTTCGCTGGTAACCAAATCTTGCTATCCTCGCCATCAACATTATGTGGATCCATATCTTATTACTAGAAAATTAGAAAAAATAAATATATCAAATATTAATGAAATTAAAGAAACTACTTCTAAACATACATAGCTCAAACTTTTGAAATTAATCAAATTCAACATAGCATGAAAGCCATTTTACCAATATGTCATAGATTACAAATTCAACAGTCCAAAATAAAAAATATTCCAACACAACTTCACCAATTCAAATTAACGGCATAAAGAATTTCATGACATAAACAAAAACAGATATATGTATTCTTCATCCTTAAAACACAAATACAATGCTATTCAGCAATCATCATTTTCCCCAAATATATTTATTTGAAATTACAATTTCTAGATTGCATTTCGATTCAATGACACAGAGAGAAAATATTAAAGCAACAATTAAAGCACATAAAGCAGCAGCATCACAACAATTAAAGCAGCAGCATAATGACAAATCCTCCAATTCTAGTTCATCGCTTCTTTTTTTTTTTTCCATTCCGCAAACAAAATCAAAGTGTAGCAAAACTATATTCATTTTGTTTTCAAATCAACACAATTACTCATAATCTAAAACAATTACTCAAAATTATTAAAACTTATAATAACAAAGCACACGAAGCAACAACATGACGACAATTAAATCCCCCAATTCCAGTTCATCGCTTCCTTTTTTTTCCATTCCGCAAACAAAATCAAAGTGCAGCAAAACTATATTCACACAGTTTTGTTTTCAAATCAACACGATTACTCATAATCTAAAACAATTACTCAAAATTATTTTGGCATGAATAGAGAGAATACACAATTAACATGCTTTAAAAAAATCTCTCAAAATTATTCAAACAATTATTGAAATAAAAAAAATTTCCTGAAATATAAAAAAAATTTCAGGGCACTACAAAAAAATGGGTTTCTATTTTTTGTTCTCACTTCCACAAGTTGCAGATTGTTTAAGTGAATTCCATCCAAAAAAATAAATTGAAATTGCAGATTTCTTAAGTGAATGCTATCCAGGGCAAAGCTTGAAAATTCTCTATTTCTCTCTAATAACAAAAGCCCAATTTGCCTAAATTCAAATTGTGCATCATCAACAAAAGGAAATTTATAATAATGAATCCAAATAATTCAAATTGTGCATTAACAACAAAACGAAATTTATAGTAAAACAATATCACCTATTAAAAACAATTAAAATCACTCAAACAATTACTCTAATAACAACTTAAACAAAATAAATACCGGCAAATGATAGAGAAGAGGGAGCAACAGCGGCTGGACGGAGTCAGAGCAGCAGTGGCTACGGTGGAGACGGAGCAGCCACAGTAGTGGACACACCAAGAGAGAGTGGATCGAGAGAAATAAGGAAAGAGAAAGATGTTGGATGAAGATGAGAGGAGGGAGAGAGGGCAGATTTGCTGCAACTAGATGGAGAAAGATGGAGGGAAAGAGAGAGCTGCAGTGAATACCGACAAGTGATAGAGAAAAGAGAGCAGCAGCGGCTGGACGGATTCGGAGCTGCAACGGCTGGATGGAGTCGGAGCAGCAGCAGCTACGGCAGAGATGGAGCAACGACAGCAACGGGCATACCGAGAGAGAATGGATCGAGAGAAATAAGGAAAGTGAAAGATGTTGGATGAAGATGCGAGGATGATGAGAGGAGGGAGAGAATGCAGATTTACTGCAACTGGATGGAGAAAGATGGAGGGAAAGAGAGAGCTTCAGCTCACGATGTTTGCAGTGAAGAGATAAGGAAAAGGGGTCACGATGTTTCTTTTGTATTTTAATTCATTTTTGGGTTTAGTTTGTAATATTTAGAGAACATGTTTAATGTGTTTTCAGTGTAGTAGTTATAATAACGAATCCAGATTTTGTGTTTTGTAATTTGATTTTTGAAAATGATCCACCAAACGTGTATTATATGTGTATTATGAAAACAAAAATGAAAATACTATTTAGAAAATGGTACCAAACAGGCCTTAGTTTTCTCTATTTCTCTGGGATTTAGTCAATAAGTTAGTTTCAATTGTACTTGATAACTATTTAAGCCATGAATAAAGGAGCAGTGAGTTATTCCAAATCAAACAAACTTGTGTTGTTGAGGCAAAGGTTCCTCTGTTAACCTTAAACTCTTGTTTTAAAATTTATTAATCATAGGTTCCAACAAAAATAAAAGAACCAATCCCCAGTACGTGCCATTCATACATAACATAAAATACCCCAAGGTTAAAAATACATGCTTTCTTTGGCTATATTACAAACAACAAATGAAAAGCCTGTACATTCATTTGCCATTAGGCATACATAGGTTAAATTCTGTTTTGTCCTTATAATTTGGAATTAATAATTGTTTAGTTCTTATATTTTGAAAAATATTTCAAAACATCATTTTTTATTAGTTCCTAATCAATATCAACCTTTATGAATTATATTAGGAAAAAGGACGTATTTGAAATACTAACTAGGCAACCCAAGAGGGGGGTGAATTGAGATTTTAAAAAATAAGCAATTAAAACTTAATACAAATTAATCAAAGCAACTAAATTTGAAATAAACAAATTAAAGTGCAATGAAAAATAAAGAGATAGGGAAGAGAAAATAAACACAAGGATTTTTACGTGGCTCGAAAATCCTCGCCTATGTCCACGCCTCCAAGCTCACCAGGCTTGAGGATTTCACTAAACAAGCCTCCAAGGCTTCAAATGTTTACAATTGACTTCCTAGGTGTCAATGGACCTTCACAACAAGAGATTATCCCAAATCTCTTAACCCAAGTGTATCTCAATACTTACAACCTCTCAAGGATAAAGATTACAAATGATTTTTCTCTCACACAATGTGTTTGATTACAAATGAATGATCAATGTGTGAATCAAAGAAATAAAAAAAAATTTAAAGCTCAATAATAGATGTATGCTCAGTAGCAAGCTCAATGATAACTTTTAGATCTACTCTTGTTTGAATTTGAACGAGTTTATTTATAGTTGGAGCTGAAAACTAGCTGCCATTGACTTTCTACTCACTGTCGGATCGCCGTTAACTAGATATCGAATCGTCGTTTGACTGGTCAATATGACCGTTGGGCTGAATTTTTAAATTGTCGGATCGCCGTTTTCTAGATATCGGATTGCCATTAGTGTCCAGAGGCTAATCTTCAATTCTGCTCACTGTTGAATCGCCCTTATCTAGATGTTTGATCGCCGTTTTCTACAGTAACTGCTACAGTGAACTATTTTGCACAATTATAAATTTACCCCAAAACTTTATAAAATAATACTACAACCCAAAATGTTATGAAACTTTACAAATAGATCCAATATCAGAATTCTGAAGTAATACTTTATTTATCTCAAAACTTTATGAAATTATGATATGGCCTAAAATATGTGAAATTATAGAATGACCCTTAATATGTAAATATTTTCAAATAGGTCCAGATATGAAATTCTAAACAATATTTATTAAAAACAAAGATGGTAAAACTCTTTCATTTTAGTCCACATCTTGAAAAACAATCTAATTTCATAAAATCTTTTTTCATTAAATATAAAACCTTTATAATATGAAAACAATGATTTATTTAAAATGTATAAAAAATAATTTGAGCTTTTGAAAACTTAATCATTCTTAATTTTGTTTATTATCATCAAAATCAACATTATGTTAACATAAATGTTAACAGTATACACTCTCAAAGTTTTGGAAAATGGTCCCTAGTTTTTTTTTTAAAGACACTAAAACTCTTTTTTAACTATAATAGTCATTATCTCTATTATCCCCTTCCCAAAAAAAAAAAAAATTGACTCTAATGTTTTATAATAAATAGGAATATAATATTAAAATAAATGTAATAATATATATATTTTAAAATAATTTTAATATTTTAAAATATTTTAATATTTTTCAATCTGTTAGATATATTTTATAATAAATAGAAATATAATATTAAAATAAAGATATTGAAATTTAAATTATTTTGAATATTATGTAAAATAATAATTTTAACTTATATTACTATGTCTTTTTTGAATTGTATAACGTATTTAACACAAATATTTATTTAAAGTCTCTACAACAAATACAAACATATTATTAAAATAAAAATAATAATTCACATATTTAAATTTATTTAAATTTTAAAGTATTTTAATATTCTTAGTCAACTAGATATATTATACTATTTATATAATATTTGTATTTATTAAAATTATAAAGTCAATTTTTTAGTTAACATATTTAAAGAGTATTATGGTTAAAAAGAAATTTTAATATCCAATTTTTAAAACTTAACAGTCTACGTTCATTTTTTTAAATTTTAGGAGTATAGATATTTTTTTCCATAATATTATTTTATAATATTTACTCTGATAATCTTGAAAAAAAAAAAACGAAATAACGCATCAACTGCATTAGATAAGCACGACGGTCCGGATAAAAGCATTAACTTGTCAAGATTAATAACGAGGGAACAATTTGATGACTGCATTTCCATAAAATTGACAAAAGCACTAATCAGATTGTGCTGAGAAGACTGCATATGATGATCAACTTCATTCATGCAAAACATGATGATAACAAAAGGAAAACAAAATTTAATTACATAGAAAGCGCAGCGAAGGAAAGTTCAATCTGAAAAGTGATAAGAAGACGGTTTAGAGTTTCAGTGGGTCTCGGATCGGATGGAGAGTTGGAAGAGATGACTGAGAAATGAGCTGATTGGTTAAGAAAGAATGAGAGTAATCGTGATATATATATATATATATATGTATATATATTTTTCTTTTGGTTAATGTCCCTAAAAAAATAAAAATGTAACTGGATGTTATTGTAAAACTAAACCAAAAGTAACAAGAAGTAACGGCTGTATTGTAGTTAATTTTTTGAAAAGGGTGTTTTGAGGTATTTTTTAAAATATAAGAATTAAACGAACATTAATGTCAAATTACAGAGACCAACCGGAATTTTCCCGCCAGCTTGTAATCTTGCTACATCTGGAAATCAAAGATAAAATGTTTCAATAGATTCAAAACAAGAGTGTTTTAAAAGATTTATAAACGTAATCTCACATCATTTTTTTTGCCTTAAAACTTGAATATGATAAAATTTTTGGAAACTATAAATTTAAGCATCACTCACTGATGAAATACATGAAGTTTGAAAGCAACATCCTGATGCCTGACGAGCTCAAAGATACAAATATCACCTTCCGTCAAATGCACGTAATCAGACACACCAGCCCATCCCTTGGCAAGAAAGAAACCACCAGTGTTTCTCCAATGGATTCCAAGGGACCATTTTCTTCCATTAGAAGCTTGTACTTCGACAGATTTAGAATCTTCGTCTACATACTGATATGCAAACCTCGCTGGAGCATACTGCACAAACAAAAAGAACTTCTATAAGTGACCATAAGAAAATATCAAAATCAAAAGCAAACATCATAATCACATCTTGTCCGAAGGCTTACCACTTCACGGCAAGGTTTGTCATTTGCCTTCCAGATTATCATGAATAAAGGATTCGGTTTTGGATTTGTTGCCTTGAAAGCTCTTGCAATGTAAACTGCTCTCTCGAGTTCTTCTGTTGAATATAGTTCTTTATATTTTTCAGTAATGTATATGCCGCTTTTTCTTAGTGATCCAAGCATATCAGGTTCAGCATTTGGTTCATCTCTCTCCAGCCCATCTTCCATTTTCCTCTTCCTGCTTAGCAGCTCAGCCTCATGCTTAAACTGCTCTTCACTTATCTCAACACACATCTCACATGCCATGTCATCCTCATATGGATAATCAATCTCGCAAGCAGTCATGTCAAATATAAGAACACGAAAGATCGAATTCTTTTCATACTTAAAAAGCAAAAAGTAACCAGCAGAAATTGACTGACTTTCTGCGAAGTTTTGCCAACCTTGATGGAACCAAATCTTTCTCCCAAATTTTGTTAACCCCACTTGCCAAACCCGACCATCAGGAACTGTCAGTTTAGCAACACTAGAAAGTTCATCTCCAAATTGTTCCACAAACTTTGGTGGAATCCTCTACAATTGTACACATAAAGTCAGATGATCAACCATTCAAAAACAAATGCAAATCATCCAAAAAACAAGATTTAAATAGAAAACTGCTTTCATGTTGCAGTCATGAATCTAATCGGCACAGGTCTACGTCATAAATTTTAGTTAGCATAGATTCCTGCCATAAAGACAAGAAGATATATGCTAGCACTAAAAAACCCAAAGAACCAGATTTTGATTTCATCTTCTCATATACTTGGCAATCAGCTCACTATTAAAATATAAAAATCAGACTTTCAGGCAGCAATCGATGTCATACAATATTGCAAACAGGGGAAGAATAGTTTGCAATTTAGAGGAGTAGGTTGTCAAGCAAACATATGCTAAACCATCTAGATTTTCATCGGAACTCATCATTATTTTCAACGTAATTTTCATTCGACATATCACACCCACAAGTTGAACCCTACTACCACCCCTTGGAAAATTTTGACTGCAAGACTACTTTGTTTCTATCATCATCATCATTTTTGCTTCATAATTCAGGTACAATAATTAGCAATCCAGCAACCGAAATCAAGCACATAACAGTAAAAATAATTACGTAGAATAGATGAATAATCACTCAATAATTTAAAGAAACATGAAAAACTTGCGTGACAGAAAATTCTTCAGTGGATTAGAGGGTATCTTTGGTACTTTAGCTGACATGTATTTCAACTAAATAGTGGAGTACTAAACTTTTCATGGACATGGTGCTGCATCAACATCATTTTGTTTGTTTCTGTAGAAAATGTTCAGTGCGTGCAAACCCTAAACCATGGTGCCAATTTGGAAGATTTATTTGCTCCTTGAGAAACAATAAAGCCTATTTATAAAATGTGGGTATCTTACTCAGCAAACAACAGTAAACATAAGGAAAATCTATTCATTCTTAACAATAATCTTTGGAAAATAAGAATATAGAAGTCAGGAAAATTACTAGCATCTTGTTATGGATGGTGGAAGGAAGGATGATACTGTAGAACATTGAGGGAGTCTCCGCAACTGAACTAGACATGATACCACCCCTTTACCCAATAGTTCTGATTTTTTATCCAATTGAACACTTGAATATTATGGTCAGCAGCACCTGTTTGTTTTAGCTCCTATCGCAAGAAAAAGACACAAAGACAATCAATCCCTGCCACTAATTCAATAAACAAAGTTCTCAACCGGCACCTTTTTTTTAATTTTTATTTTTGATAATAAATTTATGAACTTTTATATTAATAGATAATGGACATATTACACATATTATCAGACAAGGTGAAACCGATATCATTTTCAGCAATATTTTTGAAAAACATAAAGTTGATTTTCCAAAAAAAAAAAAAATCATTTCCAAAAACAATATGGGCATTCTCCAAAACTAGGGATGCAAATTTCTATTAATGCCCCAGAGATGCTACTTGGCTTCTGGTAAAACTTCCTTTTTTACTAGAGGAAAATATCATAGAGCTCAAAAATTTAACAACCTTGAAGAGACAGAATGTAACCTCAACATAAAAAAAGACAAAATGTGATTCAGCAAAATGATTGAATTCCACATAAAGAGATTCATACTATAACCCTATCTGAGACTTAGACTCTTTATCTGAGAACCCCGTATCTGCATATATGAGCATTCAGTACATATAGCATGCCACAAATCAAGGAAATTTAAATGAAGTAGATCCATTGTGAAGCTACCAAATGGTTTTAAAACAAATGTTAAAGGCAGAAAAATGAGATTGGCAACAGGAAGACAAAAAGAAATTCAGGTAAAAAAATTTAGTACTAAAAAAAAAAGTAGAGAGCTAAAACCAGGCTTAGATCAATGTCAACAAACTATGTTTATACTTTATTGTTGACCCTTATTTGTATCAAAAATAGGTTGAGAGGCCACTTATTTATTTAGTTTCAGTAGAAATCTAACAAACACAAGAATAGGCAACGCCATCCATCAGCATTACCAAGTTACTTTACTTGAAATACTTTTCCAGTCAGATACATTGAACCCAAGAGTAGAAACAGTGACAAGCAATTCAATGAAGCAACAAAAGACAACCTAGAACAAGGAAACAAAGAAATCAACTAAATAATCATCATAACGAAGAAAAAAGCAACCAGAAGCTTGCTATCAACAAACAATAATGATCTAAACACATTTTAATGAAACGCCGAGTTTTGCCATCACATAAAGAACTGTAAACTCAAATCAAAGATATCGGCCGGTAACGAGACTAAGGTATTAAATTTACCAAGGATCCAACCAAAATTACAGAACTTGAGTCAAATGAACACAACCCAGATAATAGATATCATAAACACACACTTTAAGAAAACATCCTATGTCGCTCGTAAGTGTATACTCTATATTACAAATTCTACACGTAAATACAAACAAAATTGAAACTTTATGCCGTGAAGTAAAACTAAAGATTAAATGAGAGAGTAAAAACCTGTTCTTTCTTCAAAACAATGAGGGATAAAACTACTGTCTGTGAAGGGAAGAGAGTGAGAGCTTTAGCGTGAAAGATATATATATATATATATATAAAAGAACTAAGCTAGTAAATAATAAATAAATAAAACAATACAAAACTTACAAAAATAAAAGGTCAAAGAAATTACCAGAGAGCGTGGGTTTAAGAAGAGCTTTGTGGGTGCTGGCTGAGTCTACAAATACTAGCAGTTTTCTCTCTTCCAAGGTGGGCTATGTAAAAAGCAAAATAAAACAGAGTTTCAAGATAAATTTGAGAGTTTTTTTGGGGAAAAAATAAAATGGAATAAGTAAATAAATTAAAAGAGAAACCTAACCTTGTTCTCTATTGGGATATGAAAAATGCAGAAAGTTTCTGAATTCAGCAGCATGGTTGACGAGGTTAGGTGGTTCAAGCTGACACTGTTTAGTGCGTGCAGTCCAGCAGCAGCGGAACAGCTGGTGGCAAAGCTGAAAAGCTCTGATCTTTCCTGAAAAGCTGCTGAAAAGTTTCTGAATTCTAATTGACTGACCAGGTCGGTCTGTTTGTAAAATAAATTAGAAAAAAACCGGTATGTTGTCAAACCGGTCTGGCC
Organism: Atalantia buxifolia; assembly: GCA_030444775.1. Lineage (NCBI taxonomy): Eukaryota > Viridiplantae > Streptophyta > Magnoliopsida > Sapindales > Rutaceae > Atalantia > Atalantia buxifolia. Next base: position 26,782,700 of record CM059838.1, read on the forward strand.
GGCCATGCCCCAATGATTTCTCATGTCTGTTCGGGAAATAAAAGTTTCTTGAGTTCAATGTCTACTCATATTGAATTGCCTCTTCTGAAATGCACCTTCTGATAATTGTTCCAGCGAAAGAGCAGTTCTAAAGATTTGTTGTGTGCAAAGCGCATTTCTTGATTGTTGAAGCAAACTGATGTAAGATGAACGATTTCAATCAAGGAACCACATTCTTAGAGGGTTCGAGAATGTCAATAGTTCATGCGTAATGTTAAGAAATATAAATTCATGCTCTGTATTTGAAAACGAAATCTTCAACAGATTGCATCAGTTCATAATTTTCAAGACAATATAGAAGCTGCATGTTTCTGGATAACTTTAGAAATGAAAATTTAAATTATCATATTATAAAGAAGAGTCCCTAGCCTATTCTTTCCTATTGACAAAAAGCATTCTAGAAGGTATCTTGAAAATCCAGGATCCTAACAATACCTTGAAAACGTATAATCAAGCATGTAAAGAATAGTTTCTCAGTCAATTTAGATAATGAGTTACTACCATGTGAGATTGACTGTGCATGTTGCCATTTCCAGCTGCCAGAAGAACAAATGGCTGCAGAACTTGGGTGGAATATACGGTATGTACCCAGAACTATGTTTTTTTTTTTTTTGAGAAGAACCCAGAACTATTAGAATCATAATTCGGTGAACACACCATTCAAATTGAATTCTTTGCGAGGATAGGAATTGCTTCAATAGCATTCACACCAACAACATAACAAGTGAAAAAAAAAAAATGATCGGCACCTTGAGTTGATTATAGTAAAAGTACTTGCCTATGAGGCTTTGGACAGATATATTTCTAGACAGTGATATGGTCAGAAGCACTCTGCAGAAGCATTACAATCGTGCACCAGACGCAGGACAGAAAGATAGATGAAATATGCTAAAATCAAACTAAATGAGGCTAATAAAAGTAAATTTGAACAAGGTATTACAGACTAATTTGAATAAAGATGAGGTGTGCTTTGGTAGGATCATTAGTTAAGGATCCCACTCTCTTTTGATATTCTGATTTTGGGGGTTGCTAGTACATAAATTGAGAAAAAATGCGGTTAAATCAGAAATCAGATTGTATTGCCATCATTCTCCACCCTCAGTCGGGCTCACAGAAAGCAAATTTGTATTATCTTAAACCACATTATACAAGTAGATAATAAATGCTAGAAAACATTTTAACTATGCTAGAAAGCCATTGTTAATTTCTGACGAGATATATGAATGTAGCCAATTGGAAAACAAGAAATATACTACGAAGAAAACTTATATATTAAAATGAACATCAACTTTACAAGAAAATTGCGTGTAACCTCAATCATTCTCAGTACATTCTTCCGTTGCCTTCTAAAAATAAATAGCCCAAGACTTGATATCAAGATCAAAATCTTGTCTTGTATAATAGAGGATCCAAAAAGATAAAAATAATTTTATTCTTATTCCAAAATCCAAAATAGACAAAAACAAAAAGAAATTAAAATTTATTGACGACTTATTTTACAATAGTGAATTTTCATAAACAACAAAACTAATTAAAAGAAAAAAAACCTTTTACTTGCAGAGAAAGAAAATAGGTTGTTCACTTAGGTTTAGACAGAGAACTGTCTTGGTGCCAAAGTCTTGCGAGTCCTAATGACCACCGTATCTCTCCTTTATCAGTTTTAAACGCGTTTCTTTCTCAATTCCCACTTCACTCAGGAAAAAAATTACATTCACCTAATCACTGCCTCTCAACTCTCTTCCAACAAAATCTCTTTGAAATTATACAACTGTACTGTCTTCTTCTTCATAATTCTTTCCGATTGAAACCCAATAAGAATAATTTCTTGCAGCATTGATTCATTTTAGGGCTTCTAATTCTTTGTTCTTTGAATCTTTCAAAATCCTTTTTTGCAACTCTTCAAAAACCTGTCCAGGAAAACAATCAAAACGCACAAAATGGGTGCATACAGTTGCAAAGAGTGCGTTGGCAAGACAAAATTCGTTATCAAGAGAAAATGAGGTGGGTTTGTTGGTGGTGTGGGTTCTTGTCCTTTCAGAGCAGTCTTTGTCATGCGCACACACTACTGTTCGGGACAGCAGATGCATTTTTTGCAGCCAAGCCATGAATGATTCATTTGGATTATCTTTTGATTATATGCTGCGAGGATTAAGATACAGCGAACAAGAAGTTTTAAGTCTGAAGAAAAGAAACACAAAGGCTTTGTTGAGGAAAGGAAGCTCCATCTTGTGCCATACGCTGCTCCACTGTCGAAATATTAAAAGCCTCTCATCCGGAGAGAAATATTTGAAGAAGCAAATTCATTCTTTCATTAGCAGTTTATTCCAGATGGCCAATGATAAGTTGGTGAATTTGAGGCCATTTGTCCGCACTTTTCTTGAACAAGCCAGTAGCTTGGTTGAGATATATTTATGCACGATGAGTACCCGATGTTACGCTAAGGCAGCTGTCAAGCTACTGGACCCAGATTCCAAATACTTCAGTTCCCGGATCATTGCTCGGGAAGATTTCAACGGAAAAGATAGGAAGAATCTGGACTTAGTACGTGGCCAAGAGAGGGGCATTGTTATTCTTGATGACACTGGGAGTGTGTGGAGTGATCACACTAAGAACTTGATAGTTGTGGGAAAATATGTCTACTTTAGGGATAAAGAATTGAACGGCGATCACAAATCTTATTCTGAGACATTGACTGATGAAAGTGAGAATAAGGGGGCATTGGCAAACGTTCTGAGAGTTCTGAAAACAATACATAGGTTTTTCTCAAGGGATGTTCTTTATTTTTCAGCGATTTTGAGGGTTTTATACGAAGCAGTTGAAGGGCAGAGAAGAGGGGAGCCACGTGCACAATAGTAATTGACTCCTCAGTTACGCATTTGGTCTCTACGGAACCTGAGGATTGTTTATGGGCAGAGCAAGAGGAGAAGTTCTTGGTACAAGAGCAGTTCTGGGTACATCCAAGGTGGATAGATGCTTATTATTTCCTCTGGTTTAGGCAACCTGAAGATGACTATCTCCCACGATCATTGAAAAATCTTCAGTTCCACAGTTTAAGCCATTCTTTGATTCATTTGTGTACAATGTAATACGTTCACTGAATTGACCACTCATGGCTCTTTATTGTACTTCTTTAAATTAATGTTATGCATTGAACTCAACGAGTTTCACCATTGTTTAGTCCATTGTTATTCAGTGAATATACAATTTTCAAGTTCCTCTCCTGTTATAACTCACCAATGAATTGGAAGCTATGATATTGTATCTGATGATTATAGTAGAAGTAGTTTATTACGATTGCATAAATATTTGCAATAATTCTCTGTTTGGCCACCACGATAGTGTTTCTGATGACTTTAGTATCCTAATAGCATTGAAGCTTTTAGATGCCATCAGGCTCTGTAATCATTAGTTCTCAGACCCAGAACTTTTAAACCATATCTCACTCTCAAAATTTTGAAAGACTAAAGCTTAACTGTATCCTGCAATTCCTTTTTCCAATCAACTTATATAAAGCCTGATTTCAACTATTCTGTCTACATTTACCCTGTTCATATCTTATTTCACGGAGCTTGTTTTACAAATACGACAGCCATTGTCAAGAACAATGAGCAGAGCCTAATTTTGAAATCATCACGGGTGTGATCCTGGAAAGAAGACAATCCGGTAGAGGCTGATTGTGTGCATAATAAAGAGAATGGACTGCCAAAAGGTGTGACCGTGCAGCTATGAAGCATCAGGAACAAACTATTCTAAGTTGTGATAGGCATTGATTAAATGTTGAAGGACAAGAAGGTCCTTATGATATTAAGCAGAAATTTCAACAATATTCCATCATCTGTTGACTGTTAGAACTGTTGGATGATATTGTGCAAGAATAAAGTTGTATATGTGATAGATGAACTCTGAAGAGATGTAGCCTTTTAAGTACATTGAAATGCAATATTGTTTCTACACAAGTTTCTATTGTTTTCTTGGTATTCTCTTCACGATTTTCTTTTATTTGGAGCTTCCATGTTCTTCATTGTCTAGGGTTTCTTACATTTTCAGCTAAATTATCACTTGTTAGCCTCCTTGAAGTTTGATTTACATGCTCTTAATGAAAGTGTAATTCCCATGTCAGATGTTCAGCAAGTAGCCAGATAGAGGATTCCAGATTCCAGGTTTTGGACAAATTTTAACAGCACATCGCAGCTGCAACGAGGCAAGCGCAACCGCAGGTCACCGCAGCAACATTGTTATACATCAGTCACCAAAGGTACACCATAGCATTACAGATTATGGCTTAGAAAACTGATGCATGCAGGTTTCGATCATAAAGTAAACTGTACTAACACAAACCCTCTTTGTTCCATCCCAAATTAAGCAAACTTATAATGCGGCATAATACATTAGAAGAACAGATGATCTTGTAACAGATTTTAACTGTCAAAAGGTCAGAATACAGGACAATGCATCCACTAGCGAAATAAGAATAAGAATGTAGCAATTGGAAAACAGAATTACTGAAAACAACAATTAGCTATACCTTCACGAACATGAAGTTATGTGAGACTACACATGGATCCCTAATCTTTAGTTTTAAGTCACAATTAAGGATAAAATGTACACTTTTATGTAAAACATGTTGTAACTGCAAACTATAAAGTTGGATGGAAAACACTTCTGTTTGCGTTTCCGGTTAACTTCATATAAAATAACTTCAAATATTTATTGATTGATCTTATTAGCAGGATAAATTAAAATTGGTATCATTAATGACAATCATTGGATGCTGAACTCCAAGCTGGCCAAGTGATTATAGGAGCTGAAGATATATGATAATTAAGATCATGAAAATCAAAACACTGCAAATAATTGGAGAACATAATAATACTATACCAAGAAAATTATAAAACCTTCTAAAGATATATTGCATTTCGAAATTTCAATGTAAATACAGTACTATTCTTCATATTTCATCTATCTTATATACAATTTTTTTCTTGCTCAATGTCATCAACGTTTCTTGTATCTGAAGAGTGTTCACTGTAATCTTTCTTCACCTCCTTGTTATCTTTCAAGCTTGACCAAAGCAAAACACAAATCAGAATTGTTCTTCCTGAAACTCCATAGCTGCACTTCCGAACCTACCTCAAGTCCATTATCTTTATCATCCACAACCAAATCATACCACGTCTTCATGAGATTATAAGTGTAATTATCACCCATCTTCCACTTCTTCAACGTCAAAGGAACACTGTGTTTAAGAGATGGAGGAATCATGAAGACCTCTATGCCTTCTTTTGCACTAAGAGTGCTCTTCTCCTCTTGATTGAGAAAGTTATCATCTCTTACTTTGGTCGGTGGTATCGACAGCCGATTATTATTACTCCTTAAATCACATTCTGTGATTGTTTTCTGCATCACCAACACTAAATCAGTACCATTCTCCTCCTGGATGCGATTCTTGAATGACTCAGGCATATCAGCAACTGCGCTTTCTTCTTCATTCACGCTCTTGTTTCCCTTTTCCCTCTGCTTTCTGGGCTTTCTGATCTCTTTTTCATCATCTTTGTCGCCTCTGTTATGAGTCTGGTCAAAGCACCTCTTCAGAGTAATCTTCTTGCTGTTTATTTTAAGTACTAGTGACGGCATTCTTCTTATAGGCAAGTTTTCGGAAACAGAACCTCTTCTTCTTTTGGGTATGTAAAAACCCAGACTGTCAAATTTCTTGTTTTGTGCCAATCGTTTCTCAACAAGCTGTTGAACAATGATCCTTGTAAGTAAACTCATTTTCAAGGACTCATCACCATTGGCAGCTTCCTCTGCCTCCCTAAAAATTCTGTCAAAAGACCCACCATCATCATTCAATCGCCACTTCATCTTTCTCTCTTCTATGTAGATTCTTTCTTCAGAAATTCAAAGATTCAAACGTAAAGAGAAATAAAACAAGGAAAAAAACAATAGAACACAGAACAGCAACTTCAGAAAGCTTTTCAAGTGCTTGGACCAGAAGACGATTATGCGAATACAATGATGCTTTTAATTCCTAAGTGAAGTGGGTTTCCCAAAATTAAGAAAACAGAGAAATAAAACAGGAAACTAGTGAATTGAAGAAAACAGAACAGAACAGAAGAGTGACGATGTAAATATATAATAATCCTGAGAGAAGCGGGTTTCCTAATTAAATTCGGTTTAACACAGAAATTAGATTCCTAAATTGATTGGAAAAAGATGATTTAAAAAAAATAAATAAACGCGGTTAAATCAATCAACCGCAATGCCAAACCGTTAAGCCCAAGATTTTGACGAGGCAAGGCCGTTCTTTTTCCTAACACCTAACCCTAAGCCTAACGGTCAAAACTTCAAATTTTGATTTAACAATTTCGATTAATTTAACGTTTTTTAGGGGTTGTACTTTGTATTGATGTAATTTTTTCTTTTAAATAAAAGGACGTTAAAAAAATTTCTAATTTATTAACCAAAAAAAAAAAAAAATTAGAATAGAGAAAAAAGGCGGTTAAATCGTAAATGCCCAGGAGCCGTTGGGCCAAGATTTTGGCGCCCCAAACTGTTATCCTTCCCTTTCTTACCCTAACGGTCTATTTTCTTTCGTTGCAAGTAAGAGCTTATTTTCATTTTTTGATTTCTTTAATAGTTTAAGATACTTTACTTTTGTAGTACTTTACTTTTGTAAATAAGACGTTAATTATTAAGTTATTGATGTTTTGTCGGCTTTTTTATTTTTTAAAAATAAAAATTATGATTGAAATGTATCTTCAAGCAAGTAAAAGTAAAGAATATTTCATCAGCTCTTTTATTGCCAATGAATATTTCTAATGGTCTGTTTGGCAGCTTATAACTTTTAAGTTATAACATTAAAGTTGTTAGTAAAACTAACTGCTGTAACTTGTAAAATAAGTTAATTTGATTGGATATTATATGATTAAAAACTTATAATTTTTTTTAAAATATTATTTAAAAGTCATATTTATTATACATTATCAACTTTTGTTTCATAGTTAAAATTTTTTTCTACAGTAGTTGAGGTTTAAAAGCTATAACATTTTAATACCAAATAGGGCCTAAGTCAATTTAGATATTGAGTTCTTCCAAGTGTGAATCTTCTTCAAAGAACAAATGGCTGCAGAACTCGAGGGAGTACTACATCCTTCTGCGGCATAGATCCAAACCAGAACAATAATGTGGTAAACACATGAAATCGAATTGAATTCTTTGCGTGAAAAGGAATTGCGGCTGTAGCATTCACACCAAAACTATGGCAAGTGACCGAAGAAAGATCAGCACCTTGAGTTTGGTTCCAGTAATGGTACTTACAAATTAGGCTCCGGACATTGTTTTTGACAGTGACCTGCTAATTTTTCTATCAGAAGCTCCCTGTAGAAGCATGACAATTAGACATGCATCAGATAAATGACAAACAGATTGATGAAATATGCTAGATTTGAACTAAATGAGCCTATTATAAGTAAACTATGAAACTACCTTGATTCTGGATTCTGATTTTATGAATAAAGAAGGGATTTACTTCACTAGGATCATAAGTCAATGATCAACTCTCGTTGATCAACAAAATTTCCGACAGCCTAGAAAACTGTGAACGTTAACTTTACAAGAAAACTATAAGTGTTTACAGGTTACAATATCACCAACAAAATTTTTCCACAGCCTAGAAAACCCTAACACTATTTGCCCAAGTGCTATCACTGAAAACAATCGGAAATGATCTAACAGGACCAGTACGAACGCCAATAAGCTTCTCAAATTCCTGTGTAACATACAAAGCGTCGTTCCATACTTCCATTCAACAGTTCTTTGAATCTTGTCTATTGCAAGCCTTTGCATCTTCTTCAACTCCATCTTAGCAGCTCTGATTTCAGCTTCAGTATTAGCTTTCTTCTTTCTCAATCTTTCCTTCTCAGTTTTGTTGCTTTCATTCAGGATCATATTTTGTTGGGATTTCAAAGATAGTCTCAGCAAACCTGGTTCCGATCATTGCAGCCCGGAATCTTGTTTCTGACTCAGCCAAATTTTCGAACCAGAATTGGAAGAAATTTCTCCCAATGTTTTCTGATTCTCGAGATTTAGAGTATTTTCACTAGCAACTTCAACGACACCTTAGGTCCGTTTCATACCAATTGTTGGCACTTTGATTTTGAAAGTGGAAGGCAAGAAATATTTCAGAAAATGGGGTGAACAGTTTGGGAGTTTTGATTATGTGAAAAGGGTTTCGAGAACTTGCAGAAAGATTAAGAACAGAGCAGGTAATTGAGATCCAAAGACTACAGAATGGTTGGTTTTTTTTTTTTTTTTTTTCAATCAAAGCCCTTTTCTTTTGAAGCCTTAAACGACTGGATGAATGTCGAAAGAAATCGTTTACTTGGATTTCAACCAGAAAGAATTGAAAGAGCTTTTGTTGAGGAAAACTGAAAGATAAGCTATTGAGAGCTGAGAGATAGATCTTGATGATTTTTTTCCTGAGTGAAGAGTGGGAATTGAGAACAAAAGAAAGGCGGTTAAATCATTAATGGAGAGATACGGGTAGCCGTTAGTGCCCCGCGCGAAGACTGTTCTCTCTAAGTTATCCTTCAATTTCAAATTTTTACCACTTCTATAATTAATATTTTTTTGCCTTCTCTTTCTCTGCAAGTTAAAGGTTTTTTTAATAATTAATTTAATTCTTAAGAAAATTCACTATTATAAACTAAAACCTTATCAATTATTTATTTATTATTCTTTTTGTCTATTTTGGATTCTCTAATTTATTTTTTTAATATTTTCGTTCAATCCATTAAGTTTTTTATTTGTAATTTAATCACTTATTAGTCTTCCGAATGGGTATGATGGCTTTCATTTAACCTACCAATAACATTTAAATGAAATTTTGCATCTGTGTTTCTAAATTCTTGGCTTAAGCTTACTTTTAATCAAATTTTTATCGTGGTTTTTTTTTTTTGGTCTAAACTTTTTGGTCTAAACTCTAAATAGATCTAAATTAATCTAACTTCTGAAAAGAGCTAAATGTCTTAATCTAAAAAATTTTTTTTTATTTGTTTGAATGGTTAAAAATAAATATCAAGTTTTTCTTTTAACTTAAAAAATACAAAAACTGGTATTTTTACATCTGTGCCCTTAGAAATTATAAATGTTAAATAAATAATAAATATTTCAAAGAACATAATAAGGTAATATATTATCATAACATAAATCATTTTCAATTAAATACAACCGTTTAATATTCTAAATTAGTTTATATTAATTAACTTTATCGCAATTTATGATATTTTTATATGAAAAATATTCATAAAAATTATGAAGGCAAATAATTCTAATTTGAAGAAAATAGAAAGATAAAAATAATAATAATCACAAGTTATAGAGATGGATAATAATGCCAATTATTAAATTTCATTTAAGTAAGGATGAAAACTAATTAATTAGATAAGGATATTTTGGAAAATATCATTTAATGATATTATTCAAACTTTTTAAATTAAGTTAAACGCTAGAAAAATTGGCTTAATAACTTAATGATTGAAAATTTTCATTAAGTTAAAAAAATAAACCAATTTAATAACTTAACTGATTATAGTTAAATCAATTAAGTCATTAAGTACAAAAAAACAAATAGTCTTGTAATTAATTCCGCTTTTCTTAATTTAAAATGTTTTGGGAAGTAGTGAGTGTAATGAAGCTAAATGGGTTGCTAAATAAAGATACGATGGGTGTGATTTCTAGGAGATATGCCAAAGCTTAGAGCTGGAAAGGTTAATGAAGCAATAGCTGCTTTCGAAAAATTGAAGTATTTTGGATTGAAGCCATAGAATTGATGGATTTTTAATAGAATGACTGATACTGGAGCATGTCAAGACATGTGGAGAGGACTCGATAAAAGGAAAAGGAGAAGACTTCACCTTGGTATCAAGTCGTACACGATTTTCTTATTTAAAGATACACATGGATGATTTGAATGATATATAGGTGCTTCATTCACTGTCTGGAGCATTATGAGATGTTATTATGAAGTTAGATAAACTTAACAGATTTTCATGTTAATTTATTTCTATAACATTTCGTGACGACAGGTCTGAAGAAGTGAACTTATGTTATCAATGCATTTTTCATATCGTATACTGGCCACAGCCCACAGGCCAAGAGTTGAGTGGCCTGCTGGGCTCAGCTTATAAGAAACAGGGTTTGGTTTCTTGACAAATAAGTTGATGCCCATCTTACTTTTGTTATACATAATTTACTAGACAACCAAGGGCTAACTCAGGATCTAAAATTACTCTTGGGGTGAGATCTCTGGAACCTGATGCAATTTAGTGCGAGCTTGATCAACGGGCTAGTTCTTACTGAAAAATATGGCGTTTGAACTTTCTTTGCTGTTGTCGAAACCGGCAAGGATATTAATTATGAACTATAATTTTTGCTTTTAGTACCATGTGAGTTTGTCTACATTTCATTAAAAGATTCTTGTGCCATCATCTGAGATGATGATGTCATCGGAACAAAGTATTCTTCTAGAACAATAAATTCTTTGGTGAAAACCTGTTGGATCATAAACTTGATCCAAGATAAATAAATTCAAGCCCAACTTATGGAAGGTTCTATGAGTAGGTATGGTTGGTGAGGTTTGAATTATTTGTATTAGGTGTAGTAGGTTTGGTAGGTGAAGATGAATGGTTATTAATTTTTTGTAATTTCTTATTTGAATGGTTGTGATTAGTTTGCTTCATGTATAAATACCCCCTCTCCCCCTTTGGTTTATGCATCAAGTGAAGTAACAAAATCTCTAAGGTGTAGAGAGTGGAAAATAAGAGTTGTAATTGGTGAGAAGTGTTGTTGAAGAAATAAAATTGTGGGTTTTTTGAGTGTTTAATTTGGTAATTCTCCAACAAAGTGGTATCAGAGCTAGTGTTAGATGCTATATATAGTCGTATAGCATATCAAATCGAAGAGCTCGACGAGAGGAACGTGACGCCGTAAATTTCATCCCGATCAGAGACCGGACGCGCCTACACTCTCTGCCGGAAGTTTTCTGTCCTGGAGTTGAGTCGACTCACCGAGTGGAACCAAGCTGAACCGAACCAGATCAAGCCGAGCCGATCTGAACCGAATCAAGTCGAATCGAGCCACTGGAGCCGAACCAAGGTGGACCGAACCAAGTCAACAATCCAACGTTGACCGTTGACCGTTGACCGTTGACCCACGTTGACCGTTGACCGAAAGTTGACCCGAGTCTCTCCCAAGGTTTTTTGACGTGCCGGATCCATTCGTGCATTCGGAATCTCTAAATTCTCTCTCAATTTGTGAGTTATGGCAAATGGTGGTATGATGTCATTTCAAGTTCCACAATTAAAGGGAAGTAAGTTTGACAATTGGAGTATTAAAATGAAGGCTCTATTGGGTGCACATGACGTATGGGATGTCGTGGAGAAAGGCTTTATTGTACCAAAAAATGAAGCCACTTTAACTGCAGCACAGAAGGAGAATTTCAAAGACTTGAAGAAGAAAGAGAATAAAGCAAAGTATCTCATCTTTCAATCATTAGATGAAGATGCTTTTGAAAAGATTGCTGGTACAACCTCCTCAAAAGAAGCATGGGAGAAACTAGAGACCTCTTACAAAGGAGCGGAGTAAGTTAAGAAGGTTCGTCTCCAAACATTACGAGGAGAATTTGAGTCGTTACACATGAAGGCGTCGGAGTCAATTTTTGACTACTTTACTCTGGTTGTGACCGTTTCCAATGAATTAAAAAAAAATGGCGAGGAGTTAAAAGAAGTAAGGATTATTGAAAAGATACTTCGATCAGTAGACTCAAAATTTGACCATATTGTTGTGACAATTGAGGAAATAAGAGATCTGGAGGATATGACGATCGAACAACTTCAAGGAAGGTTGCAAGCCCATGAAGAAAAACTAAAAAAGAAGCAAGGAATCGAAGAACAACTTCTCAAGATGGAAGTTAATCCAAAGAAAAGAGAAGAAAGCTCCAACAACGAGAGAAGGCATTATGTTCGAGGTGGAGGTCGAGGACAAGGTAGAGGTCGTGGTCATGGACGAGGTTGGAATTTCAACAAGAACAACTCCAATTATGCCAAAGGAGAAAGCTCAACCAGAGGACGAGGTAGAGGCAATCCAAGATCGAGGTATGACAAATCTCAAATACAATGCTATAATTGTCAAAAGAATTGTGAGTTTTTTGAGTGTTTAATTTGGTAATTCTCCAACAAAGTGGTATCAGAGCTCCAAGTACCAGAGTTGATGAGAGAGCGAATTATGTTGAAGAGAAAAATGGTGAAGATGGCACCCTTTTACTAGCACGCAATGACACAAGTGGAGGTCAAGAAAATACATGGTATCTTGACACAGGTGCTAGCAATCATATGAGTGGAAACAGAAGCATGTTCGTGCAACTAAGTAAATCTGTGAATGGCAGTGTTGCTTTTGGAGATGACTCAAAAATACCAGTGAAGGGTAGAGGTAACATTCTTTTTCGTGCAAAAGATGGTAGCTACCAAATAATTTCGAATGTTTACTATGTACCCAATATGAAAAGCAACATCCTTAGTTTAAGTCAACTCTTAGAAAAAGGCTATGATATTCACTTAAAAGATTGTAGTCTTTTCCTAAGAGATGACAAAGGAAATCTAATCACAAAGGTAAAAATGTCAAAAAATAGAACGTTTCCTTTAAATATTCAAAATGATGTTGCAAAATGTCTCAAAGCCTGTCACAAAGATCCATCATGGATTTGGCATCTTCGATATGGGCATCTCAACTTTGGAGGATTGGAGCTACTATCCAAGAAGAACATGGTGAAAGGCTTACCATACATCAATCACCTTGATCAACTTTGTGAAGGATGTCTACTTGGCAAGCAGTTCAGAAAGAGCTTTCCAAAGGAGTCAAACTCAAGAGCTCAGAAGCCACTTGAGCTCATTCATAGTGATGTGTGCGGTCCATTCAAGCTAAGCTCCCTTGGTAAAAGTAACTACTTCATTCTCTTCATAGATGACATTTCAAGAAAAACTTGGGTGTATTTTTTGAAGCAGAAATCAGAAGTTTTTGAAGCTTTTAAGAAATTTAAAGCTGCAGTGGAAAGAGAAAGTGGATACCAAATTAAAGCCATGAGATCTGATTGAGGTGGAGAGTTCACTTCCAAAGAGTTCGTGGAGTTTTGTAAAGCAAATGGAATTCGACGACCTTTGACAGTTCCAAGATCACCCCAACAAAATAGTGTTGCAGAAAGAAAGAACAGAACCATCCTCGACATGGCAAGAAGCATGCTCAAGAGTAAAAGGCTATCTAAGGAATTTTGGGTTGAAGCTGTTGCATGTGCAGTCTACTTATCCAATTGATCTCCAACAAGAAGTGTGTGGGGCAAGACGCCACAAGAAGCTTGGAGTGGAAGAAAGCCTGGCATCACCCATCTAAGAGTTTTCGGAAGCATTGCCCATGTACATGTACCAGACGAAAGTAGAGCCAAGCTGGATGACAAAAGTGAGAAGTTCATCTTCATCGGCTATGGCAATAACTCCAAAGGATACAAGCTTTATAATCCAAACAACAGGAAGATCGTAATTAGTCGAGATGTAGTTTTTGATGAAGAATGAGAATGGGATTTTGGCTCTGGTGTGGATGACTTCAACTTCTTTCCCATTGAAGAAGATGATCATACAAAACAAGTAGATGAACAACAAGAGCCAGTTACTCCACCTATCTCACCAGTATCAACCACATGCGGAGATTCACCGCCATCTTTCTTAATTGAAAGAACTGATGAACGTACAAGGAGTCTTCAAGATCTCTATGAGGTAACTGAGAGACATGATAATCTTACTCTCTTTTACCTCTTTGCTGATTGTGAGCCAGTTAACTTTCAAGAAGCTGCACTAGATGAGAAGTGGAGAATTGCAACGGATGAAGAAATTAAAGCTATTGTGAAGAATGATACTTGGGAGCTTACTACTCTTCCCAAAGGTCACAAGGCGATCGGTGTCAAATGGGTGTACAAAACGAAAAGAAATGCAAAGGGAGAAATTGAAAGGCACAAGGTGAGGCTAGTTGCAAAAGGTTACAGTCAAAAGGCTGGCATAGACTACGACGAGGTATTTGCTCCTGTAGCTCGACTTGAAACTATTAGACTTATTGTTTCTTTGGCTGCTCAGAACAAATGGAGGATTTTTCAAATGGATGTGAAGTCTGCTTTCTTGAATGAATTCCTTGAAGAAGAAGTTTACATCAAACAACCATTGGGCTATGTGGTGAAAGGACATGAAGACAAAGTTTTGAGATTGAAGAAAGCTCTTTATGGGTTAAAGCAAGCACCAAGGGCATGGAATAGTAGAATTGACAAGTATTTTCAAGAGAACGGCTTTACCAAATGCCCATATGAACATGCTCTCTACGTCAAAGAAAAAGATGGAGATATTTTGATTGCGTGCCTGTACGTGGATGATCTCATCTTCACTGGAAGTAATCCAAGCTTATTTGAAGAGTTTAAGAGAGTGATGATCAAAGAGTTCGAGATGACTGACATCGGACTGATGGCATTTTACCTTGGCATTTTACCTTGGCATTGAAGTCAAGCAAAAGGAAGAAGGCATATTTATCTCCCAAGAAAGCTATGCAAAGGAGATTCTCAATAAGTTCAAAATGAATGATTGCAAGCCTATAAGCACGCCAGTGGAATGCAGAGTCAAGTTATCCAAACATTATGAAGATGAAGATATAGATCCAACATTCTTTAAAATTTTGGTCAGAAGCCTATGTTATTTGACATGCGTAAGACCAGATATCCTTTATGTTGTTCGACTTGTGAGTCGATACATAGAGAATCCAAAGACCATTCATTTTAAAGCTGCAAAAAGAATCCTTCGCTACATTAAAGGTATAATTAATTTCGGCTTGTTATACTCATTTTCTAATGACTACAAGCTTGTTGGATATAGCGATAGTGATTGGGGTGGAGACGTAGATGATCGAAAGAGCACCACAGGATTTGTGTTCTTCATGGGAGATACTGCTTTCACATGGATGTCAAAAAAGCAACCAATTGTCACGCTATCCACCTGTGAAGTTGAGTATGTAGCTGCCACATCAAGTGTTTGTCATGCAATTTGGCTTAGAAATTTGCTGAAGGAGTTGGGTTTGCCACAAGAAGAGCCAAGCGAGATTTATGTTGATAACAAATCAGCAATTGTCCTATCCAAGAATCCAGTCTTTCATGATCGAAGCAAACATAGAGATACTCGCTATCATTTCATAAGAGAATGTATTACAAGAAAAGAAGTGCAAATCAAGTATGTAAAATCACAAGATCAAGCAGCTGATATCTTCACCAAGCCGCTCAAGCAAGAAGACTTTGTAAGATTCAGAAGTTTGCTTGGTGTCACAAGATCAAGTTTAAGGGGGGGTGTTGGATCATAAACTTGATCCAAGATGAATAAATTCAAACCCAACTCATGGAAGGTTCCATGAGTAGGTATGGTTGGTGAGGTTTGAATTATTTGTGTTAGGTGTGGTAGGTTTGGTAGGTGAAGATGAATGGTTATTAATTTTTTGTAATTTCTTATTTGAATGGTTGTGATTAGTTTGCTTCATGTATAAATACCCCCTCTCCCCCTTTGGTTTATGCATCAACTGAAGTAACAAAATCTCTAAGGTGTAGAGAGTGGAAAATAAGAGTTGTAATTGGTGAGAAGTGTTGTTGAAGAAATAAAATTGTGGGTTTTTTGAGTGTTTAATTTGGTAATTCTCCAACAAAACCATCACCTATAAGTCAGAAACATTTATGTTAGATTACCAAGAATCAATAACAAAATATCAGAAGTGTACCTAAATTGTAATCCTAAAAATTTTTCTCTGGAGTTGTGGTTGGCTTTCCAGATCAATACGTTCTCTTAGAGAATTCTTCAACTTTCTCTATCATCCCTTTCTGATGATGGGACGTAAAAAAGAATAAGACTATACGTGTGATCTGGAGATCATAACCACTTATATAGACAACTTTTCTTGTTGTCTTAGGTATTCCTATTTCAACCCATCATAGAAATAGAAATTACCTTTAAGCCTTTACACATTAAAGGCCTACACCCTATCAGATACATTAAAATTCATATTACCCAAAATCTTAATAGATAACTTTTTATTGGGCTTAACCTTATATGACAGCTTACAACACATAATTATTCACATATAAGCCCAACACTGGATTAAGGATCCAACAATACTGGATTAAAGATTCAACAATTTTAAGATTCGAAGTAGCATAGAAATCTTTATTCAAAACATCAATAGTAGAATGGAATTTTCCTAGCTCTATTTGAAGCTTCTCTGTTTGTTTTCACTTTACTTTCTATTCCACTTTGAGAACATAAATTTGACAGGATTTATTTAGAGATAGGCCACGAAGGGTGTTCAATTTAATAAATGGTTATCTTTGGGAGATTACCACTTTTCATGCTTAAAGATGGAATGTGAAATCTTCATTTTCAGAAATCAGGAATTTGTCCTCCTTTTTTTTTTTTTTTTTTGCTCCAAGCTCCAACCATTTATTTGTCATTTGCTTGAAAACATTAAGATGCTCAAATTAGTCTTTGGTTCATAAGAAAATCCAGGAAAATATAATATTTTTGAAATGTTTTCGAGCAAAAAGTCTTGGACCTCCTTCTAGAAAGATATGAGTCTGAAAGATATGAGTCTGAGTATTTTGAAGGAGCTCATGGAATTTCCCCAGTGTTTTTTCTTTATTCTTTTTTTTTTTTGTATAAGTGAGACTCTTTGATGTAGAAAAGTCTCAATGATATTAGGAAGTTTCCCACCCAGATTCTTTGCTAAATATGTCTAATAAGGTTCCCTCTACAATGCCATAATTTTTTTACACGATCAATAATGTAAGAAATATGTACCATTAGATTGAAACAATAGAATATATTATATCTATTAATAAAATTTTTTAATTATTTTTAAACTAATATAGCTAATTAACAAACCAATTAAAGAGTGATTTTGACTTTAAAAATAAAAATAATGAGGGACACGATAAAATACAATGTCTCAAGTTCTTCTATTTCAAACTGAATTCTTGACACATTAAGCAAGTAAGCTTCATTGCATAATGCTTATGCATCATCTTCTTTTGGATAAAGATGTTATATTCATATATAATTGAAATATAAACTGGTTTTTGAAAGTTAGAGGCTGCAATTAATCATTTGTCATACTAGCATAGCAATAGGAGACCTGTTTCAAGGTTTGCACAATAAGAGGTCAGTTCTATCAATTGAAGAGGAATGATTGATTTGATTCCACTAAGAAAAAAAAAATATTTTGTTTCAATATCATTGTCATAAAACCTTAGTATTTGCTCTCTCAGTTGTTGAAGTTTAAGTAATTTACTTGTGTATTACTCTGAATGGATTTCTAGATATTGATTGGATGTAATTAGTTAATTTTCTTTGTATTAATAATACTTATATTGGCAATTATTTGGTTATGTATTTGCTAGCTGGTAAGGGATCTTTAAATTGATTAAATGTTACTAATAAAATGTGGATGTGTATAGATTAGTTAAATGAAGGGAAATTATTTCTACACCACAATTGTTTTGTGATATATACATCTAAACACCATAAATTTTTGATATGTTCTTGTCACCACTTTTGTTTCTAACTCGTATCAATCAACCATTTTGACACTAAAAATAATTATTTTATCCCTAAATAAATAAAAAGACTATTTTATTCTATAAAATTTTAGAAAAATAAAAAAAATTATAATTTGATGCAGAGCAAGAAATTGAAGAAATCCTAATTAGATTTAAATTTGTAATGTTTAGGAATGATTTAATTAATTTGTATTCTAGTTTAATTAGGTTTCCTATTTAGAGTTTCATTAATTACGCATAACTTATTTGAGTTGTATTCTTAATCTAGATATAAGTCTTATTAAAATAGGTTTTTTTTAATCAAATTAGGATAAATTATAATTAGTATAAATACGTGTCTTTTGTAGCTTCTACAAACAGGCCTTTATTACTTGTTATTGATTATTTTTTGAAATAAACTCGAGATTCGAGCTCAATAATATCTTTAGATTTTCAAATCTCTCTGTGAGTGTTTGAGTTTAGCTAATTTTCGATATTTTGCTGAATCAATGAGTCTTAAACCTCTAAATTCGTGGTATTCTTTTGAATCAACATGAATTTAGTTTGTTATTTTATTCTGATATTCTCTAGAATCAACAGAATATTCTAAACATTAAACTTCTGCTGCATCATAATTACAAGAATACCCCTAATTCAATAAAATAAATAAATCTCAAAATCTAAGCTGATACTTTTTAAATGAAATTATAATTATAAAAAAATTTAAATGAAATTGTAATTATAAAAAATTAACATCTTTTAATTATAATTTTTTTGCAATTATAATTTCATTTAATTTTTGTAATTTAATTAAGTATTAGGAAGTTTACAAAAATTAACATGGAGAGAAAAGCTCCCTATAATTATTGTAAACATCCATATAATAAATATTAAGAAACTTCCCTATACAAATTAAATGAAATTAAAATTAAAAAATTAACATGATAATTTTAAATGAAATTATAATTAGAGAAAATTAACATATTGAATTTGAGATTTATTTATTTTATTAAATTTAGGGGTATTTTTGTAATTATAATTTTTTATTTTCCTAAATTTTGTGGAATTAAATAGTCTTTCAATTCATTTCGGGATAAAATAGTTATTTTTTAGTGTCAAAGTAGTTTATTGATACAAACTTAAAAATAAAAGTAGTGCAAAGAATCTGTCAAAATTTTGAGGTGATTAGATGTACATATGATAAAATAATGGTTGTGCATCAATAAATTTTCTTAAATAAATTAAAATTTTTTAATCAATTAATTATTTTTTTCATATATTAAATTACATTAAATGAATGGCACGATTGAAACACTTAAATTCAAGAGTCTACAACAGCCCTACCATTAATACTGTAAAAATACATATAATATTATAGAGAAATCCTTCACATAATTATATAAATAAAATAAAGGTGGAGAATAACACTATTCAAATAAAATAAATTTACCTAGAAAACTTCTCTATCAGAGAAAAAATACGATCATCAAGAACAACTAGATAAAATTTACTGTGCCAGAATTTATCTCAATCAAGTCAAATTCTTCCAGAATATTTATCGTAGATCAAATTCCAATTTCATGCACAAAAATATCTTACTCAGAGTCCGAAAAGAATAATGCTAAGCAGTTTAGGGTCCCATCCATATTCTCCAAAAAATATGTCAAACAATTCTATAAACAAAATAAAGGTGGAGAATAACATTGTTCATACAAAATAAATTTGCAGGGAAAATTTTCCATCATAAAAAAGCACGGCTATAAAAAATGACCAAATAAAATTTACTGTGCCAAAAATTATTTCAACCAAGTCACATTCTTTCATAATTTTTATCTTAGATCCAGATCCAAATCCCAACTACATGCACAAAATAAAATATCTCACTCATAAAAAGTCTTAAAGGAATAATGTAAGTTCACAAAATATGTCAAACTAGTAAATAAATAAAATAAACATAGAGAATAACATTAGTTATACAACACAAATTTTACATGAAAACTTCCCTTAGGGATGGCAATGGATTGGATCTGACTCAAGATCCACATGATCCAAATCTAATTGGATCGGATTTGGATATCAATGTATGGATCTAAGACGGATTTGGAGCAGGTCTGAATCCATCTTAATATCTAAATCCGTATCCATATCCACCCATCTTTTAATTTTATTTTATTTTAAAAGTTTCTTAACAATTGTGGAATTATAATGATAATAAATTTTATTCATAGCATATTAGTGGTATTTACCATGCATTTAAACTCTTAAAACTTAAAGGTTAGTTTTGTAAATTTAAAAGTCCGCCAACCCCAAAACATGTATATGCAATATTCAAATTGCAAGCCAAGTAATAAAACCTGGCAATTTACTTTATTATATTGGCCAAATAATTTTTAAGGAATATAGTTATTCATATATTTAGTCAAATATGGTCATAATAAAAATAATAAAGCACTGAATATAAAATCATATTTAATTTATATGTTATTATCTAATGTTGTAGAAATGAGGATGTGTGTATCATGGATATTAGAATGATGAAGGAAATAATAAAATATTAGATTGATCTTATTCTTGTAATTACTTTTGAAGAATATTTTATTATTTTTCTTATTTGTTGTTTTGGTGTAAAAGTATAAGCTACAATATTTATTATATTTTTAAGAAAAATTGTACATTTTATCCTTCTATTTTCATTCTAAAAAATTATTACTTTTTTATTCCTGAGTTTTAGAATTCATAACGGATCTAGAGCATATTTGGATTTTAATTTTTTTTTTTGGATTTGGAGCAAATATAGATATTTATTTCTTTTTTGGATCTGGAAATAGAGCGAAAAATATGGATTCATGACGGATCTGACTCAGATACGGATCTTGATTTTTATTATGGATCTGGATCTGGAGCAGAGTCGATCAAACCTATATCTACCCCATTGCCATCCCTAACTTCCCTATTAAAGAAAAATATGAACATCATGAGCAACTAGATATAGAATTCATGTAAAAAACTATTACAACCAAACCATATTCTCCCAAAATTTTTATCGTGCATCCAAATCCCAATTACATACACAAAATATGTCACCTATGAAACTCCGCAAGAAATAATGTTGGAAAGTTTTCATTTCCCACCTAAATTCTCTGCAAAATATGTCAGACAAGCATATAAGCAAAATAAAGGTGAAGAATAGTACTAGTCATACAAAATAAATTTTACATGAAAAACTTCTCTATCAGATAAAAAATACAGCCGTCAAGAATGACTAGATATATTCATCATGTGAAAAATTATTACAACTATATTCTCTTAATATTGTTTTCTTAGATCATCCCAATTACATACACAAAATTTCTCACTCGCAAAATAATATTACACAATCTCACAAATACTTTTACATACTTTTAACTAGATTGAACAACTTCATGTTTTGCGCATGTTAAGAATTGTCTTAATATTATGATTGAATACTTATCTCTCAGCTTACGGATCACTGGGATTTGTCTAGCATCATTTCAGGGCCAAAGTATCAGGTTGGAATCCCTTAATGTTCTAGTCAGATAATACTATTATTAGACTCAAACTTTAAACTATTGGGCTCTTGCTTTAAGACTTCTATACTTTGAGAAATTTCTATAGTCGGACAATACAATACTATCATTAGACTTTTACTTTTAGGCTTTTGTGGTAAACAATTCCTTTATCCGAACGCAACTTCATTTGCTAATTTCATCTAACCAATAACATTTTAACAATTACATTTCTGCCATATATGTTTGCTTCCGATGCTATCAATTTATTATTCATCGATGTCGTTGGTGCGGACCAAATCATGCAACTGCCAGATTAGCTTGATGACTTGGACCGATATTTTCTGCAAGTTTATCGAGCCTTTCGCCCCTTAAACAATGCATACTCAAGATGCCATTCATGCAAACTTTTACCCAAGAAAGACAAAAACATCGAGCAAAGCTAGTTGTTCTACATACAACGATCCTTTCTTATATTCAAAGTTTTACTTATTTTTTGCTTACAATAAAATCCACTCAAAAGTGATTAATTAAGCTGAATAATTAGATAGATGATAATAAATTATAAGAAAAGGAGATAAACAACAATGATGAATGTGCCTGTATGCATGTATGTGTGTGTGTGTGTGTGTGTGTGTGTTTGTGTGTGTGCTTGTGTATGACAAAATGCTTTTTATATTGGCTACAAACTAGTATTATGGGACTAAATGGCAACAGGTACAACATGAAGAGGTTGAGCCTTCTGTATGGTGAGGCCAAATTTCTCTTCCATGTCCATGTTTTTGTCTTCAAGCTTCCAATCAAAAGAGTTAATAAGTGAACCTAACATTAGATGTAACATTCTGATTGCCAATGGTAAACCAGGACAAATACGCCGCCCAGCTCCAAAGGGGATCAACTCAAAATTCTGGCCTTTGAAATCAACATTTGACCCCAAGAACCTTTCGGGCATAAAAGAGTGAGGGTTGTCCCACGTGCTTTCTTCTCTGCCAATAGCCCATATATTGACAAAAACTTGTGCACCTTTTGGTACTGTGAAGCCTACAATATTAACATCTTTTGAGGCTTTGCGGGGGATTAATAAGGGAGCTGCTGGGTGCAACCTGAAAGTTTCTTTAATAACTGCTTGTAGATAAGGTAACCGGGTGATGTCAGATTCCTCAATTAGGTGGCCTTTGCCAACTGTTTGTTCTAGCTCCAATTTTGCTTTCAATAAAGCCTCAGGGTTGTGGAGTAGCTCTGCCATTGCCCATTCCACAGTAATTGAAATTGTGTCATTCCCCGCAATAAACAAATCCTGATACATGAACTCTATTAATTAACTTATAATTTGTACCAGAAATTAAGAAAAAGAAAAAGAAAAATTACCGCAAACAAGTGCTTGATATTTTTTGTGTCGATCTCTACACTTTTATCTTGGATAATATTGAGGAGAGTATCTAATACATCTTTACATTCGGAAATAATACGGCAACCATGTTCTTGTCTTTGCTCCAATCGTTGATCAACCAAGCGATCAAGCACCTTGAGCATCTTGCCAGCATAAAGTGTGCTGCGGCGCCTTATCCCCTGCAGGTCAAGCACTTTTAGTAGAGGAAAATGGTCGGACAAATTAGGCTTTCCTGCTTGTTCCATGATACGACAAACTATATTCTTAAACTCTCTCTCTTTGGGATTAACCAAATCAATAGAAAAAATTGTGTTGGATAACAAGTTAAGTGAAGTATTGAAAGCAGCTTGGCCAACATCGATTGCTTTACCCGCACGGCAATTTTCTTCAACATAAGCTAGAAGGTCTTTGATTTTGTTGCGCCGGAGGTCTTGATTGGCATCGAGTTTCTGATTAGTGAAAATATGCGTGTTGCATATTTTTCGAAGATTTTTCCACAGAGCCGAGACTGGCATCCAGACCAAACTGAATTCGTTGCGCCGGTAGGCCTTTGAGATGATTGCTTCAGGGACCTTCCGATCACAGAATGATAAATCATGATTTTGAAGGATGGCTTTAGCCATGCTTGGAGAAGAAACCACTATTGCGGTCACCTGGCCAAGTCGTAGACTCATTATGGGGCCATAAATCTTGGCAAGCTTGGCCAGTGACTTGTGAGGTTTACCACCTAGTTCCAGGAGGTTTCCGATCACCGGATAAGGCCTCGGTCCCGGTGGAAGCCGTTTGCGTCGTCCTCTGGAAATGAAACTTAAAGCCATCATCCAAACCAATGTGAATACAAGCCAGAATATGCTGCTTATTAACAGATCCATCTTTGAATTGAATTAATATTTTTATTTCTCTTTATTAGAAGCTCTCATCCGGATCGTCCCGTCACTTTCTTTTATAGTAGCAGGCTAGCAGCTGGATTCTGGATGTGGCTTTCGCTACTATTTCAAACACATAAATAAATAAAATTTTTCGTATCAGGTCACTTTCATATGCTGGCTTCTTGAGTTATTTGGCCTTCCTAAAATGTTAGCATTTATTTTGAGTAGAAAGGTCCATAGTGCTTGATCGCATGAGCTTTCAATTGGAGTTGTTGCCAATTCCGCTGGGATGTCAAAAATACCCCTCGTGTCTGGACTCCGATCAGATCCGAAAGATGCGGACTGAGTAATACCCGGCCTTTGGATGAGGTTGGGCTCCACTTGATGAGTCCAGGGTCTAGCCTGGAACACCAATTTTATAAAAGAAATTATAAAATATATATTATTTAAAATAAATATATTTATTTGGTCAATTTATTACATGTATTTAAAATTTTAGACATTGAAAGTTCATAGTTTGGAGCTCAATTTCATTAAAACAAAATGTAAAAATTATAAAATACATCATAAATAATTACAATATTTTGAATTGGAGTTATTCCCCGTTCCCACTTTCCCTACAAATAATTACATGACGTCCACAAGACTGCCAATGAATGTGGAAAAATCAAATAAGGGCAATATTGAAATTTTATGAGTCAATTATCAGAAACGCAATGAAATATTACTTTTTCATAGTTAAAAATAACAAAGAACTAATTTTTCATAGTTATCAGTAGAAAAATGTTAGAAGTCAATAATTGTTGTAGTCGTTTGCTATCTTGAAATATGTGAAGTAATAAAAGGATAATAAGCATTAATCTTTAATTAGCATGAGATATGAATTTAGAGTAGTAAGTTTTTTTTATTTATTATTATCTCATATTTTAAATAGATTAAATAATTTTAACATCTGTCCATACAATTTCACTGGTGCAACTAGGGTAACATAGTTTTATCCTATAATAAGGTTAAAAACTTATCTTGATGGAAATAAATTTTACATGGACTCAAATGACTATTTGTTTTTTGACTTATATAAAACTTAAAAATTATTTTAGTTTCAGTCATTTAGTTGTTTTAGGGGCAGTTTGATAATGTTTTAACTTTTAAAAAATTATTGTTAGCTGCATTTTAGAAATAATTAGCTGTAAAGAGAATTAGTTAAACATCTGGTAAAATTTATTTTTAAAAGTTCTGTGATTTTTCAAAACAATTGTATACATTTGGTTAATCTTACTATTGAACTGCTGTAAAAATGTAAAATGATTGAACTGGACATAAATTTGAATAAAATTTATTTACACATTTATATACTTATATATAAAATATTTTTGAGTGATGATAGAGTTACAAATTTTTGTACAAACTGATATGGCATTAATTCATTGGTTGAATGAAAATATAAAATAACAAAAATAAATCATGTGGGCCAAGACGTATTTAATTTAACTAATTTTTTTATGCCACATTAGTTTGTACAAGATAAGTTTGTACAAAAGTTTGTAGCTGTATCATTATTCAATATTTTTTTATACAATCATTTTTTTAACCGTTGCTCTATTTGTTTTAATATTTAAATTTTAAATTTTAAAATAGAATAATATATTGATTAACAATTTTTGAAAAAATAGGATTAATAGTAATGAAAAAAAGATAAATGCATAAAAAATGAAAGAAAAATATTATTTTATCAAAATAAAGAGAAAAAAACAAAAAATTTATATAATAAAGGACAAAATTTTATTTCTTATTTTATTTGTGATGTTCATATTTGACATTAAAATTTTCATATATATTGTCACTTATCTCAACTTTATTATTTTGAAAACTCCCAAAATATTATTTTCTCCCCCAATTTCATGTTTGATGTGCTTGTTTCATGTATAACATATCCTGTCACTTGTTTCAAGTACCTTATTGTAAATTTACATTGTACTCATGTTAACTATAGAACGCAGAGCAGACCCAATTAAAACCACTCCCCCAATCCTCTTGAAAATTTAGGAATTGAACTCTATCTTTAAAACCCATAATTCCATAATCCAAGGCAGAGAGGGAGAGTGGAACTCTATCCTCAAAGCCCACGAAATCGTAATCCATAGAAAAGGAGTTTGATCCCTATAAAACTCTCAAGGGTGCCAATGGTAAGGAACTTTTGAAAAAACTCTATCCTATCTAATTCTAGACAGTATCTCAGGTAGGGGTGTCAAAAAAGCCCGCCCGGACCGGACCCGGCCCGGACCCGGGTGATCCGGTCCGGGCAAAACCCGGACCGCACTCATAAAAAACCCGGATCCGGGTTTGAGAATTTCAAACCCGGACATTCCGGGTCCGGGTCTGGGCTTAACACCGAAAACCCGGAACCCGGACCCGGTTTTTTAATAAATAAACAAAAAATATATATAAATTTATTATACATAAATATATAATTATGAATTTATGATATGTTGGATGTTATTTAGATTTATTGTGTGATTATTGTGTTGTTAAATTTAATTTAATTTATTTTTTTATATATAGATTGAATGAGTTTAGGTTAGAAATTGGATGAATTTAAGTATTAGAAAGTAGATTGAAATAATTTTTATTTATTATTTGTGTAAAATTTACATTGTTAGTATGTTATATATTTGTATTTGACTATTTTTTTTAAAGCATGAGATTAAATGAGTTTATTTGACTATTTTTTTAAAAAAAGTAAGCATTGTTAGAGAAATGAAAGAAAAAAAATTAGAAGAAAAAAAATTAAAATTATTACATGCGGGCTTAGAAGCCCGGATCTAAAAACCCGGACCCGGGGGTGCCGGGCTTGAGCCCGGACCGGACCCGGAAAATCCGGGTTTTAACCCGGGTCCGGTCTTGTGTTTCAAGCATCCGGTCCGGTCCCGGGCAACACCAAAACCCGGACCGGACCCGGATTTTGCCAAGCCTCTCAGGGGTTGAACTTTGAAAAAACCTTCTTCCTAATCCATCACTATCATTTCTTATTTTTGTTTTTTTTACTTAAAGGGAGAGTTTGCTCTTACATTTTTTTGTTCATTTTTTACACAAAAATCATATACCCTGTTTTTCCTATGAAAACCTGTGATATCGACTTGAGCAACAGACAGTTAATACTGAAAAAACTTTTGATGCGTTTGACGATTTCTGTGTTTGCAGGTGCTAGCCAGGGTTGGATTTGTGGTCGCCATTTCCTGTTTAGGCTGCCAGGTTAGGGAAAAAATGGTCTCTCCATATACGTAAATTCAAATGCTGGTGTTTGGATCTGATTAGCAGCCCGCACACTGAACATGACTAGATTTTGGCGTCGACATCACTAAATGTTCCTCTATCTATCCTCAATAGAATCCTTTCAATCTCTTGTTTTCTTACATCCTAACCGTGCGGCTGAGGATGCCAAACGAAGAAGGAGGCGCAATGACAGTAGCTAGATCGGAAGTGAACAACTCAAGACGATAGCAGCTAGAAGCCTGGAACGAGGAAGCAAATCGGCTCAAGGAACAGCTGGAAGCTGCTACATTGGTGCACTTGAACGAAATTGACAGTGGTGGCAACATGTGGTGTGTGTGAGTGAGTTTGTCTGTGCTTTGTGTTGTGGTTGTGGAGCGCAAAAGAAAAGAGGAGTTTTTTAAACAGTGGTATTGGAAAATTAGGGATTTTTTGGGGAGAAATAACGAGAATAGTTTGAGAGTGAATCTCAATAATCGGAAAATTAGGGATTTGAGTAATTGAGAAAGAAAGATGGGCTAGTAATCAGCTGCAAAGGTTATCTTTCTTCTTTGTTTAAAATTAATGTTTTTATCTAAACCGTTGGATTCATTTAAAATGAATCCAATGGTTGGTTTTCAATTCCGACGTGGTACCCAGGACTTCTGTCCCTGCATTAGTGGCCATATAAATAATACGTTAATTTTTAAGTTTCTGATTTTTTTTTGGGTTTTTGTTATTTTTTTAAAAAATAAAAATTGTTTTATCTTTTTGAATTTTCTGTTGTACAAAACTCCTGGGTATTTGGTTTGTGTTTGTGGATATATGCAAGAGCTCTAAAAGAGTTAAATGAAACAATAGATGCCTTAGATTGATACTTCGAGTAAGTTAAACCACGTAGAGAAGACAAAAGACGTGCTTGGTAAAATGAAAAGAGAAGATTTTGTTAGAAGCGTAGGGGGCAACAGAAGAATTGCGGAGAATGAATGAGGTTTATAGAGAAATGTAGTATGAGTTATGGGATTATGATTGGTGCATATTGTAAGAATATGAAGTATGATGAAGTAGTTGAGTAATTTTGTGTAATGGTGGAGAAGAATTGCAAGCCTAGTTCTTATATTTTCTGTACTTTGATTTATCGGTTCAGTTTTGTGAAGAGGTTAATTGACGCTCTTGATTTTCTTGAACGGTCTAAAAAGAGTGGTTTCGAACTGGAGGCACTTACTTGCAGTGCTGTTGTGGCGGTTTACTGTTGGTCAATGAGGTTGCATGATATATATAGAATGATGGATGAGATGAGAAAGTGTGGTCCTGCTCTATATTATGAGAGTTATGATATAGTTCATCAATCTTCATCACCTAATAAAAGCTAGAAGAATAAAAAGGCTTACTCATTTTTTCAAACACTACTACAAAAATGTAAAACAATGGCCCATATGTTACTACGGTTTTTCTTAACAATTGTCATTAAAAGTATTTAATGACCATTATTACATGAACGGTCATAATATCTAATATTTATAATGACGGTTTTATTAGATAACAATCATTAAAAGTCATGCTAAAACGAGATTTTACTTTTAGGGTCATTCTATAATGCCGTAACTAAATTTACGGCATTAATACCGTAATTGACGTGAATAGTTAGATTTGAATAAACAATCTCTATCATTAATTCTGAATAAATAGGTAACCTGTTACCTAAGTAGCAGGTAATTACTATTTTTTATCTAGGTTCCAAGTGACATTTACTACTCTTATGTGGGATTTACAAGTTTTATGCAGCATTTACAAGTTAATGTTGATTTACAAGTTTTATGTAACAATTATAAGTGTTTGTTTTATTTACAAGTTCTTCATGTAATTTACAACTCCAACATTAATTTACTCATTTTCCCATCAATTTACTAATTTTACGTGTAATTTACAAATTTTTTGTTTCATTTCCCACTTAATGTCAATTTACAAGTTCTCTGTCAATTTTCTAAGTTTTGTTACAACTCCAACATTAATTTACCCATTTCCCCATCAATTTATTAGTTTTATGTGTAATTTACAAATTTTTTGTTTCATTTCCCATTTAATGTCAATTTACAAGTTGTATGTTATTTTTCTAAGTTTTTGTTTTGTTTACAAGTTCTTCATACAATTTACAACTCCAACATTAATTTACTCATTTTCCCATCAATTTACTAGTTTTACATGTAGTTTATAATTTTTTTGTTTCATTTCCCATTTAATGTCAATTTACAAATTGTATGTTTTTTTTCTAAGTTTTTGTTTTGTTTACAAGTTCTTCATGCAGTTTACAACTCCAACATTAATTTACCCATTTTCCCATCAATTTACTAGTTTTACGTGTAATTTACAAATTTTTTTTTCATTTCCCACTTAATGTCAATTTACAAGTTCTTTGTCATTTTTCTAAGTTTTTGTTAAAATTACAAGTTCTTCATGCAATTTACAACTCCAACATTAATTTACCCATTTTTCCATCAATTTACTAGTTTTATGTACAATTTATAAATTTTTTGTTTCATTTATCACTTAATGTCAATTTACAAGTTGTATGTTATTTTTCTAAGTTTTTGTTTTGTTTACAAGTTCTTCATGTAATTTACAACTCCAACAATAATTTACCCATTTTCCCATCAATTTACTAGTTTTACGTGTAATTTATAAATTTTTTGTTTCATTTCCCACGTAATGTCAATTTACAAGTTCTTTGTCATTTTTTTAAGTTTTTGTTAAAATTATAAGTTCTTCATGCAATTTATAACTCCAACATTAATCTACCCATTTTTTCATCAATTTACTAGTTTTACGTGTAATTTACAAATTTTTTGTTTCATTTCCCACTTAATGTCAATTTACAAGTTGTATGTTATTTTTCTAAGTTTTTGTTTTGTTTACAAGTTCTTCATGTAATTTACAACTCCAACAATAATATACCAATTTTCCCATCAATTTACTAGTTTTTCGTGTAATTTATAAATTTTTTGTTCCATTTCTCATGTAATGTCAATTTACAAGTTCTTTGTCATTTTTCTAAGTTTTTGTTAAAATTACAAGTTATTCATGCAATTTATAACTCCAACATTAATTTACTCATTTTTTTTATCAATTTACTAGTTTTACGTGTAAGTTACAAATTTTTTGTTTCATTTCCCACTTAATGTCAATTTACAAGTTCTTTGTTATTTTTCTAAGTTTTTGTTAAAATTACAAGTTCTTCATGCAATTTATAACTCCAACATTAATTTACCCATTTTCTCATCAATTTACTAGTTTTACGTGTAATTTACAAATTTTTTGTTTCATTTCCCACTTAATGTTAATTTACAAGCTCTTTGCTATTTTTCTAAGTTTTTGTTAAAATTACAAGTTCTTCATGTAATTTACAACTCCAACATTAATTTACCCATTTTCCCATCAATTTACTAGTTTTACGTGTAATTTACAAATTTTTTGTTTCATTTCCCACTTAATGTCAATTTACAACTTCTATACTATTTTAATAAGTTTTTTTTAAATTTATAAGTTCTTCTTGTAATTTACAACTCCAACATTAATTTACCCTTTTTCTATTAATTTACTAGTTTTATGTGTGGTTTACACATTTTTTGTTTCATTTCAAACTTAATGTCAATTTACAAGTTGTGTGTTATTTTTCTAAGTTTTTGTTTTGTTTACAAGTTCTTCGTGCAATTTACAACTCCAACATTAATTTATCCATTTTTTCATCAATTTACTAGTTTTACGTGTAATTTATAAATTTTTTGTTTCATTTCACAGTTAATGTCAATTTACAAGTTCTATGTCATTTTTCTAAGTTTTTGTCAAAATTACAAGTTTTCATGCAATTTACAACTCCAACATTAATTAACCCATTTTTTCATCAATTTACTAGTTTTACGTGTAATTTATAAATTTTTTGTTTCATTTCCCACTTAATGTCAATTTACAACTTCTATGTTATTTTACTAAGTTTTTGTTAAATTTACAAGTTCTTCTTGCAATTTACAACTCCAACATTAATTTACCCTTTTTTCTATTAATTTACTAGTTTTATGTGTGGTTTACACATTTTTTTATTTCATTTCACACTTAATGTCAATTTATACGTTCTATGTCATTTTTCTAAGTTTTTGTTAAATTTACAATTTTTATTGCAATTTTTTCATTAATTTATTAGTTTTATTTGTGGTTTACAAATTTTTTATTTCGTTTCACACTTAATATCAATTTACAAGCTCCATGACAATTTTTCCATGTTTTTGTTTGTTTACAGTGATTATGAATTTACAATGATTATGAATTTAATTGATGAGCTCGTGATGAATCAATAGTATATTCGCAAGAATGGCAGTGGGTCGAGTCCGGTTCGTGCTTAGCTATAGTAACACATTTACAGTGATTATGAATTTAAGTGATTAGCTCTTATGGATCAATAGTATATTCACAAGGATGACAGTGGGTTGAGTCGGGCCCGTGCTTAGCCATTTCCGAGGCTGACTCTATAATTGAAATAAAATTTTCAAGCCTTAAAAAGCCTGATTATTTGAAAGCTTGGGCTTGATCACACTTCTTTCTAATTATTTTTTAATTTTTAGTTAATTTAAAATTAAAAAATTGGACATAGCCTCCCCATATACATTACAATATAAAAGCTTCATAAATTATTTGAAGTAACATAAAAATAAAAATTACTCAAGGTCATAACCGTATTATTACATAAATAATAAACTTTATATATATATATATATAACAATTTTTTAAAGTCGTAGGATCAGGTCAGGTTGGGTCAAGTCGGGCATATAGGTCCCGAACCCTGATATGAATTTAATCGGGCTCTAATATTTATGTCTGAGCCTAACCATTAAATTCGAGACAATGGACAGAAAAAACTCAAGTCAAGTCAATTAAACTAAAAGTTGAGCGGAGTCTTCCTTGCATGTATATATGTTTGCGTCTTGATTTTTATTTTTATTTATCTTATAAACTCTTCTATAAATTTATTATATATATATATATATAAATATTATATATATATATATATATATATATATATATATATATATATATATATATATATATAATGCTGTGTTTATTTGTCATTAATCGAAATAGGGAATGAGAATCAGAATAAGTTGTTTACTTGACTTACAAGAATCGAAATCGGAATGGACTGAAATCCCATTGATGTGTTTATTTTATCTTAGAATTGGCTTCAAAATGAATTAGATTGTAATAAATTACTAAAAAGTACTTAATGAATTATTATCATAATTATTATTTTATATTTTAATTACAGTGATTATTTATTCAAAAATGATTATTATTAATAATTATAATATATATTAATATATTAATAAAATCATAAATCTATTATTTTTCTTCAAATTAATTTATAAAAATCGACCCTATTTCTTTCTCGAATGAAAAATTGGGTATAAAATCATAAATTTAAAATAATTTATTTAAAAAATAATATTATATAATTAAGATATAAACAACAACAAAAATTATAAAATTTAAAATTTATTAAAACTACATCGTTTCCATGCAATATTCATTTTCTTTTTTAAGTGAAAGCGATAAAAAAGGCTCGCTCCCAAGTCTCAACGGCACCGGAGAAATCAATGAGGAGAAAGACAAAATGAAAAATTAAAACAGTCCCTATTTGTTATTCTATAATGTCGAATCTCTCTCCCTCAATTCTCCAAACATGCAAAGCCAAAATCCGCCAAATCCGAACAATTGGTGAACGGAGTATGCATTGGTGATTAAAATTATATTTTGTGATTAAACAATTGTGTGTACGAAGCTATTTAAAATGTGTGAACGGAGTGTCATTCTTCCAAGAAGTGCTTCATAGTATTCATAGTATCTAGGACTTTAGGCGAATTGTTTTTAAAAATTTTTCTTACATTCAGCAACTTTGACACCCAAATAAATAAAAAAAGAGATCAAAATTTACTCAAACTTTAATCACATCTCTAATTTACACAATACTCAATAGCAGATCCTAAAAAATTTCAAAAGAAAATCTTAAATAAAAAATAGTCAACAAGATATTAGAATCATTATAAAAATAAATAAACAAGAATAATACTAATTTCAAATAAAATATACAGAATGGTAGTAAAACAAAGAACTATCGTTACTGCTGCTCCCCAACAAAGGTGATCCACCTTTCCACTTTACCACAAGATGTTATTGAAGAGGAAATTGTGAGCCACCTGCAGAAGCATGGCTCCATAGTGAATACCAATCTCTTTTAGATGAATGGGAAGAAGCAGGCCTTGGTCCTCTTTGAAACCGAGCAGCAGGCCACTAAAGCCCTTGTGTGGAAGCATGCTAGCTCACTTGGCGGGTCTATAATCTGAATCTCCTTCTCCCCGTTACAGTCAATAAGGGAAAACTTGCGGTAAAACACTGACTATGAAAACTTAACTCATATAGCACTGTATATCATTCACCCACACTCAGAGCTTTTCCTAAACTATATAATCACTCATTTCATTGTATAAGACAACTTAAGTCACCCCATGTTGCACCGCAATCAAATACACTTCAATCAGAAATGAAAGCCATCGAACCTAAAAGTATGCAGCAAAAATCTACATACCGAAATCAAGATTATGAAAACTAATTCTAAAAGGAATTCTTGTTTGAACTTTGAAAGCATGCGAATATCTTCTATTCATGTTGGTGTTGACTCATGCTTTTGATGCTTGTTTGTGTTTTTAGGGCCAAATACAAATGTGTGAGTGTAAGATCTCCTGTCACATAATACGCTACTTTTAAGGGTTGTGGTTGTTCCTGAAGGTTCAATTATTTTCCCTAATGAGTACCAATAGAGTCTGTCAAACCTAGGGACCAAGCTATAGGTACCAATAGGTGCCATGCAGTCAATTAAGAGAGGAATACCAGCTTACCAAGTGTGCAAGTCAATCTATAAATCCAAAGTTTATGATAACCACTTGCAGTTAATGGGAAAAAAAAAATCTTGCAAAGGGTACAAGAGGTTTAGAATATACACCTGCAGGCCACAATTTGTGATTGGTTGTTAACATAAATGAAATATAATAATGGAATAATACAAGCATGGCATAAAATTTTTATTCATAACTCAGTGATCGAGAAGTGCATAAATTGTCAGGGGGTTCTAAACTATTCATTTTATGTTTCATATTGTACAATTAGTAAATTGTCATGTAATTTATATATAAAAAAAATCACCACTGTAATATCTCTTAACTAATCTTTTAAGATTAATTGAGTGAGGGTGCCATATTTTTGAAAAGCATGTATTCAAAGTAAAAAGCGCAATTGAATCCTTACGTTTCAAGTATGCTTCTCTAGGTTAACCATAGACTTAATTTTCCCTTCATTATCTCTCTGGAACTCAGTCCAACTGGTAATATTTATTTGTGTAATATAAATTTTATTTATATTAGTTGTAAATCTTCAAGGTATACTCAGTCTACCACTCACCTATGCTATAATTAAATAAATTTATACATTCAGTAGGCATTTGATTGAATATAATTATTGTAATGTTCTAATAAAATATATAAAGATAAACAATTAAAAACAATAAAAGCAATAACAGCAGAGGAGCAAAATGGGATTCACAGGCAAAATTAAATGATTTTACAACTAATATAAATGAATTATAATTGAGAAACTGAGGCAAAATTATGCAAAGAAATCAAACCGGCTGAGAAAATGGAGCAACTTAAATTGCTTGATGCAACAAATTAAATGATTGGACCAAGATGCTTGATTCCCCAAAAGTCAATGGCTTCAAAGTGTTGAAACTTGAAAAGAAAACGCAACTCTTCACTCAAAACGAAGACCTAGATTGACTAAGATAGCATTTCATACACATAAAGGAAAATAACGAGGGTTAATTTGCTTTTGTGATAATCTCTTTTTTATTGATGGCATTTTGACTTGAGTGGGAATGAAGTGGGAGCAATGGTGATGATGGAAAGAATAATGGTAAGAGGACATGATTGTAGATGTTGGCTTAATTCCACTGGCATTGAGAGTTGAAAGAAACGAGAGAGAGAGATGATGAAAAAATAAAAAATTCATTCCACAGTTTCCGTGCTCCTCTCTCTCTCTCATCATGCCAGAGGACCAAAACAGAGTGGGGATGCAAAATTGTGCACAGAAGGAATACTATATCAGATAATATAAAATTGAATGAGAGATCTGGAACTAAATTCCTTAGCCAATTCAACCAAAGCAAACTAAATTGCTTAGCATAACATGAAACCCTCGACTCTCCAAAGTTAGAAGCCAAGGATTAAACTTACCTTGCACAGGTGATGACGAACAGACCAAGACGGAGACAGCGACAGCAGAGATGCAGCAGTCGGAAGGCAGAAAATTGGCTCAAGGATGGCTACAATCTGCAGAGGTATTGCGGCGCGCTCAAACGGAAGTTTACGCAGCGGTGGGTGTGGTTTTCTCCTTTGCCATATTTAATTAGGGATTGAATTTTGCCTTTTATATTTTATTATTCTTTCAATAGGCAAACCCTCTTTTTTTATTTTTAAACCGGTAAAATGTTACTTTTAAAATAATATTTAACCGGTCTGTAACCGATTATATATAATTTAATTAATTTCTTTTATTAAATTATAATTATTTTGAGTCGTAGATTTAATCTAACGGCTCACGTTAATTACGGCATCAATACCGTAAATTTAGTTACGACATCATAGAATTTTTCTTTACTTTTAATGACAGTTCTGTATAAAAAACGATCATTAAATGTCAAGCTAAAATATAGTATTACTTTTAATGATAATTCTTTATAAAAGCTATCATTAAAAGTAAAAAATAATAATGATTATTATTAAGTGTAACGGTCATTATATTTATTATTAAAAAATAGTATTACTTTTAATTACGGTTCTTTAAGAACCATAATTTTTAAGAATCGTCATTGGAAGTAAAAATGTTCCAGAATTTTAATGATGGTTACTAAAAAACGGTCATTGATAATAAACAAAAAATGACATCTTTTTTTTTAAAGACTGCATTAAAAAAAAAAACCCAAAGCCCACTCATTATATTCGCTTTTCCAAGTATGGTGCTTCCATTCTCGTCTCTCACTCTCGTTACTTTCACACTCAGAAAACTCTTTTCAATTGAAATCCTTGCACGAGTAGCGAATTGCCTCAGATATTGTCTCGTCTTTTGCCGTCAATTTTGGCCCTCATCGAGAACCATATGGAGTATCCACCGAACATGTGTGCTACCACCATTGAATTTCAAAACCCTAACTAAGAACCCACTGTCGATTAAACTTGATTGAATGATTAAAACAGGTAAATTTTGTTCTCTTGCATGTCAATTTAAGTAGAAGAACTTATAGAATTTGCACTTGTAGCTCTAAATTCTATCTCGGACACCTCATAGTGCATCTTGGCATAAGCATCACTGACGAGGAGGATCTCTGTGGTTGTGGTCGGGCTCTTGGAGTAACTCAAGTCAGGGTACATGCAGCATCCGTTACAGTTGCTACCGCACTTGCAGCTGGAGTCATAGCCACAGTTTCCACTACAGCAGGACATTTTTCTTTTTCCTTTGGTGATTAAGGAGGAGGAGATTTGTAGATTAGTAGATTTAATTCAAATTACTGGGATCAATTTTTATGCATTTGTTGTTTATGTTTGGTTTTTTTGAATTAATTTATGTTTGATTTGATTCACTACTACAAAAAATGTAAACTAATGACCCATATGTTATGACGGTTTTTCTTAACAACCATCATTAGTATTTGATGACCGCTATTACATGAACTGTTATAATATCTAATATTTATAATCACGGTTTTATTATATAACAGTCATCAAATGTCTGATATCGGCATAATTTTAGAATAAACTTTTATTATTATCTAACAAAGCTCACCACTCAAGAGGATTACAAAGGGATACAAAGATTCACCACCTAATGATGTCCTACAAGAGATACAGGGCTTCTCAACTCACCACACGAAGATAGAACTTGATGCATTGATGTCAGTAATTCAAAACTTGCGGCCTTTGTAGAATTTCTAACAATGGTGACATTTGCTGACTAAATCTTGAATTTCTTTAAGAAGAGAAGTCCAAATTTGATTCCGTGAAATTCCTTAGAAACTAGACAAAATTATCTTTTCAACCATATATTATATATAATTTAGCTATTTCTAGAACAACATAGTTAATTTGAACAAATGGGCTGTTAATTTTGACTTTTGCTTTCCACTTTGACTAACCATTCTAAATGCTCGCAATCATCTTTGTTGTTAACCTCCAAACATGATAAGTCACTCAACACTCCTGTGTCAATGTTAGGTAAAATACAGTCTTACTTTTAGTGATGGTTCTATATTAAAACGATCATTAAAAGTATAAAATCTACAATGACGGTTCTATAATATAACAGTAATAAAATGTCAAACTAAAATACAGTCTTACTTTTAATGACGGTTATGTATAAAAATGGTCATTAAAAATATAATATTTATAATAGGAAAAATTCTATGATGCCGTGATTATTGTGTGCCGTTAGACTAAATCAACGATTCACAATAATTATATTTTAATAAAAAATTTATTAAATTGCATAAAACCGGTTACAAACCGGTTAAATATTATTTTAAAAGTAACATTTTAGTGGTTTAAAATTAAAAAAAGAGGGTTTGCCTATTTAAAGAATAATAAAATATAAAAGGCAAAATTCAATCCCCAATTAAATCTGGCAAAGGAGAAAACCACACCCATCACTACGTAAACTTCCGTTCGAGCGCGCCGGCAATACCTCTGCAGATTGTAGCCATCCTTGAGCCAATTTTTTGCGATTGCTGTATCTCTGCTGTCACTGTCTTTGTCTTGGTCTGTTCATCATCACCTATGGAAGGTAAGTTTAATCCTTGGCTTCTAACTTTGGAGAGTTGAAGGTTTCATGTTATGATAAGCAATTTAGTTTGCTTTGGTTGAATTGGCTAAGGAATTTAGTTCCAAATCTCTCGTTCAATTTTATATTATCTGATATAGTATTCCTTCTGTGCACAATTTTGCATCCTCACTCTGTTTTGGTCCTCTGGCATGATGAGAGAGGGGGAGGAGCACAGAAATTGTAGAATAAATTTTTTATTTTTTCATCATCTCTCTCTCGTTTCTTTCAACTCTCAATGCCAGTGGAATTAAGCCAACATCAACAATCATGTCCTCTTACCATTATTCTTTCCATCATCATCATTGCTCCCACTTCATTCCCACTCAAGTCAAAATGCCATCAATAAAAAAGAGATTATCACAAAAGCAAATTAACCCTCGTTATTTTCTTTTGTGTATGAAAAGCTATCTTAGTCAATCTAGGTCTTCGTTTTGAGTGAAGGGTTGCGTTTTCTTTTCAAGTTTCAACACTTTGAAGCCATTGACTTTTGGGTAATCAAGCATCTTTGTCCAATCATTTAATTTGCTACATCAAGCAATTTAAGTTGCTCCATTTTCTCAGCTGGTTTGATTTCTTTGCATAATTTTGCCTCAGTGTCTCAATTATAATTTATTTATATTAGTTGTAAAATCATTTAATTTTGCTTGTGAATCCCATTTTGCTCCTCTGCTTTTATTGTTTTTATTTTTTTAATTTTTTATCTTTATATATTTTATTACAACGTTCAATAATTATATTCAATCAAATGCCTACTGAATGTATAAATTTATTTAATTATAGCATAGGTGAGTGGTAGACTGAGTATACCTTGAAGATTTACAACTAATATAAATAAAATTTATATTACACAAATAAATATTACCAGTTAGAATGAGTTCCAGGGAGATAATGAAGGGAAAATTAAGTCTATGGTTAACCTAAAGAAGCATACTTGAAATGTAAGGATTCAATTGTGTTTTTTACTCTGAATACATGCTTTTAAAAAATATGGCACCCTCACTCAATTAATCTTAAAAGATTAGTTAAGAGATTAGTTATGTGAAGTTGTAAAAAAGTTTTGGGTTTGATATGCTTTTGTTTCTGGGCAAATTTCCTACTGTATTTGGGATGATTAGCTGCCGTTTTGGTAAAATTTTTCTTGTGTTTTGGGCTTCATGCGCTGCTGTTTTTAGGTTAAATTTTTTGTTGTTTTTGGGTAAATTGGCTGCTGTTTTTCAGTTTATTTTCTTCTGTTTTTATATAAATTTACTGCTGTTTTTGTGTTATATTTTCTGCTATTTCTAGGTAAATTTTTCTGATGTTTTGGGCTTCATTTGCTACTGCTTCTGGGTTAAATATTTTGCTATTTCTGGATAAATATACTGCTGTTTTTCAGTTAAATTTTTTGTTGTTTTTGGATAAATTTTTTGCTGTATTTGGGAGATTTGCTGCCGTTTTTATTTAATTTTTTCTAGTGTTTTGGGCTTCATTTGCTGTTGTTTTAGGTTAAATTTTCTGCTGTTTATGGGTAAATTGGTTGTGGTTTTTTAGTTTATTTTCTGTTTTTTAGATAAATTTATTACTTTTTTTGGGTTATATTTTTTGCTGTTTTTAGGTAAATTTTTTCGGTATTTTGGGCTTCATTTGGTGCTGTTTTTAGGTTAAATACTTTGTTGTTTCTGGGTAAATATACTGCTATTTTTCAGTTGCATATTTCTGCTATTTACTGCTATATTTAGGATGATTTGCTGCTGTTTTTGGTTAATTTTTCTAGTGTTTTGGGCTTTATTTACTGCTGTTTTTATGTTAAAGTTTTTGCTATTTCTGGACAAATTGGCTATTGTTTATCAGTTAAATTTTTTGCTGTTTTTGGATAAATTTTTTGCTATATTTCAGATGATTTTATGCCGTTTTTGGTTAAATTTTTCTGGTGTTTTGGGCTTTATTTGTGTAACACCC
The DNA here is from genome assembly GCA_030444775.1 of Atalantia buxifolia. Taxonomy (NCBI): domain Eukaryota; kingdom Viridiplantae; phylum Streptophyta; class Magnoliopsida; order Sapindales; family Rutaceae; genus Atalantia; species Atalantia buxifolia. The sequence goes on from CM059838.1 coordinate 26,822,333, forward strand.
CGCACCTATTTTTTTTTGGACTTTTCCCAACCCTTTATAAAGAGAAAGGAGAGAGAGATGGCGCGCGGGAGAGAGAGAATAGAAAAAAAAAAGAAGAAGAGAAGCTTACGGGGAGAGAGAGAAAACAGACCCGATTTTGACCCGGATCCGACCCGAAAACCCGCGACCGTGACCCGATCGTATCTCGCGATTCCGACCACCTCACCGGCCGAACAAGGTACCGATATGAAGCTTGTGAGACGCTGGTCATACCCCTGCCGTCCTTATCGCCGGAAACCGGCGGGAATGCCTCCGGTTGAAGCCGAAAAGGCCGCGACTCCACCCGTTCTTGTCGCTGTCGATCTCACCGGATTTAGGCTGCGCCACCGCTTGGATCTTGTTCCTCACGTCACCAGCATCATTTCTCGACCAACCTCGCCACCTGAAACGGCCGAATTGTCGTGGAACGACCACCGAAAAACTCACGGCCTTTGGAGCTTCGATCCGCCGCCATCACCGCGCGTGGGAGGTCACCACCGCCACCGTTGGACTCAGCGTGGCCAGAACATTCATTCTTGACCTTCCCGTTGCTGCCGGTTGAATTCCGGTGACCGTTGACCGGCGAGGGGCATTTCAGTAATTTCATAATTTTTGGGGTAATTTTGTAATTTCAGATTCTGTGGGTATTTTTGTAATTGCTGAAATTGAGGATAAGTTGGTAATTGAAATTGTTGAGGTTAAGTTGGTAGATTATGATTTTATGGGTATTTCGGTAATATTTCATCCAAGGGCATGTTGGTAATTTTACGCTCCGAGCGTAATTTCGTAATGTCGAATATTGTGGTTATTTTTGTGATATGAATGGAGGCAATTTGATAATTGAAGATTTTTAGGATAATATGGTAAATATTGGTGTTGGGGGCATTTTGATAATTTTGGCATGTAGGCGTATTTTGGTAATTTGAGGCATATGAGAATAGTTGATTATGAATGAATATTTGTTTCGAGCTCTAATGCGTAAAATTAGTTGTATTTATATTTACGGGAAAATGATTATGTCGTTTACTTTATTAGGAGGATCCGCGAGCGAGGACCGAACCGCGGACATTGTTGATACCGAGTCTGGGCGTTGTCACTGTGAGTGGAATATACAAAACCTATGTTCATAGTGATTATGATAGTAAAGCATGTTTACGAAATAAGTATTTTGAATATTCGGATTTAATGATTTTCTCGAAATGGATTTTATATATGCATTGATGTTATATTAAAATGTTTGGTCAATGATTTTCCGTATCGATTTTAAATGGAATATGGTAGCATTTTAAAGACGAGAAAAGTGGATTTCGATGCGATGTGACTTGATTGTTATTTTTGAATAAATGCATGATATTAGAATTGAGTGAATTTGAGATATGTTGAATAAAAAGGAAATGAGATTTCAGATATGATTATATGTTTATATACATGAGCATAGAGATTATTTTTAAAAGCATTAGACAGTACCCATCCCCTCCAGATACAGTGATGTTGAGATATGGATAGTTATTGAAATGATGTTGAGATATGGATAGTTATTGAAATACAGATGAAATATGTTGATACAGATGTTTGGGCGCTTTTGCCTTTTGGGGGCATATGCATGCAGTGTGATGATTACAGTGTTACAGATATTGAGATACAGATGATGAGATATGAGATGGTACTTCCCTGTTTATCCGTTGTAGCTCCGAGGCATGATGGTTCCCTGATTGCCCGTCCGTTGAGGTCCGGATATGAGATTATTCCCCTGGGTACTTGTTTAGTGATGATTTTCAGATTTGTGTATTTTATATGATATTGTGATATGAATTCCATGATTATTTAGTACGATATTAAATATATGTTTTTATTGGTTAGAAGTATGATTTAAAGGTTAAATGGGTTATTACTGTTTTCTCGCATATGATTTGATGAAATCGTGTTTGGAAATAATATGATTATTTATGTTTAAGTAAGAATTATTTCTAAAAACTACTATCCACTCACTGACTTTCACTGAGTTTTATACTCACCCCGTTTTTATTACATTTTTCCCCCCACCAGGAGGTTGCAGGTACACCATATCGACCCAGCGACTGTAGATATATTTTGAGTCTTGGCCACATGCTGATGCTAGAGACATAGATGATTTTTGTTAGGATGTTATGGTTATCTTGTTCTTTTGGGATTGTATAATATTGTTATATTATTCCTTTGGGATTAAGAATTTAATTGAGGATGTTGATTACTGAAGTTTGTTGTATAGTGAATTATTTTGGGAGTGATTGTTTCATATTTGCAGATTGGGATTGTTACATTTACAAAGGAGACTCTGTCGAATTTTCGGTAGAATTCTTGAATATTAGATTTATTATCGATTCGATTAGACGAGGTTAGATAGACTCGTCCTGGGGGTGTGGGACGGGTCGTTTCAATTTGCTGCTGTATTTGGGTTAAATTTTTGTACTGTTTTTGCATAAATTTGCTACTGTTTTTCAGTTAAATTTTCTACTATTTTTAGATAAATTTATTGCTGTTTTTCGGTTAAATTTTCTATTGTTTTACAGGATCCAAAACTTGTGATATTTGCCATTTCTTTTTGTGCCTAATATCTTCATGTGCAGGTTCTTGTAAACTCGAAAATGGTTGAAAATGTAGATGAGGGTAACGAGAATAATTTCAAGGAGAACGATAATGTGAGCCAGGAAAATGAAATTTTAAGAAAAAATCAGCCTTTCATTGAGTATTTGTAAGTCTTCTTACATTAAATATTATGTGTTTGACTGTTGGTAAATTTGTGAATATTTATTAAAGTCATGCACAACAATGTGATAGTGCACTGATTATATTTGTTTTTCAAAATATTTAATTGACTGCAGAAAGCAAGAAGCAAAAATATTACGGGAACAAGGAAAAAAAGTGGTGAGTGTAGGTACGATAATTAATTTTCATTAAATTTGGGACGTGTTACAAGCAATAACTAATTGTCATATTTTTTTAATTTTGTAGGATATAATTAAATTAGGGAAATGTTTCAAAATTTTGAGTGAAGAAGAGAAGGCTAAATTTAAAATGGTTGGTAGTGATATAGCACAGAATACAGACATAAAGCCATGGACACTAGATGCGCTCTAGATTGTTTTGCAAAACTAGTAGCAAAATTGTCAGAAAATAAAAAAAAGCTGTTGTGGAGTTGGGATTTGAAAGCCTTCTGCACATAAAATGTGGTCGACTGAAACGAGATTTATGTTCATGGTTTGTTCAAAATTTTGTTCATTTACTTCATGTATTTTTTTGCATGGTATGAGTATCAATTTGTCACCTCGAGATTTTAAGTACATTATAGGAATAAAAGATGGTGGAGTCGACATTGATGATGATCTTGGTATTGATGACATAGATAAATTGAAGGATGAATATTATGATGACAGTGGATACATTAAGCTGAAAACTTTAGAGTCAAAATTGATGAATCGAAGGGAGGTGAATGATGACTTTAAAAGAAGCTTTGTTTTGTTTGCTATAGCTACAGTTATTTTTCCTAAATCGGGAGGTGAATGATGACTTAAGCTGAAAACTTTAAAGTCACAATTGATGAATCAAAGGGAGGTGAATGATGACTTTAAAAGAAGCTTTGTTTTGTTTGCTATAGCTACAGTTATTTTTCCTAAATCTGGGTTGAATTTAGCCCCTTATTACTTGGTTTTTTTGAAAGACACCAATGCAATAAAAAAAAAAAAATTGGGCGACGTGGGCTTTTAAAGGGCTAGTTGAGGGCATACAAAAGTTTAAGGCAGGACAACAAAAAAGTTATTAATGGATGTGAACTATTTTTGGAGGTAATAATTTTTTTTGAAATGATTTCGTCAATTTTAATGTGTTATTTTCTTTTTACTTTGTTTTGATCATTTTGTTAATATTGCAGCTTTTTTACATGGATTCTATATCATTTGCACGAAAATTTATTGATAAATCTTTGAGTCCAATAACAACATGGACAAATCGAGATATAATTAACTTCTTGAGTTTTGTTAAGAAAAACGGTGGTTATGGGAGCTCAAAGGTATGGCATCTACTTTTTATTAATTAAATATTAACGTATCATATTGAAATGACGTATTTAACAATATGTGGTATTTATTAGGTTAATTTGCGAGAAATCCATCCTCAACAAAACACGGCTCAAGAAACATTTGATGGAACGAGTCGAAAGAATGAAGAATGCATACATAATTGTCAACATCAGAAGGAATTATCATTTGTTCGAAAAGATATTGCCCGTATGGCATTGGAGCTGGATGGTTTGAATCATTCAATGGGTAACTTGATGCAGCAAATGCAACAAGTAATGGAAACCTTTAAAGAAACATAAAAGTAGTTTGCTGGAACCTTTTGTTGTTGAGGATGTAGGGTTGTCCTTATGCCTAATTCTTGTAAATCACATTGAGCTTTCATATTATCCTTAGACTTTCCAGGAACACCTAATACTGTCCATAATATGTTGTCATAAACATTCTTCTCAATATGCATGACATCAAGATTATGGCGAATTAAATGATGCTCCTAGTATGGTAGTTCAAAGAATATACTTTTTTTCTTCCAATTTCCCTGGTTAGTCTCACCATTTTTTCTCTTTATAAAATCTTCCTTTTTGTAGTCTGTAAGTACACCATCTAATTGTTTCTTCACATCAATCCTAGAAAGTTTTGGTGGTGCATATTCCCATTCTTCAAAACCATCAAAAGACACTTTATCTTCTCAAAATCTATAAGACATTGGTAAAAATCTACGGTGACCCATATAACAAAACTTTCTCCTATTTTACAACCAACGAGATCTAGTGTTCTCATTACAACAAGGACATGCTATCTTACCTTTAGTACTCCAACCCGACAAATTAGCATAGGCAGGGAAGTCACTTATAGTCCACATTAATGTTGCACGCAATTTAAACATTTGATTACTTGATGCATCATAAGTCAAAACACCTTCATGCCACAATTCTTTTAATTCATTAACCAATGTTTGTAAGAACACATCAATCTTATTACCAGGTGCTTTGGGACCATCAATAAGCATTAACAAGATAAAGAAAGGTTGTTTAATGCACATCCACGGTGGTAAGTTATAAGACATTAAAACAACAGGCCATGTACTATGAGATATTGACATAGTTCTAAAAGGGTTGAAGCCATCAGCTGCTAAACCAAGCCTAACATTTTGACTATCAGTTGCAAAAACGGGATTCATCTCATCAAATGATTTGCAAGCAGGAGAATCTGCTGGATGCCTCAAAATGCCATCATCAGTGCGACTTTCTGCATGCCATTTCATAAGTGAAGATGTTTTTGATGACATAAAAAATCTTTGTAATCTTGGAACTAATGGGAAATACCTTACTTGTTTAGCGGGTACCCTTTCACCTGAGCATTATTAGGATCAACATCAAACTATTTGTATCTAGATGTGTCACATATACTACAACAATCAAGTTTCTCATCCTCATTTTTAAACAACATGCAATTGTTAGGGCATGCATCCCATATCTTATAAGTGAAGCCTAAATCAAAAGTGATCTTATTGGCCTCGTAATATGAGTCTAGTAGTTTTACATCTTCAGGAAATGCTTCTTTAAGTAACTATAATAATAGTGTAAATGATCTATCTATCCAACAACACAACACTTTTGTATGCAAGAGTCGAACAATAAATGATAATGCTGTGAACTTTTTGCAACATGGGTATAATGGAGATTCTGTCTTTTAAAGCAACTTTAAAAACTTAGAATTTTCAAGATTTGGCCCTTCACCATAATCCGTTTCAATTGGATGATTCTCACTATCACTAAGATCCATGTGTGGCATACCTATTTTATCATGTAGGATTCCAACCATATCATCATTTATGATTAAATCATGAATAACCATATTATTATGTGCTGTATGAATGGATCTACTAGATTCTCCGTGTTTAGTCCAAATTCTATAAGTAGGCAAAAATCCATCCACTATTAAGTGCTCATTTGCCACATCTTTTTCAACAAAATATCGATTGCAACACTTCGTACAAGGACAATAAATCCTTGTGTCATCAACTTTGTTCGTGAAAGCAAAAGCTAAGAACTGATTAACCCCATTTATATAATGAACAGAGGACCTATCTAATAGGTCCATCCAACTTTTATCCATGTCTAATATATTTAAGTCTACTGAACTTAAAAATTATGTTTCGTTCGACAAGCCGACCAAATGAAAAAATGCCTCTTTCAACTTTTTATCTGCCTCAAGTCTCAAAAATATAGGTTCTTCAAAATCCTCCCTCTTATCTGACATGAGTCAATTACTGCTCATTTAGAAATTCAGTTGTCTATTAATATTTGCCAAAGAAGCAATAATGAAATTATATAATTAAAAACAGCCAAACTTAGGATAGACATAATTCCTAACCTTATGTAGTATAAGAAAAATTAATATGGATAGCCAAACCTGGGACAACCATAATCACTTTCTTAACAAGCACACACCAAAAAGTAAAATAGATGCAGCAATAGCCACTCCATTTAGCAGTAATTTGCAATAAATAGGGAACTATGTTCTCTTAAATTATCACCACTAAGAATTTCATTTCAATTAGTCAATCATATTACTTAATGGCACAAAGCAAACCCCCAGCAGCATTGCATTAATTGTTTAATTAAAAACCCAGTAGCATTAGAGTAATTTACAGTAATCAAACTAACTTTTAGTTTGATTTACTGTTACACATTACAAAACAACGAGGATGCAAGTAATTACTTCAAAGATTCAAAGGATTATCACCATCTAATCACCTTAATTATAAATAATTGAGACAAAATCAAAGAGAGTATCATTCAATTATAACGTAAATCGCTACTACTTACTGGAAATAAACAAAGGATCATTTAATTTCAAAATAACCAAAATTACTCATGAGCACAAAAGCACAAAAATCAATCGAATCATTTACTCCCAGAAAACTGAAATTGCTATTCTCTATTAATGAAAAATTAATAACATATAAACCCTAGAATAGTGAATAGACAAGAGAGCTTACTTCAAAATTGAGATCACGGAGAGATCGAGGAGAGAGCAAATATTGGCTGAGCAATGTCTGAGGGAAAGAAAGAGTGAATGGATGATTCTAAGTGAGAGAAAGAAAGAGTGACGAGCGTTTTTTGTTTTTAATTTTTAAAAATTCTATTTTCAGCTCATAATAGTTGTAAATTAAAAGATATTTATGACGCATGTGTCATTCTTTTACTGCCAAAGTATAAAGGGGCAGTAAATACCTATTTTAAACGTACAGCTGATTTAATTCCCTGCAGAATGGTAGTAAGGTTTTACTCATTTGCCTGGAGATATTTTTCAGCTGCATACATTACCCACAAAAGGCTCTTTTTTTGTAGTGGTTTTTGTTTTGAGTTTGCATATTATATCCAAATTCTGATTTTATTTTTGGCTGGGTTACTGGAGGTATAGATGATACTATATGACATGAGACAACCCCTTGTTTTCTACATATATGTTATAAGATTTACTTCCATGATTGATTATGTTTTTAGATATTCTGAATTATCATAAATTTACGTAATCATATTGTAATATGTCATTTTATAACACTTATATGACTTATAATATATGTTTAACAAAAAGAAAGCTTGCAATATCTACCCGATAAGCCTAGTGTGTTGGGAATAGTTTTACTTACCGAATTGATGGCTCACCCCTCATCATTACGTTTTATAGATTAAGTACCTTGTTGAGAGGTGTGCTTATCTTTAGAGTTAGAGATTTGTTTACTTTTACTAGTTGAATAAGAAAAGGTCGAAATGCCCTTACCAGTGAACAATGATAAAAAGTCAACCAACGGTGATGAAGAAGTTCGGGTTAGATATTTTACACTGAGCTAAGTCCAATGATGGCAAGCGACCTCTAACGTGCAGCGACAGCGCCGGATCTACCCCTCATAACCACGATAAATTAAACAACAAATTGGTCGTTTTAGTGACAGTTGATGGTCAAAAAATTTAAGAGGGTGTAGTGAGGGACAGAACCCAAGTGGTGGCATGTCACAAATCTAGTGAAATCGCACCGACTCTAGACGGCAATTGCCGCAACTTTTCACGATTTTGATTAGCAGCTTTCCAATAATTTCCTTGTAGTATGGAAGATGTAAGGATGACCAGCATTAGCTAAGGATTCAGGCACCTTCTATTGTCGGTGAGGTGGTTGGAAGCAGAAACATGCGGCGGATCAGCTTCTGTTTCGGATCGGGTTTTCAACAGCTCTCTCTCTCTAGCTCCCTTTCTCTCCTCGTTTCTCTCTAACACTGTTAATTTATAGTTAGGGATGGCAATGGGGAGGGGAGGGGAGGGGATCAATCCCCCCGTATCCATCCCCGATATTTTGCGTATGTCCCCGTCCCCTCCCCGTCCCCATTAGAATTACTTGAGAGAATCCCCATTTCCTTCCCGAATAATAACAGGGGATCCCCGAGGGTCCCCGATCCCCGAATAACTAATACATTTTTTTTTGTTTTCGATTTTGAGTTAATCATATTAAAATAAAAAATTCAAATAAAAGTAAAGTTCAAAATATATATTACATTAATATCCATTACAAAAGTCACATACATTAAATTAGTAAGTAAAGCAGCATGAAAAGGATACAAACTTCTTTTACAAACTATCATGAACAAATTAATAGGCTAATACAAAATTGTTACTAATAAAATCGAATTTATATTCAAAATTAACTTTTTCAATGGTGGCGTGGGCACTTTATAAATGTGGACTATTCCCTTTACAGTACAATAGTTAAGTCGGAGCAAATCAAGAACAAATATTAAATTAGATTAGATTAGATATTAAAATTGTGATTCGCTGTGGGTAATTATAACATCTAAAAATAAATAAAAATAGATTTAAGTTTAAAATATTTAATGAATATTAAAATTAAAACAAAATTTTTGGGCTAATAGAATCTACCTGGTCTTTTTAATGTCATAAATAAAAATTTAAGATTTTAATTAGTTAATTAGGCCTAAAAGTTTAATAATATAAAGATTTTGATATTTTTTATTTTTACCAATATTTATAATTTTATAATTCAAATTTTATTATTTATTTACTAGTAATTTTAAAAAATAAAAATAAAATTAAAAATTAAAATGAGGAAATGTGTAGGGGATAGGGATTCCACCTCATCCCCGTCCCCTCCCCGAATAAGAAATTGGGTAAAAAAATTTCCCCGTCCCTTCCCCGAATAATAAATTGGGTATGAAATTATCCACATACCCTCCCCGAATAGGAAAAATCCCGAGGGTGCCAATCCCCGTGGGGATTTTTACCATCCCTATTTATAGTGACAAGCTTTCTTTTCTTTTTTAGGAGATTTTGTAGGATTCTAAAAGGAGAATGAATGTGTATAAAGAGGAGAGAAACTGGGAGACTTGCACGTCTTTATCTTCCTCCCTCTTCTCTTTTCTAACTTCTCCTTTGAGTTTTCATCATGGTTCTACGTGGCTTAATTTTATAATTGGTCGAAGGAAAAAAAAGCCTCGGAATTATAAATTTTTTTTCTATTGATTCATTTATGCTTTGGGTACTGGATGTTTTGTGCTTATTTTAATGATTGTCTCACTTAATTACTATGAGGCCTACTAGTTTATTATCCTTTGGAATCTATCACTAGGTTAGATATCAAATCCTAATTGTTTGATTAATCTAATTTGAGATGTAATTAATATTTAATGATTTGCTGCAGCAGAAATTATTATATCTTATGTAGAAAACAGTTGACTAAATCAAATGCAACCTCTTGTGCTTGTGTTAGTTAGCTTAATCGATTTCTCTAATTCTTAAGGCTGCTACCAGGCTAAATCTTTAGCGCTTGTCTTGGGTTATTTAGTAGTTAGGGTTATTTAGACATTTGTGTAGTAATTAACTGCGACTAAAGAGAAATAGAAAGATTAGTTCCAACAATTGGTTGTAAAATTCAGATGGTGGACGTTGACTTAGACGAAGGTTTATTCATTTAATTGATTTCGGTATTTTTAATTTGAATATATCCTACTTGTTTTTCTTTAAACTATTTTTGCTATATATCCCCCATCTTTGTTCATGAAACATAAAACTAAGCTAGATACTCTCTATGGGAACGATCCTTACTCACGTCACTACATATTTTATGAGCATAGATTTTATTTTTGGTTGCCTGTGAGAGCGCACTATTTCAGCTCTTATCTTTTAGAAAACTTAAAATTGCAAACCAAATCATACGTAAAAACTCAAACAAAAAATTTCAACAACCTCAAATAAAACATACAACAAATTAAATCGAGTGAAAAGGTGGACTAAATTTACCATTGAAACTAAAGCAAACGGTGAATGCAAATGGCAATTTAGGGTTTCAATTAACAGGTGGTGATATAGGATTAATCAAAGAAACTGAAAACAAAAAAAGGAAGTAATTGGGCTTTGTTGCATACTGAACATGTGATGTAGGAAGATATTTTAGGATTCTAGAATTTTATAATTTTAAGTCTTTTAATATTTTTTATTTTTTTAATTAGAGTCAATTATCATATGTCTTTTAGTATTTTATTTCCATTAAAATCGTGATTTAATTTCTCTTCTAAGTTAACTTAGGAAAGTAAGTTTCCTCTATTATAAATAGAGATGTCATATTATTGTTTTCACAACTTTACCGTCAAGTATTTGATAAAACCCCCTTTCATAATTTCCTCCAAGATTATCTATAAAAAAATCTCTCTTATAGAGTTGTTTGGATTATAGAATCATTTAATATTGCTTCACACGTTATTAAAAATCTCATTGAGTCATTTGAGTTAGAACAAAATCTAATCACACTTCAATTAGAACATAGGCTAATCGTGTTGACTTAGTCCAGTATTAAAATTATATATAATGTTTTTTACTCTTTCAATTATGCTTCTGTTGTGCCTACTCTATCAGTTGATATCAAAGCAGTTATGTGCCAATCTCATAGCTTTTCTAGCAACTTGCATCCATCCCCGCCAAATCGATCATTGAAAAAGCTAGAAAAATTAATAAACCCTAGCTGCGTCCACACCCACCACCACTATTGCTGCCACAATCTAGCAACCATCACCTTTTGACTCTACCTTTACCAGACTCGCCATCATTCAAAGGTTAAATTCTAGCCACTGCAATTAAAAACCTGATGAGAACCATCAAGAAAATACCATTAAAGATTCAAGTGATCAAGAAAATACCATTAAAGATTCAAGTGATACTTTGCACATTCATGAAGGGCTAATTACAAGAGCTAGGGCCAAAAAGATGCAAGCTGGTTTAAATGGATTAATTGAGAAAATATGGATTGAAAATACAATTCAAGATGCAAGACATCATGAATTGGGCTTGGAGAGAAGACAAGGCATTGTGGCCATTATTCAAGTTATTGGGCAGCCAAATACACAACTTGGATCAAATGCAGCAAGGGCAACTTCAGAATAAAACTAGTATTGATTGAGCCCGAAGTAATATGCAATCTATATACCGTTTGAAAGATAATTAAGTTAGCTTTCCAATACATTTTACAGAGCTGGATTTGGAGTTCTCTAGAAGGAGTTATGACTAATTCATTACAGCTTATTCAGACTTGGGATTTTCAACGACTCCTTTGTTTTCAACTTCATTTGTTTGTTTTGTTTCAAGTTTTTCAATGTGTAAGGTAAGTCTACCATCAATGATGGTGGGCTAACAATAAGTTTTTCAATGATAGCATTAATTATGGTAGGTTAGCATTAAGTTTGTCAATGATAGCATTAATTATGGTTGGTTGGTGAAGACTTTTTGAAGCATCCTTTGACAAACCTATACTTGGAGGGTTGTTCCAATGTTTTCATTTGTATTTTTAGGATCTTGGGTTTCTATTGGTGTATTTAAACTCAGCAACCTTGCTATGTAAGGAATTAGAGATTAATGTTATTTGAATTTGAAAGATTATTCTTTCTTTGTTTCTTTTGAGAACTAGTGAACTTACCAAGAATTAGTATTCTTGTGGTGTTCCAAATTTAGACTTATCACTCACCTTCTCATCTATTTCTTGAATGTGGCGTCAATATCATTCTCTATACCTTTGGTTCATGTTTTCTTAAGCATTGGGTCAAGGTTTTGTTTGTTTTAAATCTGTTTAGAACTTTCTTGAGAAGATGAAACTTCAATTTAAGTGTGGGTTTCAAAATTTCATTATGGGATTCGCATCATTTGGTATCAGAGCTAGTTTCTAATCAGGTTTGAATGTCTTATATATTTTGATTATAAAAAAAAAATAGAGAGAAAAAAACGTACCAAAAAAAAAAGCTTGCAAAATAAGATCCCGCTAGCTACAACGAAGCTCTAATAGACAAAGATGTTGAATTTTGGAAAAAAGGTCATGAATCAAGAAATGGAATCTAGGTATTCCAATAAAGTCTGTGAATTTGTAGAGGCACCAAATGGGGTAAAACATATAAGGTGCAAGTCAATCTATAAGAGAAAAAGAGGAGTAGAAGGAAGGGTGGAAACATTTAAAGCAAGATTAGTAGCCAAAGGGTTTACTTAGAAAGATGGTATCGATTATGAGAAAACCTTTTCTTCCGTTGCTATGTTTAAATCCATCAGGATTCTGCTCTCCATTTCTGCAGTGCTAAATTATGAAATTTGGCAAATGGGTGTCAAGACAGCCTTTCTTAACGGGTATCTTGAAGAAGACATCTACATACAGCAACCAGATAGATTTGTACAAAAAGGCCAATAACACATGGTATGTAAGTTGTAGAGATCCATTTATGGATTGAAGCAAGCATCCTAGTTATGGAACGTCAAATTTGATTAAGTGATTACATCATTTGGATTCATTCAGAATATTGATGAACCATATGTGAACAAGAAAATTCAGGGAAAATCTGTAGCCTTCGTACAAAAAGGCCAAGAACACATGGTATGCAAGTTGCAGAGATCCATTTATGGATTGAAGCAAGCATCCCAGTCATGGAACGTCAGATTTGATCAAGTGATTAAATCGTTTGGATTCATTCAGAATATTGATGAACCATATGTGTACAAGAAAATTCAGGGAAAATCTGTAGCCTTTCCAGTTCTTTATGTAGACGATATTCTTCTGATTGGAAACGATATAAGAGTATTGACTACAATAAAGAGTTGATTAGCAAAATAATTTGATATAAAAGACCTGGGACATGCACGTTATATTCTTAATATCAAATTACTACGAGGCCAGAAGAATAAAACTTTAACTGTATCTCAAGCGGTCTATATTGACAAGATATTGGCTATATTTAGAATAGAAAATTCCAAGACTGGTTTATTACCGTTCAGACATGGAATTGTATTCTCTAAGGATCAATCACCTAAAACATCTAAAGAGATAAAGAAAATAAGATGAGTTCCCTATGTATAAGCAATGGGAAGTTTCATGTATGCCATGCTTTGCACTAGGCCAGACATCTGTTTTGTAGTAGGGATGGGTAGCAGATATCAATCTAATCCTGGACCTGAACACTGGACTGCGGTCGAGCATATAATGAAGTATCTGAAAAGAACTAAAAATTATATGCTTGTGTACTCTGGTGATGAACTTATTCCAATAGGTTATACTAATTCTGACTTTATGTCAGATAAGGATTGCAGAAAATGAACTTCTGGTTATGTGTTTACATTAGGAAGTGGAGCTATTAGTTAGGGGAGTGTGGAACAATTTTATATCACAGACTCCACAGCTGAAGCTGAATATGTGGCTGCATCTGAAGCTGCAAAAGAAGCTGTATGGCTCTGCAAGTTCCTAAAATGATCTTGAGGTGATACCTATAGTAACTGCATCCCTTAAACTATTCTGTGATAATAGTGGTGCAGTAGCTCAATCTAAGGAACCAAAGAACCACAAGAAACAAAAACATATTGAGAGGAAGTATCATTTTACAAGGGAATAGTGTAGAAATGTTATATAAAAGTAACCCAAATGGCATTAGATGCCATATGGCAGATCTTATTACAATGGCCATCAGTGGGAAACCTTTATAACCTGCACTTAGATCCCTAGAGCATGTGCTATATGCCAGATATGCTTTAAGAGCTAGTGGGAGATTGTTGGGATTTTTTGCTCTTTTAAAGCATATTAATTTATTTTCTGATTAATAAAATATTTCAGATATTTTCAATTGCATAAATATATTAAAAAAGGTCTGTTTAATCACATTATATATATTATGTGATCATCATATAGATTCACAGAAAACATAAATACAAGTTATCTTATGATTAAATAAATTAAGTTCGCAGTTGATAAATAGAGTTGGACACTCTATTTATGTTTAGACTGTAGTAAATTCATTGAATGATTTGTCTTAATCATGTATGAATTTACTGATGTAGTTTAATTACATTGAGCAGGATCACATATGAGATTTAATTAATCTTGAAATGACTGTCAGACTTATTAAATCTCATAGGCATTGATTTTATTGTAATCTTAATCTTGAGTTAATTATGATTTCATGATTGTAATTGTTATTCCATTTGAGTTACCAATGGACACGACACACTTGTGGTCAAGATTACCCGATATCTTGGTGGGAGCAATTATGAGTATTGGAGTTATAGATTAACAATATAGAATTTGTACAACACATCTCTTGATGGGTTTTCGGTACTTAATCATAGAATTCTCTAGCCAGAGTGTGTCAACATATTTGGTATGTTGAAAATGATCATTAGAGAAAACCAGTAAGTATCAAGGAACAAGATGTTACTAAATTGATTAGACAGTCGATATATCGATTTAATTAATAATGTGGTACAAAGGATTGTACAGTAAAGAAATCAATGTATCTTGGGACGAATTATTATTCGAGCATACAATTATGGAGGTCTGTTCCAATCTTTTAGTGGAGTAGATTTGGAATTAAATAATTGAAGTAGTTTAATTGCAAGCCTAATTATTATAGCCATTATTATATGTTCTCAAATGATCCCTGCGTTAGCTCATTTAATTGACTGTACCACTAATGGATTAATAAACAAGATAACTAGTTATTTGGGTTAAAAGCCTAAATATATTATTTAATGGGAGGCTCCATATAATGTACTTGTGTCTAAGAGGCCTTGTGTTTTTTTACAAGGTAGGCCCCTATGACAAGAAATAAGTAACGTTACTTTTGGTTTATTATTTTTAATTTAAATCAAACTTGATTTAATAAAATTAAATAATATTAAAAAATGGAGCCTAGGGTTTCCACTAGATAGAGATATAAAAGGATTTATTTTCTCCCAAAAGAAATAGAGCAGCCATTTTATACATATCAGAGAAAAAGGTTTTTCTCTCCATTATTGAGAGAAAAAATTTCTCGTGCTACTTGCTTTAGTGGTGATAAAGGCGCCCACATGTCAAGTACAGATCAAACTTGAGTCATAGCTTGGAAGATTATTTGGTGGCGGATCGTGATCTAGCAGGAGTGGTGGTGATGGATCGTGATCTAACAGGAGTGATGATGACAAATCGTGATCTGGGAGCCTAAATCACTTCAGGAGAAAAAGCCATATCGGATTTTCAAGGTATGATTTCTAAATTAAAAATTCTTATATATTGTATGAGAGCGATCCTAAAAGTTTTTATAAAATTTTAAAAACTGATTTTTCTCCAACACCTCTCTCTAATGCCAAGTGAGAGAATCAATAGAAAATCTCTATTTCACTATTCGTGTACGTACAACGCAGGGCCTTTATATAAGCTTTACAGGGAGCTCTCATAAGAAAGAAATAATTAAATTATAGGAAATAGATTATATAAATAATAAATACGGTTATGCACACATATCTTGAGGATTCTAGAATCGTGATCTTGGGAATTCACAAAAATCATAGAGATTGTTTTTCATTCAAAAAATTCAATGATGGAATGGAAATTTTCCAACTCTATATGAAGCTCCTCTTTTTTTTTTTCATCTTTAGTTTCTATTCCAATTTGAGAACATAAATTTGACAAGATTTGTGTAGAGCAAAGGATGTTCAACTTTTAATGTTCGATTCATAACTTTGGGAGATTACCACTGTTCTTCTTGAAGATGGAATGAGATCAAGGTTAATTAAATCTCATCTATGATCTTGTTCAATGTAGTCGTATTACATCAATAAATTCATACATGATTAAGATAAACCATTCAATGAATTTATTATAGTCTATACCTAAATAAAGTACCCAACTTTATTTATTAACTGTGAACATAATTTATTTAATCATAAAATAACTTGTATTTATGTCTTCTATGAATCCACATGATGATTACATAAATACATATAATATGATCAAATAGACTTTACTCAAAATATTAATGCAATTAAGATATTTGAATAAAATACCTCATTCATTTTATTAATCAGAAAAATTATTTATTACAATTAAATAAACACATATGCTTTTAAAGAGCACATTTTCCCAACAGGAAGGGCATTGACAAGACTGCTTCAGGGACCTTTCAATCACAGAATGATAAATCATGATTTTGGAGGATGGCTTTGGCCATGCTTGGAGAAGAAACCACTACTGCGGTCACCTGGCCAAGTCTTAGACTCGTTATGGAGCCATAAATCTTGGCAAGCTTGGTCAGTGACTTGTGAGGTTTGGCACCCAGCTCTAGAAGATTTCCGATCACCGGATAAGGCTCGGGTCCAGGTGGAAGTTGTTTGCGTCATCTTCTGGAAATGAAACTTAAAGCCATCACCCAAACCAATGATATAACAAGCCACAATATGCAGTTAATTAACAAATCCATCTTTGAATTGAAGTTGATATTTTGATTACTCTTTATTTGAAACTTTTTAACATCGTCCCTTTACTTTCTTTTATAGTAGCACGTGGACTCTGGAAGCTGCCTTTGCTACTATTTCACTACTATTTCAAACACATAACTAAATGAAGTTTTTCAAGTCACTTTTGATAAATTTTAGAATACCTCAGATATATTACAACCAATTGATATATACATGACATGTGTAATTAAATTTAATAAAAACTTCACTTATATAATAATTTTTAAAAGAAATACACACACACCATAACATTATTAACATGTTGTATGATTGATATGATACTTTTGATATATTTTAAAATTTCTCGTCACTTTCATATGCTGGTTCCTTGGGTAATTTGGTCTTCCTAAGACATAAGCATTTATTTTGGGTAGAAAGGTCCAATGAGATTGATCGCAAGAGATTTAAGTTGGCGTTGATACCAAATCCCCAAGATGTCAAAAATGTCCATCTTCGAACACTGACAATGCGGGCTTAGTAATAACCGGCCTACGGATGAGGCATACATGATAACCTTGGGTTTGGCCTAGAACTCAAAATTTTATAATAGAAAAATATAAATATATATTATTTAAAATAATTATTATAAAAGAACTAATATTAGTGCTCATAGTGTTTAAATAATCTCAATCAAGAGGAACTAACATAAGAATCAAGTATAAACTAAGACAATATTCAATCCTTTCTAAGAACCATATTCATTGTCAATCAAGTTCTTATCATTGGCTTTTCACATAAAAATAAAAAGGAAAAAAATTTGAATTTTTGTTTTTTTTTGGGTTTGTTTTTTAAAATAACAAACAAAGCACATACTATTCCCACCCCCAAACTTATTCGGAACATTGTCCTCAATGTTTCATAAATAAAAAAGATGCATGCAAAAAGATAAAAAATAAAATAAAATAAAATAAATAAAAACATAAATAATAAAAGAAAAAGTTGGAGAGAACACACCTGAATGGGCTGGGGAAGCTTAAAAATAAATGACAACTAAAAAGAAAACGTTAGAAGAAATATAAATAATAAATAAAACAAATTAAATAAAAATCCTACTAAACTAAGTAATTAATGCAAACTACAAATCAACCAGGATCAATAAGAATTTGGTGAAAATCAAAGCACTGATACAGAAAATACCAGAAAACATAATTGACTAATCACTAGAGCATTTTATCTATGAAAGGACGATGGTAATTAAACTCCTCAATATCGCACTGCTTTGATCTCTTTTGTTCTTTGCTTTCCTGAGAGTTATCTGAAGTAGTAGTATAAAAATCTAACAATTTAAACACTTTAGATCTTACCACCTTTT
This sequence comes from Atalantia buxifolia, assembly GCA_030444775.1. NCBI lineage: Eukaryota > Viridiplantae > Streptophyta > Magnoliopsida > Sapindales > Rutaceae > Atalantia > Atalantia buxifolia. The sequence continues at coordinate 26,840,518 of CM059838.1, forward strand.
TCATGTTAGAATGTGACCTATGTTGCATTTCTTTAGGAAGTAGCTCCAACTTGAATGGTTCAATTTTCTCTTCAGGAGGAAGTGGCTCAATCTTTTCTTTCCACTTAATTGGATCTACCGATCTAGGATAAGAGATGAATCAAGTAAAACATTAACTTCTTCAATACCACTGTCAACATCAAAAGATAAATCAGAGTCAGTTGTGCATGGTGTTAATGGATTATCACAGTAGTCAGAAATAAATGAGTCATCAATTGATGCTTTTATCATATCTATTTCAACAACTTCATCCTCGTCTTGTGCCTGCTTGGGAACATTAAAGATATTTAATTCTATGATCATATTACCAAAAGACAATTGCATGTTTCCAGCCCTGCAACTAATATGAGCATCAGCTGTAGCTAAGAAAGGACGACCTAGAAAAACTGGAGTGTGTTTCTTAGGATCATGTACATGCTGAGTATCAATAACAATAAAATCAACAGGATAATAAAATTTTTCAATCTGTATCAACACATCCTCTATAATACCACGAGGTATTTTCATTGACTATCAGCAAGTTGCAAAATAATAGAAGTTGATTTTAATTCCCCTAGTCCAAGTTGCATGTAAACAGAATAAGTCAAGATATTAACACTAGCTCCTAAATCCAATAATGCTTTATCAAACATTTGGCTCCCTATAACACATGAGATAGTAGGAGAACCAGGATCCTTAAATTTTGGTGGCATTTTACATTGAATTAAATTGCTAGTTTGTTCAGTCAAAAATGCCTTTTTGGTGACATGCAAGTTTCTCTTTTTAGTGCATAAATCCTTTAAAAACTTGGCATAGGAGGGAACCTGCTTAATAGCATCGAGTAAAGGGATGTTTATACATACTTTTTTGAAGATTTCCATAATCTCACTTGTTGAAGGCTCTTTCTTTACCTTTGCTAACCTTTGAGGAAAATGAGCTTTAGGAATGTAAGCTGGTGGGTCACTTTCTTCTTTGAGGAAAAGGAGCTTTAGGAATGTAAGTTGAAGAGAACCTGCTTACTAGCATCGAGTAAAGGGATGTTTATACCTACTTGCTTGAAGATTTCCATAATCTCACCTGTTGAAGGCTTTTTCTTTACCTTTGCTAACCTTTGAGGAAAAGGAGCTTTAGGAATTTAAGCTGGTGGGTCACTTTCTTCTGGATCATTTGGTGATGAGTCTTGTGATGGAATTGGATCAGAAGAAGCAGATTCAGATGTCTTTTTTGTTTGAACCTCCACCTTGTTGTCAAATAATTTTCCTCTTTTCAAGGTCATAATTGATTTTGCTTCTTCATACTGATGGCTTGAACTCGATCCAACTTCATGCACTCCTTTAGGATTAGGAACTAGTTGACTTGGAAATTTTTCTTTTTCTCTCCCTGCCACAGTAGTTGCTAATTGACCCAATTGATATTCAAGCTTTAGAATAGCTTGAGTGTTTGACTGAAAGGCTTGTTGGCTTGACTGAATAAAACTTTGAAGTGTATCTTCTAAAGAAGGCTTTCTTTGCTGGGGTGCAACAAATTGAGATATAGGTTGTTGGGCAGGGGGATATACTTGGTTAGGAGGGATAAATTGTTGATTGGGCATGCTAAATTGTTGTCCTCCTTGGTTTGACAAAGGTTGATTTTACTTCCAAGAAAAATTAGGGTTATTCCTCCAATTAGGATTATATGTGGGTGAATAAGGATTATTGAAGGTTTTCTCATATGATTGTAAGGCGTGTACTTGCTCAGAATAAGCCCCTTGATAGGCTGGTAATGATGGACAATTCTGTGCTGTATGAGACAAGTTAGAACAAAGAGTACAAACCTCATTAGCTATACTAGGATGATGATTCATTGATTGGTTTAGAGCTAAGGCATCTACTTTCCTAGAAAGTGTAGCTAGAGTGGATTTCAGATCGAAATCATCCTTAACTTAATATAAACCTTTTCTAGAAACTTGAGATAATTTCTCTCTTTGATTCGAAAAATCTCACTGTTGAGAATTCTCAAAAAGTGAATTACAGAAATCCCATGCAGCCCCTTCATGTAAGTTTAAAAATCTCCCACCATTCATAGACTCTACCATATGACGATTTGACATGGTTAAACCATTATAAAAGCATTGTATAAGTCTCCATTTCTCAAAACTATGGTGGGGACACTTGAGGAGTAAATCGTTGAATCTTTCCCAACACTCATAAAATTGCTCACCCTCTCTTTGATAAAAATCACTTATCTCTCTCCTAAGGGCATTTGTTTTAGACATAGGGAAAAACTTGGTGAGCAACTTGTTACTCAATTCATCCCATGTAGTAATAAACCCAGTAAGAAGTGAATTAAACCAAGCTTTCACTTTGTCTTTTAATGAGAAAGGAAACATACGAAGCCTAATTGACTCATCATTAAAATTTTGAAAACAAAATGTAGAGCATATGTCAAGAAATTCCTTGATGTGCAAATATGGGACCTCTCTCTCTAGCCCATGGAAAGATGGTAAAAATTGAATGACAGCGGGCTTAAGTTCAAAGTGTGTTGCTGTAGTTAGTGGCAACACAATACAAGATGGTTGGTTGGCTACAATTGGTGAAAAATATTCTCTAAGGGTTTTCTCTCCTTACACTGGTGGAAGTATTGGCAATAGTCTATTTGGGTCATCCATCACTTCTGAAAAACTAGCTCGACTACTATCAATTTTTGACTCTTTTTTGACCAAACGATTTGTTGAATCCCGTTCCCAAACACTCATAAACTAACTAGACAAATAAAGCAAAAAAAACAACAATAATAGAAATAAACAAAATTAAAATAAAAGAAATCAAACAACCAAACAATGAATTTAAATAAAAAAATAATTAATTTTTTTTTTGTGTTTTTTTTAAATAAAAGACAACCTAAATTATAACTAGTGGAAGAATCAAATCAACCTAGAATAAACTAACTTTCTGGCACAATCCCCGACAATGGCGCCAAAAGCTTATTGTGAAAAATTTTAATATACTCGCAAGCGCACAAATCTAGAGATAGAATACTGGTAACGAGGTCGAACCCACATGGATTGCTATAAATTAAAAAATCTAATTTAAATCTAAAATTAATATTAATTCTAACCTAGTTGAACAAATTGAGTCTTTAAGAGAAATTAAACTAATTAAACTAAGAAAACAATTAAAGCAAAGGAGAATTCAATAAGACAAAGATTACCAAGGTTTTAGAATCTACCACTATTCAACTAATAATTATCTAATTATCAATTAATCTCTAATTTTAGAGTGACAACTCGAAATCAATCTATGTCATCTCATGAATATAACAATTAAGCTCAATTCAAATTATTCTAATGTAGGTTCTTTTTCTGCTTAATAGTATCTTATCTAAGCATCTCATATAAACATATTGAATAACAATGAGTCAAAGTTGTCCTAAGCACTCTATCTAAACAATTTAATGAAAGACACAGAATCAAAGATAATCATGTATAAACTTTATAGATCCAAGCATAGATTTAGTCAAATATTAATCCTGACAATCAATAATGCATGACAGAATGGATGAAAAGATGTAATAACATCCAGTTAATCACGCGAAACAAAAACCATAATCATTAAAGCACATATGTAGGGAATTAATCAAATAAAAAGATAATTATTTCATTGAATAGGGTTTCATCCTTAATCTCAGTATGAGAAAATTAGCTACACATACTTGAATTGGGAGCAACAAAAGAAATAAATTCAGCCATGGAAACTGAACAGCTACTGCCGAATACTCTCTGTCTTGCGTATTCTCCTCTCTGGCGGCTCCCCTTTGCAAAAGCCAAAGTCCCCTTTTTATAATGCTTGGCCACCGAATCCTATTGTGATTCTAATAACTAAACCAACTCTTACAAGCTAAAGCCTTAAGCATGCCACGTAATTGAAAACAATGAAAGCCAAAAGCTATTAATTTCCTTCCTTTATTCTATTTTGACTTTCCACGCAAAGGCTTAATTATAAGCTTTCTTTAATGTCCTGCCCACTTTAGCTTTAAACTTCTTCTTTGTTTGCACGAGCATTGATATTCAATTTATTGGCTTCGGTTTCTTAGAACAGAATTTCTTGCATGTTTGCTTAATTGCTTCCAAAATCAGGTAATTAATGAAAAACTTGTTGTGAACATTTTAATAGACTCGCAAGCACACGAATCTAGAGATAGAATAGTGATAACAAGGTCGATCACACAGGGATTGTTATAAATTGAAAAGTGTAATTTAAATCTAAAATTAATACTAATCCTAACCTAGTTGAGCAAATTGAGTCTTTAAGAGAAATTAAACTAATGAAACTAAGAAAACAATTAAAGAAAATGAGATTTCAATAAGACAAACATTACTAAGATTTCCGAATCCACCACTATTCAACTAGTGATTATCTAATTATAACAATGATTATCTAGCGATTATCTAGTTTTAGAGTGACAACTCGAAATCAATCTATGTCTCTCATGAATATAACAATTAATCCCAATTAAATTAATCTAATGTAGGTTCTTTTTTTGCTTAATAGTATGATATCTAAGCATCCCATATAAACATATTGAATAACAAAAAGTCAAAGTTTTCCTAAGCACTCTATGTAAACAATTTAATGAAAGACACAGAATCAAAGATAATCATGTATAAACTTTATAGATCCAAGCATAGATTTAGTCAAATATTAATCCTGACAATCAATAATGCATGACAGAATGGATGAAAAGATGTAATAACATCCAATTAATCACGCGAAACAAAAACCATAATCATTAAAGCACATATGTAGGGAATTAATCAAATAAAAAGATAATTATTTCATTGAATAGGGTTTCATCCTTAATCTCAGTATGAGGAAATTAGCTACACATACTTAAATTGGGAGCAACAAAAGAAATAAATTCAGCCATGGAAACTGAACAGCTGCTGCCGAATACTCCCTGTCTTGCGTCTTCTCCTCCCTGGCGGCTCCCCTTTGCAAAAGCCAAAGTCCCCTTTTTATAATGCTTGGCCACCGAATCCTATTGTGATTCTAATAACTAAACCAACTCTTACAAGCTAAAGCCTTAAGCATGCCACGTAATTGAAAACAATAAAAGCCAAAAGCTATTGATTTCCTTCTTTTATTTTATTTTGACTTTCCATTCAAAGGCTTAATTATAAGCTTTCTTTAATGTCCTGCCCACTTTAGCTTTAAACTTCTTCTTTGTTGGCACGAGCATGGATATTCAATTTATTGGCTTCGGTTTCTTAGAACAGAATTTCTTGCACATCTACTTAATTGCTTCCAAAATCAAGTAATTAATGCTTCCAAAATTGAGCTCCTTTATGTCTTTTTCTATCCACAATCTCTAATTAATTTCCTATTCAATAAAACAATTCAATTAATTAAAAATAACAAATAAAAATAACTAGCAATTATATAATTAAGGATAAAATATGTATATATATTACGCCCATCATTAAGCTACAGTGAGGAAGTTTTAGGATTGAAGAAAAGAAACACAAAGGCTTTGTTGAGGAAGAGGAAGCTCCATCTTGTTCTAGATTTAGACCATACGCTGCTCCACTGTCGAAAGATTAAAAGCCTCTCATCCGGAGAGAAATATTTGAAGAAGCAAGCTCATCCTTTCAATGGATGTTTATTCCAGATAGATGATGACAATTTGGTGAAGTTGAGGCCATTTGTGCGCACTTTTCTTGAACAAGCCAATAGTTTGTTTGAGATGTATGTATGCACGATGCATACCCGATATTACGCTAAGGCAGCTGTCAAGCTCTTGGACCTAGGTTCCAAATACTTCAGTTCCCGGATCATTGCTCGGGAAGATTTCAACGGAAAAGATAGGAAGAACCTGGACCTAGTACTGGGCCAAGAGAGGGGCATTGTTATTCTTGATGACACTGAGAGTGTGTGGAGTGATCACACTGAGAACTTGATAGTTGTGGGAAAATATGACTACTTTAAGGATAAAGAATTGAAAGGCGATCACAAATCTTATTCTGAGACATTGACTGATGAAAGTGAGAATGAAAGGGTGTTGAGCGTCAGAAAGTGTATATTTATAAAGGAGAAAATCGTCATTTTACACTTTAAGTCTCAATAGCATCTGTAATTTTATTTATTTAAGTCTCTTGTTATTTAATTATGTGTGTTTTGTTTTAATTAAGTATTTTATGTATTTTAGGGGCATCATGGCCATTTCACAATGAATGAGAGATCGGATAGCAAAACGGATGTCACTTTTGAACTCAAGACAATCAAAAACCTTAAGAAGAGCATAAAAGGAAAAATGACATTGTTCACACATACGGCACTATTCACATGTACGATACTGTTTATGGGTACTGTTCACGATACTGTTCAGACCGCGTTACTGTTCAAACCGTGTGCAAACTATGTTACTGTTCAAACCGCGTGGTCAAACCCGTGGTCAAACTGTGTTACTGTTCACTGATGACGTGGCGCAATCCTGTGCGTCCAAACTATTTTTAATCCGATGGCCATGATTCACTCAATGTATCTATAAAAAGGGGGCCTCCCCCCCTAATTTGATACCCCTGAATCCATTTTTGAGCTTACTTTTCTGTAATTCTTTCTCCATCTTGTATTTTTTACGTATTTTAATAAATTCCCATTTTACCCTTAGTTCAATTATGAGTAGCTAATTTTCTTTCAAGCTTGGGTTGAAGGTGAAGTCTCAACATGTGTCATGGGCTTTATTTAGTAAATTTATTTTCTCTCCCCCTCTAATTTCTGTGGAGATTTTGACTTTTCTTCGACAAATAATAATAATCTTGTCTAGTTACCGCCCTGATTTTACCAGCACCCTAGTATAAGGTTATTATTATTTGGCACGATAAGCCCTTAGCACCATATTGATTAGAGCGTGGTTCATGAGATGTGGATTCCCCCCTCATGATTTAATTGGTATTAATAAGGATTATTTATCCCATTGTGCATGTTGATACGGATCCAGATACCCAAGTGCTTTATCTCAATAGTTTCCAGTTTAATTATTTCTGCCAATGCAATTTAAATTCTAGCATAATCTAAATCACTTCCACACAAATCCAACCACCCATTTACATAATTAATTCTACATATAATTAAAATCCACCTCCTCGTGGGATCGACACTCAACACCATTGATCTATCTACAATAGATTCGTGCGCTTGCGAGTTCAACAAAATTTGCACAACAAGTTTTTGGCGCCGTTGCCGGGGAACTAAGTATTTTAATTTGTAGAATTAATTTTTTTTTGTAAATAATTTATTATTATTATTATTTTAGTTGTTTCCTTGTAATTTTTTTTATTAATTAAAAAAAAGCGAATCTACATTTTTACGTAAGAATTTCTTTTTCTCTTCTTTAAATTTCTGCAATTTAATTCTCAAGTTATTTTTCTTTATAATCTTTCATTTATCTTATTAATTTATTTTAATTTTAGTTAATTTCACGTATTTTTTTAGTGTGTTTTTATAGTAAGGTTGTAACAGCGCAATAAGGTTAGTATCGTAATTTCTCCTTCTTCTTTATTTTTATTTATTTTATTCTCATTTTTATTTTCTTTGCATGCATGGTCGTAGGTCATTATTACCTAATCTTGAACCTATAGACCTTGAATTAGAAAGAACACTTCGAACACACAAACACATTGCACTTAAAGATAAAATTGAAATGGATTTGCAACAACCAGAACCACAGGAGAGGCCATTTAAGGATTACTTTAGTCCCTTAGCTAATTTGAGCACATCATGCATAAGATACCCAAATGTAGCTGCTAGGAGTTTTGAGTTCAAACCTAGCGTGCTAAATTGTCTCCCAACATTCTATAGCTTAGAAAATGAGGACCCATATAATCATCTGAATGATTTTCATAAAATTTGTCAAACTTTTAAATATGAGAATTTTTCAAAAGATGATGTTAAACTTAGACTATTTTCATTTTCTTTAAAGGATAGAGCTCGTTCATGGTTCAATACATTACCTGCTAATAGCATTATAACATGGAAACAAATGGTAATAAAATTTTTGAATAAATATTTCCCAGTGCATAAAACCAATGCTAATCGCAGGGAAATTTCAGAGTTCACACAGAGAGAAGACGAGCAGTTTTTCGAAGCATGGGAGCGATTCAATGGGCTACTTTTGAAGTGTCCACATCATGGGTATGAGAAGTGGCACCAATGCCAATACTTTTTGGAGGGATTATTGCCAAATGTGCAAGAATGGCTAATGGCAACAAGTGGAGGAGAGCTAATGTCAAAAAGTGCATCAGAAATTTGGGATTTCTTCCAGCGACAAGCGGATAATTCCCAACAGCGGAGTCTATCTCTCAGGAATACTAGAAGAATTAAAGGAGTAAATGAGGTTCACGTTGGCAAATCCAGTTCGGGAATCAAAGAAGTCAAAGAGATGGTTGAAGGCCTTTCTCGACAAATAGCATCGTTGACGACTGCTAAATCAACAGAGCCACATGACCATGAGTCATATTCAGATCAAGCCAATGCCATCGGTGTCATGAGAAAGCCATCAAATTACAACCCATACTCCAACACATATAATCCTGGATGGAGAGACTACCCTAATTTTTCAAGGATTCCAATAGAATGAACCAACAGCTCCAGCTCCACCGATGCAACCAATCCCTCAAGTTCCTCAAGCCTCTCAGCCACCATTTAGACCATACAATCAGAACCAGAATTACTTTCAACCCAGACCATGGGAGGATTCATTCCAGAATTTCAAGAATGTTACTCAATCTACAATCGAGCAACAGAACCGCACCATTGATGGACTATGGAATGAGATGAGAGCAGGCTTCAACTCACAAGCCCAATCAGTTTCAAGTCTTGAAAAGATGGTGGGACAGCTTGCCTCTTCAGTGCAAACTTTGGCAATGACTGTTGAAAAAGGCAAGTTTCTAAGTCAACCAGTGCTTAATCCTAAAGGAGTACATGAAGCAAGTACCAGTTCACCACAACAGCATGGACAGGTCAAAGCCGTTATGACCTTGCGAAAAGGAAAAGAAGTCGACAACAAAGTGTAGATGCCAGTGACAAAATCAACTCAGATTGTACCTGTAAATGCTGAGGACTCATCAACAGAGGAGAAAGAAGAAACCAATCCACGAGAGTATGTTCCTAAAGCTCCATTTCCTCAGAGGTTAGCTAAAGGAAAGAAGGGAAAATCCACAGGTGAGATTTTTGAGATCTTCAAACAGGTAAGTGTTAACATCCCTTTACTTGATGCAATAAAACAAGTTCCATCTTATGCCAAGTTTCTTAAAGACCTTTGTACTAAAAAGAGAAACATTCATGTTCATAAAAAGGCCTTTTTAACTGAAAATGTTAGTTCTATACTCCAACACAAAATTTCTCTAAAATATAAAGACCCAGGCTCCCCTACTATTTCATGTAGTATAGGGAACCACACAATTGAGAATGCTTTGTTGGATTTAGGAGCTAGTGTTAATCTCTTGCCTTATTCAGTATTTGTGAAACTTGAATTGGGAGAATTACACCCAACTCCAATGGTGTTACAGCTTGCAGATCGGTCCACGAAAATACCTCGTGGTATTGTGGAGGACGTGCTTATACAGGTAGACAAGTTTTATTTTCCTGTTGATTTCATTGTAATTGACACTCAACCAATACAGGATTCAAGAAAGCACATCCCCATTATCCTAGGCCAACCATTCTTGGCAACTGCCGATGCTCACATTCAATGCAGGACTGGAAATATGCAGTTGTCCTTCGGCAATATGACCATGGAGCTCAACATCTTCAACATTGCCAAACAACCTCACAATACAGATGATGGAATTGTTGATGTGGATTTAATTGAATCATTAGTTGATGATACTTTTCTTTCAAACCTTAGTGATGACCCTTTACAAACATGTTCAACTCACTTTGGTTTGGATTTTGATGTTGATAGATCAGTCGATGAGGTCAACGCCCTACTTGACTCAACACCATCCATGGATACTAATAAATGAAAGTCAAGAGTTCAACAACTAGCACCATCAGAGAAGAAAATCATTCCATCATCAGAATCACCACCGAAACTCGAGTTCAAACCATTACCCAACACTTTGGAATATGCATTCTTGGGAGAAGAAAGTACTCTACCAGTAATCATCTCATCATCCCTAAATGACGAACAAAAAGGTAAGTTGTTGGATTTCTTAAAAGAGCACAAAGGAGCATTATGATAGACCATAGCAGACATAAAAGGTATAAACCCAGCAGATTGTATGCATTACATTCACCTTGATGAAAATGCTAAATCTACTAGGGAAATGCAACGTCGGTTAAATCCTAATATGAAAGAAGTTGTTAGAACGGAAGTCCTTAAACTATTAGATGCAGGTATCATTTATCCCATTTCTGATAGTTCATGGGTCAGTCCTGTACAAGTTGTCCCTAAAAAGTCAGGAGTCACAGTAGTTACCAATGTTGATAATGAATTAATATCCACTAGAGTAACTACAAAATGGCGTGTATGCATTGATTATAGAAAGTTAAATTCTGTCACACGTAAAGACCATTTTCCTTTACCATTTATTGATCAAATGCTTGATAGATTAGCAGGCCATGAATTTTATTGCTTTCTAGATGGCTACTCAGGATATAATCAGATTCCCATAGCACCAAAAGATCAAGAGAAAACCACTTTCACTTGCCCTTTTGGCACTTTTGCATATAGGAGGATGCCATTTGGATTATGTAATACACCTGCTACATTTCAACGTTGTATATTAAGCATTTTTTCTGATATGGTTGAACGATTTCTTGAGGTCTTTATGGATGAATTTTCTGTCTTTGGTGATTCATTTAATCAATGTTTACATCATCTAACACAAGTTTTGCAGAGATGTATAGAGAAGAATTTGGTTTTGAATTGGGAGAAGTGCCATTTTATAGTAAATCAAGGTATTGTTCTTGGTCACATCATTTCGAGCAAAGGTATTGAGGTTGATAAAGCCAAGGTGGATCTCATTTCCAATCTTCCTCCACCTAAAACAGTCAGAGAAGTAAGATCTTTCCTTGGGCACGCTGGTTTTTATAGACGTTTCATTAAGGATTTTAGCAAAATTTCTAGACCCTTATGCAATTTACTTGCTAAGGATGCACATTTTATCTTTGATGATTCATGTCTTGTAGCATTTGAAAAGCTAAAGCAATTGTTAACGTCATCACCCATAATTTAGCCACCAAACTGGAGCTTACCATTTGAGCTTATGTGTGATGCATCTGATTACGCATAGAGAGAGAGATTAGGACAAAGAGTAGATCGAATTCCCCATGTTATTTACTATGCTAGTATGACATTGAACGATGCACAGTTGAACTATTCAACTACTGAAAAAGAAATGCTAGCAGTAGTATTTGCATTAGAAAAATTTCGATCTTATCTCATTAGTTGTAAAATTATTGTGTTCACAGATCATGCTGCTCTGAAATATCTTCTCACAAAGAAAGATGCAAAAGCTAGATTAATTCGTTGGGTGTTGCTTTTGCAAGAGTTTGACTTGGAATTCAAAGACAAGAAAGGGACAGAAAATGTTGTGGCTGACCATCTCTCTCGTCTCCATTTTGACATAATAACAGAACCCTTAATATTGAATGAGTCATTTCCGGATGAGTAATTAATGAGTGTGGAAGTATTACCTTGGTATGCTGATATCGTTAATTATCTTGTTACAGGTAAACTTCCAGAGCATTGGGCCAAGCAGGACAAGGCTAAATTTTTTGCAGAAATCAAGAGTTTTCTCTGGGATGACCTCTATCTATGCAAGTATTGTGCAGATCAAATTATTAGACGATGTGTCCCAGAAAATGAATTTCAGAACATCCTTTCGTTCTGCCATGAACAAGCTTGCGGAGGCCATTTCAGCGCTAAGAAAACAACGACAAAAGTTCTACAATGTGGTTTTTATTGGCCAACTATATTTCGAGATGCTTACACCTTTTGCTCTCATGTGATAGGTGTCAACGAATGGGGATCATTACACGAAGGAACATGATGCCACTAAATCCAATTTTAGTGGTTGAGATTTTTGATGTATGGGGTATCGACTTCAAGGGACCCTTCCCCGCTTCTTTTGGCTACAATATATATTGGTTGCTGTTGACTATGTATCGAAATGGGTAGAGGCAATTCCATACAAAACCAATGATCATAAAGTGGTGATAAGGTTTTTGAAGAGCAACATTGTTTCACGCTTTGGATTCCCTCGAGCGATAATCAGTGATGGTGGTATCCACTTTTACAATAAATCATTCAAAGCACTTTTGACGAAGTACTCTATCACTCATAAAGTGATGACCCCGTATCATCCGCAAACCAGTGGCCAAGTTGAGATCTCCAATCGAGAAATAAAGCACATATTAGAAAAGACGGTAAGGCCAAACAGAAAAGATTAGTCATTAAGACTCGATGATGCATTATGGGCATATAGAACGGCGTTCAAGACCCTAATTAGGATGTCACCCTACAGGCTAGTGTATGGAAAAGCTTGCCACCTACCTGTGGAACTCGAGCATCGTGCGTACTGGGCCATCAAAAAATTCAATTTTGACATGCGACAAGCTGGCTCAGAAAGACAATTACAGCTGGCAAAACTTGAAGAAATTCGTAATGATGCATACGAAAATGCCAAGGTTTACAAGCAGCGAATGAAAGTCTTTCATGATAAGCAAATTATGATAAAATCTTTCACTCCAGGTCAGAAAGTACTTTTATTCAATTCTTGCTTGCCTTTATTCCCAGGTAAGCTACGCTCTCGATGGTCTGGCCCATTTATTGTTCATACTGTTTTTCCACATAGGGCAATTGAAATTAAGGACCCAAAGAATGGTGTCACGTTTAAAGTTAATGGTCAAAGATTAAAGCCATATCTAGAGTACCAACCACATGGAGAGGACACCGAAATAAATTTGAGTGACCCACTAGATTTGAATTGAGATTTTTCTTTTCGGTGATTTGGTTTTTTTTTTCTTTTTATTATTCTTCCGCTAATTGAAATTGTTTGTGCATAAGTGTGCTTGTTTAACCATTAAGTTTTCTTTTATCACTTTTAATCATAAGACAGATCCTCTTGAACATCCTTAGACGACTTCAACCTGTCCAATCTCATCTCAGAGGCCAAATACAATTTTGTAAAACACATCGTATTTGGAAGCTACAACCACCAGAGTTAATATCCCACGTTGAGGATTTAGAAAGCCAACTCAGAGACATTGAGAGAAGTGTCTACAACATCCAGTTAGAGCTTGAGGTAAATTCCATAAGAGGACGATTGTGATTTTCTTTGTGTGTTTTTGTTTGTTACTCTGTTTGTGTGTTTTAGTTTGTGTGTTTTAGTTTGTCACCCCGGTCAAGTGGCGGATAACGGTACTCCGTGACAATCAAGTCGGTTACTTCAGTTTCCCATAATTACTGATCTTCTGAGGCGAAGGTATGGACAGAAATGAGATCTTGGCAAAGCCTCACAATCGATTCCCTTCACTTCCTCAGAATGCCCTCCTTACAATCTATAAAGCTGGGTCTGAACGAATGCGATTGCTCATAAGGAATAACATACCTGCTGATATCCGCTGGTTAATCGAGGCCAAAGTACGCTTGGCAGGTGAGTTGCCTCCTAAATTTATTACATACATGCCTGGTTGTGGTAAAGGAAATTACGCAAGAAAGCGAAGAGCTCGGAGAATTTCTGTTGCTTGTCATAAGTGTGCCAGGATGATATGCGATAAAAAACGATGTTCTTTAGGAATGGTGTCTGAGAATAGAGAAGATAAGATTCAATTCATTAGGGATTGCTTGAATAAGGAGTCATTGGATGATATCCTTTTGTCTCTTGAAACGCATCCCAGTGGATGTGTACAAGGAGCGATTCTCCAGTTATGGCCATTATTCCAGAAAGAACATTCATGATATAGTCTCGGGAATCTGACTATAAACGACCCTGTTTGCCAGTTTATAAGAAAACTGGATGGGAAGCCTATCTTCGACCCAAAGAAGGCGTTGAAGCCGTTTCTGGACGTAAAACCAGAGGAAGATGTGAGCCACAGTCGAAACTACTTGTAAATATCCTTTTACTTTACTGTTGTTTTATTTCACTGTTGTTTTACCATTTGCATTATTGTCTTTAATAATTTTATATTTGTCATTACTTGCTTTTCTTTTTACTATTTCCTTTTTGACTCTCGAGCCATGTGCATTACACGATTAATTGACATAGAAATGATACCTTATTCACAGCTGTGACCCACTGCTGCCAAGATCCTTAAATATGATTCTTTTCATTTGCACTCACAAATTATTTTTTGAGAAGTATCTCAATGGCAGCTACTCCCAATAAATAATTCAAGAACATTTGTGTGTTTTCTGGATTTAACTATGGCAAATACAAAGAGTTCGTTGAGGCAGCCATTGATCTTGGTCGAAGCATAGCAGCAAGGAACTTACACTTGGTATATGGCGGAGGTGACCGAGGGTTATCAAAAATGGTCTCAGAAACTGCTTATGTCAGAGGGAGCCAAGTGTTAGGCATCATCCCAACAACCCTAAAACCTTTGGGCTGTTTGTCTGACTCACTGACTGGAGAAGAGTTAGTTGTCTCAGGTATGCAAGAAAGAATAACTGAAATGCTGAATCATGCTGATGCTTTTATTTTCTTACCAGGAGATCTTGCAACTCTAGAGGCACTTATCACATTAGCATCTTGGGCCCATCTGCACATTCATCAGAAACCCATCGGTTTGTTAAATGCCAATAACTTTTATGATGGCTTTATCGCATTTCTTAACCATGCAATAAAAAACTACTTCATTCCTTCCATAGCGAAAAAGCTTTTCATTTGTTCTCACACTGCTAATGAGCTACTTGATCTGTTACAAGCTTATCGACCAAATCCAAATCCTAGGACCTTGGTGTTAGAGTGTACAAATAACGATGGTAACAGTAGCCGCAGTAAGAAGTACAAATTAGATTTAACTCTCCGCCTGTAAATATTTTATTCTGTGTTGCACCACCCAAGTGATGTCTTCTAAACTCTACTTCTTTCCTTTAAAATATTAAGGACAATGTTTCGTTCTGGTTGGGGGGAGGGGATAGTTGACAATTGTGGAATCTTGGTTAAGTTTTTACTAATTTTTTGTTGTAGAAACTAACTGTTGCTAACTTTTTGTGTTGAAGATGGTTGAATATGGAGTGTAGTTACTCTAGAAACGCATCTTCTTAGTTTTAAAAAAAAAAAGAAAAAAATAATAATATAAAAAATTGTCTTATTTTTCGTGTGATCTTTCTAACTTTTTCTTTTTGACTTCTCCTTTATAAATATGCATTTTCAAATGTTTGAGTCAAAGATGGCTGAATATAGAGTGTAGTGCCTCTAGAAACGCATCTTCTTAATTAAAAAAAAACAAAAAAAATCATTTTCTTTTTCAATCATTTTAAGTGTAACTTTTCCAATTAGTTTTTCTGCATCATTTTCACATTTATACATGCATATTTTTCCTTTCATGTTTAGAATAGGTTGGGGGGTAGAATGTTGTTTAAAAAAAAAATAGTGTGATTTTGTTTTTATTTTTGGATGACATGATGACTTTTGAATTTTAGTATTTGTATTATCTTTGGTCTTGAGTGATGTTACACTATATTTGCTACTCTACATGTTAATGTCGGAGATAAATATGAGTTGCTTGAAAGAATTGATATGTCATAATGAATACCAAGTGAGCTTTCGAGCCTATTATTTTTCTTGGAGAGTAGCCCTTTTTGCCCATTTTTCATACAACTTAGCAGTTTACTATTTTATATACGATCTCTATATTCTTTTGAATCAATCCTCTAAAAAAAATTGCTTAAAAAAAAAAAGAGAAAAAGTTTGTTGCTACATCTGAATGTCCATTTAACTAGTAGATATGGAGGATTATCTAGAGCCCTAAAAGATGATGGAAATGCCATCTTTGACCCGTTTGAGCCTTTCTAGCCATCCCTTATGTGAAATATCCATAGTTAGCCCTTTTGAGCCTTTTATTAAAAAAAAAAACTTTTCTTTGTCAACTAATCATCTTAACCCACTCCAATTTGGAGTATTACCTGATATCTTACAAGTTCAATCACCTATTCATGTTTGAGAAAAATATAAATAATTATTTTGTTTAGTAAAGTTGTGCAATACCAAAAAAAAAAGGGAAAAAAAAGAGAAAAAAAAATTCTCTAAAAAAAAAGAAAAAAAAAAGAGAGAGGGATATAATTCAATAAGTGAAATGCACTTTTTAGTTTCCAAAAGATATTATTTTTCTCAAACATATACTTTGTTTTCTCTATTTTCCTTTCTTTATTAGCCATGTCCCTAGCCTACGTTACATCATAATAAAAGTCCTTCTTGATTTTAGGGAACTATAGTCTGAAGTAGAAGCTAGTTATATGGGCTATAAAGATGTAGTAATGCATAAAAAAAATAAAAAAAAGAGAGAAAAAAATACATTGGGTTGACTAATACTTTGTTTGACTATTACCGGTGAGATTTTGGGGTTTGACATGTCATTTTTGAAAGTAGCTGTGACAAAATTTACTGGCCTGATTCATGTGGATGGTTGATGTGGGTGTGATGTTTCTTTAGACTGGAGATAATACTTATATTTTTATTTGATTGCTATCATTAGTCTGATTGACTAAATACGATTGTAAAAAGAAAAATCATTTTGGATTTGAATTTTGTTTTCGCTTTATTTGCTAGGGACTAGCAATAAGCTGGTTGGGGGGTGTGTTGAGTGTCAAAAAGTGTATATTTATAAAGGAGAAAATCGCCATTTTATACTTCAAGTCTCAATAGCATCTGTAATTTTATTTATTTAAGTCTCTTGTTATTTAATTATGTGTGTTTTGTTTTAATTAAGTATTTTATGTATTTTAGGGGTATCATGGTCATTTCACAATGAATGAGAGATCGGATAGCAAAACGGACGTCACTTTTGAACTCAGGACAGTCGAAAACCTTAAGAAGAGCATAAAAGGAAAAATGACACTGTTCACACGTACGGCACTATTCACATGTACAGTACTGTTCATGGGTACCGTTCACGACACTGTTCAGACCGCGTTACTGATCAAACCGTGTGCAAACCGTGTTACTGTTCAAACCGCGTGGTCAAACCCGTGGTCAAACTGTGTTACTGTTCACTGATGACGTGGCGCAATCTTGTGCGTCCAAACTATTTTTAATCCGATGGCCATGATTCACTCAATGTATCTATAAAAAGGGGGCCTCCCCCCCTAATTTGATACCCCTGAATCCATTTTTGAGCTTACTTTTCTGTAATTCTTTCTCCATCTTGTATTTTCTATGTATTTTAATAAATTCTCATTTTACCCTTAGTTCAATTATGAGAGTAGCTAATTTTTTTTCAAGCTTGGGTTGAAGGTGAAGTTTCAACATGTGTCATGGGCTTTATTTGGTAAATTTATTTTCTCTTCCCCTCTAATTTCT
Source organism: Atalantia buxifolia (assembly GCA_030444775.1). Lineage (NCBI taxonomy): Eukaryota > Viridiplantae > Streptophyta > Magnoliopsida > Sapindales > Rutaceae > Atalantia > Atalantia buxifolia. The sequence goes on from CM059838.1 coordinate 26,858,039, forward strand.
GTGGAGGTTTTGACTTTTCGTCGACAAGTAATAATAATCTTGTCTAGTTACCGTCCTGATTTTACCGGCACCCTAATATAAGGTTATTATTATTTGGCACAATAAGCCCTTAGCACCATATTGATTAGAGCGTGGTTCATGAGGTGTGGATTCCCCCCTCATGATTTAATTGGTATTAATAAGGATTATTTAGCCCATGATGTATGTTGATACAGATCCAGATACCCAAGTGCTTTATCTCAATAGTTTCCAGTTTAATTATTTCTGCCAAATCCAATTTAAATTCCAGCATAATCTAAATCACTTCCACACAAATCCAACCACCCATTTACATAATTAATTTTACATATAATTAAAATCCACCTCCTCGTGGGATCGACACCCAACACTATTGATCTATTCTACAATAGATTCGTGCGCTTGCGAGTTCAACAAAATTTGCACAACAAAGGGCATTGGCAAGCGTTCTAAGAGTTATGAAAACAATACATAGGTTGTTCTTTGACAGTGTCTGTGGAGATGTTCGGACTTACTTGCCCAAAATTCGTAGTGTGATTCTCAAGGGATGTTATTTACTTTTCAGCGATATTGAGGATTTTATATGAAGCAGTTCAAGGGCAGAGGAGATGGGAGCCACATGCACAATAGTAATTGACTCCTTAGTTACGCATTTGGTCTCTACAGAACCTGAGGATTGTCTCTGGGCAGAGCAAAAGAAGAAGTTCTTGGTAAATCCAAGGTGGATAGATGATTGTTATTTCCTCTGGCGTAGGCAGCCTGAAGATGATTATCTCCCCTGATCATAGATCAATCTTCAGTTCAACATGTTAAGCCATTCTTTGATTCATTTATGTAATGTAATACTGCTATTGATTCTACCACTCTTGGCTTCATTGTAATACTCTACATTAATGTTATGTGTTGAAATCAAAGAGTGCCAGCACTGTTTAATTAATTTTAATCTTTTCATTGAATATGTAATTAGACAATTATCAAGTTCTTCTGTTTTAACTCATTAATTAATTGGAAGCTGTGATAGTGTTTGCGATGACTTTAGTTGAAGTAGTTCCTTAAGAATGCAAAAATATCTACAATAGTTCTTTCTTTGGCCACCATGATAGCATTTCTGATGAAGTTAGTTTCTTGATCGCGTCGAAGCTTTTAGATGCCACTTCCCATCAGGCCTCAGATACTCTGATTGGAGCGACAAGCCCAGGCTTTGTAATCATTAGGTCTCTGAGACAGAACTTTTGAACCATATCTCGCTGTCAAATTTTGAAAGACTAAATCCTAATTGTACTCTGCAATTTCTTTCTCCAATCAACTTATATAGAGCCCGATTCGATTAATTCTGGCTACCATTACCCTGCCTCTTGTGCACATCTTATTGCGCGGAGCTTGTTCTGCAAACATGAAAGCCATTCTCAAGAACTAAGCTAAATTTTGAAAATATCAAGGTGTAATTCTGTTAAGAAAACTGTGGAAAAGAATAATTTTTCTCACTATATTTCTTTCTAATCAATACAGTTACATATTTATAGAAAAAAACATAATATAGTCTTTCCTAAAATAACTCTTAAATTAATTCCTCTAATGTTGCTAATTTAAAACTCCTATAATTATGCTAATTACAGCTAACTAAAAGATATTTTCCACACTCCTCCTCAAGCTAGCTCAAAGATATCTATCATTCCCAGTTTGCTAACACAAGAAATAAAATTGGGTCTTGGTAGGCCATTGGTGAGAACATCTGCTAGCTGTTTTCTACTGGTAACATAGGGAATACAAATTTGACCACTTTCAATCTTCTCTTTGATGAAATGTCTATCAATTTCAATATGTTTAGTCCTGTCATGTTGTACAGGATTGTGAGCAATACTAATGGCAGCCTTGTTGTCACAGTAAGTCTCTTTTTGAACCATATGTAATTCCATCAAGAAAATCTTCAACCATATTAGCTCACATATTCCTTGAGCCATTGCTCTAAACTCAGCTTCTGCACTTGACCTGGCCACTACAGGTTGTTTTTTACTTTTCCAAGTAACCAAATTCCCTCCAACAAATGTACAATATGCAGATGTTGACCTTCTATCACTTATTGAGCCAGCCCAATCTGCATCTGTATAATCTTCTACTTGAAGATGATGATTTTTGGAAAAAAAGTAGTCCTTTACCAGGAGACCGTTTCAAGTACCGTAGAATCTTCATAATAGCTTCCATATGAACTTCACAAGGAGAATGCATAAATTGACTTACTACGCTAACAGCAAATGCAATGTCAGGTCTAGTATAAGATAGATAAATCAGCTTACCCACCAATCTTTGGTATTGACCTCTATCAACTACATTACTTTCAACAGTTGTTCTCAAGTTCTGGTTAGGATCGATTGGTGTATCTCCTGGTTTCTATCCTAGCATACCTGTTTCTTGAAGAAGATCCAGAGCATACTTCCTTTGAGAAACAAATATTCCTTTGCTTGATCTAGCAACCTCAATTCCTAAGAAATACCTTAGAATCCCTAAATCTTTAATCTCAAACTCTTTGGCCATCACTTCTTTAAGTCCTCTTATCTCTTCAAGGTCATTTCCAGTAACAATGATGTTGTCAACATAAACAATCAGAATAACAATTTTTTCTTCTCCAGTGTGTTTAAAGAACATTGTATGATCTGCCTGACTTTGAGTATAATCATAGCATCGAATTGCTTTGGTAAACTTTTCAAACCAGGCTCGGGGTGATTGTTTTAGTCCGTATAAGGACTTCTTCAACTTGCATATTTTTTTCTTGCCAAAAATGTCTTCAAATCCAGGAGACAACTCCATGTACACTTGATCTTCTAGGTCTCCATGGAGGAATCCATTTTTCACATCAAGCTGATTGAGTTCATCTTTGCTACTGGTGCAAATGTTTCTTGGTAGTCGATTCCATAAGTTTGCGTGAATCCTTTTGCCACAAGTCTTGCTTTATATCTCTCTACCGTGCCATCAGCTTTGTGTTTGGTCGTAAAAACCCATTTGCATCCAACTAGTTTCTTTTCAGGTGGATGGTTCACAAGTTGCCATGTGTCATTCTTTTGTAACGCTCTCATTTCATAATAAACAGCTTCTCTCCACTTTGCAATCATAAGAGCTTCATGTATGTTTCTTGGGACAGAATCAGAAGATAACAGACCAGTAACAAAGGCTTTAAAAGAAGAGGATAGCCTGTGGTAAGAAACAAAGTTTGAAATTGGATGCAAAGCGCAAGACCTAACACCTTTCCTTTGAGCAATTGGAAGATCAAGATCAGAAACCTCAACTACATCAAGATTTTTTTGAACGTTAGGTACAAAAGAGTTACCTTTGCTTTCTAAATTTTCAGCGCTCGGCAAAGAATATAGAGCCCGATTCGATTAATTCTGGCTACCATTACCCTGCCTCTTGTGCACATCTTATTGCACGGAGCTTGTTCTGCAAACATGACAGCCATTCTCAAGAATTAAGCTAAATTTTGAAAATATCAAGGTGTAATCCTGTTAAGAAAACTGTGGAAAAGAATAATTTTTCTCACTATATTTCTTTCTAATCAATACAATTACATATTTATAGGAAAAAACATAATGTAGTCTTTCCTAAAATAACTCCTAAATTAATTCCTCTAATGTTGCTAATTTAAAACTCCTATAATTATGCTAATTATAGCTAACTAAAAGATATTTTCCACAAAAACATACCAGTAGAGGCTGTTTGTGAGAAATTATTTATTGATGGATCAATTTTGTTCCTATATATGTTGATTTATTCCATTGCTCCTCCAAATTACACATTATCAATTTGATGTTTACAAGAACAAAATTCATTCTCTGATGTTTGCACAGTCCACATTTTGGCTTTCATTGGTAGTGAATGATAAAGAAAATGGATTGGTAAATGCTAAATGGTGTGACTGTGCCACTGTGGAGCTTCAGGAACAACAGTTCTAAGTTGTGTTGACCCTTCGGAGTTGTGTTTCTTCTGTTCAAAATGAGCTGATAAATTATTCTATGGAGGTCCTATTTCATGGGGCTAAAATGCTTTGTTTTAATAAAATGAATTCCCTAATTTTCTTCTGCTACAACCATGTACACTAAAACTTAGACTAATTTTATTTTCTAATGATGAAGCATCGAAACCTTGCTTGATTCATTGCTTCCTTACATTTCTATGACCTCATTTCTGTAAACTTTGTGATTCAATTGCTTTACAAGCCAATTATACGGTACATCTTTTAGTTCTTAGATGTTTGAGCCTTCCACATTTTGTTATTGTGCTGCCATTGCTTGCCCACATTGACCAAAATGGCAAGGCTTGGAATGATTTCTGTGCATTCTTTAGTCGAGGCAATTGTTTTTGGTCTTAGCTGCATTTTTGAGTTTTTTACCATATAGAATTGCCTGTCAGAGTTCATAATTTGTGCTTATTACTGTTTGCTAATGGCATGTGATGTAATAGTCCTTCACTGAAACGTTGCTGTTTTCATACATTTCTCTATAGACCTCATTCATTCTCGGCAAATTCTTCTGTTTTCCCCACTAGTCTAACAAAATCATGTACAACTTATTATCAAATCCAGCAATTGCAGCTTCATTCTAAGGCTCTCCATTTTCTCTAAAGCATATATTGCTTCATTAACCCTTCTAGCTCCTCAAAATCAAACCAAATGTGCATTTGTTTCACAACCCTTTTCACTTCATTGCACTCATCATGCCCATTATTCATTTTAAATTGCTAAATTCACCTGGAGATTGATCAATTCAACCATTATCAAGTGTCGCTTACCTCTTCAAAGTCAAAAGATTCATACCCATTTTAAAGACCTAAATCACTAATTTAAAATTTTATTTTAAAAAAAACTAATCGGTACAAAAGCACCCATTTCTCTCAAATGTAATCAGATCATTATTTTGGGCATTGTTAATGTTTTTAGAAACTCGAACAAGCACCTCCCTTTATATAAGGGAACATATTATCCAAAATATGGAAATAAAAAAATAAAAAAAATTTTATTTTTTATTCTTTCAAAAAAAATAGAAAAAAATTAATAAAATAAAAAATTAAGTAGCGTCTTATTTTTAAACAATTATATTTAAAAACAAAAAAGAAAAAGATTTTACTTGCAGAGAAAGAAAAAGGGAAGAAAAAGATTTTACTTGCAGAGAAAGAAAAAGGGAAATTTAAAACTCAACAAAATCGACAGTTAATCTCTACTAGGGTTAGAGAGAACAGTCTTGGTGCGCGGTATTAACGGCTTTATCCACATCTCTCACTTATAAAGATTTTAACCGCGTTCTGGCTTAATTCCCACTTCACTCAGGAAAAAGAATCAACCAAAAACTCTCTCAAATCTTTGCTCTTTCAGTTGTTGTCCAACAAAACCCTAATTCTTGTAATTCCCCAATCCCACTACGCTCATTCCTTTGTTCCGTTCATAAGCATTTCGTTAAATCTTCTCAATCTTTTTGCAAATTCCCAGACCCTCTTGAAAAATAATTATAATCCACAAAGAGTTTCGTTCATTTCGCAGATCAAAATGCCTACGATTGGTCTGAAACGGACCTATAGTTTTCTTGAAGTCGCCGGTGGAAGTAATGTTAATCTCAAGAAGCAGAACACATTGGGAGATAATTCTTCGATTTTTGGTTCGAGCATGTCCGTTGATTCTGAAAACAGATTGCGGACTGCAATGATCCGGACCAGGTATGCTGAGACTATATTGAGATGCCAACAAAACATGATCCTGAAGGAAAGCAACAAAGCTGAGAAGGAAAGATTGAAAAAGGAAAAAGCTCTTACTGAAGCTCGAATCAGAGCTGCTAAGATGGAGTTGAAGAAGATGCAAAGCCCGAAAGAAAGGGAAATCGCCAGGCTTGCGATAGAAAAGATTCAAAGAACTGTTGAATGGAACGATGCTTTATATGTTACTAAGGAATTTGAGAAGCTAATTGGCGTTCAGACGGGTCCCGTTAGATCGTTTACGCGTGATTGTTTTCAGTGGTAGCTTAAACCCAGTTGGACAAATAATATTAGGGCTCTCTTTTCGGTTTCGGTTTTTGTACATGAATAGAATTTTTTTTTTTTTTAAGAAAATTGTAAACACACCCAATTTTCTTGTAAGGTTGATGTTCAATTTAATAGCTTTGCTTCCAGCAATTTTGTTTCGCAATTGCTACATTCTATAATCTGTTTTCAGAAATTAACAATGGATTTCTAGAAGCCTTTTTACGTTCTGAACTTTTGATAGTTTAAATGTTTTCTATGATAGTATCTACTTGCAGTACTACAGCATTACTTCATATTTCATCTATCAATGAAACAAAATATTTTTCTCGCTCGTAGTGGCATGTCGCAATTCTGCTATCTGAAGAGTCTATTGATAAGCTGTTTTCATCTCCGAATTTCTTCAACCTTAACCAAAGCAAAACGCGAATCACTACTGCTTTTCCTGAATCTCCATAGCTGGACTTGTGAACGTCCATTATCTTGATCATTCACAACAGAAGAATGCCATTTCTCAATGAGATTATAAGTGTAAGTCTTACCCAGCTTCCACTTCTTCAACTTCAATGTAACATTGTGTTTAAGAGATGGGGGAATCCTTAAGACCTCTATGAATTATTTGCATCAAGAATGCCCTTCTCCACTTGATTGAGAAACTAATCATTTCTCACTTTAGTCCGTGGTATCGACAGACAATTAAGATCACTATTTAGATCAGAGTTTGTGATTTTTTTCTGCATCGCCAACAGTAGGTCTGCTCCATTCTCCTCTCAGATTCGATTCTTAAACAATTCAGGCAAGTCAGCAACAACTCTTTCTTCTTGATAAACGTTCTTTTTACCCTTCTTCCTTTGCTTTTTGGGCTTTCTTCCGATCACTTGTTCATCTTCATCGCCGCTGTGTTAGGCCATCAGAGCAAAGCGCCTTTTCAGAGTAATCTTAGAGTGTGTTTGAGATTGAAGTTAAGCTACAATTGCTGTAGAAAAAAAGCTGTAATTATGAAATAAAAGTTAATAATATGTAATAAATATAAATTTTAAATAATAATTTGACAAAAGTATTAAAGATATAATAAAATTTTTATTATACAAGTGAAAAATCATATTAATATAGCTTCCAAGGTACAACAGTTAATATTACCAAATACTTTAGTGTTGTACCTCTACCCAACCTCAATCTCAAACGCACCCTAAATCTTCTTGTTTTCAAGTACTTGTGATGGCGTTCTACTTGGCAAGACTGCGGTAACAGAATCAGAACCCCTCTTTCTTTTCGGCATGGAAAACCTCAGATGATCAGCATTGTTAGTGGCCTTATTTCTCTCCACTGATGTTCAGCTTCTTTGTGACTGGGCTTTTCCACAAGGCCTTGCACAACTATCCTTGTTAGTAAAGTGAGTTTCAAAGATTCATCACCGTTAGCAGCTTCATCAGCCTCTCTCAGGAGTCTGTCAAAAGACCGGCCATCATTCAATTCCCACTCCATATTTCTCGGTGAGAGAAGCAAAACAAAACAGGAAACTAATTTAATTATTTCCTAGAAGAAAACAGAAAGGAATTTCAGAAAGCTTTCAAGTGCTTGGATTGGATTGGATTGGATTAAGTATATAATAAGAATTCTAATCCGGAGTGAAGTGGGTTTCCTACTTAAATTTGGGTAACTCAGAAATAAGCTTCCGAAATCGATTGGGAAAGAAACGCGTTAAATCATTAACTTGGGGCAGTTAAAGTCAGGATTTTTGGCGCACCGATTCTAGTCATAACCCTAACGATAACGGTCACAACTCAAATTTTTACCCTACCCTTTTTCTTTTCTGCAAGTAGAGGTTATTAATTTAAAAGTTTAGGCTATTTCAGTAATAAATTTTCAACTTTTATTCGCTTTTCTACTTGTGGACATTTTATTTATGTTATTTATTAGGGATATTATCATTTTACTACCAAAGTTTTACTGACATATCATGTCAGTACCAAGATTTGCCGAAAAGTGCATTTTACTACCAAAGTTTTGCGCCGTTATCAATTCACTACCATTCCGTTAACAACGTTAAAAATTTACTAATGTCATAAGGGCATCAAAGACATTTCTAACTGTAAGAGTAAAATTGTCTATTAATTTGATAAATAAATTATCATTTTACTACCGAACTTTTAGGGGAATTATCATTTACTACCGAACTTTTAGGAGAATTATCATTTTATGACCAAACTCTTAGGGGTGAAATCGACTTTTAACTCAATTTCCGTTAAACATTAACTTTTTATTAACTGAATGGTAGTGAATTGATAACGGCGCAAAACTTTGGTAGTAAAATACACTTTTTGGCAAATCTTGGTACTAACATGATATGTCAGTAAAACTTTGGTAGTAAAATGATAATTTGCCTATTTATTATTTATTTTGAATTTTTTGTATGTGAGTGCGCTTTTTAAATGAATAAGCAAAAGAAGAAATTAATTGGTAGAAATAAATAAAGTCCAAACCAGATTTTAGCTGTGCTCTGCCTCTTTCTCTGATTAGTAGTCCAGAATTCAAAATCTTTAGCTAAAGGCCCTCAAGACTCTTCTTCTTAAATTCTGAAATGATACATCATTATGCCAGATTTTGACTTGAGCCATTTTCTTCTTTTTTCCTGTTCAACTAAGCATTTTCTTCTTTTAGATTTTTTCCCCCTCGGTGCTTGGCATTGGATAATTCTTCATCAAGTCCTTCGTAACTGACAGAGCCAAAAGCTATAGATGACTAATAGTGCTCCTTCTCATTCAAAATCTCCAGAAGGCTACTCTTGATATTCCTGAGAGGCTTTTTCTATGAATATTTTTGGGCAAGCTTCAATTCAGACATTCTTACGAGTTAAAGTGGAAACTTCCATCTTCTGAGATGTATCCTTCTAGAGAATGTGCGTGTATTGTCTTTCAAGGCTAACTTTAATGCTTTTAGCTGTAGATTCCAAATTTTTGGTTTCCATCTTCGCCAATTCAAGGGCTCTCTTTTCTGTTATCATTCACAGCATTTCCATCTGCATAACCTACTCTCTGTAATGAAGCTGGCATTCAGACAATTTCTTTTGCTTTTCAAGCTCTTGCGCCAGATCGGATTAACTGTTGGTCTACAAGGCTCACAGATTCGGTCCTCTTCGGTTTGGTTGCTACTTATCATTCTTCATCACCAATTGCTTAGTCACGGGAAGGAAATCTTTTCTTCATTGTTTTGGCGAATTTTCTCACTTAAATGCTTGGTTTGAGCCTGTGAAAAATTTCTTATCTTAAGACCATAAGAAGTAACACACATTGTAACACACATTGAACCGTAGAATGCAAGCCTCCCAACTACATGTGAAGTTCCTCTGTCCAAATCCAATTTTAGTTTATAATACACATTGAGAACATATTTGAAAAGGGTTTGAGTACATAAATGCATATAATGTCCACAAATGCAGAAATTCAATCCTGACTTGTGTAGTTTTACAAAATCCATTTAAAGATTATAATTAATGTATAAATTGATTGCCATGTCATTATGTATAAATTGATTACAAAATCCATCTAAAGCAAGTATCTCAGGCCACAAAGGATGCACTTGCTAGTGTTTCTGGGTATGAAATTGAGATTGCCTCGTATCTTCATGAGCAGGCATTTTAGTTTCTTTTAATCGAGCTTCAACCATATTATGAAAGTTAATGTGAATAAAAACATGCTAAACCTCTGCAAGCTGATGCATTGGGTACTAATTAAGATGACTCTTTTTCCGCACAAGCACTGGTTTGTCCCTTAATTTAATCTGTGACCTTAGCTTATCAATAAGTATAGGGGGAGCAAAGAAGAATGGTCAGTTAAAATCATCATGATTGATTCAATGGCAACACACTCATAAATTTAACCCCTCTTTAGAATGAATGAGCAAAACATTCTCCAGGTGGAGATTTTTCTACGAAAATGATTAAAAAGTTGCCTGTTAGGATCAGTTAACAGAGTCTGATGCTGAAGCTTTGAAGATAAACCATTCATGACTCAATTAACCAAACAACAAAGCCAAAATACTGAAAAGAAATCAAGAAAAATAACTGAAATTTTTGTAACCAAGCTTCTCATTGACAATGATAATAGTACAAAGATTACAAATCTCGCATCAAGAAAAAAATCCCTAGTTTTACAAGTATATCTTAACTCAAAGAATTACAAGAAATTGCCAATGCTTCAGGCTTAGGGAACCAACTTTGAATTGATTAACTAGTAATACGTAACAATTAAGAAATTTCAAACACAACTATACACCTATTTCTAAAGCTAAACACATATAATTCTACAAAATAAACCCAAAAGGACAACATTTTGCGTGAATCAGGTTCTGATATGGTCCCATGAAAGCTAACAACACAATCAAAGCAGTAACCCTGAACTAAAAGAATCCCTCCGATAGCCAAAATTGTGATAAAGATAGAAATTGAACCAGCATTACTAGAACTAGTGATACAGCCAGAAGCACCAAGTGGGTATTGACTTCTGCGGGTTTTACAATGCTCAACTCAACAGGGAAAATCCAAGGGTCGGTGACTAGAAAGATCATCATGGCCAGCGTTACAAGAATCAGAATTGGTAATGGCAGAGGATCTTGCCCAAACTTGCCCAAGATAGTAGAGATTCTTCTGCTTCCGCTTCGTTTTCTGTGAATAATACCCATCAAAATCAAGAATTCAAAATTCACAAAAACACTTTTCTCTTTGAAGCCTTTAAAATGAATGAATGTTGCAAGTAATCGTTTTCTTGGGTTTCAATCGGACAGAATGAATGATGAAGTAGAAGAAAGCAGAGTCGAAGAATGCAGAATTTGGGAGAGAGTTTTTGGCAATGGCAATTAATTCTGCAAATGTATTTCTTTTCCTAATTGAAGTGGGCTTTCGGTATTTGTTTGTTATTGTAAGAAATGAATTGAGAAATAACGCGGTTAAAATCTAAACGCTGCCTAACCCTAACGGTCAAAAAACCTCAAAATTCGAATTTATGTTTTTGGTAATTCCCTAATTAAAATCGATTTACCCTTTTCTTTTTCAGCAAGTAAAGATCATTATCTTTTATATTAATTTTAACAGTTTAGGATATTTCACTTTTTTAAAATAACGCGTTCACCTTAATAAATTGTTAATTTTTTTTCTTGTCCTGCTTCTATTTTTAAACAATTTTATTTTTTTGAATTTATCTGATTGTACATGAACAAGCAAATGAGAAATTAATTATAACAACTTAAAGAAGGCCTAGAAATCACTGACTGTTTACATAGGGAAAGTGCGGAATTGACGATGAATTGAATCAACCCATTGATTTGTTTGTTTTTCTTTTCTTTATTTCATCAGTTGCATTTTCCCACTTCAGCTCTTTGCAATCAAGGGCTTGTATGCACTGGTAGAGATTTCATTAAAAACATAAACTGCAGAATGGTAATTTCCCACTCCATTTGAAGCTTCTCTGTTTGTGCCTTGCTTTAGCTTCTACCAAACTGGTTACTGGTGAGAACTTACTGGACAGGATTTTGGAAACTGGCTGGCTGCAGGACAAATGGGATTGTGATATTGGAACCTTGTTTGAGTGAATGCACTGACAGAATATCACTTTGATTTTTACTGAAAAATATGCAGTGGAGATTCATGGCAGAACACTTCGTCGTCAGAGAAAAACATCATCCAAAATCCTCGGAAAATCATAAATCCTATGTCAGATATATGTTCAGAAAGTAACCAAATGTAGGATTGTAATCTCCATGGTTTGGACGAATTCTAACACCACAGTCCAGCGGAAACAGCCAAGCCAAGTGCCATAGGACAGCGGCAATATGGACTAAAGCTTAGAAAACCGATGTATCTAGCTAGGTTTGATTTGAAAGTATATTGTACTAATGCGACTCTCCTCATTTAATAGGCCTGAAATGAGCAAGTTAACTTACAATGTGCAATTATATATGCATTAGATGATCACATAATCTAGCAACATTTTTATTATATGTCAAAAAGTCAGAATAAGAATGTAGCAAACACCTAACAGAACTACTCAAAGCAAATAATAGCTATTAAATTGAACATCAAATTTTAAAGAAACCTGGGTATTTATAATGTCACGAAGAGATTTATGCTACCACTTAAAACAGTAGTGAGTAAATGATCTAACAGGACATGTATGAAGGCCAATTGGCTTCTCAAATTCCTGTGTAACTTGCAGAGCATCATTCCGTTCAACAGTTATTTGAATCCTGTATATAGCAAGCCTAGTAGCAATTTGTCTTTCTTTTTGCCTTTGCATCTTCTACTACATCTTAGCAGCTCTGATAATTTTTTCTTGTGATTTCAATAATCGAAGCACGTAAATGTTTTTCAGCATCAAGAGATATATTACCTTCAGCAGCAACTTCAGGAACAATGTAGGCCGGTTTTCTGATCAATCTTACGCATTTTGATTTTGACAGTGAAAGGAACTACTTAATGGCCAAAATTCAGAATGCTGGAAAACACTTTGTGTATTTGATAATTTGAGGGTTTTTTTTTTTTTTTTGAGAACTTGCAGCAAGATTGAAAGATTATGAACAGAACAGACATATAATTTGTTACCATATAAAAATTAGGACTCTCTCTCTCTGTTTTTTCCCCTTCCCCCCTTCAAAAAACCTTTTCTCTTGAACCTTAAAATGATTGAATGAAGCAAAAAATCGTTTTTTGGGGATTCAATCGGAAAGAATAAAGAGAAGACAGATAGAAATTTTTCTTAGACAAAAATTGAGTAGAGAGTTGAGAGAGATTATGTTAAGTATGTAAATGTAAATCTTTGATTTTCTGAGTAAAATGAGCTTATTGTAAGAAAATTTGGTGGGGTTCCAATTGATTTTTCATTTTTATTTTAATGAGATTTTTTTTAATCAAGTATTGAATTAAGAAAAAAAAAAAAAGCGAGGGGAGATAACGGTAGCCGTTAAAACCCAAGAATTTGTGCGCCGTAACTATTCTCTCTAAGCCTAAATTAACGATATATTTTGTTTTATTTTAAATTTTTATATCTTCTTAAATTAATTATTATCGCTTTTACCTTTTGTTTCTGTGGAAGAAAAAAAAAACTAAGTATTTACTTTATTATTTTTTTATTTTGTTTTCTCAAGAAAAAATAAAATGTTTTTTTTTGTAATTCTATTTTAGATTTAGATTCTATGTTTTGTAAAGAACACTTCCTTGTTTGAATTTCTTTATTATATTTCGAATGGGTTTGATTTTCTAAATACGTAAACGATTAAGATTACTTTCTTAATATTAATTTTTTTATTTAATTGCGTATTTTTTTGTCCAAATTAAAGTTTAATGTTCATTTTACTCTTTTTGTGATTTGTCCGTCCGGTTAACGGAAGGAGTGGGTGTAATTCGCACATTGTTGTTTTCCATGGCAGTGATGTGGTATTTGTTGATTCTTTTGGGTGTTGGCTGAAAATAACCCAAAATTGAAAATAAAATAAAAATAAAATGGCAATCGTTTCCATTTCAAATAGAATAGAAACCCTAGAGCGAAACTAAATGGCTTTAGTATAGCCAGCCATTGCCCGTCACCGCAGCCACCGCTGCTGCTGTTGCTGCCGCCATTGCACCGTCGCCGTCCACCATTCCTTGCGAAGGTTACCTCTGTTTTAGTTAATTTTTTTTTTCAAATACATAATGTGAAATCTGAGGTCTTTTGTTGATTTATTTCATTAATTGAGCTGATTTTATGTTAATTGATCAGATTGTCACAAACCCTAGAATCCGTCGCTGCTGCCGCGGTCGTTGAAGGTTTGCTGCTGCCGATATTCTGACTTTATCATGAAATTTAAATTCTGACTTTCATGTAACATATTTTGCTTGTCAGTTATGACGTTGTTGTTGGGAATTTTACAACATATGAATTTCTTTGTAAATTTTTAATCTTTATGTGTTTCAAGTGAAATGTTTTAAGTGAAATTGATTTGCTGGGCTCTAATTGTATGACTAGGTGTTTGAGAAGTGTTTATTATTTTTGAAGCCACCAGATATAATCGGACTTGATATTATTGTTTTTGTTCTTTTTTGTTTTTTTTAGTGTTATGTATGTGATGAAAATGAGAAAACAAAGAGTCAAAATTAAAGTGAAACACCCAAAAATCCAGGTCACCCAGAAGAAAAATGATTCATTGTTTTGGGTTTGTTTGGTTTTCTGAAAAAATCAAACCAAACCCGAAGTGTGCAGTGTAGGCTGCAATTTGGTTAAAATATCAGAACCACGGGCTTTTCTTTATCGAAAACCCTTTACCTGAGTGGGTGTGAAAGCCTTGCGGTGTAGCTATTTGCAGTGCAGACAGTGATGGGGAGGAGGATATTGAATAATGCTTTGAGAGCAATAGTGAATGCAGAGAGGAGGGCCAAAGCTACTGTTGAGTTGCAGCCAATCTCTGCTGTCATGTCTTCTTTTCTTAATATCATGAAATATCGAGGTAATATTCACCCCCCACCTTCTTCTTCTTCTTCGTTTTTTACTTCATCTTGTGAAATTATGGAATATTTAAGACCTCTCAAACTCCATTCCTTACTCTTTTGAATAATTTTTTTCCTAAAGTAATTTTATACAAATTTCTACTTAAAAGTTACTTTGACTAGGTAAATTAGGTAGATCTGATGCTACCTGCGAGTGGGTTCATTTTAGTTCTCTCTATTGTTTGCTTCATTATCCATGGGTAATGTTTAGATGGTAGAAAATACAGTCATGCAGGTTTGTTTTTGTTTCAGTTTATGGTTATGTTCTAAAATGAATATTTGTTGGATGTATGGTCTTGAATGGTAAAGAATAATAGGTGATTGAGTTGTTCCATAATAAGTTTCTAAGTTGGGAATCTATAAAGAAGGTTGAAACATAAATGTGTAGATTTGTGTATAAAACTATAAATGGAGAAAGTTAACCACATACGTAGTTTGGCTATTTTTTCCTTTTACCTTGTTTTGGAGTACCATGAGGTGGCTACGGAGGACAGAGAGATTTGAAGCGGGTTCATGGATGTGATAAAGCAATACCTTGTGTTCATTAGCACGATTTGGTCTCTTTGGTTTTCGACTATTTTCTCATCCCGTATTCATTTTAGGGGATTATAATACCGGCATGCAAACTTTGAAGTAAAATAATCAAATCGAATTTCTATACATTTTCGTGCACGAGGCCTTGGGTTATATTATTTGAATCTAAGAACAAAATTTATTTAAATATACAAATTGAATCCAAGTTATAGTTAAGAAATGCTATTTTCACTCTTTAATTATGCTCATGTTAACATCATTGGCTCATCACATACATATCTACCATATGTACTTTCATGAGCATGCCACACCTTAAATTTTGACTAAAAACACTCTGTTATTGGTTAATAAATTTAAGGGAAAGGAAAGGAGGTAGGGTTGCTACATGAAATTCTCTACGATAAAAAATGTGCCTCTGAATTGCTGCAGAATATTAATGAAAATGTGTGTGAAATGCAGCAGACTTTCCTGGTTTAAGCTTGCACCCTGATTGTATAAGGAAGGTTGTTGATAAACATGAATTTTGGATTGAACAAGTTGCCTGCCTTCATTTTATATAGTGCTTCTATTCTTGTTCTGGATCATGCCATATAGATTTCAGAGCAATTCCTTTGGATTAACCTTCATGTATTTGGAAGTCATTAGCTGGTCCTTCGGACTAATTGATTGCAATTTTGCAAGTACATTTGTCAAGGATGAGGTACCTAGGTTTATTTATTGTTTTCTTATGGTATTTGCTGAATGGACATGGTTTGTGGTAAACTGCTGTTCCTAATGATTTCTAACCAGTGTTTGTTTTAGCTGGCTTATGAGATGTTTTCATTTCTTTATCTGCTAGATCTATTCATATGAAACAAATAAAATAGGACCATCTAGACAGAAACTTATCATTTCTAGACCTTCTTCAATCTTTATTTGTAAAGAGTTTCATTCTGTTCTTTAATTATTTTGCAATAGAGGCTACAAAATGTACACATATCTTTGAAGCTTACTGGCTATTGTTTATTCTAGTTGCAGTGTGCAGTTTTTTTTTTTTTTCTCCTGAACTTGACCTTTTTCTCTTTTCTTTTATTTTTAATAAATTTAAAGGATACATCAAGGATTTTCAGGTGTATGATCCACATAGGGTGGGCAAGATCAAAGTTGAACTACTAGGCAGGGTAAATGATTGTCGAGCTCTCGCTTATAGGCAGGATGTCAAGGCAAGGGAAATTGAAGGGTTCACGGTGCGTGCTCTTCCAACTAGACAGGTTCGTTCAGATCTCTTTGAAGTCCTTTTATATATGCTTGGCCATTTGAAGTAAGGGTTTCACTGGCAGCAATGGTTGTGTAGTATGTATGTTTATGAATCCAACATTTTTCACCCAAAAAAAAAAAAAGCAATAAATGACATAATATTTGGAACTTATTTTGTGTGCTTTTCACTTTGATCTTACAATGCAGTGGGGCTATGTTGTGATAACAACTCCGGATGGTGTTTTGGATCATGAAGAGGCCCTGAGGCTGAATGTGGGTGGCCAAGTTCTCGGTTATTTTCATTAGACATCTTTGCCATCCAAAAACTTTGGAAAGGAAGAGAAGAGTTCTTTAATGGAGTTGCAGCCTGCAAGAATGTATTAAAATTTTAAGTAGAGACCATTTGAATTTTGTAGTATTTCAGCTGAATGATAGAACAGGATGTTGTTTCACCTCTCTTCATGAAGTGTTTTGTATCTTCATGGAACAATTGTGATTTATTATAATTTAAAATTGCAGCATTGTTTCAATTACAAATGCCTGTAGCAGAAACTAATATGCACAATAGATGTTAATTTTTCCAGAGAGTTCAATGTAAAAGGCTTTATTAGCTTTGGCAAGAATGATGATGAAAACTGAGAAGGGATTTATTAGCTCATAGTTTTCTCTGCCAATGACTATGAAACGTGATCGTAACACATTATTTAAGTAGCTAGATATACTATCATATGAGAAAGTTCATAATGTAAAAGGCTTCAAGCTAGAAAGCCACTGTTAATTTCCGAAAACAGATATAAGAATGTAGCAATCGCGAAACAAAATTGCTGACAGCAAAACATAGCTATTAAATTGAACATCAATTTTACAAGAATGGCTTAAAAACTGAAGATTGTTCAATGATCAGGGGAGATAATCATCTTCAGGCAGCCTACGCCAGAGGATATAACAAGCATCTATCCACCTTGGATAGGAAAAACAGAAATCCCCATGGGAACGGGGGCTCTCGGAGATTTTCACCATTTAAGGAGGGTATGAGGATGATTTTATATCCAATTTCTTATTTGGAAAAGAAATGGAGATGATTTTTTACCTAATTTCTTTTTCGAGGAAGGAACGGGAATGAGTTGGAATCCCCATTCCCATCCCCTCCCCAATTCTCCGTTTTCTCAATTTGATTTTTAATTCTAATTTTATTTTTTAGAAATAGTAATGAATAAATTATAAAATCTAAATTATAAAATATTAAATATTAGTATAAATAACAAATATTAAAATATTTATACAAATATACTATGAAATTTTCAGGCCCAACTAACAAATTGGAGTCCTAAATTACTATTTAATTAAATCTTAGAGTTAGACTATTGGCACCCCTCTGATCTCCTCATAAAACTTCCTTTTTAGTTATATTCATTTTATTTCTGAAAATGCCCCTATTTTTAGATACACTTTTCGAAATTTTCAATTTTCATTTGATTTGTTTTATTGTTAAAACTCATTATTGTGCTTTTTTTTAATTATTTTTAATTTTATTATTACCCTACATACAAATTAAAAAGTTATATGGGTGATAAGTTTTTTAGTGCTAATCATTGGCTAAAATAACACATATTTCAAATTATAATTTCAAAGCAATTCTAAATATAAAAATATTTAATCAATAAGAAATCAAAAGAGAACAATAGATTATTTTAAATTTGTTCAATTTATTTTAGTTAGATAGGAAGTAACATATAGATTTCTTTTTTAAAAGGATTGATTATGAATTAAGTAATTTGCTGTAAAAAAATCTATAAATATTTAATTTTCAATTGTCTTTAATTGTAATTTTATTTAAAGTAAGGTTTTGTGAGAATAATGTAGGGGTGCCAATAGCTCCACTCTAAATCTTGTTCAAAAGGCCTTGGCCCAAATTTTTTTTTTATAACTTTTATCTAATAAAACAAAAATTAAAGTAAAAGCTAAAGCTATAACATCCAAACTTTACTTTTATTTAAATTTTTTATTTTAATAGATTAAATCTAGGGATGGCAAAAATCCCCACGGGGATGGGTATCCTCGGGGATTTTCCCCATTCGGGGAGGGTATGGGGATAATTTCATACCTAATTTATTATTCGGGGAAGGGACGGGGAAATTTTTTTACCCAATTTCTTATTCGGGGAGGGGACGGGGATGAGGTGGAATCCCCATCCCCTACCCATTTTCCCATTTTAATTTTTAATTTTATTTTTATTTTTTTAAATTACTAGTAAATAAATAATAAAATTTGAATTATAAAATTATAAATATTGGTAAAAATAAAAAATATTAAAATCTTTATATTATTAAACTTTTAGGCCTAATTAACTAATTAAAATCCTAAATTTTTATTTATGACATTAAAAAGACCAGGTAGATTCTATTAGCCTAAAAATTTTGTTTTAATTTTAATATTCATTAAATATTTTAAACTTAAATCTATTTTTTATTGATTTTTAGATGTTATAATTACCCACAGCGAATCACAATTTTAATATTTAATCTAATCTAATTTAATATTTGTTCTTGATTTGCTCCGACTTAACTATTGTACTGTAAAGGGAATAGTCTACATTTATAAAGTGCCCACGCCACCATTGAAAAAGTTAATTTTGAATATAAATTCGATTTTATTAATAACAATTTTGTATTAGCCTATTAATTTGTTCATAATAGTTTGTAAAAGAAGTTTATATCCCTTGCATGTTGCTTTACTTACTAATTTAATGTATGTGACTTTTGTAATGGATATTAATGTAATATATATTTCGAACTTTACTTTTATTTGAATTTTTATTTTAATATGATTAACTCAAAATCAAAAACAAAAAAATGTATTAGTTATTCGGGGATCCCCTGTTATTATTCGGGGAGGAGATGGGGATTCTCCCAAGTAATTCTAATGGGGACCGGGACGAGACGGGGACATACGCAAAATATCGGGGATAGGTACGGAGAGATTGGTCCCCTCCCCTCCCCTCCCCATTGCCATCCCTAATTAAATCAAATTTAAAAACTAAAAATGTATTGGTTATTTAGTAATTTTTCGGCGATCGATGACCTTGGAGAATCCCTTTTTATTATTCAAGAAGGAGACAATGATGCAATTCTGATGGGGACGGAGAGGGGACGGGCAAATATACAAAATAGCGGGGATGGGTACCGGGATATCAGTCCCCTCCCCTACCCTCCCCATTGCCATTCCTAACCTTGGACGTAACAGGAACTTCTACTCTTGCTCTGCCCATAGACAATCCTCAGGTTCTGTAGAGACCGAATGCACTTTTGTTTCTTTTCTTCAAACTTAAAACTTCTTCTTCACTGTATATTAATCCTGGCAGAATATAATCAAAAGATAAACAAAAGGAATCGTCCATGGCTTAGTTGCAAAAAATGCATCTTCTGTCCCGAACAGCAGAGTATGTGCATGACAAAAGCGACTCAGAAGAACAAGAACCTACACCACCAGCAAACCTTCCGCATCTTCTATTGATAATAAACTTTGTCTTCCTAACTCACTCGAGTTTGTTACGGTATGCGTCCAATTTGTGTGCTATTGTTTGTTTGAGGAGGGTTTTGAAAAGTTGCAAGATTTTGAAAGATTCAAATAATAAAGAATGAGCAGCGCTAAAATGAATGAATGTTGTAAGAAGTTGTTTTTATTGGGTTTCAATCGGAAAGAATTACTTAGAAGAAGGAAGAGTATATTTGTAGAATTTCAAGGAGATTTTGTTAAGAGCTGGTGATTATGTCATTCTTTTTCCTGAGTGAAATGGAATTGAGAAAAAACGCATTAAAATAGTTAATGGAGAGATACAGATTCGGTAGTTATTTTGACCGTGGAGCAAAGGCAGTTCTCTCTAACCCTAAGTTAATGTCCTATTTCTCTCTCCGCAAGTAAGAGCTTTTTCTTCATTAGTTCAACTGTTTAATGAAATTCACTTTTATAAAATAAGACGTCGATATGTTTATATTTATATTGAATCTTTCTTTCTTTTTTTTCTAAATAAAAAATTATTTTGCGTTTTTGGTTTCTGTGTAATGCTGCAAGTGGGTGCTTGAGTTTCTTAGGACATATAAACCAACGAGTTTACATAAAGTGATTTTAATGTCAGACAATTTTGAGTCATTTATCAAGGATGATATTAATGCACAACGTCAGATACTTTATTAGATATTATTTAGGTGAAAATAAAACTTTTCCTAATGTCCATTAGGTCCTAGAAGTGGTGAACACAGAGAAATATATAATTTAGTGTTTTAGTCATGTTCGTCATCAGCAATCTCTCAATGCACTACTGTGAAACCAAGGAGGATGATGAACCGGTTGAGGTGTTTTGTACAATGGCAGCGAAGAATTGCAAGCCTACCTACTCCGCATATTTGCTAATTGGTAGGGATCTGAGAAGAGGTTAACTGAAGTTTTTGAACAGTCTAAGAAGAGTGGATTTGAACCGGAGCCTTTCTTGTTACAAATAATCTATATTAGCCTGGCAATTTAGCATGATTTAAAAATAAATAATGCTCAGCGCATTATCAGTATAACTAGTTTAGCTAGACTTAGAAATAGGGTTACAGTTTCATTCAACTAGCATTCATGTGTTTGATTAAATCAATCCCCAAATTTACTCCTGCTGCAAGTATGCACATTAAAAATTTGTCCTGGGTGTGATTCGCTGATGAATTTCCCAATGATAATTATCTTTCGCTTTCGCTTAAGCATTCTTTAATTATTTGTCACCATGTAGAAAATGTCTGTCAAAGTTCATACTTGGTTCTTATCACTGTTTGTTATTGGCAAGTTTCATGTACTATTCTTTCATTGAAACATTGCTGGCTCATATAGCTGGTCCGACCTTGCTTGTTGCGAACGTTAATTGAAGATGAACTTGAAATCCAATACAATCAAATAGATAAGAAAAATTTTAACTCTATATATCTAATACATATATAGGAATCATGTTTTAGAGCAATAAGGAGTTATGTTTTTTTTCTGTTCATTGCAAGCTTTATTTTTTCTTTTTTTCTTTTTTGAGTTATTTGGGATGGAAGGATCATTTTTACGTAACTCTTTGACTGAAAAATCATGTCTTTTACCACATTACTGTAAAAAGACAAAGATATCTTTATTAGAAAAAAATTTAACGCGTTTGTAATTTGTCTTGTACTTCATCGTGCACACAAGACTCGACTTACACTTTGGGTTGTTGGTTTTTTTTTTAACTTAATGGCTTAGTTGACGATGAAACGGAGTCGTTATTGAGTTACTTGATAGAAGAAATTAGATCTCTAAATAATGATAAATTTTATTGAAAGTCTGAATGAATAAAACTTTGGTTTTTGAATCCATTTTATAAAGTCTAAATATCGCAAGTTTACCAAATAGGCAAATCCAAAATATAATATGATAATTAAATTCTCCTAATCAAAATAAGAAAAGGAAAACAAACCTCACTCAAATCTGAGTTCTAGAAAAAAAAAAAAGGATAAAAATCTAGAAGAATCAAGAAAAATAGGAAACAAATCTCAGAACTAAAAAACGATTAGGAAGATGATACTCGAATATATCAGCCACATTGAAAGTGTGAGAGATGTTCCAACTATGCAGTAACTGAAGCACATAAGCATTATCATTGATCTTCTGTGCCACTCAAAATGGTTTATATTTGCGCTTCCCTAATTTAGTGCAAATGCCAGGAAAATGACTCTGTCGTAGATATGCCATCAATAGGTCACCTTTTGCAAACACTTTCTTATGATGGTGCTTGTTCGCTTTAGCCTTGTATGTAGCGTTGGCAGCCTCCAAGTCAGCTCATATCTCCGCATGAATCTTCAAAGCCTTTTCTGCCATATTATTTGCCGCCTCGCTTTCTCCAATTGCGGCTACTGTCGGCATAGCAGCCAAACCGCGCACATGGCGAATGGGACAAGTGTAGGCAATCTCAAAAGGGGTCTTGCCAGTAGAATGATTCACCATGCCTTTATAAGCAAACTCAACCTGAGGCAAAGCAGCTTCCCAGTTCTGTTGCTTGTCACCACAAACACAGGGCAACATGTTGCCAAAAGTTCGATTGACCACTTTCATCTAGCCAATTGTCTGTGGATGGAAACAGTAGCAGATCTAAAAAAAATAATTTATCGGAGGATAAATTAGATAATAATAAAATATAAAAAACTAAAATTTTGAATATATAAAATATTTTCTAATACATTTATAATTATTCCCTATGTATTTTCATATTTTAAAAATGTTATGCAATAAACTCATTATCAATACTATTAAATTTATTGTTTCTTATATAAACAACTAAACTATCATTTATCCCATCTGATTTCAAAGATGATTCTTCATGAGTCATTACTGAAAACGTTCGTTTTATTATTATTATAGAAACAGAAAGAATTAACCCTATTTTTGAGAATAGAAAATATTTTGAGTGGTGGGCTATTATTATTTTTAATTAAAATATAGGTTTTTATAATTATTAAAAGTCAAAGTTTAAAATTTATGGGGGTTTATATTTTATAGTGACTATTTTAATAAATTAAATGGGGGCTAAATAGAAAACTAAAATATTTTTCTCTTTTATTTTAAAGATTTTTTTGGCCAGTGGGGGCTTGAGCCCCCACTAGTCACATGCTGCATCTGCCCCTAGATGGAAAGCATTTCTAAACTGTAAATGTATATCAAACATATCCCAGAGATGACACTAGAACTTGCTGATGAACTTCATGCCCCTGTCAGAAATTATAGTCTTTGGAACACCATGCAAACACAATAACTCTCAAAAGAAAAAATGCGCCACTAAAGTAGCATCTTAAGTCTTCTTACAAGCAATAAAGTGCTCCATCTTTGAAATCCTATCAACCACAACCAATATAGAGTCTCGACCAGTCCTTGTGTGTGGCAACCCTAAAACAAAATCCGTGGACAAATCCAACCAAATATTGCCTAGAATAGGTAAAGACAATATAAACCCCATATTCTATGCGTGCCCCTTGCCTTCTTGGCAAACCCAACACGACTGAACATTTTTTTGCACATCTATGTTCAATTGCGGCCAATAATAACACTCCTCCACAAGCGCCTTGGTCTTCTCTTGTCCAAGTTGTCTGCCTAATCATCTTTCATTGAACTCGCGGAAAATTTGCTCCCTTAAAGAACTTCGAGGCACAAATAACTAGTTGGCCTTGAATAAATACTTATCCTGAATGGGAAAATCCTCCACATTTAGATTATTGATGAATTGATCCCAAATATGTGCAAAGTCATCATCCTCAGCGTATAACTTCTTTAAGCACTCAAAACTAGTAACTTTATTAACTAGAGTTACTAGTAAAGTTGCTTGCCAACTTAGTGTAAAAGGCTTTATTTTGCCACCCAAACTTGTACTTCAGAAGAACTTCTGCTTATAACTCATCCATCTCATATGTATCTTGCTTAGGTTCTGCTAGCTGTTAAAGTACTTCAATGCTTGATGGTCGCTTGGTGTGTAAATTCTAATATTATGCGTGTCAATGTGCAAGTGTATACAACAAGTAATATAATTATGAGTATTCAAGATCGTCTCCACAGGAATTGATGTTATCGAATTTGCTACAGCAATTCTGACAGTGCAGTTTAGATTAAATTAGAATAAAATAATTAAAGAAACTAATAAACTAACTAAATTAAAAATGCAATAAAGGAAATCTCAAATCAAACACGAAGATGCAATCAATAAGAAATGAGTAATGTTGGTAAAAACTTAGGGTGCATTTGGGATTGAGGTTGGGCAGCTGTAACTTAAAAGGTACAGCACTAAAGTGTTTGGTAAACATTAGCTGTTGTAGCTTAGAATCTATGTTGATATGATTTTTCACTTATATAATGAAAAATCTATTATATCTTTAATAATTTTATCAAAATTAATATTTAAAATTTACATTGACTATATATTACTTACTTTTGTTTCTAGTTAGAGCTTTTTTTTCACAGCAGTTGTAGCTTAAAAGTTACAACACCTCAATCCCAAACACACCCTTAATGGTTTTGATTATTTTTCTAATTAAGAACCTATTGCTACACCATTTACTATAGCACTGGGCAGAATCCCTCATGCATCCTCAGTTATCGCTTGTTGGATATCTTATACATATATGCAACCTAACAGTGATCAGTTCTTATGCTAACATTAGATATAGCATTATGTGTTCTAGGTTCCAATTACCCTACAAGGTAAATCCCTATTTCTAGTTCTTCACTAATCTTAGATCAAGTATAGCCCTATTCAAATCGAGATTAACTAAACTTGGGAAACCCAATCTAAAACCAAGTATTGCCTTAATTTGTTCCACTAAGTCAGATATTTTTTAGTCTTCTTCTTAGCTAGTATCTACTAAATGGGTGATCGACCGAAATAGGGAATTAAAATAAATACAATTAAGACAAATTGCTGCAACAAACATAGGACAACACGCATATGTCAGTCAAACATCCATTAAGATTGTTTATCATTCAAACACAATCAAATTCAGTTCATGATTTGGGAAAGAAAAATGAATAAAAGAGTTTTAGCCATCAAATGCATCCCCATGAATAAATAGAAAACAAGAAAAGAATAAGAAGGATTGATTTTCAATGGATCTCTGCATTTTCTCCTTTGGTGCATCCCTTAATCTCTCTTTTGAATTCTGTTTTTCTTTTGTTTCTTTGTGGTTTTTGTCCTTGTGTGACGACTCACCTCTTTTCTTTGCGTGTGTGCTCTTTTTATAACTTAGAATTCAGGCAACCAGAAGTCTAGGGTGCATATCTTCCATTTTAGGAAACTCCAGATCACAATCTTCTAAGTATCTCGCGCGAAATCTTCTTTGTCAATGCACCAGAATTGCTATAGCAATGATGCTATAGCAACAGTGCTACAGCAATGGCTTCAGCACCCACACTGTTCCATACTTGTTTCAATTCTTCTACAACTATGTCCTTTCCTTATCTTTACAAGCCTATTGCAGCATCATTCCTCCCTTGAAATTTGAGCTTCCGGTCACCTATAATTATGCATACGATCTAAGCACACAAATTATTTTAAAACAACGCAATTTATTAAAAAAAACTAAAATGGATATTCATGCAAAATATAACTAAAATGCAATAAAAACATGTCATTTACTCTCTAAGTAATCTTGATTTAAGTTTAAAAATGCTGTGATAACTCTATGAAATGATAACTCTCATTTCATAGAGTTATCATCGTTGTAGAGAATGAACTCTTTTTTAATCAAGTAATGCTCCGATGTCTTCAACGCCCTAAAAATGGCATAAAACGTTTAGTCATAAATAAACCACTTTTGCTATGCCTTATCAAACGTCTCACTCATATACTTAATTAGCCACACTTCTTAGGAATGAACAACCCCAATTCCCTTGCCAGAAGCATCACGCTCAACCTTAAATAGCTTGTCAAAGTTTGTCCAGGCTAATACAAGGGCGGTAGACACCTGCTTCTTAAGTAAAGCAAAACTCACCTCTTCTTTTTCTCCCCATTTTAACTTCTCTTTTTTCAAGACTCCGTAATAGGTGCGACTATAGTACTAAAACCGTAAATGAACCTTCTATAAAATATTGCTAGCCCATGAAAACTCCTAACTTCACCTACTGTCTTAAACCTAAGCCATGCTCTAATGGCTTTAAAACCTAAAAACTCTACATTACTTTAAGGCAAAGCTTATTCTTTTGCAATACTTCCATAACCATTCTCAAATGCTCAAAATGTGTCACAACATCAACAGAATACACCAAATATCATTAAAATTTACCACAATAAATTTGCAAGCAAAAGGCTTAAGAATCAGGTTCATTAAATGTATAAAAGTACTCGGCACACTTGACAATTTGAATGGCATCACTAGCCACTCATACAACCTTTCCTTCATCTTGAACGCAGTCTTCCACTTATCTCTAAATCTAATCTGAATTGATGATACCCACTTCGCAAGTCTATCTTTGAGAAAACCCAAGCACCATTAAGTTAATCTAGTAAATCTGGAAATGTCATAGTAGAAAACCAATATTTCACTATAATATGATTAATTCACTTGTTGTCCACACATATGCTAACTCCTATCCTTCTTTCCATCCAACAAGGCTAATAAAGCACATGGACTCATGCTCTCACGAATGAACCCCTTCCACAATAATTCATCAACCAGTCCTTATAAAATCTCATGCTTATGAGGACTCATGCGATAATGAGGGCAAGTTAGGTAAACTTGAAATACTATCTAAGCAACCCAAGAGGGGGGGGGATGAATTGGGTTTTTAAAAAATTAATGTAAGCAAACCACACAACAATTTAAACTAATGCCTTAATAAATTCAAAAACAATAAGTTCAATAAAGCACAATGATAAATGAGTAAGGAAAGAGAAAGCAAACTCAAGGATTTTTACGTGGTTCGGCTATCCCCCCTACATCCAGGCCTCCAAGTAACCCAAGCTTGAAGATTTCACTATCCAAGCCTTCCAAGGCTTCAAAAGCTTACAATTGAGTTCCAATGTGTCAATGAACCTTTACAACAAAGAGATTATCTCACAATCTCTTCACTCAAGTGTCTCACACACTTAAACACTCACAAATTTATGAGAAAATGAAGAATACAATCAAATACTCTCTTAAAGAGTATATTTACAAAATGAAGAACAAAGATGATTCAATAAATGATGATTTACAAAATTGAAGCTCAATGTATGTTGTATGCCTTTTGTTTGTGTGTGCTAGAGATCTTGAAAAAGAATTGGATTTGAGTTTTTATAGTTGGAGCTCAAAAACTAGCCGTTATGAGCTTTTTGATGATAACCGGAATGCCGCTTTTGTGAATCCAGAATTCCGCTTCAAGTTACCGTTACAGCAAATATTTGAATTTTTGAACATCCGAAATGCCACTTTGACATCCGGAATTTCGCTTTTGTTTCAGTAACTTACTATCCAAATCCAGTCTTCCGCTTAGTGACATCCGGATAGCCGGATGCTACAGTTGATTTTAATGTTTTCAAAATTATATTTTGACCCCAAACTTTATAAAACTGTATTATAGCCTAAAATGTAATGAAAAATTACAAATAGATCCAATTTCAGAATTTTTATTTAATGCTTTTTTAATCTCAAAATTTTTTGAAATTATGATATGACCCAAAATATTTGAAATTATAGAATGACCCAAAATATTTAAATATTTCGAAATAGGTACAAATCTGAAATTCCAAGCAATACTCGTTGATTTCAAAGTTTTCAAAATTCTTTCAATTAAACCATAAACTTGAAAAACAACCAATTTCATAAAATCATTTTTCCATTAGATATAAAACCTTTATAATGTAAAAATAATGATCTATTTAAAATGTATGAAAAATAATTTAAGCTTTCAAAAACTTAATCATTCTTAATTTTGTTTGTTATCATCAAAATCAACATTATGTTAACATAAATGTTAACAAAACTTACACTAGGGACTAGGTGTATATGATGGTGAATATCTCACAAAGGTGGCAGCCCATCAAGCCTTTTTGATGGTGTGATGTCAGGGAACTCAGCTAACAATGGTTGTACTTCTTCAGGAATAAAACTTACCTCAAACTTATCTTCCTTCTACAGCTTCTTATAACCATCACAATTTCTTCCAAATTCCCTTCACAATAGCAAAAAAATTATTCCCTTCAAGGCACTAAATGAACCTTCTTTCTATTCCATTAAAACTGGTGTATATTATCTCTTCCTCTATGCACTGTATTCACATCAAACTATTGAGGTCTACTTAATAACAGATTACACATATCCATATCTACTACATCATATACCATATCACTTTTATAAATCTTTCCAATGGATATAGGAACACGACACAGTTTTGTCACTTGTGTTCTTGCCCCTTTCTTGAATCACCTTATTCTGTAAGGCATGGAATGTTTCTCCATCGAAAGTCCCATCACATCAACCAGTACCTTCGAAACTATGTTCTCATTACTACTACTATCAATTATCATGTTATGCAGTTTAACAACTCTCATTCACTTGCTTCCAACTCCAAGGCCTCCTCGTCATCCACTTCTATTTCACCGACTTCAGCTTCTACCAATTTTAAATTTTTAGAATGATAATCACTTGATCTATGCCTTGATTCTCCACTCTTCAAACACTTACTCGACAAAGTTTTACATAAGGATTATTTTACTATCTGGGTGGCTTTTGCTGTCTAAGCAGTTGTTGCCTTGAGTATTGCTACACTAGTTGTTGTGCCTAACTACTATCATCCCATGTTTTTTTGCTTATTTTCAATCCTAACATTGTTTGGTCTATTTTGTACCCCAGTGAATTGCCTCTACTGAACTCTAGAAACAATACGCTTTATTTGTTCTTCCAACTTCTTTGCCCCAGCAACCACTACACCCATATCCTAAATCATGCCTACAATCTCATATTGCAGCTTTGTTTCAATCAGCCAAGATACTTTGTAACTGTTCAAAACTCCAGCTCATTCATGTTATTTCTTGTGTCTAGATGATAAAATTCCTTCGTATATTCATCAACACTGCGATTTTCTTGCTTGTAATTCTGATACTTCACATACAACTACTGATGATAATCTATTGGCAAGAAATACTCTTTTATTATCCTCTGCATTCTAGACCATGACTTGATTAATGGCTTTCCTACAACTCCTCTTCGATTCTAGACGTTTTGCCACCATGTGGATGTTGCAGCCTTCAACTTAAATGCCACAAATTTAACCCATTTAACATGCTTATCCTATGGAATCTCCATATACTGGAAGAAATTTTCTACATCACATGATAAAAATCTACAATATCAATATTAATCTTGTAATATGAACTCTTCTTGTGCCTCCTATCACAATCCTCATCATCTTCTTCTTTCGAATCGCTTCCTAACTCTTCACGTACGTGTGGCTGCACTCACCACGCGAGTTCCAAGTTCTAAGGTACTACTTCACGATTGAAATCTTTAAGATGTTCACCACGATTGGCTCCTCAAATTTCTCCCTCACGATCAACCCTTAGCTATTGATGCCTCTCTCGATCTTCATTCATTGAAAGTCTAAGACTCTCGATTGTCTATTCTATAGCCATCAATCTCCGGTTATAGACATCTTCCATTGCTTGCAAGACTGCTTTTACAGCTGCTTTTACAGTTCCCTTAATCATCATTGTCAGAACGGTTGTTCCTTTGTTCGTGTGGTCGTACCATGACGACAAGTCAACCTGCTCTAATACCAACTGACGAAATGAAAACGTTATTGAGTTTTCTAATAGAAGAAACTAGGTTTCTAAATAATGATAAATCTTATTAAAAGTCAAAATGAATAAAACTAGGGTTTGTGAACCCCCATTATAACAAGCCTAAATATCACAAATTTATCCAAATAGGTTAATACAAAATATAATACCATAATTAAATTCTCATAATTAAAATAAGAAAAGGAAAAACAAACATCACTCAAATCTGAGTTCTAAAAAAAAGATAAAAATCTTAGAAGAATCAGGAAAAATAGGAAAAATATCTTAAAACTAAAAAATAACTAGGAAAGAAGTAGAATTTCCAGCTCGATGATGAGGCAAAACAATTGAAGTGGTTATGTGTTTTGTTTGTCTCGCCGTAAGCTTTAAAATAGTATATTATACACTAAAAAAGAGCACTTATAGCCCAACTTACGGCCTCCGGAAGTACTCTACTCGTGACACGCAACACCCTACATCAATTCACTTAATTTTAATTAGTTAAGTCATTGAGTCCATTTGTTTTTTCAACATAAAAAAATTTTCATTCATTTAGTTATTAAGTTATTAAGCCAATTTTTTTTAAAACTTTTTTCTTAATCTAAAATTATGAATGATATCATTAAAAGATAGTTTACAAAATATCCCTAATTAATTAATTAATTAATTAATTATCATCCTTACCTAAATAAAATTTATAATTAGCATTACTACCCATCTTTATAAATTGTGATAATATAGTGGTATAATATTATTATTTTTATCTTTTTATTTTCTTCAAATTAACATTATTTATCTTCATAACTTTTATAAATATTTTTGATATAAAAAATCATAAACTACAATAAAATTGATTAACATATATTAATTTATAATATAAAGGGTTGTATTTAATTGAACATGATTTATATTATGATATATAATATATTATCTTATTTAAGTTCTTTGAGGTGTTTATAATTTATAAGGAGACAAATGTAGAAACACTAGTTTTCAGATTTTTTAAGTGAAAAAACAAATAACGTAATATTTATTTTTCAAAATTCAGACAAAAAACAAACACGTCCCTTAGATTAAGCTATTCAATTCTATTCAGAATTCAGAGTAATTTAAGTCTATTCAGATTTCAAATAAAAAAAAAACGCCACCTTCGTCTTGTCTTCCAACTCATGCCAGAACCCCTTATGAGATCTTTCAATTAAATACTTCCTCTTCTTCTTCCTTTTTTTCCCCTGATTAATAAACATTCAAATTTATCAAGCTTTAGGTTCTTTGTGCTATTTCTAAAAATCTTGGGATTTACATGAACTTCCACGAAAGTTAAGGGGCTACATGATAATTTCCTTTTAGCTATAATAGCACACTTATGTATATAAATACATTGGTCTTTAATAGATTCTAATGGATTTAGCATAATAATAGTTCAATGATGATGCACAAAGGACATATTGGTACACAACATTATGTAACGTTAAGAAACCACAATTTTTTATATTAACACCATCTCATGTTTGGTTAAAAAGTAGCTTGTATTATACCGCATTTAGTTTCTATTGTAAGGTTGTAAATCCCACATAAACCAAACCCGTGTGAGGGTCGGGTTTACGTGGATATGCATTAAAACAACAAAAGTGTTCCTTGTGTGTTTAGTAAAATTGATCTTAAAAGTAGATATCATCAAATTAGGATTAAAGAGGAAGATGAATGGAAAACTGCCTTTAAAACAAAATATGGTTTATATGAGTGGTTAGTGATGCCATTTGGGTTATCTAATGCACCTAGCACTTTTATGAGGTTAATGAACCATGTTTTACGTGCTTTTATTGGTAAGTTTGTAGTTGTCTATTTTGATGATATTTTGATCTATAGTAAAAGCGTAGAAGAACACATTGAACATTTGCAAAGTGTATTAACTGTTTTAAGGAAGGAAAAATTGTATGCTAATTTAAAGAAGTGTTCCTTTTGTACAAATCAGATTGTTTTTCTTGGTTATGTTGTGAGTGCTAAAGGAATTGAGGTTGATGAAGAGAAGGTAAAGGCTATCAAGGAGTGGCCTACACCTAAAAGTGTAAGTGAGGTAAGAAGTTTTCATGGTTTTGCTAGTTTTTATAGAAGATTTGTGAAAGATTTTAGCACCCTTGCTGCACCATTAACTGAAATTGTGAAGAAACATGTGGGATTTAAGTGGGGTAGTGAACAAGAAAGGGCATTTAATCTAATCAAGGAGAAATTAGTTTCTGCACCATTACTTACTTTACCTGATTTTGCTAAAATCTTTGAAATTGAGTGTGATGCTTCAGGTATAGGTATTGGAGCTGTTTTGATGCAAGATGGGCGTCCAATTGCCTATTTTAGTGAGAAATTGAGTGGAGCAGCCCTAAACTATCCTACCTATGACAAGGAGATATATGCATTGGTGAGAGCATTGGAAACTTGGCAACATTATCTTCTACCTAAAGAGTTTGTTATACACACTGATCATGAGTCCTTGAAGCATTTGAAAGGGTAAGGTAAGTTGCATAGGAGACATGCCAAATGGGTTGAATTTATTGAGCCATTTCCTTATGTGATCAAATATAAACAAGGTAAGGAGAATGTGGTGGCTAATGCATTATCTAGAAGGTATGCACTTATCTCTATATTAAATGCAAAGTTGTTTGGATTTGAGCATATTAAAGAATTATATGTTAATGATCCTGATTTTACTAATGTGTTTAATGCTTGTGAGAAAGTTGCATTTGGAAAGTTCTATAGGCATGATGGGTTCTTATTTAGAGAGAATAAATTGTGTGTGCCTCATAGTTCTTTGTGTGAATTGCTTGTGCGTGAAGCCCATGGGGGAGGTTTAATGGGACATTTTGGCATTGCAAAGACTTTAGATGTTTTAAAAGAACACTTTTTTTGGCCACATATGAAACGTAATGTTGAAAGAATATGTGAGAAGTGTATCACTTGTAAACATGCTAAGTCTAAAGTTTTACCCCATGGATTGTATAACCCTCTGCCCATACCTAGCGAACCTTGGGTTGATATTTCTATGGACTTTGTTTTGGGTTTACCTAGGTCAAAAAGGGGAAAGGATTCTGTGTTTGTTGTTGTTGATAGGTTTTCAAAGATGGCACATTTCATTCCATGTCACAAAATGGATGATGCAACAAACATAGCTAATTTGTTTTTCAAGGAAATAGTCAGATTGCATGGAGTGCCAAGGAGCATAGTTTTAGATCGAGATGCTAAGTTCTTGAGCCACTTTTGGAAAACTTTGTGGTGTAAGTTGGGTACTAAACTTTTGTTTTCTACTGCTTGTCATCCACAAACTGATGGACAAACTGAGGTTGTAAATAGAACTTTGTCTACTTTGTTGTGTGCCATTATTCAAAAGAACTTGAAAATATGGGAAGAATGGTTGCCACATGTTGAATTTGCTTACAATAGAACTGTCCATTCAGCTACTAAATTTTCACCATTTGAGATTGTATATGGTTTTAATCCATTAACTCCTTTGGATTTATTGCCTTTACCTATTGATGAACGTGCTAGTATGGATGGTAAAAAGAAAGCCGAATTTGTCAAGCAATTGCATGAGAGAACGCGACAACACATAGAAAAGAGAACTGAACAATTTGCTACTCAAGCCAACAAAGGACGTAAGCAAGTAGTTTTTCAGCCTGGAGATTGGGTTTGGGTGCATATGAGAAAGGAGAGGTTTCCAGCACAAAGGCGCTCCAAGTTGCTTCCAAGGGGAGATGGTCCATTTCAAGTAGTTGCACGGATCAATGACAATGCCTACAAATTGGATCTTCCTGGTGAGTATAATGTGAGTATTACTTTCAATGTTTCTGACCTATCTCCTTTCGATGTAGGTGAAGATTCGAGGACGAATCATTTTGAGGAGAGGGGAAATGATGAGAACCATCAAGAAAATACCATTAAAGATTCAAGTGATCCTTTGCACATTCATGGAGACCCAATTACAAGAGCTAGAGCCAAAAAGATGCAAGTTGCTTTAAATGGATTAATTGAGAAAATATGGATTGAAAATACAATTCAAGATGCAAGACATCATGAATTGGGCTTGGAGAGAAGACAAGGCATTGTGTCCATTATTCAAGCTATTGGGCAGCCAAATACACAACTTGGATCAAATGCAGCAGGGGCAACTTCGGAATAAAACTGGTATTGATTGAGCCTGAAGTAATATGCAAGCTATATACCGTTGGAAAGATAATTAAGTTAGCTTTCCAATACATTTTACAGAGCTAGATTTGGAGTTCTCTAGAAGGAGTTATGACCAATTCATTACAGCTTGTTCAGACTTGGGATTTTCAACGACTCCTTTGCTTTCAACTTCATTTGTTTGTTTTGTTTCAAGTTTGTCAATGTGTAAGGTAAGTCTACCATCAATGATGGTGGGCTAACAATAAGTTTTTCAATGATAGCATTAATTATGGTAGGTTAGCATTAAGTTTGTCAATGATAGCATTAATTATGGTTGATTGGTGAAGACTTTTTGAAGCATCCTTTGACAAACCTATACTTGGAGGATTGTTCCAATGCTTTCATTTGTATTTTTAGGATCTTGGGTTTCTATTGGTGTATTTAAACTCAGCAACCTTGCTATGTAAGGAGCAGAGATTAATGTTATTTGAATTTGAAAGATTATTCTTTCTTTGGTTCTTTTGAGAACTAGTGAACTTATCAAGAATTAGCATTCTTGTGGTGTTCCAAATTTAGACTTATCACTCACCTTCTCATCTATTTCTTGAGTGTGGCGTCAATATCATTCTCTATACTTTTGGTTCATGTTTTCTTAAGCATTGGGTCAAGGTTTTGCTTGTGTTAAATCTGTTTAGAACTTTCTTGGGAAGTTGAAACTTCAATTTAAGTGTGGGTTTCAAAATTTCATTGTGGGATTCGCATCATAAAGTACTTGGCAAATTTTTTACTTGTAAATTTAATTACTCTTGGTAAAATAAAAAACCCAAAAGAATGAAATAAAAATAAAAAGCTAAGAAAATCCAGAACAAACAAAAAAATAAACAAAAGGAAAAAAATTAAAACAGACCAACACACTTTTTAAAAGAAAACGAAAAAGAACAAAATTAAAGAGAACGAAAAAGAAAGAAAAAGAAGGGAAAAGATCTTCAATCATTGCAGCACCAACACTCAAATCTCTCACTTTTCAATTCTTCATTGTCCATTGCTCGCACAGTTGCTTCGATAATTATTTCACTATTGCTTTATCTATTTGCACTAGATTTCATCTTTTTTTTTCCTTCAATTAACTTAGGGTTAGGTTATAGTTTCCATCATTGATGATGAGTCTGAAGGCTAATTATTTCTCCTAAGTTTGTAATTGTTACCATCTCTTGCATAGTCGCTCACTCTCTAATTCTAATTTTGTTTTTAATTTGTTTTTGCTACTTCCGATTTTGTTTTAGGCCAAATGGTAGCTTTCTGTAAGTCCTATGATGCTATTGCATTTTTTAAAAAATTTTATTTTGGAGTTCTTACATGTGATGCTAATTATTTAGAATTCATTGTTTGTTGTCTTAGTCGGATTAATTTTAATGATTTTTTGGCTGGATTTCATTAATTGATTTTTTTCCATTTTAATGTTATGTGATGCTCAGTATGGACTCTAAAGGATGTTGATATTTTTTTTTTTAATTTTGAAGGGTTGTAGGGAGATGAAGTGAAATAAAATTTGGGATGTCATGTGTATATAGAATTATTTGCCAGAGCTAACTGATGGGTTGATGCTAGCAAAAGAGACATGTCTCTAGTGACATTATGATCAGTAATTAAATGAATTATAAGAACGATAGCTACTTTTTAGAAATTAAGCATGACAAAAAAATGGAAGTTAATGATAGTAAAGCGATGGTTGACTTTGTACTTTGAATTTTGCAGCATGAATTTGGTATATTGGTATTTTCATTTTGAGTGTACCAAAAAACTAAAAAGGAAGATAAAAATAGAGGAGTTAGTAGGGAGATAAAATTCAATCTGCAGTAAACTAGTTGTATTTCTTTTTTTCTTTTTTGGCCTCTCTTTCTATGCATCCTCATCTTAAATAGTTAGTATTGCTACTATTGGTTTTATCATATTACAGTGATAAGAAAGTTTGCATCATAACTTGTGAGATGAATTTCGTGCTTAAGATTTTTTTTTCTTTTTGAAAGGGTGTATAAAATTTAATAGTAATTTCAAGAACAAGTTTCTTAAGCTTTGAACTAAATATATATTAAGCTTTTAAACTTTTCCTGGCTTGCTACAATGATTTTTTTTTCTAAGCTTTTCCTGCCTTTTTAAAGCACTTATTCACATGTTTCAGGTTTTTATTGTTGTACTACTATACAAAGTAATTCTATGCTTTGTAGTGGCTGCCTTCTTGATGACATTCTGAAGGTCAGAATCTGATTCTTTAAGAATTTGCGAGGCTTCTATTTCTTTAAATGATGTTGTATATCTCTTGAGTGCCACTGTGTTTTGTATATTTCTTTTGATTGAAGTTAAAATGTTGGTTGATAAATCATGGATGCAATTAGAAAGATCAACAAGTGAATATGTAAGTGGAGTGAACAGTTTTCTTGATTATACTTTTAGACACATTAAATATGTGGATGAAAAAATCTTATGTCCATGCGTTAAGTGTAGCAATAGGTATAGACTAGTTCGAAGTGAGGTGGAAAGACATCTTTTATATGAAGGGATGAGATTGGACTACACTACTTGGTACTATCATGGGGAAATTAGAAAGAGCAATAATGATAGTATTGGTGATAATAATGATGGTGACTGTTCTAGTGATGATGTTGATGATGATGATGATGATGATGAATGTGATGATATGTTTGGCCTAGTTGAAGAAAGTTTTTCCCAACATCCTAATAATGATGCATCAAGTTTTTACAAATTATTAGAAGAGGATCAACAACCTAGATCCAAATTGTACGAAATATTCCAACCTATCTTTTATTATTAATTTAATGCATGTCAAATGTATTAATGGTTGGAGTAAAAAATCCTTTGACGCACTGTTGGAGGTTTTGAAGGATGCATTTCCTATGTGTGAAAAATTACCTTCATCTAATTATGATGCAAAAAAGATTGTTAAAGATCTTGGTTTGCATTATGAAAAAATTGACGCATGTATGAATGATTGTATAATCAATTATAAAGAATATACGAATGCATCTCAATGTCCAACTTGTGGGCTTTCGAGATGGAAGACAAAAGGCAAGGGTGGTGAAGGGAAAGCCAAAAAGGTTCCACGGAAGGTTCTATGTTACTTTCCAATTACACCTAGACTTCAAAGGTTATTTATGTCATCTAAAACAGTTGTAGACATGATATGGCACTTTGAAAAGCGTGCTAAAGATGGGTTGCTGAGGCATTTTACAAAATTTGAGGCTTGGAAGAGTTTTGATCGCATTTATAAGTCATTTTCTAGTGATCCCTGTAATGTTCGACTAGATTTAACTACTGATGGCTTCAATTTTTTTGGAAATATGAATGTTGGATACAACTGTTGGCCTGTTCTTTTATTTCCGTATAATCTTCTACCTTGGATGTGTATGAAAGAGCCGTATATGTTCATGCCTTTACATATCCTGGGCCTTTTTAGGCCCAGGTAATGATATTGATGTGTACTTGAGGCCATTAATTGATAAGTTGAATAAGTTGTGGGAAAATAGAGTGAATACTTATGATGTTTCCATACGTGTAAATTTTCAATTGAAAGCGGCTATTATGTGGACAATTAATGACTTTCCTGCATATGCTCTTATATCTGGTTTTGGTTTTGTATGTAATTTACATTTAATTCTTTTAGTTCTAATGGCTTGAAATTTACTTAATACTTTTTTCTCAAAATTTGGACGGATCATAACACCGAAAGCTATAAATGAAATTCGTGTCGTCTTCAACAGTAGCATCAACGGGCCATATATTAAATATTTTAAATATCCAAGGGAAGAATTTGAAACGCTATTTGCTCATTTTAAGGAAGCACAATTTTCTTATACATGTACAGAATAGGAGCTTAAAGATGCTGTAGAACTTTATGTAGAAATTCATTTTCCAGATTGGATGTCAAAGTTGAGGAGGGGAATTTTTAAGAAGTATCCAACTGTTGGAGAATGTTATGCACATGCTCCTGAGAATGTGCCTCCTTG
Organism: Atalantia buxifolia; assembly: GCA_030444775.1. Taxonomy (NCBI): domain Eukaryota; kingdom Viridiplantae; phylum Streptophyta; class Magnoliopsida; order Sapindales; family Rutaceae; genus Atalantia; species Atalantia buxifolia. Next base: position 26,895,804 of record CM059838.1, read on the forward strand.
GATATGGAGACAATTGGTTGACAAATAGATGGATAAAGGGTGAAAGGTACCAATAATGACTATTAGCATAGTATTTTTCTGTCCTTTTCTTTCCTAAGCTTTGCTATTATTTTAATTCATTAATGAATTATAGTTGCTAGAACCATTATAGAACTAGGAACTTATAAATCTTATCCATGTGCTTTATACATGAGTTGTTCTTGATGGGTTCAGAATAACCATGTTGATTTTATGCTTTTTTTTTAACTTATATATATATAACAAGCACAACAAAAAAGAGGAACGGAACCAATTCCAAACTTATTCATATTAAAAGTTCGATCCCAATGGCTAAAAATAGAAAAGAAATGGTAAGAGAATATATTTGACTTTGATCATAACAAAAGTGGCTTTTATTTATTATGATCTTATTGAATTTCAATTCTTTATTGCAACAATAAATAGGTACTGAACTTAGTCCACTTAATTTATTCAAGATGTTTCATGTAAGGAAGAATGGGATATGGGCAAGTAACAAGGCAAAGGAAATACATGTGTGTATTTGATATTAAAATTTCAGAATATTCTTGATTTTTTTTTTTTTTGCATGATTTCCTTACAGTATGCACTCACACAAATGTATGTATTTATTATAGGAAACAATGGAATCAATGCGATCAACTGTTATAGATCAAGGCTTGCTGGTCGATGAATGGAAAATATATCGAGAAGTGATAGGAGAACCAGCACATGGTCGTGTTGTTGGTTGGGGAGCAGGCATCAAAGGCAAGGATTTGTATAGTTCTCCAAGTCAAGGAGGTAACAAGTATCAATGTACAATTTTGGGAGTAAAAGTAAAAGACTTAGAGAAAGCAGTCAAGAAGCTAAAAAGAATGATAAAGCTCGTTCTTGAAAAGTCTTCACAAGAATCATCTCAAAAGGTATAGGTTGTTTATTTCATTTTATTAATAGGTTAAGTGAATGAGTATGTTCTATGCTTTGAGTTCTCATGGAAAATGATTGGTGACTTGTCATTGCTATGTTAGTTGATGAACTTAAGTGATTATGGATAAGCTTACAATATAGGTGATGGAATAATTATTAGATTTTTTGAAATGGAAACCGCATCTATATAGAGTTTTTTTTATTGCACAATTTTTCTCATTAGTCTCAACTTCTTTATTATATGTTATACCAGTTTTGGTAATAATAGTGATTAAAATTCCTTCTTTTACCTAGGATATTGTTTTGACGGAAGAAGATGATGATGGGTATGAGGATCATGAAGTTGAGGCAAACGATTCAGAAACTGAAGAAGTTGCTTTAAAGGATGATTGAACATATTCAAGATATGATGATATCATTTTGTATATACATTTGGTATACTTTTTACGTAAAAGATACTATAAATTGATATTTTTGTTGTATTTTTGAATGATGAATGTGATTTTATGAATTTTTGAAATTAATGAAGTTACATTTAGTACATTTCAAATATTATTATTACTTTTGTTACATTACTTCTCTAATATAGATATTTCAACAATAAAAATAAAAAATTACTGAAATAATATTATTAAAGAAAATAAAGGGGGCTATTAAATAACAACATAAGTTTATTTTCGATAGTATATCTTTTTTATTTCCGAGGGCAAGTTGTAGTTGAAAATAAAAATAGCCAGGTTTATCTTATTTTTTTTCCAAGGCATTTAATTCAATTGAGTGTGTTTTTGATGTCTTGGTAGTTAACGTTTTTTTGTTTCAAGTGTTAATATATGTTTGATGTCATGATTTTCACCCACAAAGCAGAGCCTTTTGATTTCAAAGCAGGAACTAATCTTTTCGATATCATACCTAAAGGTTGCAAAATTCTCCCTTTCTTACCCTTTGATTCATATGATTAATTATTTAGATTATATAGTGATTTTTATGGTGTTTTTTGACAAAAAAAAATTTGATGTGGTTTATCAGAAGATTATGGTGGTATAGATATGGAACAATCTCGGACTCAAGCTTATAAGTTTTTTGTTTCCGAAAGAAGGACAAGACTGGTGTAGAATGAAATGAATTTTGAAGCCTCGAGATATCAAGGGAAAAAGAAGGATCCTTGTTTATTGTAATTTTGCGTCCTGTAAGTAAACTAAGTTGTTGGACTCAAATAATCAATGAGCAAAATTTGGATTTCTGTTAAGGGAAGTGAGTTGGGATTTTTTTTTTTTCCAATTTTTGTTGGTGAACACTAACATGTTTAACTACTTATTTATGTTTAATATATCTGTTTGAAGATTGTTTATTTTATTTGGTTAGAGCTTTATTTTAGATGATGCATATTTGAGAAATGTAGAAAAAATAACGTTAAGTCGTCCAAAATTGTAAAATTTAATAGTTTCATAATGTAAAAATATTGATATATTTTCGTGGTATACTAAAAAATTAGGATAATTAAGTAGCTTTATATTAAGTTTTTTTTTTCTTTAAAGCTATCATAATGGTAAATATGTTTTTAATAAGATATGATTTTAATTATTTGGCAGAATTTATTATGTTATAGAATAGCACCAAACATAGTATAACTAAATAAATATTATTTTCTAAATTTACAATTTACATTAATCACCAAAGAAATTAGTACATTACAGTGCAGCACCAAATATAATATAACTAAAAATTAATACAGTACAATGTAGCACCAAATATTATGCAATATTATTATAATATAGTACTAATTTAATATAGTATAATATAAGACACCTGCATTAAAATAATGCGATACAGTATAACAGAATACAGTGTGCCAAACGCACCTATAACGTATTCCAAACAATTAGAAAGCTTAAAAATTAAAACACGGCAGAAAAGTTTGTCATCACCTTACAAAGTCTCACTCCTTTTTGGCCATTTTTCTATCGAGGAGGAGTAAATTTTAGGTTGTAATTAACAGCGGTGGTCAAGGAGCCTAGTGTAGTAAAGGTTAAGTTCAAACATTAATATAATTTTTTTTAAAAAATCAATAAATAACAAATACCAAAATCTAAATTCATTAAAACATTTCACTACATGTTTACAATTGTCTCAATGTGTATTTTCATATCTTTATAAATTTAAGGATGACCTCATTATTAACAATATAACACGAGAGTTCAAAATTTTTCAAAAATATAACGGTAATTCTTTCATCCAAGAGAAATTTCAAAATGATTAAAGAAGTGACAGTCAATGAAGAGGGCTTACCTAAATAATTAGAGTAGCAAATGAATAGCAAACTTCTTGAGGTAGTTTACTTTTTTAGAGATAAAGAGGAATGAAGTGTGAAGAATCGTGGAAAAGAGCAACGAAGAATTGGAAAAGAAAAAAATTCATTAGTCCAAAATGTGTGCTAACTGTGAAGCTAGAGACATGAAGCATTCTTTTAATATACGACACATATATTTTTAAAATTTATTAAGAGGGACTTTTTTTATGTTTCAAGTTAATAGTGGGGCAATGTCCAAAATGCACATAAAAAATTTCAAAAGTCCAACAGGGGCTGCTGTTGGGCACTACATGGCCTTGCCCATTGTAGCCAATTTATGTAGGTAATCATTAATTCGTCATTGCTGTCTATTTCTCCTCATTATTCATAAGCAATTATTGTGGAATATTGTAAGCAAATAATATGTAAATCTTTTCATTCAAAAAAAAGTGTAAATTAAACTTTTTTTTTAATAAATTTGAAATAAGGGTAAATTTTAATTTACTCCTTACTTAGAATGATAATCTTTAATTTATCCCTAGAAGTATGAAAATTCCAATTTATCCTCTTTCTTTTTTTCAGAAGAAGATGGTAAATAATGGAGGGGTGCATTGATGATTTTTTTTTTCCTTTTATTCTTCTTGATAGAAATTGAGTGTAAATTGATGTCTTCATACTTATATAAGATAAATTGATGATTGTTATTCTATTTGGGGGGGACGAATTGAAGTTTATTCTTTAAATAATAACAACTCAATCTTATCTTCGCTTAGGGAGTTGAATCCCACACCTCTTAACTTTATCGTTAGAAATATTTTGCTGTTGGGTGAGGAGGAGATTGAGGCCATGAATAAATTTCATTGCTTTTTCATTTTCAATATAAGTTTAATTGTTAAATTCATTGTTTTATGATAACCCTAAAACATGGCTAGAAGCATTATATTGGATGTATTTACCAGTTTTATTTGAAAAGGTTCGTATAACATTAAATGTTTGATACGAAAGTATGTAGGAACAAAGTTTTTAGTATGTACTATAAATGATTGAAGAAGGTCTTCGTGGGATTGTTTAACGTTGTGTTAATTTATGAAAGTTCCCAAGTGGATTTTGTATAGCATTCTATTCAAAAGGGCGATATGGACTTTGTGTTGTAGATAGTAGGAAAATTCTACTTACAAATCATATCTTATGTTGACGAAAATTTTCTATTTGAAATAAATTCCGACCTATTATTTGGGGTTCAGTTACTGTACACCTGTTACATGGTACCCTCATTTTTTCACATATAAGGTGCCCATTTGTTTCTATTGAAAAGGGCAGTAATGTCATTGAGCTGTAAGTAAGTACGAAAAATCTAATTATGAGCTCATATCTTATGTTGACGAAACTTTTCTGTTTGAAAAGTTTATGCAATCACAGTCAAGATGAAGTAACGCCGGGCGGTTGACGCTGGCCACTTAATCATTTGCGTAGTTTTAATTGCTTTTAACTTCAAAGGGAAGCATTTCCTCACTTGTCATAATTCGTTCGGTGACTTTTGGTGCACTGAACTATGGCCCCTGATTGGTATCGAGGTACCGAAAGTTCAGCAGGACCACCTACCACTAGTTTTTGGCCGAAGGGGTTTATTGCACAAAAACATTGGGATGCAGGCTCCCAAAGAATGTATTTTCTTTTTATGCCGCTCCATTTCTGTGAAAGAAATTGATTGTCAGCCCTGGCTGGATGGCCTTAATTAGTCAAAAGGCATTCAGTAAAAGTTAGAATTATAAAATAAAAAATTAATAGTATATGGTAAATATAATTTTTACATAATAATTTTGGAAATGAGTAAAGATATAATTAATTTTTCATCATATAAGTGTAAAATCAAATCAATTTAGCTTTCAAGTTACTACAGCTAGTGAGCACCAAATATTTTAATACTGTAACTTTTATCCAATCTCAACCCTAAACGAGACCTATATTGGACTATGTTAAAGATTACATTAAATTACATTGTATTAGATTGTTAATACAATTTTATATTTAGTGTAATTATGGGTTGGATTGTGTATTTTAAATAATATTAAATTGTTATTGTTTGGTTTATTAGTAAAAATTAAAACAACCACCAACGACCACCTCTGACCACCTCTGACCACCACCAATCAACTTTGGAAAATTATAATGATGTCCGTTTAAGTCAATTTAGTACTATTAAAATTCTCTTTTTGAGCTCTATGCAATAGAAACTAATGTTGTATTTACTTCCCGGATTAAGGAATCGGAATCCGGAATCAAAATCATTGACAACATTTACTTCGCAAAATAGAGTCGGGAATCGGAATCGGAATCGTGGGACCCACCACAATTTGAGAATGAGGAATGCGAGACTCATTCCCAAGGGAGAGGTGGGAATGAGTCTCTCATTTCTAGAATTGACTATTTTACCCCCAATTAAAAATGCCCATATTATACTCATTTATAATTAATTAATATAATAAATTAATTAAAAATTAATATGTTATTAACAATAATTATTAACAATTATAGTTTTTGAATAAATAATCACAATAATTAATATATTATTATTAATTAATTAATTAATTAACTAGTTAATTAATTAATATACCTCTATACTAATTATTAATGTAATTATTATAATTAGTTCATATATTATTATTAATTAATTAATATAATTGTTACTATTAATTAATATATTAATATATTATTAACAATAATTATTAATAATTATAATTTTTGAAAAATAATTACAATAATTAATATAATTTTATTATAATTAATTAATATACTATTATAATAATTACTAATATAATTATTTTAATTAATTCATAAATATTATTAATTAATATAATTATTAATTTTAATTAATATCTAAGTAAATTATTAACAATAATATATTAATAATGATAATTAATTAATGATATACAATTTTAATATATTATTAACAGTAATATATTAATAATTATAATTTTTGAATAAATAATAACAATAATTAATATATTTTTATAATATAATAATAATTATTATTATAATTAATTAGTACATTATTATAATCAATTAATTAATATATTAATATATTATTGACAATAATTATTATTAATAATAATTTTTTAATAAATAATCACTATGATTACATTATAAAATAATAATTATGACAAAAACTCATTCAGTACTTTTTAGTAATTTGTTACAATCTAACTCATTCTGATTCTGATTTTAAGATAAAATAACACATCAATGGAATTCCAGCCCATTCCGATTCTGATTCTGATTCCGATTCTGTAGGTTAAGTAAATAATTTATTCTGATTCTCATTTCTCATTCCCATTCCAGTTCATTCTAATTCCAACTCATTCAGATTTCAGTCCATTCCGATTACTGACAAGTAAGCGCAAAATAATATTATCGAAATAGAGCACCCGTTTATTGTAGATTTTCAATTTGTTGCATAATGCACATAGATTTGCACAATCCATACTTGCCCAAACCAGAGTGCCAGAAACATACCCTTAGTTATACTTTTTCTCTAGAGGGAGAGAGAAGCAATAAATTTGTGATAAAAAATTATGAAATACAAAGTTTTAAAGACAAGCAAAATAATTAACAAAATAGAAGAGCAAACTATAAATTTTGTGAGTTAACTCAGATAAGAGAAAATAATGAATTAAATAATAATCTAAATATGACAATAACAGAATAACAAACGGTTTCTAAGTTATTGAAATTCTAATTTTATCTTACATGAAGCAGATGGGGTAGCGCACGTGTTTGGACTTTTGTAAAGGAAATAACTAATAGATCAAAGGTTTAAAAACCCAAAGGAATACATTAAAAAATTTGAGGTGGGATAGAACGAGGTAAATGATAAGAAATAGTTATATATGAGCACTCTTACATGTCCTAATATATTTGCCTCCAAGAGGTTAGTTGGGTAATTTTTAAGTAATTTTATTTTTTTCTGTCCACTATTATTAGAATCTTAGGAAGTTAGGGGTGAAAAAATTGATTTGTGCTTTTGCCTTTCCTTTATTTAAAAAAAGAAAAAAAAAAAAGAAAGAACCAAGACGCGCTTACATTTACATTGAAACATAATTAATGGCTAAGTTCTAGTGGATTAGATAATATGACACATTAATTTCCATACATTGATACTATAACATTTTTTTTTTAACCCTCTCTCCTCATCAACATTCTTATAAAATTTTGAGACAAATTTTGTAAGCTAACTCAAATAAGACGAAACAATCCTACTCAAAAAAAAATATATATTAAAAATAATAATCTAAATACAACTCTAACAAAGTAAAGAATGTGAGCGCTTTTTAAGATAATTAAATTCTAATTATATCCTAGCTCGTATGTGAGGAGGTTGATTTACGTTTTCTGCTACCCTACTACTTTGTTTTTTTTTTTTTTAATAACAAACACAAACATAAATTTAAATTTTAAAAAATAGACTATTGAGATCTAATAAATTAGATGATATCACACACTAATTTTCAAACATTGATGCTATAACATTTGATTTTCACTATCCTTTCTTCTCCTTATCAACGTTCTTGTAAAATTTTGAGTTGAATTTTGTATGTTGACCTAAATAGGTAAACACAATCATACTCAACAAGAAAATAACACTACAACAAAATTGACTTTCTATGGCACAATGACTACCGCATAATATAATTAACTGCTGTTGTAAATAGTTAAAGACAACATGTCTATTATAAACGCTGTTATCACCATGATAAAAGATAGTAACATGGCATATATAAAAAGCCACATAGGCGGCGCCACGTTAGGACTAGAGAGGGCTCAAGCTCTCCCTAACTTTTTAAAATTTATAATTTTAATTTAATATTTGTCTCATTTATCATAAAAGTTCCTATTAACATTTAAAAATAACCAAAATATTAAGTATTAATCTTTATCTTCCAACTCATAAAGAAATTGTTATTTTGATATTCGTTGCTAGCTAACTCTCCTCACACAAAAAAATAGAAATTATTTTATCTTATTGAGTTTATCAAAATGATTTTTCTTCAATAAATCTTATGACACTTAAAATTCAATTTGATGTTTACATTATATAGGTGGGTTATAATAACAAATTTTCAAAATTGAAAGAGGTTGATAGGCTAACAAGAAAAATAGTTGATAATAAAAAAGATAAATTGTATTCATTAATTTATTTATTGATAACATTAACATTGAATTTACTAGTTGTCATGACTATAATAGTAAAAGGCATTTTCAACTATGAATTTCGTGAAAAATTGTTGTGAAATAAAATTAGAGATTAATAATTGAGTAATATTATTGTTGCACATATAGAAAAGATTTATTTTGTATTCTTGATGATAAGTTTATTTTTTAACGTTTTTAACATATGAAAATATATCGAGATCAATTATAAATGTATTGAATATATTAATGAATTTTTATTTTAGTATTTATTACTTGTTGACTATTTTTAAATTATATTAATAATTAAATTTAGCCCCCTTAGATTAACTTTCTGGCACCGCCACTGAAAAGCCATGCCGTAGATAACATTAGTTTATTATTAAATAACAGCATATAGTTTTGGAATGCTGTGATAACAATTTCTGAAAGCATAATTTACGTGCCATTAATATTAAATTTTATATTGCATATTTCATATGCCATTAAATCAAACTCCTAAAAGTTAGGGAATTAAATAATTTACTGTGTTTACCCCCAATTAGATGAGATCTCTCTCTTTGCAAGTTAATCTCTAACGATAGGAAATTCCTTACTTCTCTATTTCACTCACACGCAAAAAATCTCATTTTCCCTTTTCAATTTTTATGGTTCCCATGTCAAAATCTGCTCTTTCTCTCTGCTTTAAAATGCTTGACACTCTACTTCAATCAATAACATATTTTTGTTTAATCAATCATCAATTTGCTTAAACTTGTTTATCAAATAGTCGAGCCATCAATCCTCCAAAATCCTCAATAGGTAGTTAATAGTTTTTTAATATCATTTGATGAAGGTGAATCAATCAATTTAACTTTTTAATTTTTTTATTAAACCCTTTATTATTATTATTATTTTAACTTTTTAATTTTTTTTTTAAGCACCTTGTTTTGCAATTATTTTTTCTGTTTTCTATTATTATATAGTACATTTATGGCTAAAGAACAATTAACAAGAAGATTAGTTGAGGGACTAGTGTCGTCAAGTGTCCATTGTGAATTAATTGATGAAATGAAATCTCAAAAAAATGTACCATTTTGCAATATGTTCTTATAGCATTGGCACTAGTTTTTATAAAAATTTTCAGTTGAAGGTTATATTATTATCATGATTATATTTTTTAGTATGTAAAGGTTTTATTTAATGCTATTGCAGGTCTTTGGAAAGAAAAGAATTAATCATTTTAGCGGAAAAGGAACTTCAAAACTGGGATGGTGAACAATCATTAAACAATAATATGTTTTTCTAGGATAGTGAACTTAAAGTCTTTGTAGATATTATTTCATCAAATTTCATAACTTGATATTGTTTTTCCTATGTTGATTTAAACAAGTTGAAATAAGAGGTATTGCGAAATTGTTTATTTAGAATTCATTGTATAATTTTTCTTTTTTGTCAGACTAATTGATGATGGATGAGATTATGTGTCGTGTAAATTTATGTACTTTATAATTATATGCATGTAAAGGTAAGAAAAAAAATTAATTGAGAATATATCGCTTCATAATTAAAAAAAAAAAAAGTCAATTTCACACTACAGCCATTTCTGTAGTCATAAAGTTTAATATAATGGAAAGGTATAAATGTCGTTAAAGTAATTAATAATGACCTGTTTTTCTTGCCTTACATCATATTTAACGACAACATCAACGACAATGAAATTATGCCATTGAAAGTACATGACTTTCTATAGCGTATGAATCAATGGCATGCTAGTTTATTCCATCTTATCGATATACGGCATTTTTTTAGAGGCCGTTAGTCTTGCGTAAGACAATATACAGGATAGCTCATATCGTTGGGCTTTTACGGTGAAAGTAATTAACAAAAAGGAGCAGGGTTTTACAAGAAAATACATTGAAAATTTTGAGGGTGGGATAGGATGAGGTGAATGATATGAAATATTTATATATGAACAATCTTGCATATTTAATATATATATATATATATATATATATATATATATATATATATATATATTTCCAAGAGTTTAATTGAGTAATTTTCAAATAGTTTTATTTGACTGGATATTGATTGATATGGGTTAAAAAATTGATATGCACATTTTAGCCCCCCCTTCTATTTTTTACAAAGTAACTAATACACAAATAAATTTAGATTAAACAAAATTAATGATCGAGATCTGATAGATTAGATGATATGATACATTAATTTCAACCCATTGATGCTGTAACATTTATTTTTCTTTATCCTCTCTCCTTTTCTTCAACATTCTTCATTTTCTTCATTTCGTCCATTCTTTTTACCAAGAATCTAAACTCCCTTTCATAGCTACTTATCATCAAATATTGAAAAGATTTTCACTTGCGCTATTGCACAGAGTAAATTAAGATCCAGTGAGGGAGGGGGGGGGGGGGCAATAAAATAAAACATCCAATTGATTGTTGAAATCTGTAACGTAACGTTCATTTTTTAATTAACCACTAATTACAAAATCAGTAATATTTTTAATTATTATTCAGTAGAATCTTGCGTTACACACCAAATAGTCTTGCCGTGCAAACTCCTCTCTACATGCCTAGCTAAAGAATTTTTTTTTCGTCGTTTCTTTAAAATATCTTCGACAGTTTTTCCATCAAAGACTAGTTAAGTCAAGTTCATACCTTAGAATTCTATGTTCAAAACAATGAAGCTTGAAATTAAACGATTTGGTTAATTTTCTCATCTACTTGTGCGACTCAAAACCAAAAGAAATTAATTTATTTTCAATTGAAATCAGATGCCTGCTTAGTTTTCTTTGCCTGCATCTACACGGCAAAGAAAAAGATGTTAATGGACATTATGAAATAAAGAGGAGACAAAGAATGAGACGGGAACTAGAGAAGTCTTTGGACCCAAAATGAGAGAAAAAGGAAGCCACTAGGCTCTAGTGGTGAGAACTCATGACCTCATAAAGCCTAGTGGTGAGAACTCATGACCTCATAATTATGAGGTCATAAGTTCGAATCCCCACAATATATTATAGGGGTTTAATTTCCTTTCTCAATTTAATTGAAGACAATCTTCTCTCTTTCGAAATGTGAGTGGAGTAAACATCCCTTCAATATTAAAGAAGGTAAAAATCTGGGTGTTCTTAATAAGAATCGATGTAAACTAGTTCTAGTAATAGTTTAATTTAGTAAAAATCTGGGTGTTCTTAATAAGAATCAATGTAAACTAATTCCAGTAATAGTTTCATTTGTAAATATCAGTTGTAATCTCATGTAATATGAGTTGTATTCTTAAGCAATAGTCTCATGTAATAAAAAAAATGAGAAAAAAAAATAAAAGAAAAGAAAGAGATTTCAATATACATACTTTTCCTTTTATTAGTGTATATTTTTATTTTCTTTTTTAATAATTTAGTGATATTCACACTTTGAGAAAATGAGAATGTACTCACTAGAGATCTATTTTTATATTTTTTTATTACAAATTATTTAAATACAAATTAAAAGAATATAATTATCAATATATAAATACAAATTTATATAGTGAGTTCCCTTCTAATGAGGAAGTCCTCCTCTTATTGAAATGAAGACCAAACTAAAATACAGAATCATTTGAAAAAAAAAATCATATTGAAAATATAATTTATTTTATCTAAATAAACTATAAAGTTCTTTGATAGTGGTAAGTGTGATTTCTTCTAAAATTTTGATGATAAATATTTATCATAAATTCATAATTTTGTAAAATAAATTATTAATCTTGTATGTGGTAGGAAAAAAATATGTTGGTAAGCGCTGTTCTGAACGTTGCAATTAAATAATTTATTGAGCATTTAGCATTAAGTGTTGAATTAAACATTTTTGCCTACTTTTATTCAAACAGAAATATTTGATAAATTCTTAATGTTTAAGTTAAAATCAACGCACATAAAACAGCTAAATTACTGAAATTAAAATAAGTATAAAGTATTATAAAAGTAAAAACAAACAGACAAACAAACAAACCGCCATTTCAATTCATGTAAAATTTATTTCCGTAAAACGCAAATTTTTAACCTTATTGTAGGATAAACCTTTATTACTCCGGTTGCATCAATGAAATTATAAAGATACAAATGTTAAAATTATTTAATTTATTTAAAACTTGAGATAATAAATACAACCATGGCTCTAAATTCAAATCTTATGCTAATGTAAAATGAATGGTTATTATCTTTTTATGACTCCAACTATGTCAAGGTAAGGGGCGGAGCTCCATTAAGACCAAAAGGTGCCAAGGCATCTGAATATTTTTGAAAAATTAATGAATCTCAAATAAAATACGATAATATTAAGAGTTTTTGGTGTAAAATCTTCATTTTGACCCTTGCAAGACTGCACATTCTCTCATAAATTTTAAACTTTAAAGAAAAATGTCGTTTAATTTATATGATCCCATAAACATTAATTCTGATAATAACTTGTGTCTTTACAATTATTGATATATTTTTTTATCAAATTCTTTTATCTTTCCTTTGCCAAAAACAAGTTAGCTACTTTTTTTTTGTTGATGTTTTATAGACTTCTTTTTTTTATTTACATTAGTATTTTCATTTTTTTAATAGGAAAAAAACTTTTATACTATGAAACTATTACATGCTACAGCTTATTCAATTGAAAAAAATCATGTAAGTATGAAAAGAGTATGTATTTCACTACATTACTGTTAATTGACTCATAAAATTTCGATTTTGCCCTTATTTGATTTTTCCACATCCTTCGGACGTATCTTGGACGACGAGTAAATTACATGTAGATAAGGTGGGAAGTAGGAACAACTCCAACCCAACACCATTCCATTTGACCTTGAAATGGCAGTGAAAGCAACTTCCAGTATCCAGCTACTATAAAAGAAAGTCAAGGGAGGGACGGTGTTGATGAAAGTTTCAAATACAGAGAAATCAAAATATTAGCTTCAATTCAAAGATGGATTTGTTAATTTGCTGCGTACTATGGCTTATATTCACATTGTTTTGCGTGATGGCTTTAAGTTTAAATTCCGGTGGAGGACGCAAACATCTTCCACCGGGACCGAGGCCTTATCCGGTGATCGGTAACCTGCTGGAACTGGGTGGTAAACCTCACAAGTCACTGGCCAAGCTTGCCAAGACTCATGGCCCTATAATGAGTCTAAGACTTGGCCTGGTGACCACAGTAGTGGTTTCTTCCCCAGGCACGGCCAAAGCTATCCTTAAAGAACATGACTCATTATCCTGTGATCGAAAGGTCCCTGAATCAATCTTGTCCCAGCCATACCGGCACCATGAATTCAGTTTGGTCTGGCTGCCAGTCTCAACACTGTGGAGAAGTTATCGAAAAATGTGCAACATGCATATTTTTACTAGTCAGAAACTCGATGCCAGTCAAGATCTCCGGCGCAAGAAAATCAAAGACCTTCTTGCCTATGTTGAAGAAAATTGCCGTGCGGGTAAGGCAATAGATTTTGGCCAAGCTGCTTTCAATACGTCAATTAATTTGTTATCCAACACAATATTTTCTATTGATTTGGTTAATCCCAATGAGCGAAAGTTTAAGGATACAGTTTGGGGTATGATGGAAGAAGCAGGAAAGCCTAACTTGTCCGACCATTTTCCTCTCCTCAAAAAGCTTGACCTGCAGGGGATAAGGCGCCGCAACACGCTTTATGCTGGCAAGATGTTCGAGGAGTTGGATCGCTTGATTGATCAACGATTGAAGAAAAGACAAGAACATGGTTGCATTATTAGCGCCGAATCAAAAGATATGTTAGATACTGTCCTCAATATTGTCCAAGACAAGAGTGAAAAGATTGACACAAAACATATCAAGCACTTGTTTGCGGTAATGTTTCTTTTTCTTTTTCTTAATTTCTAGTACAAATTACAAGTTAATTAACAGAGTTCAAATACAGGATTTGCTTATTGCGGGGAATGACACAGCTTCAATTACAATGGAATGGGCAATGGCAGAACTACTCCACAACCCTGAGGCTCTATCGAAAGTAAAATTGGAGTTAGAACAAACAGTTGGTAAAGGCAACCCAATTGAGGAATCTGACATCACTCGTTTACCTTACCTACAAGCAGTTATTAAAGAAACTTTTAGGTTGCATCCGACAGTTCCCTTATTAGTTCCTCGTAAAGTATCAGAAGACATAGAAATTGCAGGCTTCGTAGTGCCAAAAGGTGCACAAGTTTTTGTCAATGTATGGGCTATTGGCAGAGATGAAGGCATATGGGACAACCCTCATTCTTTTATGCCCGAGAGGTTCTTGGGGTCAGATGTTGATTTCAAAGGCCAGAATTTTGAGCTAATCCCCTTCGGAGCTGGGCGGCGAATTTGTCCTGGTTTGCCATTGGCAATCAGAATGTTATATCTAATGTTGGGTTCACTTATTAATTCTTTTGATTGGAAGCTTGAAGATGAGAACATGGACATGGAAGAAAAATTTGGCCTCACCATGAAGAAGGCTCAACCCCTTCGTACTATACCTATTGCCGTTTAGTCCCATTCTATAGTTAGCTTTTTGTTCCGGTGGAGTGAATTTAGTTTTAGCAAATAAAGCACTATTTTGTTGCTATGTATTCATCGTTGTTGTTTATCTGTTATTCTTATTATTTATTAGCAACTATCTGATCGATCACCTAAATCCACTTTTTTGAACGAATCAATATTGTAAGCAAATAATATGTAGAACTTTGAATGACAAAGGAAACAATGTTTTCGGTCACAATTTTTTTTAGCCATATAAGCCACGGGAGATTGTTACGAAAAATGTTCTGTTTACTTAAACAAAGTTTGACAGCCAACGGGAAAATTTCACGACTAATGATTTCTTTTAAGCCGAAGCTTGTTTTTCTTTAGAAGATGCTTGTTTTAGCCACAAAAACATGGCCAATTCTGTTGAATCTAGCCACAAAGTGATTTAAGAATAATTGAAGTTTCCTTCGCATTAATGATTTGGTGGGCACCAACGTCTATGAATTGTTTAGGAATGAAAGCAAACTTGGCAGAGAAGACACGGGAATCTAATTGTCAAAATGTCAGCTTTGTTATATGAAATTGGTAAATGAAGTTGTGCACAAATAGAGATGTCAAAGATACCTGTTCGGTCAGGATGTGAGTTGGATCGGGCGATAGGAGTTGGGTAATATTCATTTCAGGGTTCAGGTCAAGAAAGTTCTCGGCTTGCTGGATAAGAGTGAGGTCCGGCCGAAACTCGAATTTTATAAAAGATAATATGAAATATATTATTTTAAATAATTATATTTATTTAGCCTATTACATGTATTTAAAATTTTAAACATTTAAAATTCATATTTTCATGTAGTTTCATTAAAATAAAATTTAAAATTTATAAAATTATAAAATAAGAAAGAATATCTCAGATGGTTGGACTTCTGTGGTCGAAGTGATTAAAGGATCAAGGATTTAAAAATCCAAGGGAATATATTAAAAAAGAGTTGGACTATTAGTACCCTTCATTGATCTTATAAAATCCCTGTAGTATTATAATTATATTTAAGGACGAAAATAAATAGAAGTAATCTTATTTATATTTTCTTTCTCTCTTCAATTTCATTTTGCTTGCACAATATAATTTTTTTTAATCATTAGAATAATCTGAATTTAAGAAGCAATCTATAAATTTTTTTTTATCATTAAATTAATCTAAATTTAAAAAGAAAAATTTGAAGCCAAAATAATACTCTTGTAATATATGTAGCAACAAAATTATGATACAAAATTGAGAGAAAATAAATTAAATAAAATTTTATCTCACTACAAATAATTTTTTAAGGATTCCCAAACTAATTGTTGCACCCAAAGTTTATATGTACGATAAAATTATGTTGGACCCACAAAATATTTAATATTTTATAAGGTTTTTCTTACTTTTTTTTAGATTTTTTTAGAAATTAAATAATAAAGAAAGTTTGAAGACAGGAATACAATTATTAAGACTAAAAGAGTGAGAAAGTTATTAGAAGTTTTAAGATTTATAAATGAAAATAATTTTTATTTAGAAAAAGATACTTTTGACATTAAATGGAATATAATTGAAAAAGAGATTTCAAAAGGATTTTAGAGGGGTGCTAATAGTCCCACTCATTAAAAAATTTGAGGGGGGATAGAATAAGGCAATTAGGCAAACGATAAGTATATTTACAAATGAGAATTCTTGCATATTCTAATACATATGCCCCCAAGAGTTTGAGTTATTTTCAAGTAATTTTATTTAGTTGGCCATTATATTGTATAGTTCGAATTTAGAAAGATAAAATTTAAAAAATTGATTGGCGCTTATACCCACCCCCGTACTTTTTTTCTTTTTAAAATAACTCAAACACCCCAATATTTATTAAAGGGGCACAGAAACCCCTAATATTTAAAAAAAAAAACATATAAACCCCTATTTGTTAACAGAAACAATTTCGTTAAATTAGTCCAAGGTTAATATCGTAATTGCATATTAATAACGAATGAATTGACCAGAAAAACCACCCCACACTTCACACACGCGAACAAAACACACACTCACCCTTAACACACACGAACAAAACACACATACACTGCTCCTCCCAATCTTGACAAATCCTTAACACACACACTCTCACGGTTTGCCGGAACTGGAGCTGCTGGGGCTGCCGGAAGTCTTTCGAACTGCTGGGGCTGCCGCAAGTCGCTGGATCTGCTCTCGCTGCCGCAAGCTGCTGGATCTGCTCGCGCTGCCGCTGCATCGATCGAGTCCGCGTCTGGCTGCTGCTCGTGCTGCCACTGCGTCGATCGAGTCCGTGTGTGGCTGCTGCTCGCGCTGCCGCTGCGTCGATCCAGACCGCGTGTGGCTGCTGCTCGTTTGTGCGGCTGCTGCTCTTGCGTCACATGCAATCCAGCGTTCAATTCTCTTAAACTAGCTTTTCTCTCTTTAATTTTCATTTTTTTTACTAAATTAACTTTATTTCTTTTTATTATCATTCAAAATCCACTAGAATTTTGGAGAACTTTTGGACAATTAATTAATTTTGGAGAATTTTAGACAATTAATTTCACCGAAGAAGTGGGCTTAATCATTTATTAATTATTCACCCTTCGGAATGGTTTAATTATTTCTTTTTATTATCATTCAAAAAATTTCTGGCCTGTTTGATGCATATGTTGTATATGCGAGAATATAAATAAATGATGATGAGATTTTTTTTTTCTTTTTGTTTATGGCTGTTTGATGAATATAGTTATTAATTTGTCTAGCTTAATGGAGATGGAGATTTATTGTGCTTAATTTATCAATGAAATTAATGAAAAGCATGTACTGGTTTGCAGATGGTAACAAAATAAATTCAACAACCCTCAGGTAAGCTTAAATATTTTTTCTTTAGATTTTTATATAAAAATAAAGTTTATATACTAATATTTATACATTAATTGTGCAGCAACAACCACTCAAGCTATGAGAGAAAGCTCACAAGCTAGTAATTAGAGTTGTCATATAAATTTGTGAACATATTATTTTTTTAAAAAAATATTATGGTTATTGTTGTAATGTTTACCATTACCAATTTGATACAATATTGTGATATAAGGATTATTTGTTATGTTTATAGATGGTTTTTATTCTATTCGATATGTAATTTAGTACAATTAAGATTTTGTTAATCAATTTTTTTAAAATTTTTTTAATTATACAAATTTAAATGATTGACATATAGATTATTGTTATTCTTATGACATTAATAATTAATTTTATTTATTTTTATTCTTAATTAATGAATTAAATTTATTTGGGTTAAAAGAGAATTTGATAAAAAAATTAGGTAACGAGGGTATATTGGAAACCAAAAGGTATTTCTTTTCAATTGAAATCAGACGATTAGTTTACTTTGCCTGCACCTACATGGCTACACGCCGCGCGGCCGGGGGGTGGTGGGGGCGCGGGCGCGGTGGGGTTGTGGTGGCGTGGTGGGGTTTGAAGGGGGAAACAATGTTAATGGAAATGATGAGGTAAAAAGGAGATAAAGAATGAGACCGGAGCTAGAGAAGTCTTTTTCTGACTCCCAAAAAAAAGAAAAGATTTTTATACACTTTTTTTTTTGTTTATTGGTGTGCGTGAGTGTGTGTGCGTCTTTATTTTTTGGTAATTTAGTGATATATAAAACAACAATGTACCCATTTGGGTTTATTTTTATATATTTTATATTACAAGTTATTTAAATGCAAATTTAAAAAATATAATTATCAATATATAAAAAAAAGGATAAACAAATTCATTAAAAAAAAAGATCATATTGAAAATATAATTTATTTTATGTAAATAAACTATAAAGTTCTTTGATGATAATAAGTGTGATTTATTTTTAAATTTTGATGATAAATGTTTACCATAAATATTAATTCTGTAAAAGAAAAAAATTGATCTTCTATATGGTAGGAAACATATGCCTGTAAGACTAGTTTTGAAGATTACAGTTAAACAATCTATTCAACATTTAACATTAAGTGTTGAATTAAAATTTTTATTTAATTTTATTCAAACATAAATGTTTGATAAATTTTTAATATTAAGGTTAAAAATCAACACACATCAAACAACTGGATTATTGGAATTAACATAAGTTTTAAGTATTATATAGGATCCAACTATGGCGCAACAGGTGTACCTTGTCTCTTTTTGTCTTCTTTTTACTGAACCCCTTACACTCTTTTGTATTAAAAGTGTACTGAAGTAATTTCTTTTTCCTTTTTCTTCAACCCCTCACCTCTGCCGGACTTTTTCCAATTTCAATTAAACTTGTAATCAACCAATTGGAATCAATAAGAGACAATTTGACATTCTCATTGAAGCTACTCTAATGTTGCCTTACGATTCATTTTCTCTATATCACATAAGTAATAATGTTTTTGCACCCACACTTTACTCATCATCTACAACGAAATTTAGATGTAAGTGAATTGGGATTTTTTATTATGTTTCTTCTTCCCCTTTTCTCCTGGTACATGCATCTCTCCATTTTCTCCTTGAACAATCTAATTCTAAGGCTTTCCAATAATTGGTTTTATTATTAGTATTTTTATAAGTAAAACTCCTCTCTATTATGTCAATGGGTTTATTTTTCGAGGTAAAAAAATATTTTAGCTGATGACCAAAATTGAGAGCTTTGATAAAAATCAAAACCCATCTTAGGTTTGTTGTCATCGTTGATATGTTTTTGCTATCTTTATTGATGTATTAGGTATGTTTGTTCTCTTAATTATAACTTGTGAAGTGGATATTGTAACACGATGATGATGAATTGGTGATTAGTGACTCTTGCTCAGAGAACTTGCGGAAAAAAAAGATGTTGGTTTAGAATTTTGTAAGCTTTGACTTTTCTAAATTTTTAGCAAACAACAGGGGACTGGATTATTAATAAACAAATAAACACATCATTGCCATTGACATTGCTTTTGTGTCAGATCTAATGATGGTAGCACAAAAAGATAAAAAAGAAGGGCCCCTTGTACTGTAGCTAGATATTGTCTTATGGCAATTTCCCATCTCGAGTATACAAAATGATTGGTCTATCCAGCTTTCCCCTTCATCAACAACCATTATCTCGAGTTCCACCTTGACGCATGGTGTAGTCCTGGCCTCAACCGGGACGTATTTTGGGATCTTAAAGTGTGCCGGGGTAGCCAACTTGACGAGATCTGCTCTATTATGAGTTGTTGAAATTTTTGTCGCCATTTGCTTGGCTTTGTTCAGGTTTGCCTCCATTTTCTTTCCCTTTTGCCTGAAAGTTTCCATTCAAATTGTTAGACCAAATTATGAAAAACCCAAAACCCACGAAAAATATAGGCGCAATAAAAAGCAACTAAGGCCCATTCTTTATAAAGAATGAATTGACCTAGGTTCATTCTAAGTAAATGCCCAAAGGGCAATTCTTTGACAGAACATAATTGAGTGTTTTTACAAAGAGAGACCTAGGTTCATTATTTATTAAGAATGACCTAGGTCCATTTTTTACAAATAGTGACTTAGGTCCACTCTTTATAAAGAAAGACCTAGGTCCATTCTAAGTAAATGCCCAAAGGGCGATTCTTCGACAAAACGTAAATGAGTATTTCTACAAAGAGAGACCTAGGTTCATTCTTTATGAAGAATGACCTACGTCCATTTTCTACAAAGAGCGAGTTAGGTCCACTCTTTATAAAAAAGGAGCTAGATCCATTCTAAGTAAATGCCCAAAGGGCGGTTCTTCGACAAAAGATAAAAGAGTGTTTCTACAAAGAGAGACCTAGGTCCACTATTTATAAAGAAGGACCTAGATCTATTCTAAATAAAACGCTCAAAGGGTGAGTTTTTAACAAAGCGTCAAATCCATTTTTCTACAAAGAGCGACGAAGGTCCACTCTTTATAAAGAAAGACCTAGGTCTATTCCAAGTAGGCTGCCCAAAGGGTGAATTTTCGACAAAGCGCCAAAGGCATGTTTCTACAAAAAGCGACATAGGTCCATTCTTTATAAAGAATGATTTAGATCCATTTTTTACAAATAATGGCCTAGATGTTTAGCCACTACTTGAAAGTAATATTCTACGAAGGTTACATACATGTGAAATACCACAAAACCAATCCTCTTTATGGGGAACCAACATAAGAGCCGAAGTGCTTGATGTTAATGAAGGCCAAGAGCTAGAAATTAGGACAAGTGTTCAAAGAAGACTTGTCATGAACAAGCTTGACACATAATGACAGGTGTCTTTATGCATGAGTTTTGCAAACACTTGTCACTAAGACAATGCCACGTGTCATGATGGCAGCTCCACCTCATGGATCAAACTGCCTATATAAAGGTCAAGACTCCTCATTTGAATGAAAAAAAGGGTAAGGAAATGTTGTCCTTCTCTCTCTACAATCAAATTTAAAAGGCTGACTTGAGTGTCGGAGGGTTATTATCGGTAACCCCGGCACCCTTTGATAATTGTTTCTTTTTGCAGAACAATTAAAGCCAAGGAGACACGTAATTTGAGACACTCGCTTCAGGGAAAAAAATAAGCCATGGAACTCAATTTAGAAGAAAGTTCGAAATACAAATCAATCTCTGTACATTGAGTAAAATTTACATCAACAGTTTGCGCCGTCTATGGAGACTTAAACAAAAAGCCAAAATGGTTTATCGTGGGCGTCGATGATAATTACAACTACTCTACTCTTGTGGCTAATGATAAAAGTTTATTGAAGGCGGAGATCCATTTCCAGAGAAAAAGATTCTGGGTTGAGCCGAGTAGTGAATCAACAACTGTATTACAATTCCCCTCTACTAGCAAAAATTAAATCTTTCTACACAACATGAAAAGTAGAGTTATGTACGCTAACTCCAACGACAAAGTGAGAGGTTAACCACATATCATAAAAAGGTGTAAAACTAATTTTGATTGTCACCTAACCAAAGGTGGCCAACAAGTGGCCTTATCGTTGAAATAAAGTGTCTTGATAAAAAGCTTAAGAGCGTGTCTCGCTAAAACGCCGAGGGTGTAACTTTTAAAAAACCGTGACCTAGGTCAGTTCTTACAAAAAAACCTAAGTACTTAGAAGAAATTTCTAAGTAAAGTGCCCAAAGGGCGAGTGTTCGATAGAACACTGAGGGCGCGACTTAAAAAAAAAAAAAGACCTATGTCAATTTTCACAAAAACGACCTAGGTCTTTAGAAGAAAATTCTATGTAAAGCGTCCAAAAGGCGAGTCTTCGACAAAATGCCAAGGGTGCGACTTAAAAAAAAAAATGACCTAGGTCAATTTTCACATAAACGACCTAGGTCCTTAAAAAAAATTTCTAAGTAAAGCGACCAAAAGGCGAGTCTTCGACAAAACGCCAAGGGCGCGATTTAAAAAAAAATGACATAGGTCAATTTTCACAGAAATGACCTGGATCCTTAGAAGAAAATTCTAAGTAAAGCGCCCAAAAAGCGAGTCTTGGACAAAACGTCAAAGGCGTGACTTAAAAAAAAATGACCTAGGTCAATTTTCACAAAAAACGGCCTAGGCTCTTAAAATAAATTTCGAAGTAAAGCGCCTAAAGGCAAGTCTTCGATAGAACGCCAGGGGGTCAATTTTCACAAAAACGACCTAGGTTCTTACAAGAAATTTCTAAGTAAAGCGCCCAAAAGGCGAGTCTTCGACAAAACGCCAAGGGCGCGACTTAAAAAAAAAGACCTAAGTCAATTTTCACAAAAAACGGCCTAGATTTTTAAAATAAATTTCGAAGTAAAGCGCCCAAAGGGCGAGTCTTCGATAAAACGCCGAGGGCGTGACTTTGAAAGAAAAATGACCTAGGTCAATTTTAACAAAAACGACCCAGGTCAATTTTAACAAAAACGACCTAGGTCAATTTTCACAAAAACGACTTAGGTCCTTACAAGAAATTTCTAAGTAAAGCGCCCAAAAGGCGAGTTGTCGACAAAACGTCGAGTGCACGACTTGAAAAAAAAAATGACCTAGGTCAATTTTCAGAAAAATGACCTAGGTTTTTAGCAAAAAATTCAAAGTAAAGCACCCAAAAGGCGAGTCTTCGACAAAACGCCAAGGGCGCGACTTACAAAAAAAATGACCTAGGTCAATTTTCACAAAAAACGACCTAGGTTCTTAAAATAAATTTTGAAGTAAAGTGCTCAAATGGCTAGTTTTCGATAGAACACCGAGGGCGTGAGTTTGAAAGAAAAAGGACCTAGGTCAATTTTCACAAAAATGACCTAGGTCCTTACAAGAAATTTCTAAGTAAAGCGCCCAAAAGGCGAGTCTTTGACAAAACGCCGAGGGCGTAACTTTTAAAAAACCGTGACCTAGGTCAATTCTTACAAAAAAAGAGCTAGGTACTTAGAAGAAATTTCTATGTAAAGTGCCCAAAGGGCGAGTGTTCGATAGAACGCCGAGGGCGCGACTTAAAAAAAAAAGACCTATGTCAATTTTCACAAAAATGATCTAGGTCTTTAGAAGAAAATTCTAAGTAAAGCATCCAAAAGGCGAGTCTTTGACAAAACACCAAGGGTGCGACTTAAAAAAAAAATGACCTAGGTCAATTTTCACATAAACGACCTAGGTCCTTAAAACAAAAAATTTCTAAGTAAAGCGACCAAAATGCTAGTCTTCGACAAAACGCCAAGGGCGCGACTTAAAAAAAATGAAATAGGTCAATTTTCACATAAATGACCTAGATCGTTAAAAGAAAATTCTAAGTAAAGCGCCCAAAAGGCAAGTCTTCGACAAAACGCCAAAGGCGCGACTTAAAAAAATGACCTAGGTCAATTTTCACAAAAAGGGCCTAGGTTCTTAAAGTAAATTTCGAAGTAAAGCGCCCAAAGGCGAGTCTTCGATAGAATGCCGAGGGCGTGACTTTGAAAGAAAAATGACCTAGGTTAATTTTAACAAAAATGACCTAGGTCCTTACAAGAAATTTCTAAGTGAAGCGCCCAAAAGACGAGTGTTCGAAAAAACGCCGAGGGCGTAACTTTTTAAAAAAAGTGACCTAGGTCAGTTCTTACAAAAAAGACCTAGGTACTTAGAAGAAATTTCTAAGTAAAGTGCGCAAAGGGTGAGTGTTCGATCGAACACTGAGGGCGCTACTTATAAAAAAAAAAGACCTAGGTCAATTTTCACAAAAATAACTTGGGTTCTTAAAATGAATTTCGAAGTAAAGCGCCCAAAGGGCAAGTCTTCGATAGAACTCCGAGGGCGTGCCTTTGAAAGAAAAAGACCTTGGTCAATTTTCACAAAGATGATCTAGGTCCTTAAAAGAAATTTATAAGTAAAGCGCCCAAAAGGCGAATTTTTGAAAAAACGCCAAGGGCGCGACTTAAAAAAAATGACCTAGGTCGATTTTCACATAAACGACCTAGGTTCTTAAAAGAAATTTCTAAGTAAAGCGCCCAAAAGGTGAGTTTTGTACAAAATGCCAAGGGCGTGACTTAAAAAAAATGACATAGGTCAATTTTCACAGAAATGACCTAGGTCATTAGAAGAAAATTCTAAGTAAAGTGCCCAAAAGGCAAGTCTTGGACAAAACGCCAAGGGCGCGACTTAAGAAAAAAAAGATTTAGGTCAATTTTCACAAAAACGACCTAGGTTCTTAAAATGAATTTCGAAGTAAAGTGCCCAAAGGGCGAGTCTTCGATAGAACGCCGAGGGCATGACTTTGAAAGAAAAATGACCTAGGTCCTTAGAAGAAAATTCTAAATAAAACGCCCAAAAGGCGAGTCTTCAACAAAACGCCGACGGTGTGACTTGAAAAAAAAGAAATTATAACCTAGGTCAATTTTTACAGAAATTACCTAGGTCCTTAGAAGAACATTCTAAGTGAAGTGCCTAAAAGGCGAGTTTTTGACAAAACGCCAAGGGTGTAACTTTTAAAATAAGTGACCTAGGTTAATTCTTACAAAAAGACCTAGGCACTCAGAAAAAATTTCTTAGTAAAACGCCCAAATGGTGAGTTGTCGACAAAACGCTAAGGCATAATGAAACGACCCGTCCCGCACCCCCAGGACGAGTCTATCTAAACTCGTCTAATTGAATCGATAATAAATCTAATATGTAAAGATTCTACTGAAATTCGGCAGAGTCTCCTTTGTAAATTTAACACTCCCAATCTGAAAACATGTAAAACAAACACTCCTAAAATAATTCACTACACAACAAACTCCAGTGATCAACATCCTCAACTAGAATGCTGAGTTTTACTCAAGATATCTCCAGAATCTCAAAAGAATAATATAACAAAATTACACAATCTCAAAAGAACAAGATAACCAAAGTATCCTAACAAAAAAAAAATCATCTATATCTCTAGCACCATTATGTGGCCAAGACTCAAAATATATCTACAGTCGCTGGGTCGGTTTGGTGTACCTGCAACCTCCTGGTGAGGGGGGAAAATATAATAAAAACAGGGTGAGTATAAAACTCAGTAAAAATCAGTGAGTGGATAGTAGAATTGTTGATTAAGAGAAATGGAATGGTCCACACCACATCCAAATCGACTCACAGTGACGGTGTTCACGCTCGCAGTGACGGTGTTCACGCTCGCAGTGACGGTGTTCACGCTCGCAGTGACAGTGTTCACGCTCGGTTATCGTCCACATCCGGGGACCAGTTCTCGGTCGCGGATCCTCCTAAATCAAGGAAACGACATAATTACTTTTTGTAAATCGAAATTACGACTAAATTTATGCAATAAACTCGAAACGAACATCTATCCATCATTTATAACTCCCGTGTCGATAAAATTACTAAAATACCCTCGTATTCGTAAATCATTAAAATACTTCGAAATCGTAAGTCACCAAATTACCCTCAGAATCGTAATTACACCCAATCCTAAATTTTAGGAATTACTAAAATATCCATAGGTTCAGAAATTACAAAATCGTCCTCAAAGTGTAAAATTACCGAATTGCCCTTGCCGGTCAACGTTGACCGAAATTTAGTCAACGGCGACGTGAACCTCAGGTATGGTAGTTTTGACCACACTGAGTCCACTGGTGGTGGCCGTGAGTTCCCATGCGCGGTGACAGCAGCGGATCGAGCTTTCTATGCCGTGAGTTCGCAAGTGGCCGATCGACGACAATCTAGCCATTTCAGGTGGCGAGGTTGGTCAGAAAATGATGCTGGTGACGTGAAGAGTAGAACCCAGCTGGAGGCGTGCCCAAACTCTAGCGAAATCGACGGCGATAGTGATGGGTTTTGGCCGCATCTTTTCAAGCTTCGATCGCCGGCGTTCCGTTTGGTTTTCGGCGGCGAAGATGGCAGGGAAACGACAGCTCGCTTCCAAGCTTCAAATCGGTACCTTGCTCGACCGGTGTTGAAATACAAGTGTGCAACCCAAGATGGGGGGTGAATTGGTATTTTAAGAATTATCCTAACAAAACCACACAATAAGTTCAATCAAAGCACAATAGTAAATAAGTAAGAGAGAAGAGAAACAAACACACAAAATTTTACGTGGTTCGGCAATCCCTGCCTACGTCCATGCCTCCAAGCGATCCAAGCTTGAGGTTTTCACTATCCAAGCCTTCCAAGACTTAAAATGCTTACAATTGACTTCAAGGTGTCAATGAACTTTTACAACAATGAGATTATATCTCAATCTCTTCACTCAAGTGTCTCACACACTCAAACACTCACAATTTAGATGAGGAAATGAAAATTACAATAAAAACTCTCTTAAAGAGTAGATAAACAAATTAAAGATCAAAGATGATTCAAAGAATAATGATTTGCGAATTGAGAGCTCAAGATATATTTTATGCTTGTTGTTTGTGCTTGCTGAAGAGAGTGAAAATGAATTGGATTTGAGTTTTTATAGTTAGAGCCAAAAAACTAGCCGTTTTAAGTTTTTTACCCATAACCGAATTACTGTTTATGGTATCTGGAATTCCGTTTGCATGTTACCGTTAAGGCAAAAATTTGAATTTTTGAATATCCGGAATGCCACTTGTGATATCCAGATTGCCGTTTATACTCCAGAAACTTTCTGCCCCGTAACCAAATTTCCGTTTAGCACAACCGGATTGCCGTTTATGCTCCAGAAGCTTTCTGCCCCGTAATCGGAATTCCGTTTAGCACAATCAGATTGCCGCTTTCCATTCGGATGAATTCTGCTCCGTAACCAGAATTCCATTTAGCATATCCGGATTGCCGCTTGCTATAGTGTGATGCGATTGTAATCTGTTTGCCAAAATTATATTTTGACCCCAAAACTTTATGAAACTATAGTATGACCCAAAACGTTATAAAAATTTACAATTAAGTCCAATTTTAGAATTTCGTAATAATGCTTTGTGAATCACAAAAATTTCTGAAATTATGAACACGTCCAAACTTTGTGAAATTTTAGAATGGCCCACAATATTTAAATAATTTAAAATAAGTTCAAATCTGAAACTCAAAACAATATTTATTAAAAACAAAGATTGTAAAATTCTTTCACTTTAGTTCACAACTTTGAAAAATAACTTAACTCCATAAAATCATTTTCTTGTTTTAAAAGCACAATATATAAAACTTTATTGTTAACTACTTTCAATTTTCTTTAATCAACACATGTGGTTTGTTATCATCAAAATCAATATTTATAGCCATATAGGCTAACAATCTCCCCCTTTTTGATGATGACAAAACACATTAAAAAAAATTAATTTAGTTATGAAAAGCTCTCCCTGCATAAATGCATATCAATTTTCATAACAAATAGACATATTATATCTACCCCTTCATCATCCAAAAGAACAAGAGTTCCCCCTATCAATCATCAAAATCTCAATACAAGCACATTAGTTCAAAAATATCCAAAGCATGAAAAGATATCATAACCAATAAATAAAATAAATCCATAGCATCCAAGACTGAATTAAAGAACATAATAAATACGCAAAGCAAATGCATATAATCCAAATCAAATACATAATCCAAAGTCATAACAACCATCCATATAATCGAAAAAAAATACGTAAAGCAGTAAATGACATGTAGGTGTGTCCGATACAAGCATAAGAGACTACTGAGGTGGTGAGGATGGTGGTGATGGAGGTGGATACGGATATGGAATACCGAAGTGCTCAAAGAGAAGGCACTGGCTGTGAATGAGCTGCTGCTGCTGCTGCTAAAACTCAGTCTGCCGCACAGAGAGCGTCCTCACCTCATCCATAATCTGCTGAAGTGTAACCCCATCAGAAATAGGATGCTCGGGAGGTGATAATGCAGGTGCAGAGGCAGTAGGAGCAGAGGTAGACACCGAAGAATCTCGACGACGACGCTGGCCTCGAAACGGAATCGAGAAATCAGGGAGCTAATCAGCAGGAATCACATCGTTGAGTTGCCGATCATCACTCGGAGCAAGGAAGGTGTACTTGTTTTCAGTGACTTTGACCCAAGTGCAATCACGCCACTCAAAACGTAAGCCAATAACAGCATCATCCCCTATACCCTTAGAAGTTTTAAATGAAGGTTCATTAATCGGAACCTTAAAGAATTTAAGGATTCGGGTAATAAAGTGACCATATGGAAGGAAGCGAGAAATCAAGGCAGGTATGGTCAACATGGTTCGGATGATGATATAACCTAAGTTAACCGGACGACGATTAAGAACACAGTCAATCAAAGCAACGTCCATGTGAGAAACCTCATCCAAATGCCCTGATCTAGGAAGAACAATGGACTGAATAAAGCGGAGTAAAATGCGAGTTTGAAGACAAAGACAGCGAGTACGGAAATGAATTGTACAATCTTCAACAGAAAGATCATTACGCCGACAAATATTTCGAACGGCGTCAACATGAACATATCTATCAATTTTCGGAGATTTTCTAGGCGAAAAAATTTCTAGACCAAAATCGGATGATCCTAGGATAGAGTTCAACAACGAAACATCAAAATCAATCATAACTCCTCCAACATTGGTGATTACTCGAGTCTTTTTCTCCTCGGAAACGTCTATATTCGAGTAAAACACTTTCACCAAGTCGGGATAAACATTTTCGTCAATCATAAGAGCATCATTCCAACCAACATCACCCAACAGTTGAAATAAGTTTCTATGACTAATATGAAGACTATGAAGCCAATTGGGTTCAGAAAAATAAAACGTATTGAGTACCTCTCGAGTCCGGAAATTTTGATGAAACTGGTTGATCAAATGCTTGTTCCGAAGGTGTGAGGACTCAAAAGTAGATTGAGTGGAGGTGTCGCTGGCTTGCCGTGACCGCTTGGGGGGTTAAACCGGTTCTTTGCCTTTTCTTCGAACCGGCCGTGAGCTTGACATGGTGAGGTTGAGTGATTTGAGGTGAAATGAGGCAAGGAAAATGAAGATAATGAGGATTGGAAACAATTTTTAGAAATAATGCAGCTCAAAAACAACTTGAGAGGAAGAAATTTAGAGAGAGAAAAAATCTTAGATTTCTGGATAACATAACCGGTTATCCAGTTTGGAGGCAGTAAGGTCAATCCCGAATCCGGTTAACTGGCTGTTCATAACAGGCAATCCGGTTACATTTCAGAATCTATTAACGCGAATTCAGAATTTCGAATTTCGGTAACCGGTTATCCAAATGATTTCCAGAAGGCTCTCTAATGCATTCGGCTTTCCGGTTTACGCATCCAGTTATCCGGATTTTGTCAAAAAAAAATCAAAGATCATTCGGCTTTCCAAGTTTAATAACCGGATTGCCGGTTGAGAGGCAGAGAATAAGCTTTGCAAATCTGGTTCACCGGATTGCATAACTGGATGACAGGTTTCGCCCAGAAATTTTTGCAAATTAAATCCGGCTTACTGGTTAGCTAAATCCGGTTATCCGAATATTGACCCGAGAGCAACAAAGAAGAAAACCGATTTCCGGTTGAAAGGAAGTGGTATACCGGTTTAGAATTAGAAAAAATTTTACCACTTATTGAAAATTGGCAAGCTCTTGTACTTGTATTATACACACCATTTTATTTCTGGCTTAAAATTTGATCAATTTTAAATCATTTTGAGATTCAAAATTTTTCAATAAGTCATTTAATTCATGAAACATAAAATAACAAACATATCAAGCTATTCATAACTCAAGATGCAACATTCAACATTCCAAGCTCATGTCTTATCTTTATAAAAAGCTCTTCACTAAGAGGTTTTGTAAAGATATCCGCAAGTTGATTTTCAGTCGAAACAAATTTAATCACAACATCTCATTTTTGAACATGATCTCTAAGAAAGTGATGCCTAATTTCTATATGCTTTGTCCTAGAATGTTGAATTGGGTTCTTGGATAGATTAATAGCACCAGTATTGTCACACAAGATAGGTATTTGATCGAGTTTAATGCCATAGTCTCTAAGGGTTTGTTTCATCCAAAGAATTTGTGCACAACAACTACCTGCGGCTAAATATTCGGCCTCGGTGGTTGAAAGCGCAACTGAGTTTTGTTTCTTACTAAACCAAGAGACAAGTGAATGACCTAGGAAGTGACATGTTCCACTAGTACTTTTCTATCAACCTTATAACCAGCAAAATCGGCATCCGAATAACAAGTTAAATCAATATATTTTCCCCTAGGATGCCAAAGACCAAGATTAATGGTGCCAATCAAATAATGAAAAATTCGTTTAACGGCAAGTAAGTGTGACTCTTTAAGACAAGATTGAAATCTAGCACACAAGCATATACTAAACATAATGTCAGGCCTACTAGCAGTTAAATAGAGTAAGGATCCGATCATACCTCCATATGTCTTGATATCAACTTCCTTACCTTTCTCATCTTTGTCCAGCTTGATTGTAGTACTCATTGGAGTGCTTTTTGCCGTTCCATTTTCATAGCCGAATCTTTTGAGTAGATCTTTCATGTACTTGGCTTGATTTATGAAAATTCCTTCCTCGTTTTGTTTGATTTGGAGTCCAAGGAAGTACTTCAACTCTCCCATCATACTCATCTCAAATTCTTTACTTATACAAGATGAAAATTCTTTACACAACAACTCATTAGTAGAACAAAAAATAATATCATCAACATAAATTTGAACAATAAGTATATCTTGGTTTTTATGCTTAACAAATAAAGTTGTGTCCGCTTTTCCCATTAAAAATCGTTATCTAACAAAAAGTTTTTAAGCCTATCGTACCATGCTCTAGGTGCTTGTTTAAGACCATACAAAGCCTTAGATAACTTATACACATGGTCTGGAAATTTTTCATTTTCAAAACCAGGAGGTTGTTTCATATAAACTTCCTCCATAATATAACCGTTTAAGAAAGCACTCTTGACATCCATTTGATATAAAATGAAATCCTTATGACATGCATAAGCTAACAAAATCCTAATGGATTCTAATCTAGCTACAGGTGCAAATGTTTCATCAAAATTAATTCCTTCTTTTTGGTTGTAACCTTGAGCTACTAATCTAGCTTTATTTCTTACAAATTGATTCAACTCCTCTTGCATTGCCATAATCCAAGACTCATCATTTTCCGCATTCGCAAAAGATTTTGGTTCAATTTGAGAAATAAATGCAGCATGTTCACATGTGTTCCTAAGTGATGATCTAGTTGTAACACCTCGTGAGGGATCTTCTAAAATTACATCCTTAGGGTGAGAAGAAACATACCTCCACTCCTTGGGGAGTGTTTGAGAATTACCTTCATTTTGCTCTGCATTTGTTTCTTCATGATGCTCTTCTTGAATTCCATGAGGTGCATCTTTTTAATTGTCATTTGATGATTCTTCTTGATGTTCTTCTTCTGTATTATCATCAACAACTCCTTTCTCTGCAGAGGAGGGATTAGACTCATCAAATGTGATATGCATAGATTCTTCCACAACCAATTTCTTTTATTATACACTCTATAAGCTTTGCTTGAGTTTGAATAACCAAGAAAAATACCAACATCGGATTTTGAATCAAATTTACCTAGATTATCTTTTGTGTTCAAAACAAAACATTTGCATCTGAAAACTTTGAAATTGCCAATGTTGGGTTTTCTATCTTTCCAAAGCTCATATGGAGTTTTATTAAGATTAGGTCTAATCAACACACGATTCAAAACATAACATGCGGTGTTGATGGCTTCGACCCAAAAATATTTTGGTAAAGAGTTTTCATTTAGCATGGTCCTAGCCATTTCTTGAATAGACCCATTCTTTCTCTCTACAACTCCATTTTGTTGAGGAGTCTTAGGTGATGAAAATTGATGCTTAATGCCAAACTTATTACAAAACTTCTCAAATGCATGGTTTTCAAATTCTCCACCATGGGAATTTTCCACATCCCTTTCGGGTGCCGAAGACGAGTACGACGAATAATCCACTATCCTTTTTCATTTTGAACCTTTTTACAGAAAATTCTAAATGCATCAAAAGCATCATCCTTATTAGTTAAGAACAATACCCATGTGAATCTAGAGTAATCATCCACAATTACAAAAGCATAATATTTGCCACTTAAACTAGCATATCTAGAAGGACCAAATAAATCTATGTGAAGTAATTGAAGAGGTTTTGAAGTAGAAATATTTTTCTTGCTTTTGAAAGAAGATTTGATTTGTTTTCCAAGTTGGCAAGCTTCACAAATTCTATCTTTTTGAAAATTGATTTTTGGAAGACCTTTAACCAAATTGTTTTTCACAATTTTTGAAATCAAATCCATACTTGCATGACCTAATCTTCTATGCCACAACCAACCATTATCATGCAATGCGGATAAACATTTATCATTTGATGATGCATATCTATATTGTTGGTATAGACATTAACATATCTATTTCCTACAAACAAAACTTTGTCATCACATGCATTCTCAATAATACATTTTGATTTATCAAATATAACTCTATATCCTTTATCACATAATTGACTAATGCTAAGCAAGTTGTGTTTTAAATTCTCAACCAAACACACATTTTCAATGAGAGTAGATGATACATTACCAATATTGCCAATGCCAATGATTTTTCCTTTTGAATTATCTCTAAATGATACATCTCTACCATTTTCGATCTTGGTAAAACTTGAAAACCAAGAATAATTCTCTGTCGTGTGTCTTGAACAACCATTGTTCAAGTACCACTTATTCTTCTTCTTCTTCAAGGCCTGCAGAAGAAA
The DNA here is from genome assembly GCA_030444775.1 of Atalantia buxifolia. Classification (NCBI taxonomy): domain Eukaryota; kingdom Viridiplantae; phylum Streptophyta; class Magnoliopsida; order Sapindales; family Rutaceae; genus Atalantia; species Atalantia buxifolia. Next base: position 26,928,806 of record CM059838.1, read on the forward strand.
ATTTCAAGTTTTAGGTACCCAAACCTTTTTAGGTCCTTGAGAGTTAGCAATGGTTCCTTTCAGAACCCAGACATATTTCACACCATAATATGCATTTCTCTTCACTGGACATTTATCTTTCATATGACCATCTTGATTACAATAATAACATACAATTTGATTTTTAATAGATGTATTCTTTACAAAGTAGTTCTTGTAATATTTTTGTTTCAAATTTGGTTTGTAACCAATCCCTCATTTGTCAAACACACACTTTTTGTGAATTAAGCAAGTTATCCAACATCTTTTACCCATTTATAAATTTTAGCACAATCTCATTTAAATCATTGCTCTTCTTTCTAAGCATTTTATTTTCATTTTTCAAGTCATTCACATGTGATTCTAAATGCTCATGTGATGTGCTGGAATTCTCAAATAATGCAACTTTATCATGCAATGTTTTATTCTCTAAGTCTAGGCAAGTAATCTTTGCACTAAATGATTCATTTTCATTTTTAAGCTCTACCATTTTCTTTTTAAGGCAAACATTCTTTTTACCCATCTTCATCAATTCATCATGAAATTCTTTAAAGGCATTATGTAATTCATCATATATAGGAAGATCACTTACCTCATCAAGTTCATCACATGATTCTTCTCCAAAGGCCATGAGAGCTGAGTTTGTCATTTCTTGTTGCTCTTCCTCATCACTTGTTTCCTCATCGCTATCATCCCATGTGGCCACAATAGCTTTCTTCTTGAGTTTGTTGAGAAGAGGACATTCCGGTCGTATGTGTCCGGGCTTCTTACATTCATAGTAAGTGATTGGTTCTTTCTTCTCCTTTTTATTCTTGTAACCTCTGAACTTTCTCTGCTCATTATTCTTCTTGTAAAATTTTCTGAATTTTCTAGCCAACATTGCCAACTCCTCATCATCCATCTCGCTTTCCTCATCACTCTCACGTTTTGAGGCTTTGAGAGTGATGTTTTTCTTCTTTTCCTCATGCCCTTTTTCTGCTGCCAAATCTTCTTCATATGAAATGAGAGAGCCAATTAAATCATCAATAGGTAAAACATTTAAATTTTTGGCTTCCTCAATGGTAGTCTTTTTTGGTCTCCATTCTTTAGGTAACGACCTAATGATTTTCTTAACTTTTTTGCTATTAGAAAAGGGTTTTCCTAGGGCTCCTAAAGTGTTCACTATGTCCATGAATCTAGTATACATAGAATATACACTCTCATTTTGTTCCATTTGGAACAATTTATATTGTTGAGTGTACCTACTAATTTTCAACTCTTTCACTTGATTCGTGCCTTTATACACGACTTCAAGTTTGTGCCAAATTTTATTAGCACTTTCACAACTAGACACTCTATGAAACTCTTTATTATCAAGTGCACAAAATAAGGCATTCATTGCTTTGGAATTTAGAGAAGCTTTTCTCTTTTCCAATTCATTCCATTCCCATGAAGGTTTTGGAATATCTTCCCCTACTTCGTTTTTAGTCAAAGGCATGAAATGACCATCATTAACGATTTCCCAAATTTCGTAATCTAAAGCTTGCAAGTAAATTCTCATCCTAGTTTTCCAATACGGATAATCGTTTCCATCAAAATATGGTGGTCTAGTGGTGGATTGTCCTTCCCTAAATGTAGAATCATTATGAGTTGCCATTGATCTTTAGCTCTAGATGGTTAAATCTAAATAAGAGCACCTAGCTCTGATACCAAATGAAATACAAGTGTGCAACCTAAGAGGGGGGTGAATTGGTATTTTAAGAATTATCCTAACAAAACCAAACAACAATCCAATCTAAAGCCTTAATAAATTTAAAAGCAATAAGTTCAATCAAAGCACAATAGTAAATAAGTAAGAGAGAAGAGAAACAAACACACGAAATTTTACGTGGTTCGGCAATCCCCGCCTATGTCCACGCCTCCAAGCGATCCAAGCTTGAGGTTTTCACTATCCAAGCCTTCCAAGGCTTAAAATGCTTACAATTGACTTCAAGGTGTCAATAAACCTTTACAACAATGAGATTATATCTCAATCTCTTCACTCAAGTGTCTCACACACTCAAACACTCACAATTTAGATGAGGAAATTAAAATTACAATAAAAACTCTCTTAAAGAGTAGATAAACAAATTGAAGATCAAAGATGATTCAAAGAATAATGATTTGCGAATTCAAAGCTCAAGATATATTGTATGCTTGTTGTTTGTGCTTGCTGGAGAGAGTGAAAATGAATTGGATTTAAGTTTTTATAGTTAGAGCAAAAAAACTAGCCGTTATGAGTTTTTTACTCATAACCGGATTACTGTTTATGGTATCTGGAATTCCGCTTGCATGTTACCGTTAAGGCAAAAATTTGAATTTTTCAATATACAGAATGTCGCTTGTGATATCCGGATTACCGTTAATGCTCCAGAAGCTTTTTGCCCTGTAACCGAATTTCCGTTTAGCACAACCGGATTGCCGTTTATTCTCCAGAAACTTTCTGCCCCATAACCGGATTTCCATTTAGCACAACCGGATTGCCATTTATGCTCCAAAAGCTTTCTGCCTCGTAACCAAAATTCCGTTTAGCACAACCGGATTGCCGCTTTCCATTCGGATGAATTCTGCCCCATAACCGAAATTTCGTTTGGCATATTCGGATTGCCGCTTGCTAAAGTAACGGTACAGTGCACTGTTTTCCAAAATTACATTTTGATCCGAAAACTTTATGAAACTATAGTATGGCCCAAAACGTTATAAAAATTTATAATTAAGTCCAATTTCAGAATTTCTTAATAATACTTTGTGAATCACAAAACTTTTTGAAATTATGAACACGCCCAAACTTTGTGAAATTTTAGAGTGGCCCACAATATTTAAATATTTTAAAATAAGTCCAAATCCGAAACTTTAAACAATATTTATTAAAAACAAAGATTATAAAATTCTTTCACTTTAGTTCAAAACTTTGAAAAATAACTTAACTCCATAAAATCATTTTCTTGTTTTAAAAGCACAATATATCAAAATTTATTTTTAACTACTCTCAATTTTCTTTAATCAACACATGTGGTTTGTTATCATCAAAATCAATATTTATAGCCATATAGGCTAACAGGTGTAGTGGCCGGAATCGTCAGATATGGCTGGGTCAAGCTTGCGGGTCAGGTTCGACCTGTTTGTCTTTTTCCTCTCCTCTCAGTGAGCTTTTTCTTCTCTTTTTTTTCTTTCTTTCTTTATAAAGGGCTGGTCTAATTATAATTTAATTTAAAAAACTGCGGCGGTTAAGAAGTTGCAGCCTTCCAAATAGGAACAGGCTAATCCATGGGTATACCATGAAGTTACAAAGGTTGTGTCTGTGAACCAACCCCCTAAAGCGAAATAGGCACAAGGAATTATAAAACCTTCTAACAATATAATACATTTCAATGTCATTACGAAGCTACTTCATGTTTCATCTATCATATAAACAATTTTTAGGTTGCTCAATATCATCAACACGTCGTTGTGGGATTCTTAATTCAACATTGGGCCTATATGTGAATAATCATGTGTTGCAAACTGTCGTATAAGATCAAACCTAATTAAATGTGATCTGGTTTATTATATATTAGTGCAAAAAGCATTAGGACTCTGACCCTGAAATTTCGAACAAATCACTCAAATTTTTAAAAGGTTGTGCACTGCAATTTCTTCTTACAAATAATTTATATTAGCTTGGTAATTTGGCATGGTTTAAATAGTAAATAGTACTCGGCCTATCATTAGTAACTAGACTTGGAAATAGGGATATAGATACATTCAATTAGGATTCATGTGTTTGATTAAATCAATCCTCAAATTTACTTTTTGCTGCAACTACGGACACTAAAAATTTTTGCTGGGTAATTCACTGATGAATTTCTCAATGGTAATTATCTTTGGCTTAAGCATTCTTTAAAAGTTTGTCACCATGCAGAAAATGTCTGTCAAAGTTCATACTTGGTACTTATCACCGTTTGTTATTAGCAAGTTTCATGTACTAGTTTTTCATTGAAATACTACTAGCTCAAATAGTCGTTCGGCCTTGCTTGCTGGGAAGTTAATTGAAGATGAACTTGAAATCAAACACAGTCAAATCGATAATAAAATATTTAACTCTGCTCTATCAAGCGAAAATATATGTAGGAGTTATGTTCTTCTACTTGACCATAACTTCATTTTTTTTTTAAGTTATTGCACTCATTTGGGATGGAAGGATCATTTTTAGTGAGATTGTAATCACCTTGACTAAAATCATGTCTTTTACTCCATTGATATGAAAAGACAAATACATTTTTATTAAAATAAATTTTAACGTGTTAACATGTTTGTCTTGTACTTCGTCATGCATACAAGACAATGCCAGACCCCCTTCAGAGACCCTTCAATCAAATGCCACCTTTTTTTTTTGCTACATTCATCAATATTAGGGCTTTTATTTTTTCCATCAGAGACCCTTCAATCAAATACAACCTTTTTTTTTTGCTACATTCATCAATATTAGGGATTTTATTTTTTCCATCATTGTGCCAATAATATTGAAATTTATATATTTCTTTTATTAGGAATTTGTTCCTTTTATTAAGGATTAGTCTAGTCTTGGGAATTAATTGTATTAGATTATGTGGAATATTGGAAATATTTTGATGAAGATTAGGAATCTATATTCTACTAGGATTAATTTCCTTATTAACTAAGATTTAGGACTTTTAATTTCCTTTCCAATTTAGAATTTTGTTTTCCTTTTACTTTATTATTTAGTATAATTACTACTATTATAAATAGCTCCTTTTTGTAACATTTGAAGGCAGATTCGAGTTCAATAATATTTTTTATTCTCAAATCTCTGTGTGAACATTTTGATTCTTAGTATTCTGCGGAATCAATGAGTCTTAACACCTAAATTCATAGTATTCTTTTGAATCAACGTGAATTTAGCTTGTTCTTTCTTCTGATATTCTCTAGAATCAACTGAGTATTTCGAACTTTAAACTTTGCTGCATCAGCTTGGTATTAGAGTTAAAACCTGGCATCACCAATCTAACCCCATATACCACCAAATCTTTTCTTTTTCCCTTTTTGATTTTTCTATTTAGCTTTAAAAAAAATCAGAAAACAAAAGTTAGCAGCCTGGAGGCCATTGCAGTAGCTAGCGCAACTTTTTGATCACCATTTTTTTCGTCTGTCGCCACCACCATTAGAGACAGAGCAATTCGGCCATCAAACCCTAAGCATCGGCCACTTTCGATTAGCCATAGGCCGCCGAAAAAACAGAAATAACTGTATCAACTGCTACCGTTGTTTGCCGGTTTAGTCGAATGTTGGCCAGTATCCCCTCCTTGCCATCAGCTCAACCTTTCTTAACCCTTCCTGCCACTGATCGACGAACCTATCGTTGGAATCGAAACCGACACAAAATTGCTACTTATATCTCCAATTTCTAACCAAAAAATTAATTTTTCTGACAATACACCATTACCATCATACTCACCGACTCGAAAATCTTTTATATCCACCTATCCTTGCTCAATTTCCGTCCACCGTCACCAGAAACCTAAAAATTTTACTTAATTATCATTTTTGCCCAGAACTTTGTTCAATTTTTAGTTTAGCCCCAGACCCCTTTTTTAAGCCAAATTGAGAGTATGTTGTTGAGTGTTAGAAAGTGTATATTTATAAAGGAGAAATTCATCATTTTACACTTTAAATCTCACTAACATCTCTAATTTTATTTATTTAAGTCCTTTGTTATTTAATTATATATGTTTTGTTTTTATTAAGTATTTTGTGTATTTTAGGGGTATCATGGTCATTTCACAATGAACGAGATTTCGGATAGCAAAACGGACGTCACTTTTGAACTCGTGACGTCGAAAACCTTAAGAGGAGCATAAAAGGAAAAATGGCACTGTTCACACGTACGGCACTATTCACATGTATGCAGTCATCGTTCATGGATCTTGCATTCACGACACTGTTCAGACCGCGTTACTTTTCAAACCGTGTTACTGTTCAAACCGCGTGGTCAAACCCGTGGTCAAACCGTGTTACTGTTCACTGATGACGTGGCGCAATCCTGTGCATCCAAACTATTTTTAATCCGATGACCATGATTCACTCAATGTATCTATAAAAAGGGGGCCTCCCCCCCTAATTTGACACCCCTGAATCCATTTTTGAGCTTAGTTTTCTGTAATTCTTTCTCCATCCTATATTTTCTACGTATTTTAATAAATTCTCATTTTACCCTTAGTTCAATTATGAGTAGCTAATTTTCTTTTAAGCTTGGGTTGAAGGTGAAGAACAACATGTGTCATGGGCTTTATTTGGTAAATTTATTTTCTCTTCCCCTTTAGTTTCTGTGGAGGTTTTGACTTTTCGTCGACAAATAATAATAATCTTGTCTAGTTACCGCCCTAGTTTTACCGGCACCCTAGTATAAGGTTATTATTATTTGGCACGATAAGCTCTTGACACCATATTGATTAGAGCGTGGTTCATGAGGTGTGGATTCCCCCCTCATGATTTAATTGGTATTAATAAGGATTATTTAGCCCATGGTGCATGTTGATACGGATCCAGATACCCAAGTGCTTTATCTCAATAGTTTCCAATTTAATTATTTCTGCCAATCCAATTTAAATTCCAGCATAATTTAAATCACTTCCACACAAATCCAACCACCCATTTACATAATTAATTCTACACACAATTAAAATCCACCTCCTCGTGAGATCGACACTCAACACCGTTAATCTATTCTACAATAGATTCGCAGGCGCTATGTAGTTCAACAAAATTTGCACAACAACTTTTTGGCGCCGTTCAGGAGGTAAGTATTTTGATTTGTAGAATTAATTTTTTGTAAATAATTTTATTATTATTATTATTACTATTAGTATTATTATTATTATTTTAGTTGTTTCCTTGTAATTTTTTTTCTTAATTAATTAAAAAAAGAAGAAGTGAATTTACATTTTTAGGTAAGAATTTCTTTTTCTCTTCTTTAAATTTCTGCAATTTAATTTTCAAGTTATTTTTCTTTGTAATTTTTCATTTATCTCATTAATTTATTTTTATTTTATTTCACGTATTTGTTTTAGTGTATTTTGTTTTTATAGAAAGGTTTAATAAATAAGAATAAGGTTAGTATTGTAATTTCTCCTTCTTCTTTATTATTATTTAATTTGTTATCATTTTTATTTTCTTTGCATGCATGGTCGTAGGTCATTATTACCTAATCTTGAACCTATAGACCTTGAATTAGAAAGAACACTTCGCACACACAAACACATCGTACGTAAAGATAAAACTGAAATGGATTTGCAACAACCAGAACCACAGGAGAGGCCATTTAAGGACTACTTCAGTCCCTTAGCCAATTTGAGCACATCATGCATACGATACCCAAATGTAGCTGCTAGGAGTTTTGAATTAAAACCTAGTGTGCTAAATTGTCTCCCAACATTCTATGGCCTAGAAAATGAGGACCCATATAATCATCTGAATGATTTTCATACAATTTGTCAAACCTTTAAATATGAGAATTTTTCAGAAGATGATGTTAAACTTAGACTATTCCCATTTTCTTTAAAGGATAGAGCTCGTTCATGGTTCAATACATTGCCTGCTAATAGCATTACAACTTAGGAACAAATGGTAACAAAATTTTTGAATAAATATTTCCCAGTGCATAAAACCAATGCTATTCGCAGGGAAATTTCAGAATTCACCCAGAGAGAAGACGAGCAGTTTTTCGAAGCATGGGAGCGATTCAATGGACTACTTTTGAAGTGTCCACATCATGGGTACGAGAAATGGCACCAATGCCAATACTTCTTGGAAGGATTATTGCCAAATGTGCAAGAATGGCTAATGGCGACAAGTTGAGGAGAGCTAATGTCAAAAAATGCAACAGAGATTTGGGATTTCTTCCAGCGACAAGCAGATAATTCCCAACAGCGGAGTCGATCTCTCAGGAATACTAGAAGAATTAAAGGAGTAAATGAGGTTCACATTGGCGAATCCGGTTCGGGAATCAAAGAAGTCAAAGAAATGGTTGAAGGCCTTTCTCGAAAAATAGCATCGTTGACGACTGCTAAAACAACAGAGCCACATGACCATGACTCATATTCAGATCAAGCCAATGCCATTGGTGTCATGAGGAAGCCATCAAATTACAACCCATACTCCAACACATATAATCCTGGATGGAGAGACCACCCCAATTTTTCATGGTCTCAAGGATTCCAACAGAATGGACCAGCAGCTCCAGCTCCACCAATGCAACCAATTCCTCAAGTTCCTCAAGCCTCTCAGCCACCATTTAGACCATACAATCAGAACCAAAACTACTCTCAACCCAGACAATGGGAGGATGCCTTCCAGAATGTCAAGAATGTTACTAACTCCATGATCGAGCAACAGAACCGCACCATTGATGGACTACGAAATGAGATGAGAGCAGGCTTCAACTCACAAGCCCAATCAGTTTCAAGCCTCGAGAAGATGGTGGGACAACTTGCTTCTTCAGTTCAGACTTTGGCAATGACTGTTGAGAAAGGCAAATTTCCAAGTCAACTAGTGCCTAATCCTAAAGGAGTACATGAAGCAACTACTAGTTCACCGCAACAGCATGGAGAGGTCAAAGCTGTTATGACCTTGCGAAAAGGAAAAGAAGTCGACAACAAAGTGGAGATGCCAGCGACCAAAGAAAATCAAATTGTACCTGTAAATGTTGAAGACTCACCACCGGAGGAGAAAGAAGAAACCAACCCACGGGAATACGTTCCTAAAGCTCCATTCCCTCAGAGGTTAGCTAAAGGAAAGAAGGGAAAATCCACAGGTGAGATTCTTGAAGTCTTCAAACAGGTAAGTGTTAACATCCCTTTACTTGATGCAATAAAACAAGTTCCATCTTATGCCAAGTTTCTTAAAGACCTTTGCACTAAAAAGAGAAACATTAATGTTCAGAAAAAGGCATTTTTAACTGAAAATGTTAGTTCTATACTCCAACATAAAATTCCTCTAAAATGTAAAGACCCAGGCTCCCCCACTATCTCATGTAGTATAGGGAACCACACAATTGAGAATGCTTTGTTGGATTTAGGAGCTAGTGTTAATCTTTTGCCTTACTCTGTATTTGTGAAACTTGGATTGGGAGAATTACACCCAACTCCAGTGGTGTTTGACTTGCTGACGATCGGTCCACGAAAATCCCTCGTGGTATTGTGGAGGACGTGCTTATCCAGGTAGACAAGTTTTATTTTCCTGTTGATTTCATTGTAATTGACACTCAACCAACACAGGATTCAAGGAAGCACATCCCCATTATCCTAGGCCGACCATTCTTGGCAACTGCCGATGCTCACATTCAATGCAGGACTGGAAATATGCAGTTGTCCTTCGGCAATATGACCATGGAACTCAACATCTTCAACATTGCCAAACAACCTCACAATGCAGATGATGGAATTGTTGATGTGGATTTAATTGAAGCATTAGTTGATGACAATTTTGTTTCAAACCTTAGTGATGATCCTTTACAAACATGTTTAACTCATTTCGGTTTGGATTTTGATGTTGACAGATCAGTCGATGAGGTCAACGCCCTACTTGACTCAGCACCATCCATGGACACTAATAAATGGAAGTCAAGAGTTGAACAACTAGCACCATCAGAGAAGAAACTCATCCCATCATCAGAGTCACCACCGAAACTCGAGCTCAAACCATTACCCAACACTTTGGAATATGCGTTCTTGGGAGAAGAAAGCACTCTACCGGTAATCATCTCATCATCCCTAAATGACGAGCAAAAAGGTAAGTTGTTGGATGTTTTAAAAGAGCACAAAGGAGCATTAGGATGGACCATGTGCATAGACATAAAAGGTATAAACCCCAGATCAGATGCATGCATTACATTCACCTTGATGAAAATGCTAAATCTACTAGGAAATGCAACGTCGGTTAAATCCTAATATGAAAGAAGTTGTTAGAATGAAGTGCTTAAACTATTAGATGCGGTATCATTTACCCCATTTCGATAGTTCATGGGTCATCTGTGCAAGTGGTCCCCAAAGTCGGGAGTCACGTAGTTACCAATGCCGATAATGAATTGATACCACTAGAGTGACTACAGGATGGCGTGTATGCATTGATTATAGAAAGTTAAATTTGTCACACGTAAAGACCATTTTCCTTTACCATTTATTGATCAAATGCTTGATAGATTAGCAGAGCCACGAATTTTATTGCTTTCTAGATGGCTATTCGGATACAATCGATTCATAGCACCAAAAGATCAAGAGAAAACCACTTTCACTTGCCCTTTTCGCACTTTGCATATAGGAGAATGCCATTTGGATTATGTAATGCACCTGCTACATTTCAACGTTGTATGTTAAGCATTTTTCGATATGGTTGAACGGTTTCTTGAGGTCTTTATGGATGACTTTTCTGTTTTTGGAGATTCATTTGATCAATGTTTACATCATCTAACACAAGTTTTGCAGAGATGTATAGAGAAGAATTTGGTCTTAAATTGGGAGAAATGCCATTTTATGGTAAAACAAGGTATAGTTCTCGGTCACATCATTTCATGCAAAGGTATTGAGGTTGACAAAGCCAAGGTGGATCTCATTTCTAATCTTCCTCCACCTAAAAAACAGAGAAGTAAGATCTTTCCTTGGGCATCTTTGGTTTTTATAGACGTTTTCTCCCCTTTTTGATGATGACAAAGCACACTAAAGAAAATTGATTTAGTTATGAAAAGCTCCCCTTAATCAATGCAAGGTTAAGAAATAGTTTTAAAAAGATTTAAAAGCTCCCCCTGCATACATGCATATCAATTTTCATAACAAATAGATATATTATATCTCCCCCTTCATCATCAAAAAGAACAAGAGCTCCCCCTACCAATCATCAAAATCTCAATACAAGCACGTTAGTTCAAAAATATCCAAAGCATGAAAAGATATCATAGCCAACAAATAAAACAAATCCATGGCATCCAAAACTGAATTAAAGAACATAATAAATACGCAAAGCAAATGCATATAATCCAAATCAAATACATAATCCAAAGTCATAACAACTATCCATATAATCGAAAACGGAAAATACATAAAGCAGTAAATAACATGTAGGTGTGTCCGATACAAGCATAAGAGACTACTGAGGTGGTGAGGATGGTGGTGATGGAGGTGGATACGGATATGGAATACCGAAGTGCTCAAAGAGAGGCGGCGGCCGTGAATGAGCTGCTTCGCCGCTGCCGCTTTGAAACTTCGGTCTGCCGCACTGAGAGCATCCTCACCTCATCCATAATCTGCTGAAGTGTAACCTCATCGGAAATAGGATGCTCGGGAGGTGGTAATGCAGGTGCAGAGGCAGTAGGAGCAGAGGTAGACACCGGAGACTCTCGACGACGACGCTGGCCTCGAAACGGAAGCGAGAAATCAGGGAGTTGATCAGCAGGAATCACATCATTGAGTTGCCGATCATCACTCGGAGCGAGGAAAGTGTAATTGTTTTCAGTGACTTTGACCCAAGCGCGATCACGCCACTCAAAACCTAAGCTAATAAGAGAATCATCCCCTATACCCTTAGAAGGCCTAAACGATGGTTCATTAATCGGAACTTCAAAGTGTTTAAGGATTCGGGTAATTAATTGACCATATGGAAGGGAGCGAGAAATCAAGGCAGGTATGGTCAACATATTTCGGATGATGAGATAACCTAAGTTAACCGAACGACGTTGAAGAATACAGTCAATCAAAGCAACGTCCATATGAGAAACCTCATCCAAATGCCCTGATCTAGGAAGAACAATGGACTGAATAAAGCGAAGTAAAATACGAGTTTGAAGACAAAGACAGCGAGTACGGAAATGAATGGTACAATCTTCAACAGTAAGATCTCTACGCCGACAAATATTTCGAACGGCGTCAATATGAACATATCTATCAATTTTGGGAGATTTCCTAGGCGAAAAAATTTTCTAGACCAAAATCGGATGATCCTAGGATAGAGTTCAACAATGAAACATCAAAATCAATCATAACTCCTCCAACATTGGTGATTACTCGAGTTCTTTTCTCCTCGGAAACGTCCATATTCGAGTAAAACACTTTCACCAAGTCGGGATAAACATGTTCGTCAATCATAAGAGCACCATTCCAACCAACATCACCAAGCAATTGAAATAAATTTCTATGACTAATATGAAGACTATGAAGCCAATTGGGTTCGGAAATATAAAACGATTGAGTACCTCTCGAGTCCGGAAATTTTGATGAAACCGGTTGATCAAATGCTTGTTCGAAGGTGTGAGGACTCAAAGGTGGATTGAGTGGTGGTGTCGCCGGCGTGCTGCCGTGACCGCAGGGGGTTGAACAGGTTCTTTGCCTTTTCTTCGAACCGGCCGTGAGCTTGACATGGTGAAGTTGAGTGATTTGAGTTGAAATGAGTTACGGAAAATGAAGAGAATGAAGATTGAAAACAATTTTGAGAAGCAATTTGGCTCAAAAACAACTTGAGAGGAAGAAATTTAGAGAGAAAAAATTGAAAAGCCCTAGGTTGATTTCGGATCTTGATGTTTTAGATGTTGAAAATGAATTTTAAAGATGATTTTGGACACAAGAACGGATGGGGAACAATTTGTTTGGATCAATTTGCATCAAAAACGCATGAAACATGATGGATTTTGAAGAGAAAATGAGAGAGGGAGAAGCGGCTTTAGAGAGAGAATGAGAACCGGTTTGCCGAATGAGAGGAAGATGAAGAACAGAGACAAAAACTGGCGAATCCGGTATTCCGGATGAGAACAACCGGACATCCGGTTGCGTTCCAGAATGTATCTTCGCGAATCCGGTTGACCGGATGTGCATAACCGGACTTCCGGTTGCATTCCAGAATGTGTCCTCGCGAATCCGGATTTCCGGATGACAGAACCGGTTATCCGGTTGCATCCAGAAAGCATCCTCGCGAATCCGGGTTACCGGATGTTAGTAACCGGTCATCCGGTTGAGTTCCAGAAAAGAATTTCTTGAATCCGGTTTACCGAATGTTATAACCGGTTATCCGGTTATAGTCCAGTACCTACTTAAGCAAATCCGGATTTCCGGATTTCACTAACCGGTTAGCCGGTTAGTGCCCAGAATTTATTGACAGCAATTCGGTTTACCGGTTTGATGAACCGGATTTCCGGATGTGTGGCAGAGAGTGATTTTTCAAATCCGGTTTACCGGTTTGGTAAATCCGGTTAGCCGAATATTGACCCGAGAACAACAAGAAGAAAAACGGATTTCCGGTTAAAAGGAAGTGGTATTCCGGTTTAGACTTAGAAAAATTTTTACCACATATTGAAAATTGGCAAGCTCTTATACTTGTATTATACACACCATTTTATTTTTGGCTTAAAATTTGATCAATTTTAAATCATTTTGAGATTCAAAATTTTTCAATAAGCCATTTAATTCATGAAACATAAAATAATAAACATATCAAGCTATTTAATTCATGAAGTATAAATTCATACAATAACAAACATATCAACAATTCATAACTCAAGATGCAACATTCAACATTCCAAGCTCATGTCTTATCTTTATAAAAAGCTCTTCATTAAGAGGTTTTGTGAAGATATCCGCAAGTTGATTTTCAGTCGAAACAAATTTAATCATAACATCTCCTTTTTGAACATGATCTCTAAGAAAGTGATGCCTAATTTCTATATGCTTTGTTCTAGAATGTTGAATTGGGTTCTTGGATAGATTAATAGCACTAGTATTGTCACACAAGATAGGTATTTGATCGAGTTTAATGCCATAGTCTCTAAGGGTTTGTTTCATCCAAAGAATTTGTGCACAACAACTACTGCGGCTATGTATTCGGCCTCGGTGGTTGAAAGCGCAACTGAGTTTTGTTTCTTACTAAACCAAGAGACAAGTGAATGACCTAGGAAGTGACATGTTCCACTAGTACTTTTTCTATCAACCTTATAACCAGCAAAATCGGCATCCGAGTAACAAGTTAAATCAATATGTGTTCCCCTAGGATACCAAAGACCAAGATTAATGGTGCCAATCAAATAACGAAAAATTCGTTTAACGGCAAACAAGTGTGACTCTTTAGGACAAGATTGAAATCTAGCACACAAGCATAGATTCTTCCACAACCAAAGTTCTTTTATTATACACTCTATAAGCTTTGCTTGAGTTTGAATAACCAAGAAAAATACCAACATCGGATTTTGAATCAAATTTACCTAGATTATCTTTTGTGTTCAAAATAAAACATTTGCATCCGAAAACTTTGAAATAGCCAATGTTGGGTTTTCTATCTTTCCAAAGCTCATATGGAGTTTTATTAAGATTAGGTCTAATCAACACACGATTCAAAACATAACATGCGGTGTTGACGGCTTCGGCCCAAAAATATTTTGGTAAAGAGTTTTCATTTAGCATGGTCCTAGCCATTTCTTGAATAGACCTATTCTTTCTCTCTACAACTCCATTTTGTTGAGGAGTTCTAGGTGATGAAAATTGATGCTCAATGCCAAGCTCATTACAAAACTTCTCAAATGCATGATTTTCAAATTCTCCACCATGGTCACTTCTAATACAAGTAATTGAATATCCTTTTTCATTTTGACCCTTTTACAGAAAATTCTAAATGCATCAAAAGCATCATCCTTATTAGTTAAGAACAATACCCATGTGAATCTAGAGAAATCATCCACAATTACAAAAGCATAATATTTGCCACTTAAACTAGCATATCTAGAAGGACCAAATAAATCTATGTGAAGTAATTGAAGAGGCTTTGAAGTAGAAATATTTTTCTTGCTTTTGAAAGAAGTTTTGATTTGTTTTCCAAATTGGCAAGCTTCACAAATTCTATCTTTTTGAAAATTGATTTTTGGAAGACCTTTAACCAAATCATTTTTCACAATTTTTGAAATCAAATCCATACTAGCATGACCTAATCTTCTATGCCACAACCAACCATCATCATGCAATGCGGAGAAACATTTATCATTTGAGAATGCACAATCTATATTGATAGTATAAACATTAACACATCTATTTCCTACAAACAAAATCTTGCCATCACATGCATTTTCAATAAGACATTTTGATTCATCAAAGATAACTCTATATCCTTTATCACATAATTGACTAATGCTAAGAAGATTGTGTTTCAAGTTTTCAACCAAACATACATTTTCAATAAGAGTAGAGGATACATTACCGACATTGCCAATGCCAATGATTTTTCCTTTTGAATTATCTCCAAATGATACCTCTCCACCATTTTCGATTTTGGTAAAACTTGAAAACCAAGAATAATTCCCTGTCATGTGTCTTGAACAACCGCTGTCCAAGTACCACTTATTCTTCTTCTTCTTCAAGCCCTGCAGAAAAAGTCTCAAGTTTTAGGTACCCAAACCTTTTTGGGTCCTTGAGAGTTAGCAATGGTTCCTTTTGGAACCCAAACACATTTCACACCATAATGTGCATTTCTCTTTACTGGACATCTATCTTTCATATGACCATCTTGATTACAATAATGACATACAATTTGATTTTTAATAGATGTATTCCTTACAAAATAGTTCTTGTAATATTTTTGTTTCAAATTTGGTTTTGTAACCAATCCCTCCTTTGTCAAATACACACTTTTGTGAATTAAGTAAGTTATCCAACATCTTTTGCCCATTTGTAAATTTTAGCACAATCTCATTTAGATCATTGCTCTTCTTTCTAAGCAATTCATTTTCATTTTTCAAGTCATTCACATGTGATTCTAAATGCTCATGTGATGTGCTAGAATTCTCAAATAGTGCAACTTTATCATGCAATGTTTTATTCTCTAATTCTAGGCAAGTAATCTTTGCACTAAATGATTCATTTTCATTTTTAAGCTCTACCATTTTCTTTTTAAGGCAAACATTCTTTTTACCCATTTTCATCAATTCATCATGCAATTCTTTAAAGGCATTATGTAATTCATCATATGTAGGAAGATCACTTACCTCATCAAGTTCATCACATGATTCTTCTCCAAAGGCCATGAGAGCTAAGTTTGTCATTTCTTGTTGCTCTTCCTCATCACTTGTTTCCTCATCGCTATCATCCCATGTGGCCACCATAGCTTTCTTCTTGAGTTTGTTTAGGAGAGGACATTCCGGTCAGATGTGTCCGTGCTTCTTGCATTCATAGCAAGTGATTGGTTCTTTCTTCTCCTTTTTATTTTTGTAACCTCCGAACTTTCTCTCGCTCATTATTTTTCTTGTAAAATTTTCTGAATCTTCTAGCCAACATTGCCAACTCCTCATCATCCATCTCGCTTTCCTCATCACTCTCACGTTTTGACGCCTTGAGAGCAATGTTTTTCTTCTTTTCCTCATGCCCTTTTTTTCTGCCAAATCCTCTTCATATGAAATGAGAGAGCCAATTAAATCATCAATAGGTAAAACATTTAAATCTTTAGCTTCCTCAATGGCAGTCCTTTTGGTCTCCATTCCTTAGGTAGCGATCTAATGATTTTCTTAACTTTCTCGCTATTAGAAAAAATTTTTCCTAGGGCTCCTAAAGTGTTCACTATGTCCGTGAATCTAGTATACATAGAATATACACTCTCATTTTGTTCCATTTGGAACAATTCATATTGTCGAGTGTACCTACTAATTTTAGACTCTTTTACTTGATTCGTGCCTTCATACACGACTTCAAGTTTGTGCCAAATTTCATTAGCACTTTCACAACTAGACACTCTATGAAACTCTTTCTTATCAAGTGCACAAAATAAGGCATTCATTGCTTTGGAATTTAGAGAAGCTTTTTTTCTTTTCCAATTCATTCCATTCCCGTGAAGGTTTTGGAATATCTTCCCTACTTCGCGTTTTTAGTCAAAAGCATGAAAGGACCATCATTAACGATTTCCCAAATTTCGTAATCTAAAGCTTGCAAGTAAATTCTCATCCTAGTTTTCCAATACGGATAATCGTTTCCATCAAAATATGGTGGTCTAGTGGTGGATTGTCCTTCCCTAAATGTAGAATCATTATGAGTTGCCATTGATCTTTAGCTCTAGATGGTTAAATCTAAATAAGAGCACCTTGCTCTGATACCAAATGAAATACAAGTGTGCAACCCAAGAGGGGGGGTGAATTGGAATTTTAAAACTTATCCTAACAAAACCACACAACAATCCAATCTAAAGCCTTAATAAATTTAAAAGCAATAAGTTCAATCAAAGCACAATAGTAAATAAGTAAAGAGAGAAGAGAAACAAACACACGAAATTTTACGTGGTTCGGCAATCCCCGCCACGTCCACGCCTCCAAGCGATCCAAGCTTGAGGTTTTCACTATCCAAGCCTTCCAAGGCTTAAAATGCTTACAATTGACTTCAAGGTGTCAATGAACCTTTACAACAATGAGATTATATCTCAATCTCTTCACTCAAGTGTTTCCCACACTTATACACTCACAAATTTGATGAGAAAAATAAAGATTACAACAAAACTCTCTTTAAGAGTGGATGAACAAATTTAAGAACAAGGATGATTCAAAATAATAATGATTTGCGAATTGAGAGCTCAAGATATGTTGTATGCCTTTTGTTTGTGCTTGCTAGAGAGCTTGAAAATGAATTGGCTTTGAGTTTTTATAGTTGGAGCTAAAAAACTAGCCGTTATTCACTTTTTACTCATAACCGGATTACCGTTTATGGTATCCGGAATTCCGCTTGCATGTTACCGTTAAGGCAAAAATTTGAATTTTTGAGTATCCGGAATGCCGCTTGTGATATCCGGATTGCCGTTTATGCCCGTAACCTTTTCGCTCAGAACCGGATTTCCGCTTAGCGCAACCGGATTGCCGCTTTTCGTCCGGAGAGTTTCTGCCCCATAACCGGATTGCCGTTTAGCATAACCGGATTGCCGCTTGCTACAGTAACAGTACAGTGCACTATTTGCCAAAATTACAGTTTGACCCCAAAACTTTCCATAACTGCACTATGGCCCAAAAAGTTATAAAAAGTTGTAATTAAGTCCAATTTCAGAATTTCTTAATAATACTATGTGAATCCCAAAACTTTCTGAAATTATGAACAAGCCCAAACTTTGTGAATTTTTAGAATGGCCCATAATATTTAAATATTTTCAAATAAGTCCAAATCCAAATTCAAAAATAATATTTATTAAGCATAAAGATTTGTAAAATTCTTTCACTTTAGTTCACAACTTTGAAGAATAACTTAACTCCATAAAATCATTTTCTTGTTTTAAAAACACAATATATAAAACTTTATTTTTAATTACTCTCAATTTTCTTTAATCAACACATGTGGTTTGTTATCATCAAAATCAATATTTATAGCCATATAGGCTAACAGTTTCATTAAAGATTTTAGCAAAATTTCTAGACCCTTATGCAATTTACTTGCTAAAGATGTACATTTTGTCTTTGATGATTCATGTCGTGTAGCGTTTGAAAAGTTAAAGCAATTGTTGACGCTATCACCCATCATTCAGCCACCAAACCGGAGCTTACCATTCGAACTCATGTGTGATGCATCCGATTATGCAAGAGAGCAGATAGGACAAAGAGTAGATCGAATTCCTCATGTTATTTACTATGCTAGTATGACATTGAACGATGCAGTTGAACTATTCAACTACTGAAAAAGAAATGCTAGCAAAGAGTGTTTGCATTAGAAAAATTTGGTCTTATCTCATTGGTTGTAAAATAATTGTATTCATGAGATCATGCCTTTCAAATATCTTCTCACAAAGAAAGATGCAAAAGCTAGACTAATTCGTTGGTGTTATTCACAGAGTTTGACTTGGAATTCAAAGATAAGAAAGGTTCAAAATGTGTGGTGACCATCTCTCTCGTCTCCACTTTGACATCAACACGTAACCCTTAACATTGAATGAGTCATTTCGGATGAACAATTAATGAGTGTGGAAGTATTACCTTGGTATCTTTGATATAGTTAATTATCTTGTTACTGGTAAACTTCCGAGCATTGGACCAAGCAAGACAGGCCAAATTCTTTGTGGAAATAAAGAATTTTTTTCGGGGATGACCCTATCCATTTAAGTATTGTGCAGATCAAATTATTCGACGATGTGTCCCAGAGAATGAAGTTCATAACATCCTTTCGTTCTGCCATGAACAAGCTTGTGGAGGCCATTTCAGCGCTAAGAAAACAGGGACTAAAGTTCTACAATGTGGTTTCTATTGGCCAACTATATTTCGAGATGCTTACATCTTTTGTTCTTCATGTGATAGGTGTCAACGAATGGGGAGCATTACACGAAGGAACATGATACCACTAAATCCAATTTTAGTGGTTGAGATTTTTGATGTATGGGGTATCGACTTCATGAGACCCTTTCCCCCATCTTTTGGCCATCAATACATATTGGTTGCTGTTGACTACGTTTCGAAATGGGTAGAGGCAATTCCATGCAGAACCAATGATCATAAAGTGGTGATAGGGTTTTTGAAGAGCAACATTGTTTCACGCTTTGGATTCCCTCGAACGATAATCAGTGATGGTGGTACCCACTTTTGCAACAAATCATTCAAAGCACTTTTGACAAAGTACTCCATCACTCATAAAAAGCGACCCCGTATCATCCGCAAACCAGTGGCCAAGTTGAGATCTCCAATCGAGAAATAAAGCACATCTTAGAAAAGACCGTGAGGCCAGACAGAAAAGATTGGTCATTAAGACTTGATGATGCATTATGGGCATATAGAACGGCGTTCAAAACCCCAATTGGGATGTCACCCTACAGGCTAGTGTATGGAAAAGCTTGCCACCTACCTGTGGAACTCGAGCATCGTGCGTACTGGGCCATCAAGAAATTCAATTTTGACATGCGCAAGTGGCTCGGAAAAGACGATTATAGGCTGGCGTAACTTGAAGAAATTCGTAATGATGCATGCGAAAATGCCAAGGTTTACAAGCGAATGAAAGTCTTTCATGATAAGCAGATTATGAGAAAATCTTTCACTCAGTGTCAGAAAGTACTTTTATTCAATTTCGTTTGCACTTATTCCCGTAAGTTACGCTCGATGGTGGCCCCTTCATTGTTCATACTGTTTTTCCACATGGGGCAATTGAAATTAAGGACCCAAAGAACGGTGTCACGTTTAAAGTTAATGGTCAAAGATTAAAGCCATATATAGAGTACCAACCACATGGAGAGGACACCGAAATAAATTTGAGTGACCCACCACATTTGAATTAAGATTTTTTCTGTTTTTTTTCTTTCTTTTTACTATTCTTTTGCTAATTGAAATTATTTGTGCATAAGTGTGTTTGTTTAACCATTGAGCTTTCTTTTATCACTTTTAATCATGAGACAGTTCCTCTTGAACATCCTTAGACGACTTCAACGTGTCCAATCTCATCTCAGAGGCCAGATACGATTTTGTAAAACACATCGTATTTGGAAGCTACAACCACCGGAGTTAATATCCCACGTTGAGGATTTAGAAAGCCAACTCAGAGATATTGAGAGCAGTGTCTACAACATCCAGTTGGAGCTTGAGGTAAATTCCATAAGAGGACGATTGTGATTTTCTTTGTGTGTTTTTGTTTGTTACTCTGTTTGTGTGTTTTAGTTTGTCACCCCGGTTAAGTGGCGGATAACGGTACTCCGTGACAATCAAGTCGGTTACTTCAGTTTCCCTCCTCACAATCTATAAAGCTCGATCCGAACGCATGCGATTTCTCATGAGGAATAACATACCTGCTGATATTCGCTGGTTAATCGAGGCTAAAGTACGCTTGGCAGGTAAGTTGCCTCCTAAATTTATTGCATACATGCCTGGTTGTGGTAAAGGAAATTATGCAAGAAAGCGAAGAGCTCGAAAGATTTCGGTTGCTTGTCATAAGTGTGCCAGAATGATATGCAATAAAAAACGATGTTCTTTAGGAATGGTGTCGATAATGAGAAGATAAGATTCAATTCATTAGGGATGGCTTGAATAAGCGAGTCATTGGATGATATCCTTTTGTCTCTTGAAACGCATCAGTGGATATGCAAGGAGCGATTCTCCGATTATGGCCATCATTCCGAGAAAGAGCATGCACGATACGTCTCGGGAATCGACTATAAACGACTCTGTTTGCCGCCTTTATAAGAAAACTGGATGGGAAGCCTATCCTCGACCCATGAGGGCGTTGAAGCCGCTTTTCGGACGTGAAACCAGAGGAAGATGTGAGCCACAGTCGCAACTACCAGTAAATATCTTTTTTACTTTGTTGTTTTATTTCACTGTTGTTTTACCATTTGCATTATTGTCTTTAGTAATTTTATATTTGTCATTACTTGCTTTTCCTTTTTACTGTTTCCTTTTTGACTCTCAAGCCATGTGCATTACACGTTTAATTGACATAGACATGACACCTCATTCACAGCTGTGACCCACTGCTGCCAAGATCCTTAAATATGATTCTTTTCGTTTACACTCACAAATTGTTTTTTGAGAAGTATCATAATGGCAGCTACTCCCAATAAACAATTCAAGAACATTTGTGTGCTTTCCGGATTTAACTATGGCAAATATAAAGAGTTCTTTGAGGCAGCCATTGATCTTGGTCGATGCATAGCAGAGAGAAAATTACACTTGGTGTACGGCGGAGGTGACCGAGGGTTATCAAAATTGGTCTCGAGAAGTTTTGCTTTTGTCGAGGAAGTCAAGTGTTAGGCATCATAGCACAAACCCTAAAACCTTTAGGTCGCTTGTCTAACTCACCGACGGAGAAGAGTTAGTTGTCTCTGTATGCAAGAAAGAATAACCAAATGCTTAATCATGCGATGCTTTTATTTTCTTACCAGGAGATCTTGCAACTCTAGAGGCACTTATCACTTTAGCATCTTGGGCCCATCTCGCACATTCATCGTAAAACCCATCGGTTTGTTAAATGTCAATAATTTTTATGATGGCTTTATCGCATTTCTTAACCATGTAATAAAAAACTACTTCATTCCTTCTACGGTGAAAAAGCTTTTTATTTGTGCTCACACTGCTAATGAGCTACTTGATCTGTTACAAGCTTATCGACTGAGCGATCCAAGACCTTGGTGTTGGAGTGTACAAATAACGATGGTAACAATAGCAGCAGTAAGAAGTACAAATTAGATTTAAATCTCCGCCTGTAAATATTTTCTTCTGTGTTACACCACCCAGGTGATATCTTCTAAACTCTACTTCTTTCCTTTAAAACATTGAGGACAATGTTTAGTTTTGGTTGGGGGGAGGGGATAGTTGACAATTGTGGAATGTTGGTTAAGTTTTTACTAATTTTTTTGTTGTAGAAACTAACTTAATGCTGCTTGTTTGTGTTGAAGATGGCTGAATATGGAGTGTAGTCACTCTAGAAACGCATCTTCTTAGTAAAAAAAAAAAGGAAAAAAATAATGAAAAAAATTTCTTATTTTTCGTGTGATCTTTCTAACTTTTTGATAAATATGCATTTTCAAATTTTGAGTCGAAGATGGCTAAATATAGAGTGTAGTGCCTCTAGAAACGCATCTTCTTAGTTAAAAAAAAATCATTTTTCTATCATTTTAAGTGTAACATTTTCAATTAGTTTTTCTGCATCATTTTCACATTTCTGCATGCATAATTCCCTTTCATGTTTAGAATAGGTTGGGGGGTACAATGTTGTTTAAAAAAAAAATGGTGTGATTTTGTTTTTATTTTTGGATGACATGATGATTTTCGAATTTTAGTATTTGTATTATCTTTGGTCTTGAGTAATGTTACACTATGTTTGCTACTCTACATGTTGATGTCGGAGATAAATATGAGTTGCTTGAAAGAATTGACATGTCATAATAAATACCAAGTGAGCTTTTGAGCCTATTATTATTCTTGGAGAGTAACCTTTTTTGCCCATTCTTCATACGGCTTAGCAGTATTATTATTTTATACATGATCTTTAGATTTCCTTGGAGTCAACCCTTTTTTTTTTAAAAAAAAAAAAGTAAAAAAAAAAATGCGTTGCTACATCTAAAGGTCCATTTAACTAGTAGATATGGAGGAGTATCTAGAGCCCTAAAAGATGATGGAAAGGCCGTCTTTGACCCGTTTGAGCCTTTCTAGCCATCCCTTATGTCAAATATCCATAGTTAGCCCTTTTGTGCCTTTTATTAAAAAAAAAACTTTTCTTTATCAACTTATTGTCTTCACCCACTCCAATTTGGAGTATTACCCGATATCTTACAAGTTCCATCACCTATTCATGTTTGAGAAAAATATAAATAATTGTTTTGTTTAGTAAAGTTGTGCAATACCGAAAAAAAAAAAAAAAGCAAAAAAAAAAAAAAAAAAAAAAAAGAAAAAAATTCTCTAAAAAAAAAAAAGAAAAAAAAGAGAGAGAGATATAATACAATAATAAATAAGTTAAATGCATTTTTTTTAGTTTCCAAAAGATATTATTTTTCTCAAACATATATTTTGTTTTCTCTATTTTCCTTTCTTTGTTAGCCATGTCCCTAGCCTACGTTATATCCTAATAAAAGTCCTTCTTGATTTTAGGGAACTATAGTCTGAAGTAGAAGCTAGTTATATGGGCTATAAAGATGTAGTAATGCATAAAAAAAAATTAAAAAAAAAATACATTGGGTTGACTAATATTCTGTTTGACTTGAGATCGTGTTATTTCTAAGCCATGGGCATATTTCCTTCATCTTGGTGAGAGTGTGTGATATTATTTCTTTACTATCTTCACTCCATTTATCATTCATTGAAGTGACAATTTTTATTGGGTTTAATTTTCTTGTGAGAGTGCCACTATTACCGGTGAGAATTTTGGGGTTGGACATGTCATTTTTGAAAGTAGCTGTATTTACTTGGTTGATTCATGTGGATGGTTGATGTGGGTGTGATTTTTTTTAGACTGGAGATAATGCTTATACTTTTATTTGATTGCTATCATTAGTCTGATTGAATAAACAAGTTTGTTTAAAAAAAAAAAAAATTTGGGTTTGAATTTTATTTTCGCTTTATTTGCTAGGGACTAGCAATAAGCTGGTTGGGGGGTGTGTTGAGTGTTAGAAAGTGTATATTTATAAAGGAGAAATTCATCATTTTACACTTTAAATCTCACTAACATCACACGTACGGCACTATTCACATGTACATGTAGTGCATCGTTCATGGATATCGCTCACTTACACTGCTCGCATTCATCGTTTCAAACCGTGTGCAAACCGTGTTACTGTTCAAACCGCGTGGTCAAACCGTGTTACTGTTCATTGATGACGTGGCGCAATCCTGTGCATCCAAACTATTTTTAATCCGATGACCATGATTCACTCAATGTATCTATAAAAAAGGGGCTTCCCCCCCCTAATTTGACACCCCTGAATCCATTTTTGAGCTTAGTTTTCTGTAATTCTTTCTCCATCTTGTATTTTCTACGTATTTTAATAAATTCTCATTTTACCCTTAGTTCAATTATGAGTAGCTAATTTTCTTTTAAGCTTGGGTTGAAGTTGAAGTCTCAACATGTGTCATGGGCTTTATTTGGTAAATTTATTTTCTCTTCCCCTCTAATTTCTGTGGAGGTTTTGACTTTTCGTCGACAAATAATAATAATCTTGTTTAGTTACCGCCCTGGTTTTACCGGCACCCTAGTATAAGGTTATTATTATTTGGCACGATAAGCCCTTGACAACATATTGATTAGAGCGTGGTTCATGAGGTGTGGATTCCCCCCTCATGATTTAATTGGTATTAATAAGGATTATTTAGCCCATGGTGCATGTTGATACGGATCCAGGTACCCAAGTGCTTTATCTCAATAGTTTCCAATTTAATTATTTCTGCCAATCCAATTTAAATTCCAGCATAATTTAAATCACTTCCACACAAATCCAACCACCCATTTACATAATTAATTCTACACACAATTAAAATCCACCTCCTCGTGGGATCGACACTCAACACCGTTAATCTATTCTACAATAGATTCGTGCGCTTGCGAGTTCAACAAAATTTACACAACATATGCCGCCAAGAAAAGCCTGTGGGCATGGCCTTCATAAAGCAAGTTACCACCAAGATAATGTTCCTAGAAATAAAGCCCTGGGTAACATGGTAGCCAAGATTGATATGTTAGCTGCACAAATGGTAAAGTTACTCCCCGAACGTCATCATACACTGGAACGTGAAGACAAGTTAAGTGAAAGTTTCGCTAACCCATTCTTCGGGCATCGGCATAGAACTGAGTCTACTGATAACAAAAGATGGGAATCTAAATTGAGGATTGACATTCTTGAATTCAAGGGAAATGGTCGACTAGAAGAATTATTAGATTGGATTAATGCCATTGAGGAAATTTTTGAATACAAGGAAGTTCCTGAAAATAAACAAGTTTCGCTTACTGCAACTTGATTTCATGGAAGAGCATCAGCTTGGTGGCAACAAACAAAGCTTACACGGATAAGGCAAGGTAAAAAGAATATTAATTCCTGGGAAAAGCTAAAAAAGCACTTACGTGGAGCATTCTTACCTCACAATTACACCAAGCTGTTATACCAACAGTTACAGAATTTGAGGCAAAGTAGTCGATTAGTAGATGATTATACCACAGAATTTTATTGGCTGGTAGGGCGAAATGACTTGACAGAGACAAAAGAACAATAAGTTTCTCGCTATATTGGAGGCCTACGATCCCAACTTCAAGACTAGTTGAATTTACTTGATCCATACTCTTGTCTCTGGAGCACACCAATAGGCTTTGCAGTTGGAGAAACAATTTAATTGACGTACTAGTGACTTATTCATGATAATTCAAACCCGACTTCCCAATTTCGCAATCTCACTCTTCCAAATTCTCCAAATAAAACTAGTAAACCTAATCAAATAGGTCAGCAAAAAACCCAAACCTAGGTTCGAGATTATGCTATTTTAATTGTGGAGAAAGTGGGCATCAAGTGACAGAAGAAAGTGAAGACTACCAAGAGGAAGAAACAGAAGAGTTCGCTGAAAAGGTAACTTTTGATAGTAGTGGTAGCACATAATCCGTTGAAGAACATGGTAATAGTGAATCAATGTTGATCGTAAATCACACATTCTTCACTCTTAAAGGTCAAGAATAAGACAAGTGGTTATGATAAAATATTTTTCATATTATTGCATAATTAGGGGAAAAGTATGTCATATGATCGTAGACTCGGGCAGTTGCGAGAACGTTATTTTAGAAGAAGCTGTAACGAAGCTAAATTTTAAACTCGATACAAGCTCACATGGTTGAAGAAAAGAAATCAAGTACCAATATCAAAATGCTGCTTAGTTTCCTTATACATTAAATCAATCTATAAAGACAAAATTTGGTGTGATATTGTGCCTATAGATGCTTTTCATCTATTATTGGGTTGACCTTGGCAATATGATTGAAACGTAGCACATTATGGAAAAAGAAATACCTACAGCTTTATGTTTAACAAGACTATAATCGTTCTCCTTCCTAACAAAGAGCTCACTTTAAAATAAGGCTTGAGTGATTATTTGTTAGGTAATAAGCAATTTATAAATGTTGTAGCAAAGACAAAAAGGGTTTATATTTTATTAGGAAAAGAGAGCCATAATAATTTGAAGATTCCTGAAGTTGTGACGTCTATACTGGAGGAATTTCGAGATTTTTTCCCTAATGAGCTACCTCTTAAGGACATACAACACTAAATGGATTTGGTTCCTAGTTCAACTTTACCAAATCGACCTCATTATTATATGAGTCCTACGGAACATAAGGAATTAAGGCATCAAGTGTAAGAGTTAGTAAAAAAAGGATTTATTCATAAATGTCTCAGCCCCTGTGTGGCCCCTGGTTTATTAACTCTAAAGAAAGATGGGTCTTGGAGAATGAGTGTGGACAATCGAGCTATCAATAAAATTACAAATCGATATCGTTTTCCAATCCCTCAATTAGATGACTTGTCAGATCAGCTTAGTGGAGCAGCAGTTTCTACCAGACTTAATTTGAAAAGTTGCTACCATCAGATTCGAATACAACCTGGAGAACTCGCAAAGGGTTAAACGATTGGTTGGTAATACCATTTGGCTTATCTAATGCTCCGAGTGCTTTCATGTGAGTTATAAATCAAGTTCTTCGCCCTTTCACTAGAAAGTTTGTGGTTGTTTACTTCGATGATATACTTATATATAACGCTTTATAACATTTGAGAAAAGTGCTTTCAGCCTTAAGGCAACAATTTTATACACAATAGTAAACAAGTGTATTTTCTTAATAGAGAAAGTATTATTTTTAAGATATATGGTGTCGAAGGATGGTATGTCCATTAATCAATCGAAAGTGGATGCAAAATTGCATCTTCATTGATTTCTTTTCCCCTTTCATCATACTGTGAATCAAAGCATACAAAACAAAATGTACAAAATCCCTAAATGCACCACGCCGCCGACATACCCAAAACCTCTTCGTCACTGTTGTCACTCCTTTCGACTGGCCACTACCATTATCTCCCATGCAACAAGATCCGGTCACTTTTGCTGCCGCCGTCTCCCAACATCTCATGAGCACCAAAGTTACAAATCCATTGCCGTGACTTACCAATTTGTGCCGTCACCGGTAGCTCATCTGCCCTTCGTCCCGGTAATGCCCCCTCCTATCCTCTAATTGCCTTTCATAATCTTATGTTTCTTGTTTTTGCTTTTTTGTTTTTTGCGTTGCAGATTTTAGCTTTGTTCTTAATATCTTGAAAAAAGATGCATTATCTTTATTGTTTTCTATTTTTGTGTGCTTTGACTGTTATAGATTTCCAGTTGTTTTTAGTCATGGAAATTTTGTTGTTGTAATTTTTAAGTTGACAGTTTATTTAGGGAATAAATGGAGGGATATTATCATTTTACCACCAAAGTTATTCTGATATATCATGTCAGTACCATGCTTTGCTAAAAAGTACATTTTACCACTAAACGTTTGCGTTGTTATCAATTTACCACATTTTCGTTAAAAAAAAGTTAATGTTTAACATAAAATAAGTTAAAAGTCAATTTTACCCTAGGAGAATAAAAGATAATTTTATCCTTTGAAAAGAAAGAAGTAATGAACAAAAATAAGATTTAGAAAACAACTAAAAATTGTAATTAATAAAAAATAATGAATAATATGCAGAATTACAATAAATGGCAAAGAGAACAATTAATAAAAAAATTTATGTTTC
This sequence comes from Atalantia buxifolia, assembly GCA_030444775.1. NCBI lineage: Eukaryota > Viridiplantae > Streptophyta > Magnoliopsida > Sapindales > Rutaceae > Atalantia > Atalantia buxifolia. The sequence goes on from CM059838.1 coordinate 26,957,033, forward strand.
AAAATTAATATTATAACCTACGAAATTCAAGTATTAATCATCACTAAAAATAATAACAATTTATAATAACAATAACAATTAATAAGATTTAGAAAACAATTGAAAATTATAATTAATAAAAATAATAAAAAATATGCGAAATTACAACAAAAAAAATCCTGCTTCAAAATTAATATTATAAGCTATGAAATTCAAATATTAATCACAACTAAAAACAATAACAATTTAATTAAGAAAAAAATTAATGAGAGAGGGGCTGATTTTAGGGTTATCAATTTTCTAATTCTCTAATTATTTCCATTGAATTTTTTTCTTTGTTTGATTGTTTATTTTACACTTGCAATGCAGTGTTTTGGTTTCAATAGGAAACGTCTTTGATATCCTTATGACATCAGCAAAACATCAGTAAATTTTTAACTTTTTTAACGGAAGGGTGGTAAGTTGATAACGGCACAAATGTTTGGTGGTAAAATGTATTTTTTAGCAAACCGTGATACTGACATGATATGTTAGAATAACTTTAATGGTAAAATGATAATATCCCTTTGTAATATGATTTAGGTTTTAGATTATTTTGAGTTTTGTGGGCATATTTTAATAGGAAATTTTTCACCTTTAAGATTTAAGAAATTAAAAAAAAGTGTTCATAATTTTCTAGCTAGTGTTAGAAAGAGGAGCTCATTCCTCTGCTAAGTTCTAGCTTCTATGCAAAGTGCAAACATTCTTGGTTCGTGAAAATTTCTAATTTACACTGTAATGGATTGTAGCACGCACCAAATAGATGTCGTTTTGCTCTAATTTACACTAGGTTACACTCTCAATTTTTATTTCAAACCCTCAAATTATGATACATGAAAATTTATAAGACAGTACTAGAAAAATTTTAGGTTACAATGAAAATTAAGGACGTTATACCAGATATGCTTAAAAGGGAATTATGTCAAAGATTTGATAGTGTAACTTTAGATGAGTGATGTAGATATAGCAAATGTTGCCTACAACATTTTTATGCTTTGAACATAAAAAAAAAAAGCATGTCTTCCTCTACCCACCACTAAGGCTCCTTTCATTTCCAATGAAACTGCTTTATAATCCGAAACAGATTGTTTGCATATTGAAGGAAAATCAAACTTTAAAACATTTAGAGAGGTAGAAAGAGATACTTAAACTTGTAGAGAATGACATATGCAGATGCCTTCTTATTAGTTACTCACAATCTACCATCAAATGTCATTGCTCCAAAACTAAGAAAAATCTCCATGTTTGTTTTATTTTCTATTTTTTTCATTTCCTTTTGAAAGCCATTATTAGCTTATAAAATTGTCATAAGTTTCAACACAAAAGCGTACAAATGTAGTGGATTAGTTGAGGTTGGGATTTTTAAATGAGGACCACAAAGACTCATGCAAACAATCAACTAGCAAATTGAAAATTGTAGATTTTGATGAGAGACTCTTTTATTGGACTCGGCTACAATCTTTTACTTAGCCTACTCTAATTTACTCACATGTTTGGTTACTAGACTTTGAAATTATTCCCAATAGCTTTTTATTGAAAAGTTGATTATGAACTATGAAATTTCCTTTTTCAAGTGGAACTATCAATCGAATGATTAATTGTTTTTATTTATTGCATATTGCTACTATTTTAAGGCTTTGATATGTGTGTGGTCCACTAATTATTAATGTTATTATCATTGTTTACAAATTAATATGTGCACTGAATAAATTATTGTACTTTATTGTAATTCATTAATTTATAGGGGCTTAACGTGTGTAATTTCTAATGCTATGGGTGTCAATGTGCAAGTGCACACAACAAGTAATAGACTGATGAGTATTTAGATTGTCTCCATAGAGATTCATGTTATCAGATTTGCTACAACAATCTTAACAGTGCAGTTTTGTTCTAAATTAAAATAAAATAATTTTATGAAACTAATAACTAATTAAAATAAAAATGTAATAAATAAAAAAAAAATAAATAAATAAGTGTTGTGCAAATTTTGTTGAACTCGCAAGCGCACGAATCTATTGTAGAATAGATCAATGGTGTTGAGTGTCGATCCCACGAGGAGGTGGATTTTAATTGTGTGTAGAATTAATTTTGTAAATGGGTGATTGGATTTGTAGAGAAATTGATTTAAATGATGCTAGAATTTAAATTGGAATAGCGGAATTAAATTGAAATGGAAACTATTGAGATAAAGCACTTGGGTATCTGGATCCGTATCAACATGCATCATGGGCTAAATAATCCTTATTAATACCAATTAAATCATGAGGGGGATCCACACCTCATGAACCACGCCTAATCAATATGGTGTCAGGGCTTATCGTGCCAAATAATAATAACCTTATACTAGGGTGCCTTAGAGAAACCAGTACAGTGTAACTAGACAAGATTATTATTATTTGTCGATTTAAAAGTCAAAACCTCCACAGAAATTAGAGGGGAAGAGAAAATAAATTTACCAAATAAAGCCCATGACACATGTTGAGACTTCACCTTCAACCCAAGCTTGAAAGAAAATTAGCTACTCATTATTGAACTAGGGGTAAAATGGGAATTTTATTAAAATACGTAGAAAATACAAGATGGAGAGAGAATTACAGAAAACTAAGCTCAAAAATGGATTCAGGGGTGTCAAATTAGGGGGGGAGGCCCCTTTTTTATAGATACATTGAGTGAATCATGGCCATCGGATTAAAAATAGTTTGGATGCACAGGATTGCGCCACGTCATCAGTGAACAGTAACACGGTTTGACCACGGGTTTGACCACGCGGTTTGAATAGTAACACGGTTTGACCACGGGTTTGACCACGCGGTTTGAACAGTGTCGTGAACAGTATCCATGAACAGTACCGTACATGTGAATAGTGCCGTACGTGTGAACAGTGCCATTTTTCCTTTTATGCTCCTCTTAAGGTTTTCGACTGTCCTGAGTTCAAAAGTGACGCCCGTTTTGCTATCCGAAATCTCGTTTATTGTGAAATGACCATGATGCCCCTAAAATACATAAAATACTTAATTAAAACAAAATACACATAATTAAATAACAAGAGACTTAAGTAAATAAAATTAGAGATGTTAGTGAGATTTGAAGTGTAAAATGACGAGTTTCTCCTTTATAAATATACACTTTCTAACACTCAACACACCCCCCAACCAGCTTATTGCTAGTCTCTAGCAAATAAAGCGAAAATAAAATTCAAAACCCTTTTTTTTTTTTTTTTTTTTTTTTTAAACAAACTTGTTTATTCAATCAGACTAATGATAGTAATCAAATAAAAGTATAAGCATTATCTCCAGTCTAAAGAAACATCACACCCACATCAACCATCCACATGAATCAACCAAGTAGATTTTGTCACAGCTACTTTCAAAAATGACATGTCAAACCCCAAAATCTCACCGGTAATAGTGACACTCTCACAAGGAAATTAAACCCAATAAAAATTGTCACTTCAATGAATGATAAATTGAGTGAAGATAATAAAGAAATAATATCACACACTCTCACCAAGATGAAAAGAATATGCCCACAACTTAGAAATAACACGATCTCAAGTCAAACAAAATGCTAGTCAACCCAATTTATTTACTTATTTTTTTTTCTTCTCTTTCTTTTTTTTTTTTAATTATGCATTACTACATCTTTTGGCCCATATAACTAGCTTCTACTTCAGACTATAGTTCCCTAAAATCAAGAAGGACTTTTATTAGGATGTAACGTAGGCTAGGGACATGGCTAACAAAGAAAGGAAAATAGAGGAAACAAAATATATGTTTGAGAAAAATAATATCTTTTGGAAACTAAAAAGTAAGTGCATTTTACTTATTTATTATTGTATTATATATCTCTCTCTTTTTTTTTTCTTTTTTCTTTTTTTTTTTTTAGAGAAAATTTTTTTTCTTTTTCTTTTTTCTTCTTTTTTTTTCTCTTTTTTTTCGGTATTGCACAACTTTACTAAACAAAACAATTATTTATATTTTTCTCAAACATGAATAGGTGATGGAACTTGTAAGATATCGGGTAATACTCCAAATTGGAGTGGGTAAAGACAATAAGTTGACAAAAAAAAGTTTTTTTTTTTTTTTTTTTTTAAAAAAAGGCTCAAAAGGGCTAACTATGGATTTTTCACATAAGGGATGGCTAGAAAGGCTCAAACGGGTCAAAGACGGCCTTTCCATCATCTTTTAGGGCTCTAGATACTCCTTCATATTTACTAGCGAAATGGACCTTTAGATGTAGCAACGCATTTTTTTTTTTTTTTAACTTTTTTTTTTAAAGGGTTGACTCCAAGGAAATCTAAAGATCATGTATAAAATAATAATACTGCTAAGCTGTATGAAGAATGGGCAAAAAGGGTTACTCTCCAAGAAAAATAATAGGCTCAAAAGCTCACTTGGTATTCATTATGACATGTCAATTCTTTCAAGCAACTCATATTTATCTCCGACATCAACATGTAGAGTAGCAAACATAGTGTAACATCACTCAAGACCAAAGATAATACAAATACTAAAATTCGAAAATCATCATGTCATCCAAAAACAAAATCACACTATTTTTTTTTTTTTTTTTTAAACAACATTCTACCCCCCAACCTATTCTAAACATGAAAGGGAAGTATGCATGCAGAAATGTGAAAATGATGCAGAAAAACTAATTGAAAATGTTACACTTAAAATGATAGAAAAATGATTTTTTTTTTGTTTTTAACTAAGAAGATGCGTTTCTAGAGGCACTACACTCTATATTCAGCCATCTTCGACTCAAAATTTGAAAATGCATATTTATGAAGGAGAAGTCAAAAAGTTAGAAAGATCACACGAAAAATAAGAAATTTTTTTTTCATTATTTTTTTTTTTTTTTTTTTTTTAATCGAGAAGATGCGTTTTAGAGTAACTACACTCCATATTCAGCCATCTTCAACACAAACAAGTTAACAACAAAGTTAGTTTCTACAACAAAAAATTAGTAAAAACTTAACCAACATTCCACAATTGTCAACTATCCCCTCCCCCCAACCAGAATGAAACATTGTCCTCAATGTTTTAAAGGAAAGAAGTAGAGTTTTAAGACATCACCGGGTGGTGCAACACGTAATAAAATATTTACAAAGTGAGATTTAAATCTAATTTGTACTTCTTATCGCCGCTATTGTTACCATCGTTATTTGTACACTCCAACACCAAGGTCTTGGGATCTCGGCTCGGGTCGATAAGCTTGAATGAGATCAAGTAGCTCATTAGCAAAGTGTGAGCACAAATAAAAAGCTTTTTCACCGTAGAGGAATGAAGTAGTTTTTATTGCATGGTTAAGAAATGCGATAAAGCCATCATAAAAATTATTGACATTTAACAAACCGATGGGTTTCTGATGAATGTGCAGATGGGCCCAAGATGCTAAAGTGATAAGTGCCTCTAGAGTTGCAAGATCTCCGGTAAGAAAATAAAAGCATCAAGATGATTAAGCATTGCAGCTTATTCTTTCTTGCATACCCGAGACAACTAACTCTTCTCCAATCGGTGAGTTAGACAAGCAAGCCCAAAGGTTTTAGGGTTTGTGGTATGATGCCTAACACTTGACTTCCTCTGACAAAAGCAGTTTCTGAGACCAATTTTGATAACCCTCGGTCACCTCCGCCGTATACTAAGTGTAATTTTTCTCGCATGATCGACCAAGATCAATGGCCGCCTCAAAGAACTCTTTATATTTGCCATAGTTAAATCCGAAAGCACACAAATGTTCTTGAATTGTTTATGGGAGTAGCTGCCATTATGATACTTCTCAAAAATAATTTGTGAGTGTAAACGAAAAGAATCATATTTAAGGATCTTGGCGCAGATTGGGTCACAACTGTTGTGGAATGAGGTGTCATGTCTATGTCAATTAATCGTAATGCACATGGCTTGAGAGTCAAAAAGGAAACAAGAAAAGGAAAAGCAAGTAATGACAAATATAAAATTATTAAAGACAATAATGCAAATGGTAAAACAACAAGAAAGTAAAAGGATATTTACAGGTGTAGTTGCGATCGTGGCTCACATCTTCCTCCGGTTTTACGTCCGTAAACGGCTTCAACGCCTCTATGGGTCGAGGATAGGCTTCCCATCCAGTTTTCTTATAAACGGCAAAATGGTCGTTTATAGTCGATTCCCGAGATCAGATCGTGCATGCTCTTTTCTCGAATGATGGCCATAATCGAGAATCGCTCCTTGCACATATCCACCGGGATGCGTTTCAAGAGACAAAAGGATATCATCCAATGACTCCTTATTCAAGCCATCCCTAATGAATTGAATCTTATCTTCTCTCGTTATCGACACCATTCCTAAAGAACATCGCTTTTTATTGCATAACATTCGCACACTTATGACAAGCAACCGAAATTTTTCGAGCTCTTCGCTTTCTTGCGTAATTTCCTTTACCACAACCAGGCATGTATGCAATAAATTTGTGAGGTAACTCACCCGCAAGCGTATTTTGGCCTCTATTAACCAAATGGATATCGCAGGTATGTTATTCCTCATGAGCAATCGCATGCTCGACCGAGCTTTATAGATTGTAAGGAGGGCATTCGAGGAAGTGAAGGGAATCGACTATGAAGCTTTGCTAAGATCTCGTTTCTATCCATACCTTCGCCTCGTAAGATCAAGAATTATGGGAAAATCAAGTAACCGACTTGATTGTCACGGAGTACCGTTATCCGCCACTTAACCGGGATGACAAACTAAAACAAAAACTAAAACACACAAACGAAGTAACAAATAAAAACACAAAGAAAATCACAATCGCCCTCTTATAGAATTTACCTCAAGCTCCAATCGGATGTTGTAGACATCGCTTTCAATGTCTCTGAGTTGGCTTTCTAAATCCTCAACGTGGGATATTAACTCCGGTGGTTGTAGCTTCCAAATACGATGTGTTTTACAAAATCGTATCTGGCCTCTGAGATGAGATCGACACGTTGAAGTCGTCTAAGGATGTTCAAGAGGAACTGTCTCATGATTAAAAGTGATAAAAAAAAAACTCAATGGTTAAACAAACACACTTATGCACAAATGATTTCAATTAGCAGAAGAAAATAAATAAATAAATAAATCACCGAAAAGAAAAATCTTAATTCAAATGTGGTGGGTCACTCAAGTTTATTTCGGTGTCCTCTCCATGTGGTTGGTACTCTAGATATGGCTTTAATCTTTGACCATTAACTTTAAACGTGACACCATTTTTTGGGTCCTTAATTTCAATTGCCCCATGTGGAAAAACAGTATGCACAATGAAGGGGCCAGACCATCGAGAACGTAGCTTACCTGGGAATAAGTGCAAGCGAGAATTGAATAAAAGTACTTTCTGACCTGGAGTGAAAGATTTTCTCATAATCTGCTTATCATGAAAGACTTTCATTCACGCTTGTAAACCTTGGCATTTTCGTATGCATCATTACGAATTTCTTCAAGTTCTCACACTGTAATCGCTTTTCCGAGCAGCTTGCCGCATGTCAAAATTGAATTTCTTGATGGCCCAAAGACGCACGATGCTCGAGTTCCACAGGTAGGTGGCAAGCTTTTCCATACACTAGCCTCGTAGGGTGACATCCCATTGGGGTTTTGAACGCCGCTCTATATGCCCATAATGCATCATCAAGTCTTAATGACCAATCTTTTCTCGTCGGCCTCACGGTCTTTTCTAAGATGTGCTTTATTTCTCGATCGAGATCTCAACTTGGCCACTAGTTTCATGGATGATACGGAGTCGCCACTTTATGAGTGATGGAGTACTTTGTCAAAAGTGCTTTGAATGATTTATTGCAAAAGTGGGTACCACCATCACCGATTATTGCTCGAGGGAATCCAAAGCGTGAAACAACGTTGCTCTTCAAAACCCTATCACCACTTTATGATCATTGGTTCTCGCATGGAATTGCCTCTACCCATTTCAAACGTAGTCAACAAAGAACCAATATATATTGATGGCCAAAAGATGGGGAAAGGGTCCCATGAAGTCGATACCCCATACATCAAAAATCTCAACCACTAAAATTGGATTTAGTGGCATCATGTTCCTTCGTAATGCTCCCCATTCGTTGACACCTATCACATGAAGAACAAAAGGTGTAAGCATCTCGAAATATAGTTGGCCAATAGAAACCACATTGTAGAACTTTAGTCCCTCGTTTTCTTAGCGCTGAAATGGCCTCCACAAGCTTGTTCATGGCGTAACGAAAGGATGTTATGAACTTCATTCTCTGGGACACATCGTCAATAATTTGATCTCGCACAATACTTAAACAGATAGTGGTCATCCGTAAAAATTCTTTATTTCCGCAAAGAATTTGGCCCCTGTCTTGCTTGGTCCAATGCTCGAAGTTTACCCGTAACAAGATAATTAACTATATCAAAGATACCAAGGTAATACTTCCACACTCATTAATTGTTCATCCGGAAATGACTCATTCAATGTTAAGTGGTTCGTGATTGTGTCAAAGTGGAGACGAGAGAGATGGTCACCACAACATTTTCGTAACCTTTCTTATCTTTGAATTCCAAGTCAAACTCCCGCAAAAGTAACACCCAACGAATTAGTCTAGCTTTTGCATCTTTCTTTTGTGAGAAGATATTTCAGAGCAAAGATGATCTCGTGAATACAATTATTTTACAACCAATGAGATAAGATCGAAATTTTTCTAATGCAAACACTACTGCTAGCATTTCTTTTTCAAGAGTTGAATAGTTCAACTGCATCGTTTAATGTCATACTAGCATAGTAAATAACATGAGGAATTGATCTACTCTTTGTCCTAATATTGCTCCTACTGCATAATCAGATGCATCACACATGAGTTCGAATGGTAAGGTCCAGTTTGGTGGCTGAATGATGGGTGATGACGTCAACAATTGCTTTAACTTTTCAAACGCTACACGACATGAATCATCAAAGACAAATGTACATCCTTAGCAAGTAAATTGCATAAGTGGTCTAGAAATTTTGCTAAAATCCTTAATGAAACGTCTATAAAAACCAAAGATGCCCAAGGAAAGATCTTACTTCTGATCGCTTTAAAGGTGGAGGAAGATTAGAAATGAGATCCACCTTGGCTTTGTCAACCTCAATACCTTTGCATGAAATGATGTGACCGAGAACAATACCTTGATTTACCATAAAATGGCACTTCTCCCAATTTAAGACCAAATTCTTTCTATACATCTCTCGCAAAACTTGTGTTAGATGATGTAAATATTGATCAAATGAATCTCCAAAAATAGAAAAATCATCCATAAAGACCTCAAGAAACCGCTCAACCATATCAGAAAAAATGCTTAACATACAACGTTGAAATGTAGCAGTGCATTACATAATCCAAATGGCATCCTCCTATATGCAAAAGTGCCAAAAGGGCAAGTGAAAGTGGTTTTTCTTGATCTTTTTTGCATGGGAATCTGATTGTATCCCGAATAGCCATCTAGAAAGCAATAAAATTCATGGCCTGCTAGTCTATCAAGCATTTGATCAATAAATGGTAAAGGAAAATGGTCTTTACGTGTGACAGAATTCAATTTTCTATAATCAATGCATACACGCCATCCTGTAGTTACTCTAGTGGGTATCAATTCATTATCAGCATTGGTAACTACTGTGACTCCTGACTTTTTGGGGACAACTTGCACAGGACTGACCCATGAACTATCAGAGATTGGGTAAATGATACCTGCATCTAATAGCTTAAGGACTGTTCTAACAACTTCTTTCATATTAGGATTTAACCGACGTTGCATTTCCCTAGTAGATTTAGCATTTTCATCAAGGTGAATGTAATGCATGCGTCACTTTGGGTTTATACCTTTTATGTCTGCTATGGTCCATCCTAATGCTCCTTTGTGCTCTTTTAAAACATCCAACAACTTACCTTTTTGCTCGTCATTTAGGGATGATGAGATGATTACCGGTAGAGTGCTTTCTTCTCCCAAGAATGCATATTCCAAAGTGTTGGGTAATGGTTTGAGCTCGAGTTTCGGTGGTGACTCTGATGATGGGATGATTTTCTTCTCTGATGGTGCAAGTTGTTCAACTCTTGACTTCCATTTATTCATGTCCATGGATGGCGCTGAGTCAAGTAGAGCGTTGACCTCATCGACTGATCTGTCAACATCAAAATCCAAACCAAAGTGAGTTAAACATGTTTGTAAAGGGTCATCACTAAGGTTTGAAATAAAAGTATCATCAATTAATGCTTCAATTAAATCCACATCCACAATTCCATCATCTGCATTGTGAGGTTGTTTGGCAATGTTGAAGATGTTGAGTTCCATGGTCATATTGCCAAAAGACAACTGCATGTTTCACCCCTGCATTGAATGTGAGCATCGGCAGTTGCCAAGAATGGTCGGCCTAGGATAATGGGGATGTGCTTCCTTGAATCCTGTATTGGTTGAGTGTCAATTACAATGAAATCAACAGGAAAATAAAACTTGTCTACCTGGATAAGCACGTCCTCCACAATACCACGAGGGATTTTCGTGGACCGATCTCGCAAGTCAGTAACACCACCGAGTGGGTGTAATTCTCCCAATCCAAGTTTCACAAATACTGAGTAAGGCAAAAGATTAACACTAGCTCCTAAATCCAACAAAGCATTCTCAATTGTGTGGTTCCCTATACTACATGAAATAAATGGGAGCCGGGTCTTTACACTTTAGAGGAATTTTGTGTTGGAGTATAGAACTAACGTTTTCGATTAAAAATGCCTTTTCTCGAACATGAATGTTTCTCTTTTTAGTGCAAAGGTCTTTAAGAAACTTGGCATAAGATGGAACTTGCTTTATTGCATCAAGTAAAGGGATGTTAACACTTACCTGTTTGAAGACTTCAAGAATCTCACCTGTGGATTTTCCCTTCTTTCCTTTAGCTAACCTTTGAGGAAATGGAGCTTTAGGAACGTATTCCCGTGGGTTGGTTTCTTCTTTCTCCTCTGGTGGTGAGTCTTCAACATTCACAGGTACAATTTGATTTTCTTTGGTCGCTGGCATCTCCACTTTGTTGTCGACCTCTTTCCCTTTTCGCAAGGTCATGACGGCTTTGACCTCTCCATGCTGTTGTGGCGAACTGGTACTTGCTTCATGTACTCCTTTAGGATTAGGCACTGGTTGACTTGGAAATTTGCCTTTCTCAACAGTCATTGCCAAAGTCTGAACTGAAGAAGCAAGTTGTCCCACCATCTTCTCGAGGCTTGAAACTGATTGGGCTTGTGAGTTGAAGCCTGCTCTCATCTCATTTCGTAGTCCATCAATGGTGCGGTTCTGTTGCTCGATCATGGAGTTAGTAACATTCTTGACATTCTGGAAGGCATCCTCCCATTGTCTGGGTTGAGAGTAGTTTTGGTTCTGATTGTATGGTCTAAATGGTGGTTGAGAGGCTTGAGGAACTTGAGGAATTGGTTGCATTGGTGGAGCCGAGAGCCGGGTCCATTCTGGTTGGAATCCTTGAGACCATGAAAAATGGGGTGGTCTCTCCATCCAGGATTATATGTGTTGGAGTATGGGTTGTAATTTGATGGCTTCCTCATGACACCGATGGCATTGGCTTGATCTGAATACGACTCATGGTCATGTGGCTCTGTTGATTTAGCAGTCGTCAAAGATGCTATTTGTCGAGAAAGACCTTCAATTATCTCTTTGACTTCTTTGATTCCTGAATCAGACTCGCCAATGTGAACCTTATTCACTCCTTTAATTCTTCTAGTATTCCTGAGAGATCGACTCATTGTTGGGAATTATCTCGCTTGTCATTTGGAAGAAATCCCAAATCTCTGATGCACTTTTTGACATTAGCTCTCCTCCACTTGTTGCCATTAGCCATTCTTGCACATTTGGCAATAATCCCTCCAAGAAGTATTGGCATTGGTGCCATTTCTGCACTCCATGATGTGGACACTTCAAAAGTAGCCCATTGAATCGCTCCCACGCTTCAAAACGCTCGTCTTCTCTCGGGTGAATTTCGAGATTTCCTGCGAATAGCATTGGTTTTATGAATCGGGAAATATTTATTTAAAAATTTCGTTACCATTTGTTCCCATGTTGTAATGCTATTAGCAGCAATGTATTGAACCATGAACGAGCTCTATCCTTTAAAGAAAATGGGAATAGTCTAAGTTTAACATCATCTTAAAAAATTCTCATATTTAAAGGTTTGACAAATTGTATGAAAATCATTCAGATGATTATATGGGTCCTCATTTTCTAATCCATAGAATGTTGGGAGACAATTTAGCACACTAGGTTTTAGTTCAAAACTCCTAGCGGCTACATTTGGGTATCGTATGCATGATGTGCTCAAATTAGCTAAGGGACTGAAGTAGTCCTTAAATGGTCTCTCCTGTGGTTCTGGTTGTTGCAAATCCATTTCAATTTTTATCTTTAAGTGCGATGTGTTTGTGTGTGCGAAGTGTTCTTTCTAATTCAAGGTCTATAGGTTCAAGATTAGGTGATAATGACCTACGACCATGCATGCAAATAAAGAAAATAAATTGAGAACAAAACAAATAAAAATAAAGAAGAAGGATAAATTACGATACTAACCTTATTGCGCTGTTACAACCTTTCTATTAAAAAAAAACACACTAAAACAAATACGTGAAATAAATTAAATAGAATAAAATAAAAATAAATTAACAAGATAAATGAAAAATTATAAAGAAGAATAACTTGAAAATTAAAATGCAGAAATTTAAAGAAAGAAGAAAAAAATCCTTACCTAAAAATATAAATTCACTTGTTTGTTATTAATTAAGAAAAAAATTACAAGGAAACAAATAAAATAACAATAATAATACTAATAGTAATAATAATAATAATAAAATTATTTACAAAAAATTAATTCTACAAATTAAAATACTTACCTCCCCGGCAACGGCGCCAAAAACTTGTTGTGCAAATTTTGTTGAACTCAAGTTTATCGAATCTATTGTAGAATAGATCAATGGTGTTGAGTGTCGATCCCACGAGGAGGTGGATTTTAATTGTGTGTAGAATTAATTTTGTAAATGGGTGATTGGATTTGTAGAGAAATTGATTTAAATGATGCTAGAATTTAAATTGGAATAGCGGAATTAAATTGAAATGGAAACTATTGAGATAAAGCACTTGGGTATCTGGATCCGTATCAACATGCATCATGGGCTAAATAATCCTTATTAATACCAATTAAATCATGAGGGGGGGATCCACACCTCATGAACCACGCTCTAATCAATATGGTGTCAAGGGCTTATCGTGCCAAATAATAATAACCTTATACTAGGGTGGTAAAACAAGGCAGAACTAGACAAGATTATTATTATTTGTCGACAAAAAAGTCAAAACCTCCACAGAAATTAGAGGGGAAGAGAAAATAAATTTACCAAATAAAGCCCATGACACATGTTGAGACTTCACCTTCAACCCAAGCTTGAAAGAAAATTAGCTACTCATTATTGAACTAGGGGTAAAATGGGAATTTTATTAAAATACGTAGAAAATACAAGATGGAGAGAGAATTACAGAAAACTAAGCTCAAAAATGGATTGGGGTGTCAAATTAGTGGGGAGGCCCCTTTTTATAGATACATTGAGTGAATCATGGCCATCGGATTAAAAATAGTTTGGATGCAGGATTGCGCCACGTCATCAGTGAACAGTAACACGGTTTGACCACGGGTTTGACCACGCGGTTTGAACAGTAACACGGTTTGACCACGGGTTTGACCACGCGGTTTGAACAGTGTCGTGAACAGTATCCATGAACAGTACCGTACATGTGAATAGTGCCGTACGTGTGAACAGTGCCATTTTTCCTTTTATGCTCCTCTTAAGGTTTTCGACTGTCCTGAGTTCAAAAGTGACGCCCGTTTTGCTATCCGAAATCTCGTTTATTGTGAAATGACCATGATGCCCCTAAAATACATAAAATACTTAATTAAAACAAAATACACATAATTAAATAACAAGAGACTTAAGTAAATAAAATTAGAGATGTTAGTGAGATTTGAAGTGTAAAATGACGAGTTTCTCCTTTATAAATATACACTTTCTAACACTCAACAATAAGCAATAAAGAAAATTCTCACGTAAAAAAACAAGGATGTAACCAATTGGAATGAAGTAGTTGGGTGAATAAACTTACTTAATGGCATTGACTATTTTTCAATTATAGTACCGTTGCTACAACATCTACTACAACAATCGGAAAAATCTCACAAGCATCCTCAGCTATCACTTGTTGGATATCTTATATATAATGGAACCTAATAGTAACTGATCGTTACGCCAACATTAAATATAACATTAATCAATCTAGGTTGCATTTACCCTACAAGGTGAATCTCTATATCTAGGGATGACAATGGGAAGGGTAGGAGAGGGGACTGATATCCCCATACCCATCCCCGGTATTTTGTATATGTCCCCGCCCCTTCTCATCCTCATATCCACGTCCCTTCCCCAAATAATAAAAAGGGCTCCTCGAGGGTCTCCAATCCCCGAAAATTTCCTAAATAACGAATACATTTTTAGCTTCTAAATTTGATTTAATCTATTAAAATAAAAAATTTAAATAAAAGTAAAGTTTGACAATATATCTTGTAAAATTTGGATGTTATAGCTTTAGCTATCGCTTTAGTTTTTGTTTTAGTAGATAAAAGTTAAAAATAAAAAATTTTGGATCAAAGCCTTTTAAATAAGACCTAATCAAATAGTAATTTAAAACTCCAATTTGTTAGTTTATTTGTTATTTATACTAATATGTAATATTTTATAATTTAGATTTTATAATTTATTCATTACTATTTCTAAAAAATAAAATTAGAATTAAAAATCAAATTGGGAAAATGAGGAATTGGGAGGGGATAAGGATTCAAGCTCATCCACATCGCTTCCCCAAAAAAAAAATCATCCCCATCCATTCACTGATTAAGAAATTGGATATAAAATCGTCCGCATACCCTCCCAAAATGGAGAAAATCCCTAAGGAGCCCTGTCCCTATGGGGATTTCTGCCATCTCTATCTATGTCTAGTTCAAAACTAATTTTAGATCAATCATGGACCCATTCAAATTGAGATTAAGTCAACTTGGGAAGACCAATCTAAAACCAAGTATTGTCTTAATGAGATCCACTAAGTTAGACCTTTTTTAGGCTCTTTCTTAGCTAGTATCCCTAAATGGGTGGTCAGCCAAAGTAGAGAATAAAATAAATACAATTAAGACAAAATGCTATAGCAAACACAGAGTAACGCGTATATTAGTCAAACATCTATTAAGTTCATTTATTACTCAACCACAATCAAATTTAGTTCATGATTTGTGATAAAAAATAAATAAAAGAGTTTTAGCCATCCAACAAATCCCCATAAATAAATAAAAAACAAGAAAAGAAAAAGAACTGATTACCTATTGATCTCTACGTTTCTCCTCTAAAACAACCTTTAATCTCTCTTGTGGTTTATATTTTTCTTGTGTTTTACTGTATGGTTTTTCCTTTGGTAGACAACTCTCTTTTTCTTTACGTGTGTGCTCCTTTTATAGCTTAGAATTAGGGCAACCGGAAGTCAAGGGCGCATAATGATTAGTGTTAAAAATTGTATGCTTATTGAAGAGTAATTGGGCTTATAATATAATTTACGTTTGTAATTATGTAACATATTATGAATTTCTAATTATTTTTCTAAATATTTGATTTTGTGTAATTTTATGTGTTTATTAGGCAAAAATAATAATTTCATGCAATTTGGGGCTCCAAATAAACGTATGGATATCAAATTTGGATTTCGGAAGTCTGAGAAATTAGGTCATTGTCGAGGAGGATTCGTGACTTTTGTTGTAAAATTATAAGTTTTTACCACAGCAAACGTGGTAATTGTGAAATTATAAATTTTTACTATGTTAGGTATTGTAATTGTTAGTGGAATGTGTTGGATATGCTCGAGTGGATTAGATTATGTTTATATTTTGTTAGTGGGACAAATGTATGGCTAAGATGTAATTAGTTTTATTTATTTGTGTGGTGTGGATTAATCATGTATTAGTATAAATAGAGAGGGGGGAACACACCTCTCCACACCTTGTATTCTCTTCTTTCCCCTCAAATTCTTTTTCTCATCTCTTTTTGTAATATATTTTCAATAAATAAAATTAGTTTTATTTTAAATTTTCAAATATTTTTTAAATTATGTTCTTTTTTATTTTAAAAAATTTTCTTTATTTCAAATATGTTTAGCTAAATACTAATAGTTAGGGTGAGGTGAAACTCTTAGTAGAAAATATGATTTAATCAAATTTTATTTTTAATTATATAAATTAAATTATTTTCTATTTAATATATTCATATTTTTTATTTTGAAATTTTGATTTATTGTATATAAACATGGGAGTTTGGCACAATGAATTCTTAATATCTTAGTATAAGGTATGGTAAAATAATATTTTGACTTATTGTAGACAAGTTAAATTTTGACACATTAAGTACTTAATCCATAATAAAATTATTGGGAAAATAATTATAATTTATACAATTAATCATTTGGGCAATAAACTAAAAATAAAAAGAATTTATTAAATTATTTTTTTATTAAGAGTGGATCCATAACCCTAACTAATTTAATTTATAGTTTTTCTCAAACTAAATTACATATATTTAAATTTTATTTCCCTTTTTTAGATAAACTTAAATAAATAAATTAAATATTTTCTCTATGGATCGACCTCGGACTCACCAAGTTATATTATAACTTGGTACTCTTATACTTAGGAGTAAATTAAACACTTTTGAGTCGTGTCAAGTTTTTGGTGCCGTTGTCAGGGAAATTTATTTATTTTAGTTTATTTTTTCTTTTTATTTTCATTTACCCCCTTTTTCTTTTTTAAATTTTGCTATATGCATAAAATCTTTTTGAATCTCACTTTCACCCTAAAACTTCTCATTTCTAGCTTATTCTTCTCATAATTGTTGTTTGACCACAAAATTATAGAAAATTTTCGAATAGGTCCCTTCCCAAAATTTCCCATATTACTCAAATTTAAACCTTCAACTTGAACTTCTTTGGACCATATTTGGACTTCTTTGGACCTTATTTGGACTCAATAAGCTGAATATTGACTTTAAAAGTCGCAACAAAGGCTTAAAATTTGAATCAATCACTTGATTAGTTGGTAATTTTTAAAATTAAAAAAAAAAAGAGTTAACACTTTGAGATAATTATTTCTTTTCTTTCTTTCTTCTTTTAATTTCTGCAATTTAATTTTCGCATTTATTTATTTATATTTTAATTTCAATTAGTTAATTTTCAGTTTATTTATTTTATTTTACATTTTTTTCTTGTACATTTATCTTGTTTATATAATTTTCATTTTGGTTTTTTACTTGTGTAATTTTCATTTTCTTTTGTTATTCATTTGTTTTTGTATCATCTTTACAATATAATTTCACACACATCATCATCATCATCATCATTGCATGAGATGCTGGTCTCGAACTTCAAGTGACAGGCTAATTCGTAGATCTCAATTACCTCCACCAATCATGGACAAAATTCAAGATGAAAATATTTTGGGCCAACTTAATCCTCCAATTGATTAGGGGGACAACCAATCTCAACATAATCAGAATCAACCCAAGAACTTTGAGAGACTACATGAATCCAACGAAAACCAGAGCATCGTCATGTATAGTATTTCATCCATAAGCATCTCGATTCAACTTCAAACCAGATATTATCCAACTTTTACCAACATTTCATGGTTTAGAATCTGAGAATCCATATTTGCATCTAAGAGATATTGAGGAAGTTTGTAATACATATGTAGACCAAAATTGTATCATGAACATAATTAGATTAAAATTTTTTCCTTTTTCATTAAAAGATAAAGCTAAAACTTGACTACAAAACCTTAGATCTGGATCAATAAGAACTTGGAATAACATGCAAGAACAGTTTTTAAAAAAATTCTTTCCGCCTCATAGAACCAATTCTTTTAAAAGACAAATCACTTCTTTCACTCAAAAAAAATAGAAAAACATTATATCAATGTTGGGATAGATTTACAGAATTGCTTAACATATGTCCACACCATGGGTTTGAAACTTGGCAATTGGTCATTTATTTCTACGAGGGCTTAACATCCCAAAGTAGACAAGTTGTAAAAATGATATGTAATGGTGAATTTAGAGATAAAAATCATGAAGATGCACTAGATTACCTTAACCAATTAGCTGAAAAAGCACAACATTGGGATACTGTTAGAACTTTTGAATTGATAAACAAACTACAACCATCTCCATCTAACAGAAGAATCTATAACTTTAGGGAAGGTCATGATTTATAAGCAAAATTTGCATCCCTAGTTAGGAAGGTTGAAACTTTGGAGAATAAAAGAAGTGATCAAGTAAAATCTCTTCAAGAAATTGCTTGTGATGTTTGTAGTTCTAATAATCATTTCACTCAAGATTGTCCTATTCTGCCTGCACTTAAAGAATGTTTGCATGATCAAGCTAATGTCATTAACACTTTTAACAAGCCAAACCCATATTCACAGACTTATAATCTTGGTTGGAGAAATCATCTAAATTTTAGTTGGAGGAATAATAATAATGCACAATTCCCACAAGCACCACCTCCACAAAATTTTCAAAATGCTCAGCCTTATGCACCTTATGTTCTACCACCGTGGAAAAATTTGAAAGATACAAAGCATTCATTCATTAAGAAGTAAGATGCTATTAACAATAAAAATGCACAAACCTTTTTTTATTTGAAAGACACTTTTGCTAAAATTGCTTCTGCACTCACAATTCAAGAAAAAGGAAAATTTCTAACTCAACCACAACCAAATCCTAAAATTCAACAAAATTCACCTATAAACCAAGTCAAGTCAGTTATAACTCTTCGCAGTGCTAAGGTTATTGATAGGCCTATTCTTGAACCTTGTGAAAATAAAGACAACGAAAATTCAAAGGGTAAGGAAGGGCTAAATAAACTTACACCTAATGAAGAAATAACTATTGTTCCATCTGAACTACCATTTTCGCATGTATTGAATAAACCAAGGAAATCAAACCACTATTCTGAAATTTATGAAATCTTTAAGCAAGTGAAAGTTAACATTCCTCTGTTAGATGCAATCGAGTAGGTACCTTCATATGCCAAAATTTTAAAGGAATTATGCATTGTCAAAAGGAAATTGAAGGTAAGAAAGAGTGCTTTCATGGCTGAGCATGTAAGTACTATTTTGTCTGCTAATAATAAGTTGAAATATAAAGATCCTAGTTGTCCTATTATTTCTTGTATTATTGGAGATTACAAAATTGAGCACACTTTGCTAGACTTTGGTGCTAGTTTTAATTTGCATCCATAATCAGTTTATCTTCAACTTAATCTTGTTGAGTTAAAATCAACTTCAACTATACTTTTGCTTATCGATGGATCAGTTAAAGTACCAAAAGGAATAGTGGAAGATGTCTTAGTACAATTATAATCCGATAATTGTCTTAGAAACTGAACCTATTATGAATAATTATAAACCAATTCATATAATTTTAGGTCGACCATTTTTAGCAACTGCTAATGCTTTGATTAATTGTAGAAATGATTTAATGAATTTGCCATTTGTAAATACGACTCTGGAATTGAATGTTTTTAACATGTGTAGACACCCTAATAAAGAAAATAAGAATAAAGATGAGATTAATGAATAAAAGGAATTGTTTGAATCTTGTACAGAGGATAATATTCAAAAAGGGAATTTTTATGAACTTAGTGATAGTTGTTTGGTTAATTCAATTGAATCAAATAAGCAACTTGAACATGATACTTATAATATAAATTTATTGTCTAATTCTTGTCAGACTTTACAAAATGATGATGAGAAACCAAAATTTGACGAGCTTGAAATCATTGAAAATATTGAACGACAAGAAGCGCCTGAATTGGAATTAAAATCTTTGCCGAAGGGATTGAAGTATGCTTATCTTGGAGAAAAACAAACTTATCCTGTTGTGATTTCTTTTACCTTATCAAGCAACCAAGAAGATAAGTTACTATCTGCTTTTAAAAAGCATAAAAATGCAATTGGATAGAGTTTAAATAATATTAATGGTGTTAATCCTTTAATTTGCACTAATAGAATTAATTTGGAAGAAAATGCTAAAACATGTCAACAACCTCAAAGAAAATTAAACCCACACATGAAAGAAGTAGTAAAAACAAAACTTTTTAAATTACTTGATGCGAGAATTATCTACCCTATCTCTGATAGTAAGTGGATAAATCTTACACAAGTAGTGCTTAAAAAATCTGAAATCACTAATGTTAAAAATGAAAAAGGTGAATCAATTCTAACACGAATTACATCTAGTTGGCGCATGTACATTGATTATAGAGAGTTAAATAAAGCCACTAGAAAAGATCATTTTCCATTATCATTTCTTGACCAAATCTTAGAAAAAGTAGCCGGACATCCCTATTACTGCTTTTTATGTGCATATTTAGGTTATTATCAAATTCTTATAGCATTTGAAGACCAAGAAAAGACAACATTTACTTATCTCTTTGGAACATTTGCATTTAAAAGAATGTCATTTGGACTTTGCAATGCTCCTGCAACATTTCAAAGAATCATGCTAAGTATTTTCAGTGATATGGTTGAACATTATTTAGAGGTCTTTATGGATGATTTGACTATATTTGGGAATTCTTTTGATGATTGCCTTGATAATTTGGAAAAAAAATTTAAAAATATATGTTGAAAAAGAACTTGTGTTAAACTGGAAAAAATGCCATTACATGGTTACTTTTGGAATTGTTTTGGGTCATATTGTATCTGTTGAAGGAATTGAAGTTGACAAAGTAAAAATTGAAGTCATATCTAAATTGCCACAACTAAAAGCAGTTAGAGATGTGAGATTCTTTTTAGGACATGCAGGATTTTATAGGAGGTTTATAAAAGACTTTAGTGTCATATCTAAACCACTTTGTAACCTCTTATTAAAAGATACACCATTTGAATGGACTGATGATTGTAAAAAATATTTTGAGAAAATAATTTTTCTTTTAACATCGGAACCTATTATGCAATCTCCTGATTGGTCTTTACTTCTTGAATTAATGCGTGATTCAAGTAACTTTATTGTTGGTGCTGTTTTAGGTCAAAGAAGGGATGGTAAGCTGTTTGTGATTTATTATGCGAACAACACTTTGGATAGTACTCAAATGAATTATTCGACAACTGAGAAGGAATTACTTGCTGTGGTGTTTGCATTAAACAAATTTTGTTCATATTTGCTTGGTTCTAAAACTGTTGTTTTTACTGAGCACGCTGTTGTGAGATATTTGATAACTAAACAGGATGCCAAACCAAGACTAATTCGTTGATTTTGTTACTTCAAGAATTTGACCTCACCATCAAAGATAAAAGGGGTGCCAAAAATGTTGTTGCTAATCATTTATCAAGATCCACATCTGAATTCTGCACTAACATAACACCCATCAATGACTCATTCCCAGATGAATTTTTATTTTCTGTTACTTCAATGCCATGGTATGCTAACATTGTTAATTTCCTTGTTATAGATAAAATGTCTTTGCAATGAAATATTCAAGAGAAGAAATGTTTTTTGTTGAGTAAAGAAATTTTATTGGGATGATTCTTACTTGTTCAATTATTACCCTGATCAGATTTTTTGGCGATGCATTCGTGATAATGAGGTAAGTAGTATCAGTAATTTTTGTCATTCTGAAACATGTGGTGGACACTTTTTTTAAAGAAAAACTACAGCTAAAATTTTGCAATGTGGATTTTATTGGCCTACTATATTCAAAGACACATATGAATTTTGCAAAGCTTATGAAAACTGTCAAAATTGGGATTAATTACTAAAAGAAACATGATTCCCTTAAATCCCATACTTGAGATTAAAATATTTGACTGTTTGGGAATTGATTTCATAGGTCTGTTTCCACCATCTTTTGAATTTGTGTACATATTAGTTGCAGTTGATTATGTCTCATAATGGATTGAATCAATTTCTTGTTGAAATAATGATAGCAAAACTGTGGTTAAATTTTTAAGAGAAAACATTTTAAGTTGATTTGGAATTCTTCGAGCCATTATTAGTGATAGAGGTAAGTATTTTTTTAATAAGTCATTTCTTTAATAAAAAAAATGAAATTACACATAAAATTACTACCCTTTTATCATCCTCAAATAAATGGTCAAGTTGAATTAGTAAATAGGGAGATAAAACAAATTTTAGAAAAGACAGTTAACCCACACCCCAAAGATTGGTCTCTTCGACTGACTGATGTACTTTGGGCCTACCGTACTACATTTAAGACGTCTTTAGGAAGTCACCTTGCCACTTTCCTGTTGAACTTGAGCATAAATCATTTTGGGCTATTAAAGCTTTTAATTCAAATTTGGATGATGCTGGTAATGTGTGAAAATTATAATTGAATGAAGTTGAGGAATTAAGGAATGATGCATATGAAAATTTAAGAATTATTAAGCAAAGAACAAAAGCTTTTCATGATAAAAGAATTTTTCAAAAAATATTTGAGATTGGTCAAAAAGTGTTGCTTTATAATTCTCGTCTTCATTTAATTTTAGGAAAGTTAAATTCAAAGTAGAGTGGCTCAGTTGTTGTAAAAATATATTTATATATATCCATATGGGGCTATAGAAATTGAGAATATGAAGATCAGTGTCACATTTAAAGTTAATGGACAAAGACTAAAACTACATTTGGAATACCAACCAAGTGAAGAAAGCAAAAAAATAAATTTAAGTGACCTACTAAATCTTGATTAAGTTTCTAATGAGTGATTAACTTTTCACTATTACTTTAACGTTTGAATTGTTTGATTGCCTTGAATGATATGCGTTATGATGTTTCTTACTTAAGTGTGTCTGATAATTGTGTTTTTTTTTTGTCATTATACATCATGATTACCTCAATAAGAAAGCTTTTGTTCACACATCTTAAAAACCTTTTGCGAGTGAAATTTCACTTGAGAGACCTGATACAAAGTTATAAATCTCATCCAATTTGGGACATGCAACCACCACCATTGGTGTCCTATGTTAAAGATCTAGAAAGACAACTCATAGAAATAGAGGGTGGTATATATGAATTCCATTTGGAGCTTGAAGTTAACTCAATAAGAGGACGATTGTGAGTCCATTTTCCTTT
The DNA here is from genome assembly GCA_030444775.1 of Atalantia buxifolia. Taxonomy (NCBI): domain Eukaryota; kingdom Viridiplantae; phylum Streptophyta; class Magnoliopsida; order Sapindales; family Rutaceae; genus Atalantia; species Atalantia buxifolia. The sequence goes on from CM059838.1 coordinate 26,980,257, forward strand.
ATACATTGTTTGTTTTCTTTTGATTGTTCGCTTTCACATTTGATTTGATTTGATTTTACAGATTTGATTCTCTTCATTTTGTTGTGTTTTGACTTATTTTCTTGTATAAATGGCAGATAACGGTAGTCCGTGACTTCTCAAGTCGGTATCCTCAGTTTCCCACAATAACTAAGATCCCAAAATCAAGTATGGAAGAAATACAACATAAATTGCATAAGCATTTTTCTTCTCTCCCTCAAAATGCCCTCAAAAAAATTTACAAAGCTTGTTGTGAACGACTGTTCTTGTTAATGATTAATAGAATTTCTGTTGACATTCGTTGGTTAATTGAAGCAAAGTTTCGATTGGCTGGTGAGTTTTCTGATCCATTTATTTCTTACATGCCTAATTTTGGTAAAAGCACATTTGCTAAAAAAGGAAGAGCTAAAAGATTTGGCTCAGAATATCATAACTGTGTAAGACTTAGTTGCAAATGTGAAATTTGTAAATCTTTAGGAATGGTTTCTGATAATCGAGAAGATAAAATTAAATTTGTTAAAGATGGCCTAAGTAAAGAATCGTTGGATAATATCTTACGATCTCTTGAGACGAATCGAAGCGAACATGTGCAATATTAGATTCATAGGTTATGGAGGCTATTCCAACAAGAAAGCACATGATTTGGTCTTGGGTATCTGACTCAAAAAGACCCTATTTGCCAGGTTATAAGAAAACTCGATATGAAGCTTATCATCGACCCATAAAGGGCGTTCAAGCCGTTACTGGACGTAGAATCAGATATATATGTGAGCCACAATCACAACTACCAGTAAATATCCTTTTATTTTGTTGTTCTTTTATCATTTGTATTATTTTCATTTAGTGGTGTGATTTTATATTTAGTAATTTTTTCTTTTACTGTTTGTTTTTTCTAATCACTGTTTGTTTTTTCTTTTTACTGTTTTCTTTTGAATTAATAAGCCATGAGCTTTACACGCATTTGACAAATACGCCAACCAATTTACAACTGTTTCTCATTTTTTCTATCACTAAGATCTTTAACTATGAGCTCTTTTCCAAGCACTATTTATTTTTGAAGATTATTGCAATGACAGTATCATCGAGTAGATAATTGAAAAACGCTTTTATACTCTCTGGATTTCATTATGTAAAACACAAGGAGTTTGTTCAGGCAGCTGTGAATCTTGGTCGTGTCATAGCTGATAAGAAACTACACCTTGTATATGGAGGAGGTGACCGCAGGTTATCAAAACTTATCTCAGAAGCTATTTTTATTAGAGGAAACTAGGTGTTAGGTATTATTCAACAAGCCTTAAAATCTCTGGGATGCCTATTCGACCCACCAATTGGAGAAGAGTTAGTTGTCTTAACTATGCAAAAGTGAATATATGAGATGTTAAATCATGCTGATGCTTTCATTTTCTTACCAAGAGATCTTGCAACTTTAAAGGCACTGATTACATTTGCATCTTAGGCCCATTTGAACATCCATAAAAAACTTATCAGTTTGCTAAATGTTAATAATTTTCATTATAGTTTCCTCACATTCATTAACCATGCAATTAAGAATCATTTTATTCCAATCTCTGCGTTAAAACTCTTTATTTGTGCTTCTACTGCTAATGAGTTACTTGATCTTTTACAAGCTTACAAACCAGAGCCAAATCCCAAGACCTTTGCATTGGAATGGTTGACTAACAGTGGTAACCCTAGCCCTAGTAAGAAATACAAGTTGGACTTAACTCTTCGGTTGTAATTATCTTCTTGGAGTGATTAAGTAATGTCTTCTAAACTCTACCTCTTTCCTTTAAGTCATTGAGAACAATGTCTGGTTCTGGTTGGGGAAAGGGAATAGTTGACAGTTGTGGAATATCTCAAATCCTAATAATGTTTATGTCGAAGATAGAAGAATATGGGGTGTAGCGACTCTGGAAAAGCATCTTCTACGGCCTGTTCAGGTGTGATCTTTCCTATTTCTTCTTTTATTATTTATGTTTTTTTTATCTTTTTCACCTTTTTGCATGCATATCTTTAAATTATGAATAATGTTTATATTAGGTTGGGGAGAGGGAATAGTTGACGTAAATTCTAAATAAGTGTTTGTTTATTTATTTTTCTATTAAAAAACCCCAAAAAACCAAAAAACAACAAAATTTTTCTTATCTCGAATGACTGTATAAAAAATCACAACTTTTAAGACGCATCCTAATAGTTCTGTTGTATTATATTTTGATTTTAAATTTTAAAATAAGTTGTTTTTGTTCCCTTTTCTTTGAATTACTCAAATTTGTTAACTCTATATTTGTTTATTAAGTTATTTTGTTGTTTACTCATTTAACAGATATTATTAAATCATTCTTCACACACACACGATGACACATACTAGTGGGTTATAAGTCAAAATTTTTACAGCATTTAGTTCATTTGATTTATTAGGGATAATATCTAAGGTAGTAGAAGTGTATATTGCAAAAAAAAAAAATAAAAAGAAAAAAGAAAAAAAATGATTGTGTTTAATTGAGTAATTAAGTCCATAAGGGTGTTTTAACACCTAGTGCCCTAAAGCCTACTGGTCTAGGAGTCATTCGCCCAAAGCTCGTTACATGGGTTATAGATATATTGTTTGCTTATTTATTAAAGACTTGAGTAATTAAGTCTGTAAGGGCGTCTCAAAACCTAGTGCCTTAAGGCCAACTGGTCTGGGAATCACTGGCCTAAAGCACGCTACATGGGTTGAAAATGTAATATTTAAAAAAATGTTTGAATAATCTACTTGCTTGAAGATAGAATTTCTAATGAGTTTTAGAACAAAAATATTGTTTTCTTTTAATGAAGTCCCATAAGTATTGTGTTAATTACTTGAGTACAAAGAAGGTTTATGATATTATGGATAACGAGTGAACGACAAAGAGTTAGAAAAATTTGAGAGAGTTTATTTATTTGATAGTTTAGAGGATAGATGAACAACTATTAAGTTGCATGTGAATTTTGTAAATCTTAAGTTAATATAACGCTTTAATTGTTAGGGGTTAGCAATAAGCTGGTTGTGGGGTGTAATTAATGTAAAAAATGTATGCTTATTGAGGGGATGTTATTGTTTGCTTATAATATAATTTACATTTGTAATTATATAACATATTATGAATTTCTAATTATTTTTCTAAATATTTGATTTTGTGAGTTTATTAGGTAAAAATCATAATTTCACGCAATTTGGGGCTCCAAATAAATGTATGGATGTCAAATTTGGATTCTAGAAGTCCAAGAAATTAGGTCATTGTCAAGGAAGATTCGTGACTTTTGTTGTAAAATTATAAGTTTTTACCACAATAAATGTGGTAATTGTGAAATTATAAGTTTTTGTTATGTTAGGTATTGTAATTGTTAGTGGAATGTGTTGGATATGCATGAATGAATTAAATTAGATTTATTTTTTGTTAGTGGGACAAATGCATGGCTAAGATGTAATTATTTTTATTTATTTGTATGGTGTGGATTAGTCATGTATGAGTATAAATAGAGAGGGGAGAACACATCTCTCTACACATTTTCTTCTCTTCTTTCCCCTCAAATTCTTCTTCTCATCTCTCTTTTTAATATATTTTCAATAAATTAAATTAATTTTATTTTAATTTTCAAATATTTTTTAATTATGTTCTTTTTTATTTTTAATAATTCCATTTATTTCAAATATGTTTAGCTCAATACTAATAGTTAGGGTGAGGTGAAATTCTTAGTAGAAAAATATGATTTAATCAAATTCTATTTTTAATTATATAAATTAAATTATTTTTTATTTAATTTCATCCATATTTTATATTTTCAAATTTTGATTTATTGTAGACAAACATTGGAGTTAAGCATAATGAATTCTTAATATCTTAGTATAAAGTATGGTAAAATGGTATTTTGATTTATTGTGGATAAATTAAGTTTTAGCACACTAAGTACTTAATCCATAATAAAATAATTGGTAAATTAATTATAATTTATCATTTGGGCAAAAAACTAAAAATAAAAGGAATTTATTAAATTGTATTTGTTACTAATAGTGGATCCATAACCTTACTAATTTAAGTTCATAGTTTTTCTCAAATTAAATTGCATATATTTAAATTTTATTTTCATTTTTTAGATAAACTTAATCTTCTAAGTATCTCGGGCGAAATCTTCTGTGTCAATGCTCTAGAATTGCTACAGCAATAGTGTTACAACAATGGTGCTACAACAACGGCTATTGCATGTTACTTAAAATTTAAGCTTCCGGTCACCTACAATTATGCATATGATCTAAGCACAAATTAATCTAAAACAAACTAAATTTATTAAAAATAAACTAAAATGAATATTCATGCAAAATATAACTAAAATACAATAAAAACATGTCATTTACTCTCTAAGTATTACTGATTTAAGTCTAAAAGTGTCATGATAACTCTCATTTTATAGAGTTATTAGGGCTGTAAGTGATTTTCCAGAATTATGAATTTATTATTGAAGCTATAATCACAATAACTTTAAACATTTGAAATTAATCATTCAATCGAATTAAACTTAAACTGATAGTATATAATATATGAATAGGTTAAAATATTTAAAATGGATAAAACTTGAATAACTTGTTATAAAGTGTCTTTAGAGTATCATATCGGAGTTGTTGCACCTCTTGTTACAATATGGAGTTTCACACTCCTTAATAAGTGAAGGATCATTTATTTGAAAAAGGTTTTCTCGCACCAAATAAAGTTTGTACTTGGCATGGTGAGACGAACCCTATTTCTACATCTACAAAGTGCCAAGACTATCCACATAGTGGAAGATTTAGATGTCATGATTACTGTGACATATGTGATATGGTTGAAGATGCTTACGAGTATTGTGATAGAGATTCTAGTTCTTTTAAGGATATGCTTGGTGATGCTGAAAGCCTTTTATATCCAGGTGCAAAACATTCAAAGCTATCTAGTTTAATGAGACTTTATGATGTGAAAGGGAACAATGGGTGGTCTGATTGTGAGTCCATTTGTTAGAAGTCTTTACTGATATTTTGCTAAATAATAATGAGCTACCTAAGTTAATGTATGAGGCCAAGAAAACAATGAAAGTGCTAAGCTTAGAGTATGAAACAATACATACATGTCCAAATGATTACATTTTGTATAGGAATGAATTTGTTGATCTTACTGAATTTCCAAATTGTAGAGCATAAATATGGCAAACAAAAAAACATGGCTAAAAAAAATTTAGGAAATGGATTCCTGAAAAGCTGTTATGGTGTTTCCCTCATATTCCTAAGTTCAAGAGATTGTTTCAATCACCACATACACTCAAAACTTAACATAACATGCTAATAAAAGAATTAAATATGGCAAGCTTCGCCATACAGTGAAATGCAAGTGTGCAACCCAAGAGGGGGGGGTGAATTGGGATTTAAAAACTTATCTTAAGCAAACCACACAACAATTAAATCTAATGCCTTAATGGAATCCAAAACAATAAATTCAATAAAAGCGCAATAATAAATGAGTAAGGGAGGAGAAAGCAAACTCAAGGATTTTTACATAGTTCGGCTATCCCTGCCTACGTCCACGCCTCCAAGCAACCCAAGCTTGAGGATTTCACTATCCAAGCCTTTCCAAGGCTTCAAATGTTTACAATTGACTTCCAAGGTGTCAATGAACCTTTACAACAAGAGATTATTCCCCAATCTCTTCACTCAAGTGTTTCCCACACTTATACACTCACAAATTTGATGAGAAAAATAAAGATTACAACAAAAGCTCTCTTTAAGAGTGGATATGCAAATAATAGCACAATAAGAATTTAATCTATGATGATTTTCGAATTTGAAGCTCAATATATGTTGTGTGCACTTGTTGATGCTTGCCAAGGTTACCAAAAATGATTTGGATTTGAGTTTATATAGTTGGAACTCAAAAACTAGCCGTTATGCACTTTTTGCTCACTGTCGGATCGCCGTTAACTAGATGTCGGATCGCCGTTTGACTGGTCAACATGACCGTTGGGCTGGATTTTCAAATTGTCGGATCGCCGTTATCAAGATGTCGGATCGCCGTTAGTGTCTAAAGGCTAATCTTCAATTCTGGGAGATGTCGGATCGCCGTTATCTAGATGTCGGATCGCCGTTAGTGTCCAGAGGCTAATTTTCAATTCTGGAGATGTCGGATCGCCGTTATCTAGATGTCGGATCGCCATTATCTACAAGATGGATCGCATTCTGATGATCTTTTCTGATGAACTGTTTTGCAAAATGACTGTTTGAACCCAAAACTTTATATAACTGTACTATGGCTCAAAACGTTATGAAACTTTACAAACAGGTCCAATTTCAGAATTTCTAAATAATACACTGTGAATCCCAAAACTTTCTGAAATTATAATATGACCCAAAATACTATGAAACATTTCAAATAAGTCATTCTCTAAATTTTCAAGCAATATTTGTTGATTTCAAATATTTCAAAATTCTTTCAATTAAACCATAAACTTGAAAAACAACCAATTTCATAAAATCATTTTTCCATTAGATATAAAACCTTTATAATGTGAAAATAATGATTTATTTAAAATGTAAGAAAAATAATTTAAGCTTTCAAAAACTTAATCATTCTTAATTTTGTTTGTTATCATCAAAATCAACATTATGTTAACATAAATATTAACACACAGTAGACTCACCAGCCTGGCAATTAATTGATAATAAGTTGCCAGAATTTGCACAAGAACCTAGAAATTTCTGTTTGGCTCTCTCAACTGATGGGGTTAACCTATATAGTATATTTAGCACTACTTATAGTTGTTGGCCCATTAAATTGATAACATGTAATCTTTCTCCATGGTTGTGTATAAAGAGAAAGTTTTTTATGTTGTCTTTTTTGATATTCAGCCCTAAACAACCTAGAAATGATCTAGATGTATACCTAGCAAGTTTGATTAAGGACTTAAAAACTCTATGGGACATAGGGGTTGATGTTTATAATGCATATAGAAAAAAAACCCTTCAAGTTACGGGTTTTGTTGATGTGGACAATCAATGACTTTCTAGCATACGAAAACCTCTCTAGGTGTACTATTAAAGGCTATTATGCTTGCCCAATTTATAAGATCGATACTTCTACATGTTTGCTGGCCCATAGTCGAAAAATATCATATATGGGCCATTGACGATTTCTACCACTTGCTTACCCATTTCGAAAACTCAAAAAGATTTTTAATGGGAAGCAAGAGTGGAATGACTCTCCTAAAACTTTATTTAGTGAGGAGATCTTTAACATAGTCAAAGATATTGACACTAAGTTTAGGAAAAAGAAGGGCAGAAAGCGGAAACATGATGGTGGTGGTGGTGCTGATGGTGATGAGAACATAACAGAAAAATTGTACAAAAAAAGGTCAATCTTTTTTACTTAGAATGTTGGAAGTATTTACTAGTTCACCATCAACTAGATGTGATGCACAGTGGACAAAATGTGTGTGAAAAACATATATGGCACACTACTTCATCAACCAAGTAAGACAAAGGACGGGATTAATACTAGAAAAGATCATGAGTATCTTGAGATAAGGGGAAAACTAGCTCCTGATGAAACAAAATAAAAAGTCTCACCTTCAGCTTTACACACTTTGAGAAAAAAAGAAAAAAAAGTTTTGTAAAACCTTACAAAGTGTGAAAGTTCCTGATTACTGTTCTTCTAATGTCCAAAAACTTATGTCAATAGATAATTGTCAGCTTCAAGGCCTTAAGTTACATGACTGTCTTACTTTGATGCAACATCTGCTCCTATTAGCCAATCAAAATTTTTTGCCTATAAATTTCAAAAGGGTTATAATCAGGCTATGCTTCGTTTTTAATTCATTGTGCTCTAAAGTAGTAGACTCTGATACTCTTGGCCAATTACAAGAGAAACTTCTAATCACTTTATGCTTATTGCAGCAATGCTTCATACTTAGCTTTTTTTGACATAATGATCCATTTAACAGTCCATCTAGTTCAACAAGTTAGGTTATGTGGGCCAGTTTATCTTCGATGAATGCATCCTTTTGAGAGAGATGAAAACTCTTAAGGATTATGTTTGTAATCACTACAGCCGTGAGGGTTGTATTGTGGAAAGTTACATTGCAGAAGAACCACTTCAATTTTATGCTGAGTACCTATCAGATTGTGATGTTATTAGACTACTTCCTGGTTTTCTATTTGATTTCTTAATCGAAAGGCCTTTGGGAGGTGCAGTAGTTAAGGTGGTTGATGATCTTTTATTAGCTCAAGTTCACTGGTGCGTTCTAAAGAACACCATTGAAATCTAATCATATTCCTATTGTATTATAACATTACTATACTACTTTTAATTCTTAATATGGTCTAATTGTAGGCAGCATATGCATTATTTGGCATAAAAAAACCCCTAAAGGCAAAAAGAAATGCATGGTTACAAAATGAACACACTTGTACATTTTCTGATTGGTTACAAAAAATGGTTAGAATTATTGCTCAAGTAAATACAATATAAGATACAAACTTTAGCATCAGCAAGATTTTTTTTCATATAACTGATTACTAAACTTTTTAATTTAAATTATAGGTAGCAAATAATGTGCCCGTTAAGGAAATAGTGTGGTTGTGGCAAACAAACCACACTCAAGTGTAGTGACATACCCTGGCTACCAAATCAATGGCCTCACTTTTACAACAACGGACGGTGACAATAATTGTGTAACCCAAAATAGTGGTGTTAGGGTTGTCGCTAAACTCTACAAATTTCAAGCTCAAAAGATAAAAATCCTCATTCTAGAGACATGACTTTCTATTGAGTCATTGACGAGATTTGGCAGCTTGATTATTTGATGGGTAAAAATACACTTTTCAAGTGTGACTGGATAGATGATAGAGGCGTTAGCATTGACAATTTAGGTTTCACTGTAGTTGATTTAAATTGGATTGACTATAAATCTAATTGTTTTATTCTTGCTTGTCATGAAAAGCAAGTGCTTTTTTGTAAAGGACTAGCTAGATAATAGTAACTCAATAATGTGTTCAGTGACTGAAAAAACTTATAAGTTAAATGGGGAAAGATATGAAGACTTGGATGTATTTTCACTATTATCCAACAAACTTCGTGTATGTGAGTTGGATAAGAAGATGATGAAGGAATTTATGACATAAACGATTGTGATGCTATTCCAATAGATATTGATATAGAAATTCACTAAATACATTCTTGTATCTAGTTTCTAGCACCATCTTTTTACTTTTCTAGTAAGTGATATATTTATTTTATTATATTCCATTACTATTGTTTTAACTTCTCAATTTTAGGTGTGCTATTTGTCAATATTACTTGAATTATTTGTTGCTAGTTACTAATAATTAGTTGTAATCATTTTGTTCTTCATCATACTGTTTGTGTAGGAAAAAAGTAAGAAAGCAAAATATAACAGAGGAAAGAATGTTTACAACCATCGGTTCGGTAGCACAGGATATAGTGGCATGTTGTGTAGAAAAGTTTGTACAATAAGTTATTGAATATAGTTATTACAATATAACCCAACTAATGCATAAAATATAGTAGAACCAATCTTACATGTTTTCTATCAACTTGTAACAAAAAAAGGAAAATGGAGTTTCTAAGCAAGAGATTGGTCGCAGTAAAGCTTGTTTAATGCATAGGCTAACCGAGATAGCAAATATACTCCTGAAGTGACGCCAATTGTTGAGAAAATAGTAAGTCACTTATATATATTCTTAATTTAATTCTTATGTATTTCAACTAATAACTTTAGATTTATAACTTTGATTATTATGAATTGCCCTTACAATTGTTATTATTATGAATGCAGATTTCAAAATTTACTATAACTTTATAATTGTGACTATTAGGCTTATGTGGCAAGTTTTTAAAATTTGGCCTAAGCAGCTAGCCACTAGGGCCGGGCGTTCGAATCGGGTTGACCAAACCGAACTAAATCCAAAATTTATTTCAGGTTCGGTTCGCTTTAGGTTGGAGTTGACAACCTGTTTGGGTTGAAAATTCAAACCCGATCAGGTTAACCAAAAAAATTTTTAAAAAAAACAAATAACTTAAAATATATTCTTAACTGCAACACATGACAACTCCCAACTCCCAAACATACACTTCTCAGCTGCCACACTCCTCCACTTCTTCTTTTTTCTCTTTATTCTCCTTCTCCTCCTTTTCTTCCGCCATTGCGAAATATCATCTTCTTCTTTTCCTTTCTTCTTATTCTTTTCTTTTTCTTTTTCTTCTTCTCACTTTCTTCGTCTTCTTTCCTTCTGTCATTGCCGAACAACATCTGCTTCTTCTTCTTTTTCAAGTCGTCTTCTTTTCTTTCCTTCCGCTGGTAAACAGCTTCTTGTTGTTGTTGTTCTTCTTCTTTTCTTCCTCTACCACCAAATGTTTCTTTTTCTTTTTCTTTTTCTAATCTCCCATTAATTAATTGTTTAGTAATTTATTTTTTTAATTGTTAGTTGATATCTTAATTTTTTTTTGTTAATTGTTGTTAATTTTTAAATATAGAATTATTTATGTTAATTAGTTAATTTGTGAATAAGATTATGAGAAATTTGTTTGATATTTAGTTAATTATTCTTTTTTTTTTTAAGGAGATAAAATTAGGATTTTTAATACAAACGAATCCGAATTTATAACCCAAACCGAATTAAATTCAGTTAAGTTTGGTTCAATTTTATAGTTTCAACCCAATTGGTTTGAGTTTCCAAAACCGAATGGGTTGAAACCCAAACTGAAACCTGAACAACCCGAACCGAAATCCATTTGTCCACCTTACTAGCCGCTAACTTTCTATTTTCCTAGTCGGTTAGCTGCCACATTTTGGCCGGCTAGCCGCTACAGTTCTAATATTTATATTTTAGCCCTAAAACTTTAAAAATTATATTATAGCCTAAAAAATTTTAAATTATTGTAAATAGGTCTAATTCTAGAATTTAAAATAATACTTATTGAAATCAAAGTTCATTTTAGTGTATATCTTGAAAAACAATCAATTTCATAAAATACTTAACATATGATTATAAAACCTTTGATTTATGAAAAATGATGATTTATTAAATAAAATTTTGGGCTTTTCAAATGTTAAACCATTCATACATTAAATGCTAAATCATTCATACATGCACGATATGCAACAATGACATTTCTATTTCTTATAATCTTATTGCTTTATAACAAAAAGATATTGATTCATCTAGAGTCTAGACTAGGCTAAAAATAGAGGGAAAAGGTACTTGAAATTCCAATATTATATCCAAAAATCTCTTGATTCAAGCTTTTAATTCATCTTTCTTTCAAGTCAGATTTAATTCAAATAAAAATCTGAGTGAATTCAAGTCAAATTTATTTTCTATTCTTTTATGATATAATTAAATTTCCTTTTTTCTTTATCATATGAGTGAATGCAAGTTAGATTTATGATATAATCAATATGAAATAGTTGGTTGCTTTTGCTATGGCTGTTAGCTTTTGAAATGTCATACAAATTCCTCAATTCAACTTGCAGATTTATAATGCTTTCTTCTTCTTTTTTTGTAGAATGAGCTGAACAGTCAAGTTGATCAAGGAACATTCCAGTCACATGGGTCAAATGACATTCTAGGTGAAGCCCTACAGAAGCAGCCAAATGGAAGCAGAGTGTAAGGAGTGGGACAATTCGTCACCCCATTTATGTACTTTCATGTCCCTAATGCGACTGAGTTGGTAAGAGAAAGAAAGATGTATTAAGAGAGTTTTCAATTTATGTATGCTCAACTAGAGCACATGAATGCAAGGTTGAATGGCTACTGCAATACTAAAGTGGGTAGTTCTAATTTTCCAAAGCTCAAACCTTCCACTAGTGTTTAGATTGAGATTAATCATCAATCCCCTGAAACACTTAGAAAATGAAAGGTTATTAAAGGGAATATTACATGTCATTATTCTATTTCTATTTGTATATGCATATATTACTATTAATGGCATGCATGTATATTTTTAGTATTTCATAGGCTAATTTTCCATCGGGTAAGTCAACTCCAAAATCAATGAAGTGTAAAATGAAGAATGCTCCTATTAGAATTTCCGAACCAGCTCCTCAACAAACTTCTAAAAAAGTAGAGGTTGAAGTTGCTTCAAAAGGTATGCCAAGAAAATCTCCCAGATCAACTTCTAAAGTATTAGATGTGTAGTTTTTAGGGAAAGACAAGAGAATAAGAGGCGTGAGTACATGAACATGTTTACAATGTTCATTGAGAATACCTTGCCTCAGATGATTGGGCATGATACAACAACGTTTGGTGACATTTGGAAGACACACTTGGATAAAATCATTTGTCATAAAATCATCAAGTTTAAGGAAGTCTCCAACTGCATTATTAACTTATGGATCAAGTACTTAACTTATGTTTTATTAAACTTGAAGGTATTATTTGGTTTCTTTATTTAAACTTACTTTATTATATATGTTTATTTTCTCTTTGGTACTTGTATGAGAAGATGGAGAACAATGAAAGTGCCAACCCTGTTCAGTTTGGACTTTTTGAGAAGTTACATCCAAAGGCCTGCTTCAAACACAAGTCTCAATACATTTCAAAACTTTTAGGCTTCATAGAGTTAGGATAGGTTGTTATATTCCTATACAACCCTAGGTATGATCTTTTTCATTTGCTAACCATATTCTTTATTTAGTAAATTAATTTTGTAAACAATTTTTACTTAATTCATGTCTTCAAGCATTTTTTTTTATTTAGCGGCCATTGGGTGTTCTATGCAATTGATTTGGTGAGACGTACAGTCTACTGCCTTGATCCTTTAGATAGTAATCCTGATGAAGAGATGATGCAGATTGTGAATCAATTAAGTGTTATTTTTATCTTTGATCATGCTATTTTTTTTATGTTAATTATTTGCTAACATTTGCTATGTCTTCATTGCAGTGGGATTAAAAACACTAATCTTTAAACTCTGATGCAAAGGCCAATGTTCAATGGGTCTCCGTCAAGGGAAAAACGAGACAAACTTAAATAATCACTGCTTATTGAAAAAAAAAGAAAATTTATATCAATTTTATTTTGTAGTGTCTGAGGCAACCTAGTAGTTTTGAATGTGGCTACTGCGTGATGAAATACATTCAAGATATTACGGCAAATGTCAACATTCTAAAAAATAAAGTAAGCATCAAAAACAATTTTTTCAATACTTCATTATAATTTTTTACTGCATTGTGAAATGAATCAACTCAAAAGAACCTTGAACCTTGGACGAAATGTGTGCTTCTTGATTGTCATATTTTTACCACATTTTGCATGTCTTGCATATTTGTAAGTAAATGTACTTACAATAATGGGTATACTACATCTATATTTGCGTTAAATTGGTTACTGTTGATGTTCACAATTTGCTTCAGCTTCAAACATTACTATATAAGTTGAGTAAAAAGTTGTAATTAATTTGATAATTACTTGTTGAAATGTTTTTTACTTATCAACATGGTCAAGATGTTCGGTGATTGCTTTTATAATTTTGGATAGAAGAGTAATATTATTGGAGTTAAATGTTTTACACAGATATATTTAAATGAATGATAATATAATAGTTTTATAAAGGATTTTTGGTGAATAACTTTTTGTTTTGAAATTGAAGTTCCAGAAAATTGATGAATACACCATGATGGACCTCTCCAGACTTTGTGGTCAATGAGATACATACGTTGCCAAGTTAATTATAGCCTACAATCGTGAGGTAATATATGAGTAATTTATGATTATTTTTCCTTTCAAATATAAAAGATTTATTTTTTGTGGTATGCTAATTGATTTTATGTACTTGTAGGTCGAGAAAAAAAAGTGAAGGCACGTGTGGATGATCTGTTACATCATTGTCCTTCATGTTGGTTAATGTTTTGTTCAAACTTTATTTAATATTTTGTTGTTTACAACTTGTCCAAAACTTGATTTGGTACTTATATTTTTCTTTTTCAAACAATGTAGTTGATTATGTTACTTTAAGTGATATATTTGGGATGTTTATTATGTGAATTGTGTTTTGAGATTTGGTATATTTGGGATTTTAAGCTTTCTTTTAATTGTAAAACAAACAGGAAAAAGATAATTAAAACAAATATATATTATTAATCAAAAGCAGTGTAACATCACTAAACACTGACACTAAATATTTAAAAAGATGTTAATAACTTTTTATATTATTGAGTCATTATTTTTCTGATATTGTAGTCACATAAATTACTGGCATATAAATAGTATTGTTAAATTCTAACACCATTGTGTCATTATTTTGGTGATACTATAGTGATGCAAATTACTGATATTTAAACAGTATCATAACATACTAACACTATCGTGTCACTATTTTGGTGATACTATAGTGACATGAATTACTGATACATACAAAAATCACTGACACCAAAAATTAGTGTCAGTGTGTTCAGGCGGGAGCATTATTGACACAATCAATAAGTGTTGGGAAAAGTAATTACTGACACTAAATTGGTGTCAATAAAACCCTTTTTTTTTTAGTAGTGTTTTGTGGTATTTCTGAAAATCTTGATGTTTACATGAACTTTCATGAAAGTTGGAGGGTTAAATGATAATTTCGATTTAGTACTACTAATGGATTTAACAGAATAATTGTTCAACGATGATACACATGCATGCCAAACAATTTGAAAGCTTAAAAATTAGAACAGGGCAGAAAAATTTGTCATCATCTTACAGAGTCTCAAAAGTTTTTGTGTTGTCCTTGTTGCCATATTGATGGCTCACGAGGCCTGTACTAGTCCACCAACGAAATATGTTTATTCCGGAATATTTTCATGTGGCATGCTTCGTCTATTTTCAATCGTGCTATATTTTTAAGGCTCACGTACTTAAAATTCTAAGCCCAAACTAACCCGTGTGCGTGCCATGTCTTGCTATGTATCCTACCAACTCATACTTGTGCCATGCTATAATATACGGACATGTGCCATATCCATATTGTGCCACGTCTGACCTATTTGGCAATTTCTAAGTTTAATAGCTAAAGTCGTCGCTTTATTTTGACCCAAAAAACGCTAGAAGCATTGGCTGTGTTTTCCATTTCGTTTGAAAAAGTTCGTATGGCATTAAATGTTTGATATGAAAGCACGTAGGAGTTTTTGTAACTCACGCAAGGATTTCTTGACGTTTAATAATGCACAATAAATGATTGAAGAAAGTCTTAGTGGGATTGTTTAACGTTGTATTAATTCATGAAAGTGCCCAAGGATATCTTTCAAGAAGGGAGCAAGGACTGGGAAATTAAAAGTTCTAAATTCAAATCTTTTTGTTCATGAAATTTTCCTATTCAAAAGGCCAGTAATGAATTTGTGTTTGTAGCTAGATTGGTTGGAAAAATCTAATTATAATAAATTCATATATTACATTTTGCCAAGACTAAATAAAGTAATGGAAAGCTATTTCCGACCTGTTATGTGGGGTCCAGTTACTGTACACCCATTTTGTTATGTATAAGTTGCCCGTTTGTTTTAATAGCATGGCTGTATTTTCATTCGTCTTTAATATTGATGTCTATTGTTGTCTGGAAAAGTAAAAAAGTCAAAGATTTTAAGATATGGTACATAATTTTTGAATTGTTTCAAATTTTATTACTCTACACATGATTTCAAAGTGTTTCAAATATTTATATTTTTGTCAATTGACCTAATTTAAGTATTAAAATTAGTGATAGCATAAGAGAGATCGCAAAGTAATTTACCAAAAAAGGATGTACGGTGTACCAAGGGCATCAAATATTTTGGTCAATAAATTGTCGAAACTTTGGCGTACATAATTTTTTTTTTTTTGGTTGAAACAACATAATATCTAGTTAATCTATAAGAGAGACCGCAAAGTAATTTGCCAAAAATGGTTTACTGTGTACCAAGGGCATCAAAGCTTTGTAACCGCGATCTTTAAATATCTTAGAAGGGTCAAGGAAGCACAAAAGTTTAAAATTATTTAGAGCTAACAACTTTATATAATCACAGTCAAGATGAAGCAAACGCCGGGGAGTCGACGCCGGCCACTTAATAGTTTTAATAGTTTAATTGCTTATGACTTCAAAGGAATCACTTTCATAATTCGTTAGGTGGTTTTGGGTGTACTCCAGAACAGCTCGATCATATCTTTAGCCTTAGGTAAATTATTTTAATTAGACCTTCTAAAAAATTTGAAGTAAAATACATTAATCACTAGTAAAAAAAAGACCTTCTCTGATACTATTTTGGTATTAGGAACTTATTTTACTGACACCGAATTTAGTGTCACTGCATACAGTGTAAGAAATTTACTGACACAAGTTTTTTGTATCAGCGAATCTACGTCACCATAGTATCAAAAAAATGTTGATGCTTGAACATCACATATATAACGAGACTATGGTATCAAACAAATAATGATACAAAGGTGTAATAAATATAACAATACTTTGGTATCAATGTTTATTTGAGAAAAATTTTTAAAAAAATTAAAAATCCATATAATAGAAATTAAAAATTTGCAATTGCCATTTGAATTGAAATTTACATTCAACAATATGAAAACTATTACGTTGCAATGAACAATTTAAAAATTATTACATTGTTTGAAACTTATTACATTGTTTACCAACAACAAATAATTTATAAACTGATATATAGTAACAGCACAATCTTCCAACACATGTTTATTGTTTCTGCGGATTCTTTCTTTCGGTAATCGAAATGAAGTCTTCTATTATTGTTTCAATGTTCCAATTTGACATTTGCTCTGATTATTTAGTTTCGACTCATATACATGCTTTGGTTTATTGTAAGTCATCCTGCACCATTCAAGACATGCACAATAAAAAAACTAATAAAATTTACATGCTACAATCTACATAGTTTCCTAATGGCATATAAATGCATGCAAGACAAGCATATTATATTAACAATAAAAATTATTTTAATCATTGTCCAAGCATAAGCAAAATGATAGCAACCACAGAACATAATTTTACACATAAACATGAAAAGGCAAAGTCAGGAGAAAACTAAAATTATAAGGATATTGTGATGACAAATGAAAAGGATTCAGAGTTTTGACACTCTATTTCCTTTGAGAAAAAAAGAAAAAAAAGATTAAAGATTTTACACAACATAATTTTAGATTTAGTCAAATTAATCATGGTATAAAATTGTTATCAATAGAAACAGTAAAAGCAGTATAGATAAAAAGGAATGTGAAAATATGTCATTTACCGAACATCACTTCCTTTGCGGAATATGCAAATAGATGGATATGCTTGTATATGATGCCTGAACATTCATTATGGACTGAATATCAACAACAAAAGTGATGATCAAAATAGCAAGAATGTGAAAAAACAGAAAATCAATTGAAAGTGAGAAAACGTTAATCTAGCAATTACCTCCTACACAACTCGACTTCTTCAGTGCAATCAACTTTTGCACTGAAAATCAATAATTACCAAATAAAATCACCATTTATATAATTATTTAGTTCCTGCAAAATAACTGGCAGATAACTCAATAAAAAGAGCCAAAGAACTAAAAGCAATGAAAAGCCAAATAGAACTCGATGAAAGCATCATGTTACACAAACAATATAGGTGGACGATAATATACACTGAATATGCAAAATGCACCCATGATATCTGACAAAAGAGGCACAACTATGCAAGCGGCAACCTACCATTCCAAATATAAACAACATAAAAAGGGCTGCTATTATGGATAATCCTGCATCAGATAGTGATGCCTCTGTCAAATCCCTTGGAATTTTCCTACAAACAGAAAATAAATAAGTAACAATATAAACCCTGTGATTTTATCCATGTGATTTACTAATACAGCCAATGCATAAAAGATTGCTTTGCTTCTTGTTAGAGTGCAATTTATGCACTAGTTTTACATTGTTTACTTCCTTTAACATCGATGTTTTGCACTTAATAATAGTGATTTACTTGTGTTTTATTTTTGTAGGTGCAATCCTATTGATTGGTGCTAAAATTGAGCTACAAAATAGTGTTTGAGGATAATTATTTTCCTGAAAAAATTATGAGTTTCAGAAGAACTTTGTTGATAAGGCGTGGGCGCGTGCTGTCAACTACGGACATACAATTTTTAGTTTAACGTGTTTTGTCTTTTTGGTTATTTTTGTAATTCTGAATTTAATATTTAGATAATATTTTAGATATTAGTATTTTATTTTAAAAAGAACTCTAGAGAAGGAAAGGGAAAAAAGAAAAAGGAAGAGAAGAAGGAAAAAAATCCTAGATCTAAATTTTTCTCTTCTCTCTATGAAGAACTAAACCTATAATTCTGGTTGAAGGTTAATAAAGCTTTGATTCATCATTATTGTGAGATCTTTCTTATGCTTTAATTGTTTTATTGCTTTTTGGGTATTTGTTTATTCTCTAAATTAATGTCATGATAATGTTTGTTAATTAGATAATTGGCCACTATTTAATTATCAACCTAATCTATTGCCAACTAAAGGATTCATCGTATGAAGATTTTAATATTTGTGACAAATAGCATAGCAATACGTTGTGTTATGAGAATAAACAATCTAATTTAAATGAACCATCGTATGCGTTTGTTGATTAGGATTTGGGTCTCTCTGGTTTTTCAGGCTTTCAATTGATTAAATCCTATGATCGTATCTAGGGTTGTCTATTGATTAGGGAAATAACCAATGGTTGTACCTTGGTTATCGACTAGTTAAAAGATTGGCTATTAGAGGGTCTCAGTAGGTATAACCGGTCTATTTATAAGTAGTAATGATTTATATTTGAATCAATGATCAGTAGTCGAATCTATCTGAGTTAATTCCTTCAACCAGAGCTTTCCCCAATTTGAATGACAATTTTAATTACAATTTTAATTTGCATTCTTATTATTTTAATTTAATTTTTATTATTGTCAACAATCCCCCCATTTTGCATTTTACATTTTTAAAAGGATTTAAATAATTACCAATCTCTGTGGACACGACCTTGCTCAGTCACTATACACAATTGATTTAGAGTAGGTTTTTATTTTTGCTAGCTTCGACAACCATCAAATTTTGGCGCAGTTGCCGAGGATTGGTGTCGTTTATTTAATCTGTTTTACGTTTTACTTGGTGTATGGTTCGTTCTTCTCGTACAGGTACACTTTCGTTTGATCCTGAAATTGAGAAGACAGCTCGCCAGTTGAGACAGCAGACGAAGCGAGCTAAGCAACGATCCTTGTCGTCTTTGCTTTCTGAAATAGATACGGTGCTTGATTTGGTTGGGTCATCTAGCGATTCAGAAGAATAAATAATGGATAAAGCTGTACCTGTAGAAAGAACTCTTAGAGAATTAGCTGAACCAAACTTGAATCAGCAACCACTCTGCATTCAATATGTAGACTTGGAGGTAAATTTTAAATTAAAGTCTGGTCTTATTCATTTATTACCCAAGTTTCATGGTTTTGCAGGTGAAGATCCTCATAAACATCTCAAGGAGTTTCATGTTGTGTGTTCAAGTATAAGGCCACAAGGCATGACTGAAGAGCAGATTAAGCTACATGCTTTTCTTTTCTCTTTAAATGGGCTAACTAAAGACTAGTTGTACTACTTGCCTCCTGGATCGAGTACAACGTGGAATGGTTTGAAGAAGCAGTTCCTCGAGAAGTACTTTCCTGCTTCAAGAGCTGCCAACTTCAGAAAAGACATTTGTGGGATCAGACAACTTCCTGGGGAGACTTTGTATGAGTATTGGGAGCGATTCAAACAATTGTGTGCCAGCTGTCCTCAGCATCAGATATCTGATCAACTTCTTATTCAATACTTTTACGAAGGACTGTCATTGATGGATAAGAGTATGATAGATGCTGCTAGTGGAGGTGTGTTGGTTAGCAAGACCCCTACTCAAGCAAGAGAGTTGATCTCAAATATGGCTACCAATACACAACAGTTTGGTAGCAAGCAAGATCCCACTTCAAGGAAGGTGATGAGGTAAATATTTCTTCTATTAATTAATGTTTACGTAAACTTACTTCTCTTGTGGAAAAATTTGTTGTAGGTAATGTGCAACAGATAAAGACTTGTGGCATTTATTGCAATATGGGTCATTCAACTGATATGTGTCCTACACTTCAAGAAGAACCCGTTGAACAAGCCAATGCAGTTGGAGGATTCCTAGGCATGCCTCAGAGGAGGTATGATCCTTATGCACAAACATACAATCCTTAGCTATAACCGGTCTATTCATAAGTGGTAATGATTTATATTTGAATCAATGATCAGTAGTCGAATCAAGCTGAGTTAATTCCTTCAACCAGAGCTTTCCCCAATTTAAATTACAATTTTAATTTGAATTCTTGTTATTTTAATTTGATTTTTATTATTGTCAACAATCCCCCCATTTTGCATTTTACATTTTTAAAAGGATTTAAATAATTACCAATCTCTGTAGACACGACCCTGCTCAATCACTATACACAATTTATTTAGAGTAGGTTTTTATTTTTACTGGCTTTGACAACCATCACTTTTGGCCTACCGATTTAAATAAAAAGATACTGGTTGGATTTATAAATTATATAGAATCACCAATAACAGGCATCAGCATCACCAAATGGGCTGCCCCTTTCTTTACAAATTACTGGAATTATAATGAAAAGCATATTCCCCAAGTTACCTGTAACGTCAGAGGTAAAACAAATTTGTACAAAGAAAAATAAAATGCATCTTTGAATTAACAAACCCAAGATCATCTAAAACTTTTTCTAATTCCTATACACAGGACTATAGGTAATAGTTTGCCTAAGATGATAAGAAACACTTTTAATATGAGCCATCCAAATACGCCATAAGAATTATCCAAAACTATTCATAGAAGTAAAGCAAATAATTGAATTGAGTTCATTCTTAATCCATTTCATTAAAAAATATTGCTACTTCAGCAAGCAAACCATTGGTTAAGATTATAAGGCAACAAAGGAATATTTATAACATTTTTGCTCACCTATCTTCATTTGACTCAAATAGAGAGATGGAGAGCTAGAGAGGGAAAAGAACCTGCAGCACAACATCCTAAAACAAGGCCCCACAAATCATAAGAAGCTTGTGTAGTTTTTAGAACTATCCATCCAAGTGCTGAGCCAACGATGAATGTAATTATGCGATCTACTGCAAGAAATAAGCCAAGACCAGTAAGCAGAAGTACCTTTAAAACTGGTATAAATGCAGCAATAAAGGGGTCCAAAATCTTCATAGTGGAGTCTTTAAGTCCTCAGATTATCTATAATACTTGCTGTAGAGGAAAAGGCATGACATGCTACCACATGAGCAATAGCTTTTATATAAACAAGCCTAAAATTACTTTAAAAATCAATTTAACATTGTTCATAATAGCAATTTTACCTATTAAAAATTGATCTTCAAGCAAGTTTGTATTTTTTACCACAAAAATTAAATCTAGACAAATGACCTAAAATAATCTTTTTTTCTAAAGCACATTTCATATTTCATTAAATAACAAAAAAGGATTGCGTATGATTTGAGAGGAAATTCTGATTGATTCACAGTTTTAGCATAATAAGAATACAAATCACAAATTAAAATCCCAGACAACATACATGCAAAATATTTTTTCTTTTTCATTATTAAAAAAAAATCACCAGCCAAAAGGAAAGAAAAGGAAAAATATATATATAAATAGGTAGATAGATAATGAGGAAGGAGTAAATAAATTATTGCTTGGTTAGATCCCTAACAGTCATCATCTCATAGTAACGAATGAAAAGCAGAGATAAGAAGAGATGAACCTCGTCTCTCCACCAGTGGGTTGGGGTCTTGGGGCCCATCACGCGTGGGAGGGGATTTCAGTTGGAGGAAGAAGGCGGAGCATTGGGGGGCAGCCTGAAAAGCTGGTGGAGGTAAAGGAAGTGAAGGCGACGGGAGCCACCAACACCGAGAGCTAGAACCATGGATCTGAGCTATTGGGTAGCACAACCAAAGTTAACGACGTGGTGGATGCATATCTACTCTCAAAGGAGCTCGTCTTGAGCCGTCTTGTGCCATATCTTGTTGATGCAGGCTGCTTGTGCCAAGTTCCCGCGGTCCATGTGTTTCAACACCTCGAACAAGAAGTTCTCATCTAGATTTGTGAGGCCAGTTTCTTTGACTTGCTCTTCCTCTCCTTATTCTTCCTCTTCTTGTTTGAATTTCTCCATCTTTTGATTGTCTCTGGTGGTGACCAAAGAATCAAGATCGATACGCATAAAGTAAAACTAGAGAGAAACATGAAATGGAAAGTGTTGGTGAGGACGATGATTTTATTTTTTGGGAGGCTGAGAGTTTTTGTTTTGTTAAAAATTAAGAGGCTGAAAGATTTATTTTATTTCAATTTAGGGTTTATTGAAAGAAGTGGGAAGGATATGGAAGAGAGGGAAGATGAAAAGGGAAGGGTTTTGTTTCGTTGAAGGCCGAAAAATTTTAGTAAGGGTCGAATGCCCTAATTTTAAGATTAAAACTACGCCGTTTAGAATAAGAAAAATTAAAATTAAAATTAAAATTAAAATTAAAAATATATATCTTAGTATTAGTAAAGGTTTGTTAAAGGTACTAAACTATTGGCACTAATATGTTAAAGGTGCTAAAAGTAATATCTTAATTAAAATTAAAATT
Organism: Atalantia buxifolia; assembly: GCA_030444775.1. Classification (NCBI taxonomy): domain Eukaryota; kingdom Viridiplantae; phylum Streptophyta; class Magnoliopsida; order Sapindales; family Rutaceae; genus Atalantia; species Atalantia buxifolia. The sequence goes on from CM059838.1 coordinate 27,002,962, forward strand.
AAAGTAATATCAATAACTATTGGCACTAATATGTTAAAGGTACTAAAAGTTGCTTAGGTCATCAAATATTGATATTTTTTTATTTAGCACTAGCAGCTTAGTATCAGTGAAAGTCATTTTTTTAGTAGTGAATCAATTTTATTAAAAATTTATTTAAAATCAATTTTTGTATCTCTCTAAGATGCAAAATTATTAATTAAAAATTTATATTTTAATTTCGCTAATATCTTTCTCAACAGGCACTATAGTTAATCCATTTAATTTTTCGTACAACATGGTTGATCTTAAATAAGTTTTTATCAATCACTCCTTTTTTAGATTGAACTAAGTTTTCTATTCTTTTCCTTTTTTTAAGTTTTTCATATCCTTATGCACATTTTCTAGTAGATTTTTTTTCTCCAGTGGAACAAGAGTAAACAAATAAACAATTATGCTAGATAATTAAAAGAAAACAACCTATGAACCCCATTATATTTTCAAAAAGAAACAAAAACAACTGTATAAACAACTAATTAATAAGAGAATGGAAAGATAAAACTTAAAATTTTCATAACTTTAAATTTCATGAACTGAGGCTTTTAACAGTAATGATCAATAGAAAGCAAAACAATTGATTTGCAATTAATTTTTTTGATTTTTTCTTAAGCGGAAAGTGGAGTAGAAAAAGTAGTTTTCTCATCAAGGCATTTTAGATATCGTGTAATTTTTTTCATTGGAATAAGATATTAATGATAATAATTTAACAATATCTAGCATTTATAAAGTTTTAAATGAAATATATAAAATTATAATTATGTTAAATAGAGATTTTGTAGGAAACAAATTGATTAAAATTGTTAATTATAGCGTTATATAGGAACTTCATAGTTTGTTTGTGGAATATAATTGTGAAATAATAATAAATATAAATTAATAATTAATAGCTATAATTTAAGAATAAAATTGGGGGTCTTCATCTATAGTGGGGCTCTAAACAACCGCCTAAGGTGCCTAGAAGGAAGAGTTGTTCCTGGGTGTACTACATTATGTTGGACCGCATTAGAGATTACACTAAATTATATTATATTATATTATCGTATTAGATTGTTAATACAATATCATATTTGGTGTAGTACATAGGTTGGATTGTGTATTTTAAATAATATTAAATTGTTATTTTATGGTTTATTACAAAAAATAAAAAAACCACCGATATCCACCTTTGACCGCCACCAATCATTAGGGGTGGGCAAAAAAAGCTGATTAATTAAAAATCAAACTGAACCGATCGGTTCGGTTCGGTTTTTGTGCGGTTTTTTTACTTTCAAAAAACCGAAATAGTAATAGTAAAAAAATAGTAATATTAATCGGTTTGGTTTTCGGTTTTTAAAAAAAAACACCGAAAAACCAAACCGAAATCTCAAATAAACCGATTGTTTTGAAACCTAAAGGCTAAACTGCTAAAGCTAAAATCTAAATCTAAACACTTCTGACTTCTGTCTTCTTCTGCTCCCACCGGCCGCTGCTCATCGTCACTTCTTCTGTTCCCGCTGGCCGCTGCTCATCGTCACTTCTTCTGTTCCCGCTGGCCGCTGCTCGTCGTGACCTTCAGCCAAAAGCAAAAACCGAACTCGTGAGTCGTGACCTTCAGCCACAGGCTCGAGTCGTGACCTTCAGCCACACTTCTGTTTTGTTCTCTCTTCTTCTATCCCTTCTGCTCCCCTCTGCAAATCCGTCGGATTCAGAACTCAGGTGTCTTCTTCTATCCCCTCTGCTCGTCACCGCCGCTGCTACAAGCTCATTGCCGCTGCTGCAAGCTCGTCGCCGCTGCCCGTTCAAGGTGCTACTAAAAACTCTTCAAAAGTCAAAAGTCCTCTTAAAACCCTTAATGTCTCGATAGGTATATGAGGCTAAATTTTGATTGAGGTTAATGTCTCGATAGGGGCTTGTCTGATAATTGCAAACCTTTCTCAGTTATATGTTGATCAGTTGTGAAATAACGCTTGATTGTTTGTGTATATTGAGTAACAGAATTTCAACTATAGCAATTAGATTTAGTCCTAGCATGCTAACAGGGGATGATGAAAATTGAGGAATATGATGAAGTCCTGTGTGTTCATAATCAATTTGTGGCCAGTACAAATCTTTTCTTCTTGTACAATTTCACTAAGAATCCTCCTAAATTCGCAATACAATATAAATGTTCTGTGAATTGATAAGTAAATGATAACTTGGGAAGATAATTTCTCTGTTAATCGGCTTTGTATATGATAATTCGGCTACTAATCATTTTATCCTCTTAGAAATTAAGATTGTAGCAAGCATGCCACTGCACAAACATTTTATTTTATTTTACAATTTTTGACGGATGACAATTTTCTTTCCATTAAATAACAACTAGATTTTTCATTCACGGCTCTCATTTGGCTGCTTAGATATTTATGTTTATGTTATTACATGTGTTTGTGTAGAATGGAAAATTATGATGAGGAGGAAGTGCAAGAGGTGGAGGTTGATGATGGAAAAAAAAGAAAAATACCTTTGAGATCAAATGTTTGGGCTCATTTTACCAAACTACCTTGTGGAAACAAAGGAAAATGTCATCATTGTCGTAAAACCTTTGCAGCTAATAGAGGAAATACCACTAATTTGAAAAATCATTTGGATAGATGTAGGTCATGTGAAGGTGTGAAGGTTGAAGGGGATCCGAAGCAACAAGTACTTTTCCGTCAAAAGGGAAAAGACAAAGATGATGGAGTTGTTAAAGTTAGTGGCGGGTTTAGTCAAGAGGCTTGTAGAATGGCACTTGTGAAGATGATTGTCAAGGATGAATTACCTTTTAGCTTTGTAGAGGCTGAAGGGTTTTTAGAGTTTATACAAACTTGTTGCCCAAGATTTGATGTGCCATCGCGAAGAACAATTACAAGGGATATTCTTGAATTGTATCAGCATGAAAAAGGGTTGTTAAAAAGTATTTTGGGTGCAAGCAAGCAAAGAATGTGTATTACCACAGATACGTGGACATCAATTCAAATGTCTAACTACATGGTCATTACTACTCATTTTATTGATGCAGAGTGGGTGTTGCACAAAAGAATTCTTAGTTTCACACCTATAGCTTATCATCAAGGAGATGGTATTGGGAAGCTAATTGAGGCATGTTTGATTGATTGGGGGATTGAAAGGTTGTTCACAATTACAGTGGACAACGCAAGTGCCAATAAAGTTGCAATAACTTATGTGAATAAGAAGTTAGCAAATTGGAGTGTGAATTCAATGGTTTTGAATGGTTTATATATGCATGTGAGGTGTTTGGCACACATAATAAATTTGATTGTGCAAGATGGGTTGGCGGAAGTGAATCATTCAATAGCTAGTATTCGCAATGCAGTAAATTATGTTAGATCCTCTCCGGCAAGATTGCAAAAGTTTAAAACATGTGTTGATAGGGAGAAAATCTCTTATGGAGGGCTTATGGTGTTGGATGTACCAACTAGATGGAATTCAACATATTTGATGTTGCACAAAGCGGTTGTGTTTGAAAAAGCATTTGATAGGATGAAGGAAGATGATGGACATTATGTTAATTGGTTTGTTGAGGATGAGGGTGAAAAGAAGAGGGAGGGGCCACCGAGAGATGATGATTGGGCAAATGCAAGGAGGTTAGTCAACTTTTTATCAGTTTTTTATTATGTGACCTTGAAATTTAGTAGCTCTCTTAATGTCACTTCCAATGATTACTTAAATGAAATGGCAAAAGTTTTAATTCATTTGAAGTCACTTGCTACTTCTAGTGATGATTTGTTGAGGAAAATGGCCGAAAAAATGGAGCAAAAGTTTGCTAAATATTGAGGTGATTCTTTTGATCAGGTTAATGTGCTTGATCCCAGATGTAAATTGGAGTTTGTTACATTTTGTTTTAGTAGCATGTATGAATCTAGGAAGGTTGAAGAATTGAAATCTAACATTAAGGAGTTGTTGATGAAGCTATATAATAGCTATAATGGTGGGAGCGATGTGAGGAATAGTGGTGGTGTTTGTTTTGGTAATATCCATGATGGTGGTGGTGGTGGTGGTGGTGGTGGTGGTGGTGCTAGTAGTAGTATAATGTCAATTGATCTTTTTTCATCTTTCAAAATGATGAAGCAAAGTTCAAATGATGACATTAGTTCAAAAAATGATGTTGAAAAGTACTTGACGGATGCTAATGAGAGTACTAGTAATGCCCATTTTGATATTTTGACTTGGTGGAAGTTGAATGGGCATAGGTATCCAATTTTGTCTCAGATTGCCAAGGATGTTTTGGCAATTCCAGTGTCTACTGTAGCTTCGGAATCGGCATTTAGCACAGGAGGGCGTGTTCTTGATCCTTTTAGAAGTTCTTTAACTCATAAAACTATTGAGTCATTGATTTGTACTCAAAATTGGCTTCGCTCAACTCTATTAGGAGAACGGATAATACAACCTACTCAGGAGGAAACTGAATTTTATGAGGTTATTGAAGCAGGTAATATGTTACTACTATATTTTGATATGTTTTTTTAGTTATTTCACTCTTAATTAATCATTCTAATATTTTTTTTTAATTTATTAATGTAGAATTTGGTAGGCTAATAGTAGCTCAACAAGAACAAGCAGCTGAGGAGTAATTGAGATTTGAGAGTTGGTTGTTGTTTATTGTTTTTGTAGTTTTGTTAAAGTTTAAAAGACTTTTTGCTTATTTATTTTGATTTGAACTTGTTATTGAACATTTTATGTGTTCTTGAACTTACTTTGAGATATATTTTGATTTTTTGTTTGTTAACTTTTTATGTTTGTGGTAGATTTATTAATTTAGGTTTCTAAATTTAAAAAAGCCCAAAATAGGCCCAATAGGCCCATAATCGAGCCGAATCGAATCGAATTATTTCAATTAATCGAGTATTTGATTATTTCGGTAATTTGATTAATCACGATTATGATTTTAAAATAATCATAATCGAACGATTATGAAAAAATTAGTAAAAAACCGAACCGAACCGAACCGTGCCCACCCCTACCAATCATCATAAAAATTTATAAATGATTTCCTTTTAAGTCAATTTATTACCATTAGAATTCTCATTTTGAGCTCTATGCAGTGGTATTAATATGATCAAAATAGAGCACCTATTTACTATAGATTCTCAATTTGCTACATAGTGCACATAGATTTGCACAGTCCATACTTGCCCAAACCAGAGTGCCAAAGAGAGATAGAGGCAATAAATTTGTGATAAAAAATAATGAAATATAAAGTTTGAAAAACAATCAAAATAATTTACAGAATAGGTGTTAGGAAACATATGTGTCTCTTTTCTCAATGAGGATTTGTAAATCCTAAATTCAAATGTTTCCTAAACTTTTCTTATTTAATAGTTTTTTATTCAAAAGGATTCCTATTTAAGGAATAAGTAATTTTTCCTTTGGGACTTAATTTATTCAAGAAGGAATACAACTAGTATAAGTAAAGGAATACTTCTCATATAAGAAATAATCACTATATAAGGAGGTTAGGCTTACTTGCTTGTATAGTACAACAATCAGTTCTCTGTAAATAGATAGTTTCTAGTGTGAGAGAAATGGCGGGTTTATTTAGAGATTGGGTATTATTGAGGTTTTGGGTGAGAGAAAAGTACTAGAGTGATTATATTAATTTTTAACATAGGAGGTTTTTCTCTCGTCGTTCTTGGCAATCACGTTTTTTCTCTAGTATAAGAGTTTTCCACATAACTTCTTGTGTTATGTGATTATTTGTATTCCCTGTATATTTTTTATTTATTATTTGTTTGATATTTTGACTGCGGAATCTTGGGTGGGTGACGCAATACAAAAGTAATACTAGATATCGTTCTAGTGTATGTTCTTGAAAACTCAAGAAGGAGGGCTCTTATAAAGGAGAAAAATATCTCAATTGAGAAAATACTAAACATTATTGAGGAGAAGCTTGTGTAAAGAAATAAGTATAACAAGCATAACAAGCATAACAAGCCTATTTGTACTAGTTAGGATTATCATATTCCTAACAAATCCTACTATGACTAGGTTTGGCTTACATCAGTCTCCTCCATTTAGAAGAATTCACCCTCAAGTTGATTCAATCACATGACAATGGTGAAGGACCATGATACTCGAATAAGTCTTGGATATTGAAAGTTTTGGAAATATTATAGTTTGCTGGTAGGTCCATGAAGTAAGTATTGTTATTGATTTTCGATAGGATGCGAAATGGTCCAATCTTCTTTTGCTTGAGCTTGCTGTCCTCTCTAATAGGAAATCTGTTCTTTCGTAGATGAACCATCACTTGATCCCTTATAGTAAAAGATTTGAAGTACCTATGTTTATTTGCATCTACCTTGTACTTAGTAGCAAATTCTTCTAATTTCTTGTTGACTTCCTTATGAACATTGATTATTTTGTCTATCATATGATCAGTAGTGCAGAGGTGATATTAGATTTCGTCCTAGTGTATGTTCTTGAAAACTCAAGAAGGAGTCTCACAAAGGAGAAAATATCTTAGTTGAGAAAATACTGAATATTATTGAATAAAAGCTTGTGTAAAGAAACAAGCATAAGAAGCCTATTTTACTATGACTATCCTATTCTTAATAAAATTAGGGTTCCTTATAAGAAAAGAATATGACTCATACAAAAAAAAAATCCTAATCAAACTAAAAAAAGGAATTTAAACTTATACTCTTACTATGACTAGGTTTGGCCTGCATCATTAGGATTAAAATTCTCTAATAAGTGGCATCAGAGCTCAAAGTTGTTCTACAAAGTAATTATGCTTGCACACAAATTTTCAAATCCTATGAGGATTGGGATTGAAAAGTTTGATGGAAGAATCGATTTTGCCTTGTGGCAAGTTCAAGTCAAGGATATATTAATTCATTCTAGTTACACAAGTAAAGTAAGGGTGATGTAAACCATGTTCCCATTAGTGGAATCTCTTGAAGGGCTGTAAACAATTTAAGGTGTAAACAATTAAGGCACCGTAAAGAAGACTATCGAAATAGAACAAGTTCGGAAAATAGCTTTCATTCAATAGAAGGAGGTACCGATAATGTTAGCTAGTGGTGTGTCTCTTTTCTCCATAAACGACTGCTTTATTCTTTTCTGCATGCCATGGAAGAGGATGTGTTACTTCTAGCAGGTCCACAAGATTTGCACACAAGGCATGATTTGATATTTTTGCAAGGTGTGTGATGGAATTTTTATGTTGAAAGATGAAGACTTTTAAGGAAGCCAAACATGAGAGTGGGTATTTTTCGGCAAGGTGATCGACATGTGCAAAAGATGCATATTCAAAATAAGGTATAGTATGATGATTCTCAGTGTACAGAATTATGGCTACTAGGTAGAAGATAAGATTTTAACAATAGTAGAATGATTCTCATAAGCCCTATAAGAGTGTAGTTTGGGTGGAGCAAAGAAGATGGAGAGGACGTAAAGTTTACTAGAGAAGTCCTCTCTCTCCTTCCCCTCAAACCTTTTCAATTTTTCTTACGATCAAATATTGGAAAGATTTTCACTTGCACTATTGCACAAAGCAAATTAAGATACAGTGAAAAGTGGGAAAAAATAATATAACAAAACATCCAATTGATTGTTGATGTAACCTTCATCTTTGAAATAATCACTAAAAATAAAATCAGTAATATTTTTTTAGTATGCTATAGTAGAGTTTTGCGTTATATCCTAAATAACTTCTTGTTTTTCTTCGGCATTTTTTTTTTTTAACACGCACACGTCCATTTTCCCTCAAAGACAAATTCTTCTCTAAAATTATTTAATCCAAATGGTTTTCTTCTACAATCTCTGTAATTAAGTCAATTTCATATTTTTGAGTTCCACGTTCAAAACAATTAGGTTTGAAATTAAATGATTTGGTTGATTTTCCTCATGCACGGGCGCGAATCAAAACCAAAAGAAATTTCTTTTCAATTGAAATCAGATGGTTAGTTTTCTTTGCCAGCATCTAGCCAAGGAAAAAATGTTTATGGACATGATGAGATAAAGAATGAGACGGGAACTAGAGAAGTTACTCATCTTATTACAAGTTATTTGAATATAAATTTGAAGAATATAATTGTTAATATATAAATACAAATTTATATATAGAGAGTCCCCTTCTAATGAGGAAATCCTCATCTTATTGAAATGAAAACTAAACTAAAAGGCAAAAAAATCATTCGAAAAAAATCATATTGAAAATATAATTTATTTTACTTAAATAAATTATAAAGTTTTTTGATAGCAATAAGTGTGATTTGTTTTAGAATTTTGATCATAAATATTTATCATAAATAATCAATTCTGTAAAAGAAAAAAATAATTAATCTTTTTCATGGTGGAAAAAAATATGTTGGTAAGAGTAGTTTTGAAGGTGTTACAGTTAGTTAAATAATTTATTGAGCATTTAACACTATGTGTTGAATTAAATTTTTTTACTTAATTTTATTCTAACATAAATATTTGATAAATTTTTAATGTTAAGGTTAAATATCAACACACATAAAACAGATAAATTACTGAAATTAAAATATGTTTAAAGTATTATGTAATAAAAAAACAAATGGCATTTCAATCCATGTAAAATTTATTTCCATAAAACAAAATTTTTTACCTTATTATAGGATAATACTATGCCATCTCCGTTGCAGCAATGAAATGATAAAGATTAAAATGTCAAAATTATTTAATTTATTTAAAATCTGAGATAATAGAATCAAGCACTGCCCCAAATTGAATTCTCATAATAATATAAAATTAATCGTTATTATCTTTTTTTTGCTCCAGTTATGTCAAGATAATAAACGACTCCAACAGTCATTGAGGTCTAAAATTTTTACATTGTTAATTATGAAAAATCAGTACTTCGTAATTTTTAACTATGAAAAAATAATATTTCACTAAATTTCTGTTAATTGACTCATAAAATTTCGATATTACCCTTATTTGATTTTTCCACATCCGTCGGCAGTTTCGCAGACGTCGTGTAATTATTTGTCGGTAATTAATTGTGTGGGGACTGGGACCAACTCCAGTTCAAGTCTCATGCTTTGTTGGACCTTGAAATGCCAACTTGCAGAATCCAGCTACTATAAAACAAAGTGAAGGGGACGGTGTTTATGAGATCTTCAAATAAAGAGAAATCAAAATACAAACTTCAATTCAAAGATGGATTTGTTAATTAGCTGCATACTGTGGCTTGTGTTCACATTGGTTTGGGTAATGGCTCTAAGTTTCATTTCCAGTGCAAGACGCAAAGGGCTTCCACCAGGACCGAGGCCTTATCCGGTGATCGGAAACCTCCTGGAACTGGGTGGCAAGCCTCACAAGTCACTGGCCAAACTTGCCAAGATTCATGGCCCCATAATGAGTCTAAGACTTGGCCAGGTGACCACTGTAGTGATTTCTTCTCCAAGCATGGCCAAAGCTATCCTTAAAGAACACGATTCATTATTCTGTGATCGAAAGGTCCCTGAAGCAATCTTGTCCCAGCCATACCAGCACCATGAGTTCAGTTTGGTCTGGCTGCCGGTCTCTCCACTGTGGAGAAGTCTTCGAAAAATATGCAACATGCATATTTTCACTAATCAGAAACTAGATGCCAATCAAGACCTCCGACGCAAGAAAATCAAAGACCTTCTTGCTTATGTTGGAGAAAATTGCAGTGCGGGTAAAGCAATAGATTTTGGCCAAGCTGCTTTTAATACTTCACTTAATTTGTTATCCAACACAATTTTTTCTATGGATTTGGTTGATCCCAATGAGCGAGAGTTTAGGGATACTGTTTGGGGTATCTTGGAAGAAGCAGGAAAGCCTAACTTGTCCGACCACTTTCCTCTCCTAAAAATGCTTGACCTGCAGGGCATAAGGCGCCGCAATACACTTTATTCTGGCAAGATGTTCGAGGTGTTGGGTCGCTTGATTGATCAACGATTGAAGCAAAGACAAGAACATGGTTGTAGTATTAGCACCGAATCTAAAGATATGTTAGATACTCTTCTCAATCTTATCCAAGAAAAGAGCGTAGAGTTTGACACAAAACATATCAAGCACTTGCTTGCGGTAATATTTGTATTGCTTTTCATTAATTTCTTGTACAAATTACAAGTTAATTAACAGAGTTCATATAACAGGATTTGTTTATCGCGGGGAATGACACAACTTCAATTACAATGGAATGGGCAATGGCAGAACTACTCCACCATCCTGAGGCTTTATCGAAAGCAAAATTGGAGCTAGAACAAACCGTTGGCAAAGGAAACCCAATTGAGGAATCTGACATCATTCGGTTACCTTATCTACAAGCAGTTGTTAAAGAAACTTTCAGGTTGCACCCGCCAGTTCCCTTATTAATCCCCCGTAAAGCCTTAGAAGATACTGAAATTGCAGGATTCACAGTGCCAAAAGGTGCACAAGTTTTTGTCAATGTATGGGCTATTGGCAGAGATGAAAGCACATGGGACAACCCTCACTCTTTTATGCCCGAAAGATTCTTGGGGTCAGATGCTGATTTCAAAGGCCAGAATTTTGAGCTAATCCCTTTCGGAGCTGGGCGGCGAATTTGTCCTGGTTTGCCATTGGCAATCAGAATGTTATATCTAATGTTGGGTTCACTTATTAATTCTTTTGATTGGAAGCTTGAAGATAAGAGCCTGGACATGAAAGAGAAATTTGGCCTCACCATACAGAAGGCTAAACCCCTTCGTGCTGTCCCGCTTACCATTTAGTCCCATACCATAGTTTTTTGTTCCGGTGGAGTGCATTTAGTTGTAGCTAATAAAGCACTTTGTTGTTGCTATGTATTCATCGTTGTTGTTTATCTATTGCTCTTATTATTTATTAGCAACTATCCAATTGATAACCTAAACCCACTTTTTTGAGTGAATCAATATTGTAAGCAAATAATATGTAGAACTTTGAATAACAAAGGAAATGATGTTTTTTGTCACAATTCTTTTTAACCATATAAGCGAAGAAACATTGTTATGAAAAATGTTTTGTCACGAAGGCTGATAAAATAAGCTGTTTGTGCCGTGCAAATAAAATAAGCTGCTGATTAAAAAAATAGCTTGGGGTTTGGTAAATTGTGCTGTTGTGGATGTTGTGAGTTTGAAAAGTAGAGTACATGCGTTTGGTAAATCTTATTATGAAAGTGCTGTTGTATTATATAATGACCAAAATAGACATACATTTTAATTGTTTTTTATTTTATGTTTAATAAATTGTTTAGACATATTTTTTTCTTAAATATGTAAAATTAATTAAAAAAACTCAATTACGAAAAATCTAAAAGAACTTCATAATCTATTACCTAAAATATGATAAAAATTTATACTTTTACATAATCTAAATAAAATAAAAAATAATATGTATTACATTCACAATAAATTTTTTACAATAAAATTGTGGTAGTAATAAAATACCTAATGATTTATATATTAAGGTTTATGGATAAGTATAATATAATTATTTTTTTAATCAAAATACTAAGGTTATAATAGGTATTTTAAAAAAGCGTAGCTTATTGGATAAGCTGTTTATGAAAAACAACCCTCTACCTCCTTTTAAAAGCTGCTGGCAAAATGGAGAAAATTATGAAATAAGCTGCTTTTACAAAACTTACCAAACACTATTTTTATCAAAAATTATAGAATAAGCAGCTTATTGAGTTTCAACCTCAATTCCAAACAGGACCAAAGTTTAACGTAACAAACTTATAGGCAATGAAAAATTTCGTGACTAATGATTTTTTTAGGCCAAAGCTTGTTTTTCATTAGTAGATGCTTGTTTTAGCCCAAAAACGGACTCTGGCCACAAAATGATTTTGTGAAATAACTGATGTTTCCTTCGCATTGAATGATTTTGTGAAATAACTAGAGTCTATGAATTCTCTAGCCATGAAAGCAAACTTGGCAGTGGAGACATGGAAATGTTATTGTCAAAATGTCAGCTTTGTTATATGAAATTGACAAACGAAGTTGAGTATAAATAGGGATGTCAAAAATCTCAGTTTGGCCCGGATTTGGATTAGAACGGGTGATGTGGACTGGGTACAACCCCACTCGAGAATGAGGTAGGGCAAGTTTCAGGCTTCACTTAATAACCTTAGGGTGCAGTTTGGAACCCGAATTTAGTAAAAAAAAAAAAGAAATATATATATATATATACATATTATTTTAAATTATTGTATTTATTTGGTCCATCTATTACACATATTTAAAATTCTAAGCATTTAAAATTTACTTTTATGCTCAGTTTCATTAAAATAAAATCTATAAATTATAAATTAAAAAATTCATAAATAATATCATAAAATAAAAAATTCAGGTTTTTTAACCCCGATAGAAAAGCTTGGCCTAAGTATTTAAAAACATGTCCAAACTGAGTTCGAACATTGTCATACCAAGCCCCGATCCTGGGTTTCGCCATCGTTATGCACAAAACATAAAGTGGTTTTATGTAATTAATGTTGGGAAAATATACTCTTTAAAAGCAATAGTGTTTATTTAATTGTAATAAATAATTTTTCTGATTAATAAAATAAATGAGGTATTTTATTTAAATATCTTAACTGCATTAATATTTTGAGTAAAATCCATTTAATCATATTATATGTATTTATGTGATCACCATGTGGATTCACAAAAGATATAAGTACAAGTTATCTTATAATTAAATAAATTATGCTCGCAGTTGATAAATAAAGTTGGGCACTTTATTTAGGTATAGACTGTAATAAATTCATTGAATGATTTATCTTGATCATGTATGAATTTATTGATGTAGTATGACTGCATTGAACAGGATCACATACGAGATTTAATTAACCTTGTAATAACTGTCAGACTTATTAAATCTCATAGGCATTGATTTTATTGTAATCTTAATCTTGAGTTAGTTATGATTTCATGATTGTAATTGTTATTCCATTTGAGTTACCAATGGGCACGGTACACACTTGTAATCAAAATTACCCGGTATCTTGGTGGGAGCAATTATGAGTATTAGAGTTATAGATTAACAATATAAAATTTGTACGACACATCTCTTGATGGGTTTTCAGCACTTGATCATAGAATTCTCTGGGCAGAGTGTGTCAACATATTTATTATGTTAAAAATTATCATTAGAGAAAACCAGTAAGTATCAAGGAACAAGATATAATTAAATCGATTGGACAGTTGAGATATCGATTTAAATTAATGATGTGGTACAAAGGATTATGCAGTAAAGAAATCAATGTGGCATGGGTCGAATTATTATTCGAGAACACTATCCTGATAGCATACAATTATGGAGGTCACTTCTAATCTTTTAGTGTAGTAGATTTGGAATTAAATAATTGGGCTAGTTTAATTATATGCCTAATTATTGTAGCCACTATTGTATGTACCCAATTGATCCCTGGGTTAGCTCATTTAATTGCGCCCTCTTTGGATTAATATGCAAGATAACTAGCTATTTGGGTTAAAAGCATAAATATATTATTTAGTTGGAGGCTCCATATAATGTACTTGTGTATAAGGGGCCTTATGTTATTTTACAAGATGGGTCCCTATGACAAGAAAGAAGTAACATTACTTTTGGTTTAATATTTTTAATTTAAATTTAATAGAATTAAAATAATATTAAAAATAGAGTCTAGGGTTTCCACTAAATAGAGATATAAAATGTCTTATTTTCTCCCAAAAAAAAAAGAGACAGCCACTTTATACAGATCAGAGAAAAAGATTTTTTCTCTCTAATCTTGAGAGAAAAATTTTCTCTTGCTACTTCCTATTGGTAGTGATAAAGGCGTCCACACGTCAAGTGCAAATCAAACCTGAGTCATAACCTAGAAGATCATTGGTGACTGATCGTGATCTAACAAACGTGGTGGTGACGGATCATGATCTAACAAGTGTGGTGGTAACAGATCGTGATCTGGGAGCCTATGTCACTTCAGTGGAAAAAGCGAAGATTGTTCATCTTCTCAAATTTTCAAGGTACGGTTTCTAGATTACAAATTCTTATATATTGTATGAGATCAATCCTAAAAAGTTTTATAAAAATTAAAAACTATTTTTTCTTTAACAATTGGTATCAGAGCCATCTCATATTAATGTATAAGAATTTTGTATGAGATTAATCTTGATATTTATGTATTAGAGTGGCACAATTTATTCAGATATATATTATTTGTTTAATATATGAATAAAGCATGTTGTGGTTTGTCTTAATTTATGGTAAGATTTTCTACTGTATTTTTCCTTTGGATTTGTAACAACAGGAGTGGTCTTTTATCACCATATTTCCCTCTTGATTAATTTTATAGTAATAGAAATTTTGTAAACCAAAATTGCCGTAGGAAATTTGTAAATCGCTGGAGAAGAATCGGAATAACGAGATCAAAGGAAACAGAAGGTTGGAAATTTCAGCGGCAACACCGATCAACACACCCGCAACAAGTGCATGCTAGCAAAGACGCGCCTGCGGCGGCGCGGCAGCCCGGCGGCTCGAGTTGCGATGGAGCAGCGGTGGCAGCGTTGCAGCAAAGCTGAAGCGCGCGCGCTGCACGCACAGCAAGCAGCCCACTGGCACACGTTGCTCACGCAGGAAGCAGCACGTGCTGTATGTGTTGCGCAAACAGCAAGTTGGGCGAGCGGGTTTGGTGGGTTTTCGGTGATGTGGCGACGGCGGTTCGACGTCGGAGATGCGTCGGAGATGGCTGGCGTCTCTGAACAGTGGTGGGCTTTGTGGAGACGGCGGCTGGGGAAGATGGAGAAAGAAAAATATGATTTTAGGGTTTCATGGTTTTTATCATTGAGGTCTCTATAGTTTCATAATTTTGTTTTTTGGGTAGACACGTTTAAATTTTTTGCATTCAAGTTCAAAAATAATTTTGGGCTTAATGAATCCTAGTTTTAGGCCCCATTAAAATTTGGGCTTAATGGATTAAAATGCATAGATAAAATTGAACACATTAAATTTATTTTTGGTTCAAACGTTTTATTTAAAAAAAATATTTAATTATTTATTTCCTTTCAAAATTAAAATTGGACCAATAATAAATTGAAAAGCCCAACTTCCCCTAGTCCATTAATAAAGACAAGCCTATGAAAAGATGGATATTGACAAGAAGCCCAATGAAAATTAGGCTTAGGGTTAATGTATTTTTTTTATTTTAGGAAAGCCATGAATTAAGATTATTTAATTATTTTTCTATATGTTATATTTTTGATGATAACATGCCATGATAACATGTCATATAGAATAGGTAATGCCACTCTATGCATAATGATACATGTCATTCATTAATTATGAATCTCATTATATTGTTTGAAAATTGAATATGCTTAATAATATTGGATATCGTCTAGATAATATTATAGGAAGCATGCAATTAACAATATAATTAATATATGTTTTAAAAAGGAAAAACCAATTTTAAAATATTGAGTGGGAGAGGAAAAATTCAAGATAATTTTCCCCACGAGTTCCATTGTTAGTTCAATAATAAAATTATACATATACCTCGACTTCATGATACGGTGATGCTCCCTACGGAGGGTATATTTATTAGATATTTTATTTGATGAACTTGTTCAAAGATAAAATTGAAATATTTTTCAATCGATTGTTCACCCTAATGGTAACTATTGATATGAAAAATACGTAGATTGAAACACTGGTTATACACTCAACTAAAATTTGTTATTAACCTTCCCAACGAAGCTCTGTTAACAAATTTAGGCCCAAAAAGGATAACGATAATTATTTATCATGTCTCTACACGAAAGTAAATAATCCAATGGATAATTGGGTCTAGTAAGTGTAGACATGACTTCCCCAACGGATAGCTTATCAAAGCGGTACTAGATTATCATTACAATAAATTAAAATGCATTTATGGTTTTTTACATTTTTGTCATTCATTGTGATGACATAGAAATCAGAGGAGGCTTTATGAGAAATGGCAAAAGTCCAATGAAATCGCAAAATGCTACATTTTAGCCTCGATTTCTAATATTCTGCAGACCAAACATCAGAACTTGGAGACTGCAACTGATATAATGGATAGTCTCCAAGAGATGTTCGGGCAGAGTACTCTCTCTGCGAGACAAGCAGCGCTAAAAGGCATTATGAACTGCAAAATGGGGAAGGGCACAAGAGTTTGTGATCATGTCCTTAAAATGATGGACTATTTGAATGAGGCTGAGATTCAGGGAGCATAAATCGATGATAACTCAAAGATTGACATGGTGCTAGAATCTCTGCCAGAAACATTCAAGGAGTTTAAGGTTAATTATAACATGAACAAAAGAAATATGACCTTAACAGAATTGATGAACGAACTTCATTCTGCTGAAGAGATTTATCGTACTGAGAAATCTCTAGGAAGCATAAATATTGCTGAAAAATGTTCTTCTTCTAGGCCTAAGCCAAAAGGCAAGGGTAAGAAGAAAGCTGGGAAAAAGAATCCGTCTACCAAGCAAGATGGCAAGCAGAAAGGCAAATGCTTCAAGTGTGGATAGAAAGGTCACTGGAAAAAGGATTGCCATAAGATTGTAAATTATGTATGGGAAATCTTTTTGTAATTGAGGCCTGTTTAGTTCAGAATTCGATTGACACTTGGGTGTTGGATTTAGGAGCAACTAATCATATTTGTAATTCACTTTATTAGTTTCAGAAAACCAGGAAAATAAGTGAAGGAAGCGCCAGGCTGCAATTAGGGACATGACAGTTCGTGTCAGCAATGAAGACTGCATCTGTTTTATTATCATTTAATAATGAGACTTTAGTTTCGAATAATTGTCTTTATGCTCCAGACATTAAGAGAAATTTAATTTCAGTAGCTTATTTGTCAAAACAATGGTACACTGTAAATTTTGGATCCTTTGTTTCTATTTTTTATAATAAGAGACTTATTTGTTTTGGAACATTGGAAGATAATTTATATCATTTAAGTCCTATGATCCATTCTATGCATGACACAGTGATCAATAATGATGAGCATACACATTTATCTAAGAAAAGAAATATTTCTTCCAACCAATGTTACCTCTGGTATTTGTGCTTGGGTCATATAAACCAAAATAGGATACAGAGAATGATCAAAGATGGGCTCTTAGGTCCGCTGGAAAATGAATCATTGCCACTCTGTAAATCCTGTTTAGAAGGAAAAATGACCAAAAGGTCGTTTTCGGCCAAAGGTGTATGTACAATAGTACCACTTGAATTGGTACTTATAGATGTATGTGGACTAATCAATGTACAAGCTCACGGAGGTTATGAGTATTTCATCACTTTCACTGATGATTAATCGAGATACGGTTATGTTTATCTAATGCGTCATAAGTCTGAAACTCTTGAGAAATTCAAAGAGTATAGGGCTGAGACAGAAAAGTAATTAGATAAGAACATAAAAAAAATTCGATCTGATCGAGGTGGTGAATTTCTCTCAAGAGATTTCAAAGAGTATCTGGTTGAAAATGGGATTATGTCTCAATTAACTGCCCCAGGAACACCACAACAAAATAGGGTAGCTGAAAGGAGAAATAGAACTCTTTTGGATATGGTGAGATCTATGCTTAGTTATTCATCATTACCAATCTCTTTTTGGGGAGTAGCACTAGAAACTGCAGTTTACCTCTTGAACTTAGTTCCATCTAAGTCAATGCCTAAAACCCTAATAGAATTATGGTGAGGTCGCAAGCTAAGTTTATGACATGTCCATATTTGGGGATCACCAGCACATGTGCTGAAACCAAAGGCAGAAAAAATGGATTCAGGTTCTGAGGTTTGTATGTTTGTTGGGTATCTCAAAGGAACAAAGGGAGGTTTATTTTATAGTCCTCAAGATAGGAAAGTGATCGTGAGCACACATTTCATTTCCCTCGAGGAAGACTATATGAATAACTTCAAACTTAAGAGTAAGGTAATACTTGAAGAACTGTTAGGTGATCAGGTTGATGCTCAGATTTCAACGCCTGTTATAGAATAGGAAGAGCAGCAACAACCAGCTGATCAACCCAGGATTATCCCTGAACAACCATTACTTTTAGAACCTCGTCGTAGTGGAAGGGTAACTAGGTTACCTGCGAGATACATGTTATTGGGAGAAACCTATACAGCTATCTTAGATGAACATGTACAAGATCCCACTAGCTACAACGAAGCTCTAATAGACAGAGATATTGAATTTTGGGTTACCTGCGAGATACATGTTATTGGGAGAAACCTATACAGCTATCTTAGATGAACATGTACAAGATCCCACTAGCTACAACGAAGCTCTAATAGACAGAGATATTGAATTTTGGAAAAAGGCTATGAATCAAGAACTGGAATCTTTGTATTCCAATAAAGTCTGGGAAATTGTAAAGGCACCAAATGGGATAAAACCTATAGGGTACAAGTGGATCTACAAGAAGAAAAGAGGAATAGACGGAAGGGTGGAAACATTTAAAGTAAGATTAGTAGCCAAAGGGTTTACTCAGAAAGAGGGTATCGATTATGAGGAAACTTTTTCTCTGGTTACTATGCTTAAATCCATCAGGATTCTGCTCTCCATTGCTGCAGTGCTGAAATGCAAGTGTGCAACCCAAGAGGGGGGTGAATTGGGATTTAAAAACTTATCTTAACAAAACACACAATAATCCAATCTAATGCCTTAATAAATTCGAAAACAATAAATTCAATAAAGGCACAATAATAAATGAGTAAGGGAGGAGAAAACAAACTCAAGGATTTTTACGTGGTTCGGCTATCCCCGCCTACGTCCACGCCTCCAAGCAACCCAAGCTTGAGGATTTCACTATCCAAGCCTTTCCAAGGCTTCAAATGTTTACAATTGACTTCCAAGGTGTCAATGGACCTTTACAACAAGAGATTATCTCCCCAATCTCTTCACCACAAGTGTTTCCCACACTTGTACACTCACAATTTGATGAGAAATGAAAATTACAATCAAATACTCTCTTAAAGAGTAGATTTACAAAATGAAGAACAAAGATGATTCAATAAATGATGATTTACGAAATCAAGCTCAATGTATGTTGTATGCCTTTTGTTTGTGCGTGCTAAGATTACCAAAAATGATTTGGATTTGAGTTTATATAGTTGGAACTCAAAAACTAGCCGTTATGCACTTTTTGTTCACTGTCGGATCGCCGTTAATAGGATGTCCGATCGCCGTTTGACTGGTCAACATGACCGTTGGGCCGATTTTCAAATTGTCGGATCGCCGTTATCAAGATGTCGGATCGCCGTTAGTGTCCAGAAGCTAATCTTCAACTCTGGGAGATGTCGAATCGCCGTTATCTAGATGTCGGATCGCCGTTATCGTCCATAGGCTAATTTTCACAGTGAGATGTCGGATCGCGTGTATATTCAGAGATGTCGGATCGCGTTAGCGTCGCCCGAGGTTAATTTTCAATTCTGGAGATGTCGGATCGCCGTTATCTAGAGATGTCGGATCGCCGTTATCTACAAGAATCGCTACAAGATAAATGCTACTGTGAACTATTTTGCAAAATGACAGTTTGACCCCAAAACTTTATATAACGTACTATGGCCCAAAACGTTATGAAATTTTACAAACAAGTCCAATTTCAGAATTTCTAAATAATACACTGTGAATCCCAAAACTTTCTGAAATTATGATATGACCCAAAATACTATAAAATGTTTCAAATAAATCCTTCTCCAAAATTTCAAGCAATACTTGTTGATTTCAAAGTTTTCAAAATTCTTTCAATTAAACCATAAACTTGAAAAACAACCAATTTCATAAAATCATTTTTCCATTAAATATAAAACCTTTATAATGTGAAAATAATGATTTATTTAAAATGTAAGAAAAATAATTTAAGCTTTCAAAAACTTAATCATTCTTAATTTTGTTTGTTATCATCAAAATCAACATTATGTTAACATAAATGTTAACAATCTCCCCTTTTTGATGATGACAAACTTTTCATGTATTTAAAGAATGATTCTATAAATTACTCCCCTTAAATGTAAGCTTCCCTTACAATTTGCCAATTAACAAATTTAAATACATGTATTCTTCTTCTCCCCTCATCATCAAAAAGAAAAACTTAATTGGAAAAGAAAAAGAATAGAAAATTTTTATAAATTTAAAAACATGTATTATTCTCCCCCTTCATCATTAAAAAGAAAACTTAAAGGAAAAGAATAAGATTAGCAAATTTGTTACCCATGTTGTCCGAGTAGAAATTTTGATAGAATCTCCCCCTAACAACAAGCATCGCCTCAAATACAAGTTAAGCATTATTACTCCCAAATTATCATAAATCATCACATAATCCATCAACCATAAAAATGATCATGAATCATCATTCCATCAATTACCAAATGAAATTCTAGTTATGCAACTTATAACATAAAATCATCATATAAAACAACCATGTAATCAAATCATCATCATATCTCAAATTCATCAAAATCAACAATATAATCGCATATCAATCATCAAAAAAATACTCAAAATGCATACTATTCTCCTCCTTTTGACAACATCAAAAGGATATATTATTTTGTCTCCCCTTTGGACAACAACAAAGTTCAAAATACATATTATCCAAAATTATATTGTATGCTCCCCCTAAATATATGGCCAATTTAAAATTTAACCAAAATGATTTTATCCAAAAGCATATCATATTTATCTCCCCCTTCATCATATAAAAATAGATAGATGCAATTTAAAACATGACATCAAAAATAATTTGATGAAGATATTACCCATTTTATGCGAGTAAAAATTTCGGCAAAGTCTCCCCTAAAAAATGAACAAATCCTCAAATACGCAACATGGTTAAAAAAATTTCCATATAAGTTTAAACAATTATAACAAACCAACACCTCCATCAATTCATCAAGCAACACACATATAATCATCAATCATCAAAATTACTATAAATCCATGCTTATACCAAAAAAGAACATCTCAAGGATTAATCAAGAAAAAAAAAATTTAGCATGTAATTAACTAAAGAGTTATAACATAACAATTATCATCCTCAATCCATAATTAAAAACAACAATGCATATGAAAATGTAGGTGCATAATTTAATAGAAAACCAAGGTAAAATCTATAAGGTGAGCACACATGGAAGAGGTACTTTAAAATACCCGAAATACACAAATTCGGTTTTGTAAAATAATGAGTGAAATGGATAAATTTAAACTGATTGTATTGATCCAAGAAATGATTTAAGGTAAGATATAATATGATTGAATCAAAAATTGGTGAAAGAAAGCTTAGATTTAAAGAGAGAGAAACGAAGAAGAAGAAGCATAAAACCAGTGACCAAGCAGTAGGGCAACAAGCATTAAATTTAATCGGGGTTTGGATTTCTTAACCGGTTAAGCTATGAAAATATTTTTGAGATGAAGTAAGCTCTTAAACTTGTATTATACACACCAATTTATTTTTGGCTTAAAAATTGATTGATTTTTAAATCATTTAATACATGAAACATAAATGCATACAAGAGCAAACATATAACTCATCTATCATACATATACATTATACAATCATGAAATATGTAAGCATTTGAAGATTAATAATTCAAGCATATCACTCATTTATCAAGCTTAGGCATTACATAATCATCAAAATCAAACAAATCTATCATGATGAGTTGACAAGCTATCATCATAAATATATAACCATGCATCATGATAAAGCACAATAATAATTCAATTATGTAAACATACGAGCATGCTTTCGCAAATTAAAGGTATTATCTATCCATCATGATCCATTCAACAAAATTAATATGGCAAGAATTGTTACCAAAACAATTAAATCATCTTGCCTCATCATTTTCTCCTAGTTCATGATCAAGTGATTACACTCACTAGCTTTCATCAAGGAACTCTCCACCATTCCTTGATTGTGGTACCTACAAAGAAAACATTCACGTTGTGCCCTTTGGTACCCAAATACTCTTGGGTCCTTGAGTGTTAGCAATGGTTCCTTTTGGAACCCAAATACATTTTGCTCCATAATATGCATTTCTTTTAACTAGACATCTATTCTTCATGTGACCATTTTGATTGCAATAATGGCATACAATTTGATCATTAATGGAGGTAGTTTTAACAAAATAACTCTTATAATATTTTTGCTTCAAATTTGGCTTATAACCAATACCTCCTTTGTCAAACACACATTTTTGTGAATTAAGCAAGTTATCCAACATCTTTTGCCCATTTGTAAATTTTAGCACAATCTCCTTTAGATCATTGCTCTTATTTCTAAGCATTTCATTTTCATTTTTCAACTCATTCACATGTGATTCTAAATGCTCATGTGAAGTGCTAGAATTCTCATTTGATAATGCAACTCTATTATGCAAAGTTTTATTCTCTTATTCTAGTACTTTAATCTTTTCATTTAATGAATCATTGCATTTTTGTAAACCATCTTTTCATTTTTCAAGTCATCTACATGTGATTCTAGATGCTTGTGCTTTAAGTGTTACATTTCTCATTTGATAATGCAACTTTACCATGCAATGTTTTATTCTCTACTTCTAGGCATACAATTTTTGCATTTAGAGATTCATTTTCATTTTTGAGCTTCACCATTTCCTTTTAAGACATACATTCCTTTTACCAATCTTCATCAACTCATTATGCAATTCTTTAAATGCATCATGTAATTCATCATAAGTAGGAAGATCATTTACCTCATCAAGCTCGTCATTCGATTCATCTCCAATTGCCATAAGTGCCAAATTCGACACTTCATGAAATTTCTCCTCATTTGTAGTCTCCTCATATACAACTTCAAGTTTTCTCCATATTTCATAAGCATTAGAACAATTTGAAACTCTATGAAATTCCTTTTTATCTAAGGCACAAAATAAAGCATTCATAGCCTTGGAATTTAAAGACATATTCTTCCTATCCAACTCACTTAAAGTATTCTTCCTAGAAATGAATGAGCCATCACAAACTATTTCCCATATTTCATAGTCTAAGGCTTGTAAAAATACTTTCATCCTAATTTTCGAATAAGGATAATCATTTCCATCAAAAATGGTGGTCTAGTAGTAGATTGGCCTTCCATGATGGTTGAGTTAATTTGGGTTGCTATAGATCTTTAACTCTAGACGGTTAAGTCTACACAAGAGCACCTTGCTCTGATAATTGGGATTTAAAAACTTATCTTAACAAAACACACAATAATCCAATCTAATGCCTTAATAAATTCGAAAACAATAAATTCAATAAAGGCACAATAATAAATGAGTAAGGGAGGAGAAAACAAACTCAAGGATTTTTACGTGGTTCGGCTATCCCCGCCACGTCCACGCCTCCAAGCAACCCAAGCTTGAGGATTTCACTATCCAAGCCTTTCCAAGGCTTCAAATGTTTACAATTGACTTCCAAGGTGTCAATGGACCTTTACAACAAGAGATTATCTCCCCAATCTCTTCACCACAAGTGTTTCCCACACTTGTACACTCACAATTTGATGAGAAATGAAAATTACAATCAAATACTCTCTTAAAGAGTAGATTTACAAAATGAAGAACAAAGATGATTCAATAAATGATGATTTACGAAATTGAAGCTCAATGTATGTTGTATGCCTTTTGTTTGTGCGTGCTAAGATTACCAAAAATGATTTGGATTTGAGTTTATATAGTTGGAACTCAAAAACTAGCCGTTATGCACTTTTTGTTCTTTGTCGGATCGCCAGTTAATAGGATGTCGATCGCCGTTTGATCTGGTCAACATGACCGTTGGGCTGGATTTTCAAATTGTCGGATCGCCGTTATCAAGATGTCGGATCGCCGTTAGTGTCCAGAAGCTAATCTTCAACTCTGGGAGATGTCGAATCGCCGTTATCTAGATGTCGGATCGCCGTTATCGTCCATAGGCTAATTTTCAATTCTGGAGATGTCGGATCGCCGTTATCTAGAGATGTCGGATCGCCGTTAGCGTCCGAGGTTAATTTTCACCGGAGATGTCGGATCGCCGTTATCTAGAGATGTCGGATCGCCGTTATCTACAAGAATCGCTGCTGATAAAGTAAATGCTACAGTGAACTATTTTGCAAAATGACAGTTTGACCCCAAAACTTTATATAACTGTACTATGGCCCAAAACGTTATGAAATTTTACAAACAAGTCCAATTTCAGAATTTCTAAATAATACACTGTGAATCCCAAAACTTTCTGAAATTATGATATGACCCAAAATACTATAAAATGTTTCAAATAAATCCTTCTCCAAAATTTCAAGCAATACTTGTTGATTTCAAAGTTTTCAAAATTCTTTCAATTAAACCATAAACTTGAAAAACAACCAATTTCATAAAATCATTTTTCCATTAAATATAAAACCTTTATAATGTGAAAATAATGATTTATTTAAAATGTAAGAAAAATAATTTAAGCTTTCAAAAACTTAATCATTCTTAATTTTGTTTGTTATCATCAAAATCAACATTATGTTAACATAAATGTTAACAAGTGCTAGATTATGAAATTTGGCAAATGGATGTCAAGACTGCCTTTCTTAACGGACATCTTGAAGAAGACATCTACATGCAGCAACCAGATGGATTCATACAAAAAGGTCAAGAACACATGGTATGTAGGTTGCAGAGATCCATTTATGGATTGAAGCAAGCATTCCGGTCATGGAACATCAGATTTGATCAAGCGATTAAATCGTTTGGATTCATTCAGAACATTGATGAGCTATGTGTGTACAAGAAAATTCAGAAAAAATATGTAGCTTTCCTAATTCTTTATGTAGACGATATTCTCCTAATTGGAAACGATATAGGAGTATTGACTACAATAAAGAGTTGGTTAGCAAAACAATTTGATATGAAAGACCTTGGAGAGGCAAGTTATATTCTTGGTATCAAATTACTGCGAGACCGGAAGAATAAAACTTTAGCCTTGTCTCAAGAGGTCTATATCGATAAGATATTGGTTAGATTTAGCATGAAAAATTCCAAGACTGGTTTATTACCATTCAGACATGGAATTATATTCTCTAAGGATCAATCACATAAAACATCTGAAGAGATAGAGAAAATGAGACGAGTTCCCTATGCAGAAGCTGTGGGAAGTCTCATGTATGCCATGCTTTGCACTAGGCTAGACATCTGTTTTGCGGTAGGGATGGTTAGCAGATATCAATCTAATCCTGGACCTGAACACTGGACTGCAGTCAAGCATATAATAAAGTATCTGAAAAGAACTAAAAATTATATGCTTGTGTATTCCGGTGATGAACTCATTCCAATGGGTTATACTGGTTCTGACCTTATGTCAGATAAGGATTCCAGAAAATCAACTTCCGGCTATGTGTTTACATTAGGAAGTGGAACTGTTAGTTGGAGGAGTGTGAAACAATCTTGTATCGCAGACTCCACAACTGAAGCTGTCTGAAGCTGCAAAAGAAGCTGTATGGCTCCGCAAGTTCCTACAAGATCTTGAGGTGGTACCTGCTGTAACTGCACCCCTTAAACTATTTTGTGATAATAGTGGTACGGTAGCTCAATCTAAGGAACCAAGGAACCACAAGAAATAAAAACATATTGAGAGGAAGTATCATCTCATAAGGAATATAGTGCAGAGAGGTGATGTGGAGGTTACTCAGATTGCGTCACAGCAAAACTTGGCAGATCCTTTTACTAAGGCCATACCTGGGAAACCTTTTAACTTGCACTTAGAATCCATGGGCATGTGTGAGATGCCAAATATGCTTTGAGAGCTAGTGGGAGATTGTTGGGAAAATGTGCTCTTTAAAAGCAATAGTGTTTATTTAAT
Source organism: Atalantia buxifolia (assembly GCA_030444775.1). Lineage (NCBI taxonomy): Eukaryota > Viridiplantae > Streptophyta > Magnoliopsida > Sapindales > Rutaceae > Atalantia > Atalantia buxifolia. The sequence continues at coordinate 27,028,787 of CM059838.1, forward strand.
TATAATAAACAATTTTTCTGATTAATAAAATAAATGAGGTATTTTATTTAAATATCTTAATTGCATTACTATTTTGAGTAAAGTCCATTTAATCATATTATATGTATTTATGTGATCACCATGGTGATTCACAGAAGATATAAATACAAGTTATCTTATGATTAAATAAATTATGTTCGCAGCTGATAAATAAAGTTGGATACTTTATTTAGGTATAGACTGTAATAAATTCATTGAATGATTTGTCTTGATCGTGTATGAATTTATTGATGTAGTATGACTGCATTGAACAGGATCACATACGAGATTTAATTAACCTTGTAATAACTGTCAGACTTATTAAATCTCATAGGCATTGATTTTATTGTAATCTTAATCTTGAGTTAGTTATGATTTCATGATTGTAATTGTTATTCCATTTGAGTTACCAATGGGCACGACACACACTTATGGTCAAGATTACTCAGTATCTTGGTAGGAGCAATTATGAGTATTGAAGTTATAGATTAACAATATAGAATTTGTACGATACATCTCTTGATGGGTTTTCGGCACTTGATCATAGAATTCTCTGGCTAGAGTGTGTCAACATATTTATTATGTTGAAAATCATCATTAGAAAAAACCAGTAAGTATCAAGGAACAAGATATAATTAAATCGATTGGACAGTTGAGATATCGATTTAAATTAATGATGTGGTACAAAGGATTATGCAGTAAAGAAATCAATGTGGCATGGGTCGAATTATTATTCAAGAACACTATTCTGATAACATGCAATTATGGAAGTCAGTTCCAATCTTTAAGTGGAATAGATTTGGAATTAAATAATTGGGCTATTTTAATTACATGCCTAATTATTGTAGCCACTATTGTATGTACCCAATTGATCTTCGGGTTAGCTCATTTAATTGACTACGCCACTACTGGATTAATATGCAAGATAACTAGCTATATGGATTAAAAGTCTAAATATATTATTTAGTGGGAGGCTCCACATAATATATTTGTGTATAAGGGGCCTTATGTTATTTTACAAGGTGGGTCCCTATGACAAGAGAGAAGTAACGTTACTTTTGGTTTATTATTTTTAATTTAAATTTAATAGAATTAAAATAATATTAAAAATGTAGTCTAGGGTTTCTACTAAACAGAGATATAAAATGGCTTATTTTCTCCCAAAAGAAAAAGAGACAGCCACTTTATATAGATCAGATAAAAAGATTTTTTCTCTCTAATCTTGAGAGTAAAATTTTCTCCTACTAGTTGCTATTGGTAGTGATAAAGGGGCCCACACATCAAGTGCAAATCAAAAATTTTCTCCTGCTAGTTGCTATTGGTGGTGATAAAGGCGCCCACACGTCAAGTGCAGATCAAACCTGAGTCATAACCTGGAAGATCATTGGTGACGAATCATGATCTAACAAATGTGGTGGTGACGGATCATGATCTAACAAATGTGGTGGTAACAGATCGTGATCTGGGAGTCTAATTTACTTCAGTGGAAAAAGCGAAGATTGTTCATGTTCTCAAATTTTCAAGGTACGGTTTCTATAATGCGAATTTTTATATATTATATGAGATCAATACTAAAAAGTTTTATAAAAATTAAAAACTGTTTTTTCTCCAATAATTAAATACTTTAAGAAATTATTTTTGAGATTGTTTAATATTATTTTATGGGTGAAATATTTATATTTTAAAACATACGTAAAATATATAAACGGTCAGTAACAATTTTTCATATAATAAATTTTATTGGGTCATCGTTGGCAGTTGTATTTTTCTTCGAGAAGTTGTCGCGTAAAATTTGAGATGTGTGACTAGTGTTGCTCTACAGCTTTATTTTATTTAATTTATAACTTGTTTAATATATTCTTTGAAAAAAATCATAGGTGAGAACTTAAATTTCCTAACAGTATCCGTTGCAGACTTTTTTCTCACTTAAAGATTCTCCCTCGTATAAAAGAGAGGCACCAAGTGCAATCCATGAGCTCCAACGAAATACTCACATCTTTTCCAAACTGACATCTAAGTCTTCTCGAAAATTGCTCAAATATGTCTTTTATTCTATTTGGCTAGATTTTTATTTTAATAAATCAAACACTAACTTACGTGTGGAGGTATTTTTAATAAGTGCCACCAAGATCATTAATTGTAAGAAAGAAACTTACATGGATCGAGCGCGCCATTTCATTATACGCGAGTTCATACCCAAGGCAACCACTTGGGTAGGTCAGTCAGGTGGGTTCTTGAATTGAAATCACAAACTTTAATGTTAAAAGTAAAAAATCATTAGGTCCAGAGTGGGACGCAGCAGACCTGCCTATATAGCAAGTTGTGATTGGTAGGGCCATCCATATAAGTGTTTCTGCAACTGTAGCCTGAAGACTATTCATATTTTTCATATTAATTTGAAACTCGATAATCATGAAATCAGCACACGTGCTTGAAAACAGCAGAATCTCGAAATCTACCTGCAAATCTTGATAAATATTGAGAATAAAAATTATTTAATATTTTGAAATGTAACTACAAAATCTTAATTTGAAACTATTCATATTTTTCATATTAATTTGAAACTAGTTAATCATGAAATCGGCACATCTACTTGAAAACAGCAGAATCTCAAAATCTACCTGCAAATCTTGATAAATATTGAGAATAACAATTATTTAAGATTTTGAAATATAACTACAACATTGCAGCAAGTTGATTATATAACATGAGCCAAATATTGCAAGTTGAGCGACCTCTGCAGCCAAGCCATCACAAATATATGTTCTCACAGTGTGTTAGAAACTGACTTGGAAAACAAAAGAGCAGCTTCACATGGAGCTGGGAAGTTTCCATTTTACAATTAGTGTTCTAATTGTGTGTTTCCTAATCAATAATCGAAATGGACTGAAATCGAAATGAAAAATGAGAATCATAATAAATTATTTATTTGTGGGAATCGAAATCAAAATGAACTATATTATTATTAATATGTTGACCTTAGCTTAGAATGGGAATAGATTGTTATAAGTTACTAAACCGATCTTAGTTAATTATTGTTATTATTTATAATGACAATAATAATAATTTATAATTACTGTTATTATTATTATCATCATCATCAACTATGAATTAGGAATAATAATAATAATAATAATAATAATAATAATAATAATAATAAAGGATAAAATGAGAATTTCAAAATTTAAGTGGGGTAATATGGTCACTTTCAAGAATAGGATTTTTATTTCCACCTCTCTCCATAGGAATGGGAACTATAGCAATCATTCCTAATTTTAGGTGGGGTTTATCACTTTAATTCCCATTCCAAATCTCATTTAAGCAAGTAAATATATTATTCATTCTCATTTCTTTATTGTCATTCTCATTCCCAATAAGTAAACACACCATAAATGAAGGGATTTATAGACTACTTCCGGTCATAAAATCGAAAGAAAACTGTTTTTGGATCACGTTCTTTGTGTAAAATGTACATAAAATCACATAGTACTAAAAGTAAAAAATTAACGGCTCATAAAATAATTTTTGGCCATTACCAGCAATAACAAAGTGAAAACATTTTCTGGCAAATGCTGGCAGTCATGGACGGAGCCAGCATGGGACGAGGTGGGGCACAGGCCCTAGCTGGCTTTAAAATTTTTGTTTGATAATTATACTAAAAAATTATATTTTATTTGTTATTTATGAAAAATGCCCCAACTGAATTGTAAAATTTGAAATTGACTCTAGTAATTTTAAAATATTTCATACTGTCCCTAGTTTAAATTTTTAATTATAAATAATTTAATTAGTTATTAACATTTCATGAAATCTGATTAAAGACACGATAACAAATATTAAAATAAAAAACAATCATAACAAAATGTTAGTATAATGGTTAATGGACCAGTCTTTAATCTTTTTGTTTTTTATTCAAGTAAAATAAATTATTTGGTCTTTCAACATTGAACCATAAGTTGTAAGTCTACCTAATTCTAATTTTTAATTTTCTAATTAATCTTTTTTCTAGTTTCAAAATTTATAATTTTATCATGCATTTCATATTTGTTTTGTGTGTTGCGATATATGAATATTTTTGTTATTATTAAAAGATTTTAAGAGCAAATTAAGTAATAACCTAGTCTTGTATACTGAAAAATATATTTTTGCTTATATTGATAATGCATTATTTTCAACTCATAAAATCCCATTGAGGAGTTTTCACAGAGAATCATTGTGTAAATAAATTTATTATCAATGAATATTATAGTTGTAATGTTATATATTGCTATCTAAATTGTTAGAAATGTATTATACTTTAAATAGAGTTTCAAGTAGATGCATGCGGACGCACTCCCTAAGGAGCACAATTATACATGTGGCAAGCTTCCATTTGGAGTTTACGGGGCTCACAATACAGTTTCCCAAATGATGACTTACCACACGAGCAATCGCACATTCGAGTCATGTTCGATTTTAAATGTGCCCCGGCTCAATCAAAATCCTAGCTACGTCCCTGCCGACAGTAAACAGCATCGCATTGCAAAGATCTTACCCTAAAATATAATTGTAGATCATGGATTAGCCGTTTGTTGATTATCTATAAAATTATGTATAAGAGGTCAGATAAGCATCAACTCTGTTTGCCAAAGAGCATAACCCTACATTCTGTAGGTTGAGCCAAGCAAGGCAATTCAGCTTTTGGCCCATAGGCCATACCCACACTGAAATATGAAAGCAGGCATCAATAACATAACCAAGTTCAAACAACATTTTCAGAATATAATTCCGTTTCCTCAGATTGGTAATCACAAAATCTTATAGAATTAAATTAAATTGCACATCTTTTATCTTGAATTTATACTATCATTTCATAATGCTCTGCGTTGTGAATGAAGCGCCTATATATATTAGTCAATTCATCCCTGACCATGTACCACTAAATAAGAATTTAATAATGTAGCACCAAGAAGAAAAGGTAAGACTATCTAGTATAGCTGGGTTGTAGAATTCACATGATAATTACTTGGAAGCTGTAGGACGCAAACTCTTTCATCACTTATATTTAGATTATAACAAAATTAATGGTAAGTTCTAATAGAGGATACATTAATTTCAACACATTGATGCTATAATATTTATTTTTTTATCCTCTCTGCCCGTCATAAAGCTTCTTATAAAATTTTGAGTTAAATTTTGTAAGCTAACTCAACAAAATGATAACGAATTAAATAGTAATCTAAAGATTAACTAAAGGTCAAGGGTTTAAAAATCCAAGGGAATATATTAAAATAATTGAGGGTGCATAGTGTCATATCCCAAGCCTCCTAGCATGTCATGGCTCATGGATGATTCTATTCACAAAGTTCCTTTCTTGGCGATTCTGAGGGCACCTCAAGTACTCGAAAGAGAAAATTTGGTCTTGACCTTGGCTAGAGACCTTACTGAAGGAGAACATGATTCAACGGCAAATAAGAAAGTGTCTCATTTGGCTGATTATTTCCTTCATACCAGTTCGAGCATCGCTCAAATTATGGCAGTCGAAGCTGACAAACTGGATCCGAATGAGCATGATAGCCGAGCGCTCAAAGCCTGCCATGACGTGAGTATCTCTTCTATATCTTCCTCTTCTTTTCTCTTCCTCTTTTTAATGTTGTAGCATCTTCTATCGGCTGCAGGTGGCCTTCTACCTCAGTCACAGCCTTCAAGACTTTAATACTACATTGAATGCTCAGGCGCAGGTTGAAAAATTGAAAGGAGAACTCAAGAGTAGCCGATCTCATGAGGAGAAGCTACCAGGAGATCAAGGCCTTGAAGGGGCTCCTTGATAATCTTTCTCGAGTAAATACCGGCATATCTAAAGATCCTGAAGAACTAGAGGCTCAACGCAATGAGTTATTACCTCGTCAAAAAGAAATAGCTGACAGAGTGATAAGAAGCTGCGTAAGTCCGTTCGAGCATCCAAGCCTAACATCATTCTAGAAGGATACGAATGGACACATGCTCACCATGCACATGCTCGCCATGCATGAGTAATACAACATGAAGGGATGGGCATTGATTTGAATATTTGGAGTTAACTCTTTCAGCACAGCAACGATTGTTTACTGTGTCAAAATCATTGTTGATTTAGTGGAGATTCCATATCTTAGATGGTTGTTTATTTGTTTCATTATTTTAACTAAGTTGTTAATTTGTTAGCCTTTTTATACGGCTACTTAGCAGTGAGTTTTTTTTTGTTTTTGAAACTACAAATAAGCTCTGAAGAGTTTAATAAAGATCATAAAAAAATTTATTCACCAAAAAAAAACTCTTTGAGTTAGTGGTAGTTCTCACCCTAAGAAGAACAAACTTATCATCTATCTGTTATTTTAGTAAGTTTTGACTGGGACCATTTATCACAGAGCTTTTACTCTTATCATGATGGAGGTTTGGAGTACGGATATGTGGTTGGTGGTGCCCCATGTAGAGAAAAAGGGTAAACAAATCAGTCATTCAAAAAGCGACCTAAGTATAGGAGGGGGTCTTATGCTTCCCAATCCAGTAGCCCACACAGTTTACCGGGGGTACCAAACATACGCCGACCAGAGCTTCCATCAGTTGCTCCAGCATTCGAGGTCCATATCATTGCCACCTACGGAACCTCCATTGATCCCCTGTTCAAAAGAATGGTGGCAATGATGTTCTGCCTACCAAATGACTCTGCTTGGCGTAACCTTTTGGAACTTTTAAATGATTTCTCTGTAACTCTTTGTCTCTTTGTATTGTTTTTGTGATATAACATCTCATTTTGATGTATTTGGATTGTCTTCTCTCACAAAGTTGCTCCGAAAACCTTGCTGCTGACCGTATTAAAGTTCTGTGATAGATTTGGCTTTATATGCAATTAACTTCATTGTCTGTAGCTTTATCTGAGGGATGAATTAAAGTTTACCAACTAAAATAATGAGAACTCAATTTCCTCCTCACTCATGTGAGGGAGATGAATTCCAGACCTCTTAACTTTATCATTCGTGATATTTTGCTGTTGAGCAGTGAGGAGATTGAGGCCACAAATAAATTTCAAGCCCTTTCTTTTCAAAAATAAGATTAATAGCTAAATTTGTTTTATTTTGACCGAAAAAACATAGGTAGAAGGTGCATTGGATGTGTTTACCAGTTTCATTTGAAAACGTTCGTATAGCATTAAATGTTTGATATGAAAGCACGTAGGAGATTTTGTAATTCATGCAAGGATTTCTTGACTTTTTTGCATGCAGTATAAAAGGATTGAAGAAAGTCGTCGTGTGACTGTTCAACATTCTATTAATTCATGAAAGTTTCCCAAGTATTACTGTTCAGCGTTGTATTAATTCATGAAAGTTTCTCAAGTGTGTGTTTCGAGAAGTCAGCAACAGCTAGCTAGGAAATTAATAGTTGCACAACGTTGTATTAATTCATGAAAGTTCCCAAGTGTATGTTCAAGAAGTCAGCAAGAACGAGGAAATTAATAGCTGCAAATTCAAATCTTTATGCTCGTGGAACTTTCCTATTCAAAAGAGCAGTAATGACTTTGCGTTTGTGTGTAGGTTGGAAAAATCTAACTATAAATTGATATCTTAGGATTACCGAGACCAAATAAATTAGTGGAAAGCTACTTCCGACTTGCTATTTGTTGCGGAAGCGTGGGTTGAATAACTACAAATATTAAGGTGACTGCGATAAATAAATGTAAAAAAAATAAGACACAATAATTTACGTGGTTCGGGATAAATTTTACATCCACAGGCAAAGGCTGAAAGATAATTTAATTAAGGGTTTTTATCATTTTACTACTTCAGGAATTGCTAAATATCAAATGACTACAAGAAATATTGTCTCTTATCATTTTATTACTATATTTTTATAAAAATATCATTTTACTACTTTTCCGTTACAATTGTTAGTTGACCATTAGTTGACCGTTAGTTGACCACTAGTTGACCGTTAGTTGAACAGTTAGTTGACTAATAAAATACCAATTTCACCGTTCATGATTAAAAAATATATATTTGAAGCTTATTTACAAAATAAATTTTTAATATATTTATTAAAATGGATATAAAATACCAACATAATTTTTTTGTTAGAATTATGATATATGAATTACAAATTTATCTTATTATTTTTTTAATCATGAAGGGTAAAACCGGTATTGTGTTAGTCAACTAATAATTGTAACGGAAAAGTAGTAAAATGATATTTTTTATAAAGATATAGTAGTAAAATGATATGAGACAATACTTCTTGTAGTCATTTGATATTTGACAATTGCTGAAGTAGTAAAATGATAATAACCCTTTAATTAATAATAAGACTTTACAAAAGTGGAAAAACACTCAAAAACCCAATGCCCAATACACCAAAATTCCCATAGCACCTAAGGAAATTCTCTACCAAAATTCACTTGGAATGAGCGTAGATCTCACAAATTTGGATGCATAAAAAAATGAAGAATTACCTTCTATTTATAGGAAAAATGGGATGCACTATTGCACCCACCCCAACAAATTTTTCAACAAAAATTAGGTGCCTACCTTAATAATTTGTCTTCAAATTTGCCTCCCCAATGTTGAATGCATGCATGTGTATGCAAGTTGGTCAGTTGATGCATTAGCCCATTTTGAATTATTTATTGAATTTTTATATTGAATTTTTCAACAATTCTTCAACTAGACGAAGATTTTGTCCAAATTTGAGTTGACTATCGACAACCCGTCCTCCAGTCCCTGCCTTTTTCGACTGCTTTCAAACTTATAAAATATTGATCAAGTTTAGATAATGCTCAAACTTGATCGCTGGTCACCACCTTAGTCAACATATCTGCGGGATTCTCTGCAGTCTTAATTTTCTGAAGAAAAATCTTCCCCTCATCAATGATTTCCCACACAAAGTGAAATCGTATATCAATATGCTTTGTATGTGCATGATAAACTTGGTTCTTTGACTATCACAATACACATTAATGTGCTCATGTGCCAATCCCAAGTTTTCAAGCAAGTCTGGTAACCAAATAGCCTCTTTAACAACCTCTGTAATTGTCATGTACTCGGCCTCTATGGTCGACAATGCAATTATAGACTGTAGTGTAGACTTTCAACTGATTGGCCCTCTAGCAAAAGTAAATACATATCTTGTAGTTGACCGTCGTTTGTCCAAATCACCAGCATAATTAGAATCAACGTACCCAATCACACTTTGACCAAGTGTATCATCTCACTCAAACAATAAACCAACATCCACGGTCTTCTGAATGTACCGTAGAATCCATTTCATATCTTGCCAATGTCCTTTAGTAGGATTATGCATATATATGCTCACCATACCAATCGCATGTGAAATGTCAGGCCTTGTACACACCATTGCATACATCAAGCTGCCCACTGTATTTGAATATGGAACTTGTAACATGTATTCTCGTTCTACATCTATCGAAGGAGATAGTTGTGCAGAAAGCTTGAAATGAGAAGCCAATGGGGTACTCACAGGTTTTATCTACTCTGCCATGCCAAATTGTTGTAGTACCTTGTTCAAATATTGCTTTTGAGACAAGCTAACTTTGCCACGAGCTCTATCTCTATATATCTCCATGCCAAGAATCTTCTTAGCTTCACCTAGATCTTTCATTTCAAATTCTTGACGGAGTTGAGTCTTCAACTTCTTAATTTCATCTTTGTTCTTGGATGCTATTAGAATATCATTGACATACAAGAGCAAATATATGAAAGATCCCTCTTGTAGCTTGCGAAAATACACACAATGATCAAATTTTTTCTTATGTACCTTTGCCCTTTCATAAACCGATCAAATTGCTTATACCACTGTCTTGGAGATTGTTTCAATCCATAAAGTGACTTTGTCAATTTGTAAACCCAATTTTCTTTTCCAGCAACTTTAAATCCATCTAGCCGAGTCACATAGATTTTCTTTTCCAAATCACCGTGTACAAATGCAGTTATCACATCATGCTGAACTAGTTCAAGATTAAATTGCGCAACCATAGCTAGCAAAATTCGAATAAACGAGTGTTTCACAACTGAAGAAAATACCTCATTGCAGTCTATTCCTTCTTTCTAAGCGTAACCCTTCGCTACCAATCTAGCCTTGTATTGAATTTTAATTTTTACGAAGAAATCCTTCCTTCTTTGTATATACCCATTTGCACCCAATTGTCTTCTTTTCCTTGGGCAATGTAACTAACTACCAAATTCTATTTTTATGAAGACACTGCATTTCTTCATCCATTGCTAGCTTCCATTGTACACTTTCAGTGCTACTTATTACTTTTCTGTAAGTGGAAGGAACATTGTCATCTACAACTGGAAGGGTATAGGCTATCATATCAACAAAGAGAGTAGGTCTGTGAATCTCTTTTCGTGGCCTTCTATATGTAATTGAATTTTGTTACTATGAAGGTTCTTGGGCTAAAACTTCTTCTTCATTTTCGGTCAATGGAGAATCACTATCTATCTCCTCAACACTGACTGGATTATCTTTAACCTTTTAAAACTCCACCTGCTGCAAAGTGCTAATGGTCTTGTCATCCTCTTGAGAATCTTTTTGTTTCAATATGGCTAATTCATCAAAAGTCACATCTCTGCTGAAAATAATCTTCTTTGTAACAAGACGCCAGAGACAATATCCTTTTACTCCATCAGTTATACCCATTAACAATGTTTTTTTTTTTTGCTCTTGGGCCTAACTTGAATTCCTTTACATGATAATAGGCAGTGGAACCAAAACATGTAAAGAATTATAATCAGTAGTAGGATTACCAATCCACATCTCTATAGTTTTTTTGCCCTCAATTGCAATTGATGGAAAACGGTTGATCAGATGACACGCATATACAACTGCCTCAGCCCAAAACTCCTTGCCCAATTTAGCATTGGACAACATACACCAAACTTTCTCCAGTATAGTCTAATTCATGCATTCTGCCATCCTATTCTTCTGTGGTGTATCTCCAATAATGAAGAGCCGTATAATTCCCTCATCTCGACATATTTGTAAAAATAAATCTGAGCGAAATCTTTTAACCTTCCGACCAGTCTGAGTCTCGACCATTTTCTTCCATTTCAAAAATATGCCTAAAACTTCATTCTTGTTCTTCATCAAATACACCCATACTTTTCTTGAATAATCATCAACAAAAGCAACAAAATAGTGCATACATCTCAAAGAAGTTATTTTTGTAGGTCCCCACAAATTACTGTGAACATAGTCTAGAATTTCTTTTGTATCGTGAATTGCTAGACCAAATTTTACCCTTGTTTGCTTGCCCAGAAAACAATGTTCACAAAATTCCAATTTACAAGAATTTGCACTTTTGAATAAGCTTTGCTTTACCAAAGTCTGCAATGTTTTTCACCAGCATATCCCAAACACATATGCCATAACTTGGTAGCTTCTAAATCTGCATCTTTTCTAGAAACTATTGATGCTGATACAATAATTGTACTTCCTTGGAAATAATATAAGTTATTTTTTCTTGTGTCTTTCATCACCGTCAGTGCATCAGCTATTACTTTTAAAAATCCATCTCTCAGAGTGATTGTAAACCCTTGAGATTCTAGGACTTCTAACGAGATTAGATTTTTCTTCAAACTTGGTACGTAGTGAACGTCTGTCAAGACTTGGATTGAGCCGTCATGATTTTTTAACTAGATTGAACCTATTCCCATGGTTTTATAGACATTGTCATTGCCTATAAAAATAACTCCACCGTCCAGCTCCTTGAAGCTAAAAAACCAGCCACGACTAAGAAGTCATTACCCAAGTCTTTTATGAATCTCATCACATAAAATCCACACACGACTGAACTTACTGGTTCTTGTAGGTCCTCTTCACAATCAGCAATTGCACAGTTCATTATAATAACATTTAAGCATACTAATATATAATTATAGTTGAGGTAATAGGTCATACCTTTACACATCTCACCATCTTATTATAATTCCACTTCTCTTTATCGTCTTGTGCTATAACATTAACATGGAGCTGTATAAAAAAATAAACTGTAAAAGAATATCTATGAACTGTGTAAAAGTAATTTATATTGACAATTGTAATCAAAGAAAATGAACATATACTCTAATGAGCTTTTTTAAATCATCATCAGGATCTCTCCCATACGAATTGAGATAATAAACTTCATCAAAGATGACCGACACCCAATGGCAGCTATAGTAAAAAAAAAAAGATCATTAAGGTAGTAATTTCAGTAATTTAAGGCAAGAAAGTAAATTAATATGAGCAAAAAAGTATTAAAAGACCATACTATGGATTATAAGGCATAAAGATAAATTGTCCTTTCTGTGCTTTTTTTAATTGATCACAAACTCCACATGCCCTAAGGTTAAAGGATGAGGTGATATTATGTTCTTCACCCAACAAAACCAGGCCCTCTTTTTGTAGGGAGAACATCCTAATAAACAATAGACATACAACGTCAAAGACCGTTAATTGGAACTCCCATAAAAAAATATGCATAAAACTAGAATGATTATAAGTCACTTAAGCAATATAGACTTCGATGACGTTTACTCTTATAATATCCATTAATAGAACTGTACTGCAATCATACCTCCTAATACTAGCTCTAATTCCTTCTATTTGGAAAGCATAATCATCTATTAAGTACGGAATCCATTCTTAGTTTGACATCTTAACTTCACACATTGTGTTAAAAAACTCCAGCAACGAAATCCTATTCTGTTGTACCTCACTGCATGCCTTGTGTTTCTCCTCGTTGGTGGAGGCTTCACCGTAATTTTTTTTCCCTTGTCGTTAATATGTTTTACAACTTCTGTAGGTCTTATCTCTATTATATCATTATGTTGTTTTGCTGATTCAAAGTTCAAATGTTTTTGTATGCGTTGATGTTTAAGTTTGTCACTTTTTTTTTCCTATAGTAGATCTTCAAGCATCTCCACTAAGATTTTAGTTGGGTTTAGTCTTGGACTCTTTCTTGGAATGGTTGAAAGTCTTTTGGCAGGTGTATCCTTGTTTTGCTTTGTTGTGTCTATCTCTTTATTATTGTTTAATATCAGCAGATTCTCACTGGTTGTGTTTTTAGGTGTCCATTGCTTCTTCTTCTTCAAATGTTCGGCTCCTAAGAACATAAATGGTTCTTAAATATCCAAATGTTTTGTAGAACATATTATTAGAAGTTTCTTACAAACAACCTATTAGTGTACTAAATCTAGAAATAGCAAGTACAAGCAATGAATATCAACAAACTAAATCTAGCAGTAGCAAGTAAAAACAATAGCTAACATTAAAAAAAAGCCAACAACAATAAGTAAAAATAGTGAATACAACAAACAAAATCAAGAAATACGAACTAAAAAAGTGAACAGTATTAAACAAAATCCAAAAACAACATATGTAGAAATAGTAAAATTACAGCAAATTATATCCAAAAACAGCAGGTAAAAATAGTAAAATTATAGTAAACTAAATCTAAAAATAGCAAGTAAAAATAGAAAAATTGCAAGAAACTAAATCAAGAGGTAAAAAGTAAAAGCAGTAATCAAACTGACCATTTTTTCAGCATCTGCATTACCTTAAACACAATTCATGCCATCATTTTCAAAAGCATTATTGTTTTCAATAGGTACATGTGGGTAGTTGGAACTTTCTATATATTAATGGCGAGGTTTTTACTTAGTTCATTTATCATTTCTTCCAACTAACAGTTACTTGATTCCCTCGATAGACGTTTCTCTCTTTCTCTCTCTCTAATGGCAAGCCTTTGGAGGTTTGAAAATACATAGACAGGGTTACGAATTTGCCCACTCCTTGCATATGACCACTTCTTGGAGTTTTTCCCAAGGATTGTGCGAGGATGTCATTTTTTCTAAATGACTGCAATTTCCCTTTCTTAGCATCCATCTCCAACTTATCCTACCATATCAATGAATTAAGTAAGCTAATGCTACGAAAGTATAAGTAATCATAATAGCCATAATTAAAGTAGTAAGCAAAAATTCTTACGATCTTTTTAACAATTGGTTCAACAATGGGTTATATCTTTCGTTTTTCATTTGTTGAGCTCTCTTCCAAAGGACACTCCTGTCCACTTCCCCTATGGTAAGGCTTGTTTCTGAGCAGTGTCAGACTATGAATCACAAAATAAAATGTAAGTAACAATCATTTTTTTCATTAACCAAACACTTTCAATAAACTAAATAACAAGCTGATTGTACATACTATTTCTTGCATTAACCCAAAATAAACTATTCTGCTTAGGTGATAATTAAAAATGTTTTGTGCCCTGCTATTTTTATTCACACCACTAATTTTCTACTTAAAATAACCAAATAGACAATGGGTAAACATGTAAGGATTAATGTCATAAACATGAAAATATTATTAATATTTAAACTAGATACACTCACTTGACCAAACTTTCCTTATCAATAGTGTCGTATCGTGCTGGTGGCCTGAAAAGCCTTTTACGATCATTAACATACAGTAAAACATAGTTCCTCATTAAAGGGTACTTAAAGTTCTAAAATGCAACTTTGATGGCTTGTAGTACTTGGTTCATACTTCGAGGATGAACAACAAAATAAACATTCAAGTTTCAAAATATTTAGAATATTTAGAATGAAATAAAGATTAAAAAATTTCAGATTATTCCACCAGCAATAATATTATAAAGATCCTCTAATTTCCTATTCTATACCTTAATAGACTCCCATAAACACTCCTTCATATCATCCAGAACCCAAGACTTATTCATTTATGGCTAACAATTAATGTTCCTGACATATGTTAGCCTAAAGGGCCTATACATATTGTAATTTTGATGATAACAAACATATGTCTTAAGTGATATGATAAATATTGCATTTCACATTTTCACTAGTTCTTGAAGGATAATATTTATGCAAGTGAATCAAATGAAATGAAGATCAAGATACTCAACGGACAACGGTTCTATCAAGAATAAAGTTTAGCTCAACGGATTTATTATTGCGACAAAGTCTTGTAACGTTGGTATGATCTAATATATACATGGTTTAGCATTTGAGAAGCTCAAGATTTTGTTTAATAAATCATTATTTTTTAAAAACCAAAAGATTTTATATTTATAAGATAAGTATTTTGTGGATTTGAGTGTTTTCCAAATTTTGTATTAAATTGAAAAGGTTTTGAGAACTTTGAAATTGGTAAAATTATAAAAGGAGCTTCTCTGAAAAGTATTACAAAGTTTTGGGCCATAACATAATTCTAAAAAAATTCTAGGAATAATGAGCGTTTTTTGAAATTTCTCAAAATGGATCTGTTTGCAAATTTTTATAACATTTTAAGCCATCGTCAAATTACCAAAAGTTTTGGGCAAAAAATAATTTTAGAAAATAGTGATACTATAGCAATATTGAAATTGCAACGGTAACTTGCACTACACTAAGTAGCGAGCTGACTAATCAAGAGGCTAGCCGCTTGCTTACTACTTTTGTCCATAATGGCTAATTTTTGTGTCAAAACTATATAAATTCAAATCTAATTCAATTTTAAAAACCTTTGCAAGAAAGAACAAGAGCATACATCATATTTTGAGCTTTCATTTCGCAAATCATCATATATTAAATCTCCATTGTACTATCATTTGTATATCCACTCTAAAAGAGAGTTGTTTATAGTAATTTTCATTTCTTTATTAAATTTGTGAGAAATTCAGTGTAAGAAACACTTGGATTAAGAGATTGTGGGATAATCTTTTGTTGTAAAGGTCCATTGACACCTTGGAAATCAATTGTAAGAACTTGAAACTTTGGGAAGCTTGGATAGTGAAATCCTCAAGCCTGGTTTCCTTGGAGGCATAGACGTAGGCGGGAATTGCCGAACCACGTAAAAATCTTTATGTTTGCTCTCTCTTCTCTTACTCTTTTATTTTTTAGTATTGTTAATTTTATTATTTTTTATTTCATTAAGGTATTAGATTAAATTGTTGTGTGATTTTTAGAAAATCAATTCACTCCTCCTCTTGGGTTGCATAACTAGTATTTCAACATATATATAAAACAAACCAAAAACACAACAGACTCAGAATGTTTGTCTAATGTCATAGCACCCATGTGGAATAAACACAATTGAATCTAAGTGAGGCCATTCAAGTTAAACACAGTTTGGCTTGTATGGTTTATATATATATATATATTAAAGAAACAACAAAATAGAAAAGTATGGTCATGGTCCCCAACAAATTTAAAAATTTACAATTACAACAACCAAGAAAGCCAATAAACCGTAATTCATACTTTTCAAAAGTTCACTCTCCTCATATAATATAAATGTAATAAATATGTCATGGCCCACAACAAACACATTATATAGAATCACATTTATAAATTTAAAAATATGTAATTTTAAGCAAGTGTATAACAACTTCAAAAACAAAAACTCAAATAATAGAGGATAAAAAATAAAACTTACCAAATTGAACACAACAATCTACTACTGTATTTAATTAGTAAGTGCAAATTCAGTGACAATATATATTATTGAAATATATATTTGAATGATCCATTGATAGTAAATTAATTACCGAAATATATCTAATAGAATTCTTTTTCAATTTTCTAAAAATTATTTACTACTTTACATAAAAGTAAAATGAATAGTAAAAATTATAACTACCATTAAGGAGTGTTGGGAGCAAACAATGTCCATCCAAGCCTCAAGCCTGGCCAATTCAAAATTTTACCAATAAATCAGTTAACTTTAAGCAATCTAATTCATGAAATCAAAATTAAATACATGCAAATACAACAATGACTCAACAGAGGGTGTGAAGCTTCAATTGACAATGAAGGCTAGGGTTTCAATTTTAGCAACAATGATTTGGGTCTTCTTTCACTCCAAGAGATTGGGTTGCTTTCAGTCAACAAAAGTGTCATGGCTGTTGTTCTCATTCCAATTTGGGTTTCAATTAAGACCGATTTTGCCATAGCAAAGAGAGACGATTGAGTGACAATGGTAGGCATGACTGGCATTGAAAATAGCAGTGATAATGGCGATCAATAAGAACAGCATCAAACGGTGAGTGTTTGGGTGTTGTCAGTCTACTATGACTAAGTTTCAAGGGTTTGCTATTAGTGTCTTATGTTTTGAGATTTTAGCTGATCTTCTGAAGTAGTCTTCCCCTGGGAAACAAAGTGTAATCACCTTCGAGAATAAACATGTTGTGCCAGGTCACTGGAATCCTTTAGGGTCAGCTGAACAGGCTGACAATCGATAGAAAATGCTAGGCAAGTCTGCTAGCCTGAAGAGTGAGGCTAATTTGTAGCATCAACTGTAAAAGAATGTGAAGCTTGAAATTTTTCTCAACACTTAGAAAAATTTTTGCTTCCCCCTGATAAAACGTTTTCCCCCACAAAACACTTTTGTTTTTTTTTTTAACAAAACTTTTAATTATAATTTAAATTTATTACTGTAAAAGAAATGATTCCATTTCACTTCTTTTTTTTTGTAATAAAATATTTTAAAAGATAAAGTAAAACCCAAGCAATTAAAGTCAAAATAAAAAATCTATCATGAATCCTTAATTGCCAAATAATCTAGCACTAGTCTATCACAGTTTCTTGATAGACGATATTTCTATCATGAATATTTCATAAATGCATGATAGAAAAAACATCTATCATGTGTCTATCATTGTAGGCCTTCAAACCAAAACTATCACACAGAAGAGTGTCATAGTAGGTGCTTTTTCTTGGAGTATCCATTGTTTTCTCTCTTTCAATTTTTACCAAGAATGCGAACTCCCTTTCTATCACAAATATGTCATAAATGCATGATATAAAAAAAAAATCTATCATGCATCTATAATTGAAGGCCTTCAGACTAAAAATCGTCATATAGAGGATTGTTATAGTAGGTGCTTCTTCTTGTAGTATAAATTGTTTTCTCCCTCAATTTTTACCAAGAATTTGAACTCCCTTTCTATCACAAATATGTCATAAATGCATGATAGAAAAAAAAATCTATCATGTGTCTATCATTGCAAACCTTCAGATCAAAATCCGTCACACAGAGGATTGTCATACTAGGGGTTTTTTTTCTTATAGTATCCATTGTTTTCTCTCTCAATTTTTACCAAAAATTTGAACTCCCTTTCTAAGGTATTTAATTTTTTCTTGTTGTGTTTGGTGTCGTCAATTTGCTATGACCAAGTATCTTGTTGCTAATTAAAGTGTTATGCTTTGAGATTTTAAAGTGAGGCTTGAAAATTTTCCCACTTACAAAAATTTTCTCATAAAACGTTTCCCCCTTACAAAATACCATTGTTTTTTTATTTACAAAATTTTTAATTATAATTTAAATTTATTACTGTAAAAGAAATGACATTGTTTTGCTTCTTTTTTTTGGTAATAAAATTTTTTAAAAAATAAGGTCAAACTTGTGCAATTAAAGTTAAAATAAAAATCTATATGCATCCTTTTTAACCAAATAATCTATCACTTGTCTATCATAGTTTCTTGATAGACAATATTTCTGTCACCAATATATCATAGTTTCTTAATAAGCGATATTTGAATCACAAGTATGTCATAAATGCATTACAGAAAAAAAAATTCTATCGTGTGTGTATCATTGTAGGCCTCCAGACCAAAAACTGTCACATAGAGGGCTGTCATAATAGGTATTTTTTCCTGTAGTATCCATTGTTTTCTCTCTCAATTTTTACCAAGAATTTGAACTTCGTTTCTTAATTATCTATTTTTTTCCTTCTATCATTCTCTTCAAACTTTTTCAATTTTAATTACCGTCAAATATTAAAAACATTTGCACTTGCGCTAATGCACAAACCAAATTAAGATATAGTGAAAAGAGGGGAAAATATATATAATAAAGTGTCCAACTGATTGTTGAAGTATGTAACTTTCATCTTTGAATTAACCACTAATTATAAATCAGTAATATTCGTCTCCATATAGTGATACAATTGTTTTGTTCGAAATTATTTTTCTAACACACACATGCACATTTTCCCAAAAAGACAAAACTCTTCCTTTAAGTTTTTTTTTTTTCTGAACTAACTATTACAATTAAACTATAACTTATATTTACACAATACTATTACTGATATTTACAATCAAAATATTACTAGAATTAGGTTACATAAGTTCTTATGAAGTGCTATCTTGATTTTTTATCCTTACTAATATTCGAGACTGTCTTCAATCAATTATTGTCATAATTGAGGAAGAACTTTTAGCCCATACAATGCTTTTTTTGGAGGCTTGAAGTAGCTGTTGGCGGAGTAGTTAACTCTTCTCTAAAATTATTTCATCCAAATGGTTTTCTTCTACAACCTCTGTAATTAAGTTAAGTTCATA
The DNA here is from genome assembly GCA_030444775.1 of Atalantia buxifolia. NCBI lineage: Eukaryota > Viridiplantae > Streptophyta > Magnoliopsida > Sapindales > Rutaceae > Atalantia > Atalantia buxifolia. The sequence goes on from CM059838.1 coordinate 27,048,154, forward strand.
CTTTTGAGTTTCATGTTCAAAACAATTAAGTTTGAAATTAAATCATTTGGTTAATTTTCCTCATGTACGTGAGCCAATCAAAACCAAAAGAAATTTCTTTTCAATTGAAATCAGATGATTAGTTTTCTTTGCCAGCATCTTCACGGCAAAGGGAAAAATGCTAATGGAGACATGACGAGAAAAACAGGAGACAAAGAATGAGATGGGAACTACAGAAATCTTCGGTGAAAGCAGGAAAAAAATATAGATTTTAATACACATATTTTTTTTTTCAATAACTAAGTGATATCCTTACTTCGAGAAAATGAGAATGTTACCACCTGAGATTTATTTTTGTGTATTTTGTATTACAAATTATTTCAATACAAATTTAAAGAGTATTGTTATCAATATATAAGTACAAATTTATATATAGAGTGTCTTATAATGAGGAAGTCCTCATCTTATTAAAATAAAGGCTTAACTAAAAGAAAGGAAAATTAGTTGAAAAAATCATATTGAAAATGTAATTTATTTCACATAAATAAACTATAAAGTTCTCTAATAGTAGTAAGTGTGATTTATTTTTAAATTTTGATGATAGATATTTATCATAAAAAATTAATTCTGTTAAAGAAAAAAAATTAAATTTTTATATGGTAAAAATATATGTCGGTGAGAGTAGTTTTGGATGTGTTAAAGTTAAATAATTTATTGAGCATTTAGCATTAAGTGTTGAATTAAATTTCTTACATAATTTAATCGGAACATAAATATTTGATAAATTTTTAACGGTAAGCCTAAAAATCAAATCAAATAAAACAAATAAATTACTGCAATTAAAATAAGTTTAAAGTATTATATAAGTCAAAAAGCAAATGTACAGCCATTTCAATCCATTAAAAATTTATTTCCATAAAACAATTACATTTCAATCCATTAAAAATTTATTTCCATAAAACAAAATTTTTTAATCTTATTATAGCATAAAATTATGTTACTTCCATTGCACCAATGAAATTACGAAGATTAAAATGTCAAAATTTGTTAATTTATTTAAAATTTGAGATAATAAAAAAAGGGTTATTATCATTTTACTACTTCAGGAATTGTCAAATATCAAATGACTACAACAATTATTATCTCCTATCATTTTACTACTATATTTTTATAAAAATATCATTTTATTACTTTTCTGTTACAACTGTTAGTTAACGATTAATTGACTAACAAAATACTAATTTTGCTCTTCATGATTAAAAAAAATAATAAGATAAATTTATAATTCATATATCATAATTCTAGCAAAAAAAATTATGTTAGTATTTTATATCCATTTTAATAAATATATTACAAATTTATTTTGTAAATAAGCTTCAATTTTTTTTTTTAATCATGAAAGGTGAAATTCGTATAATTTTAGTCACTAACTGGTCAACTAACAGTTGTAATGGAAAAGTAGTAAAATAATATTTTTATAAAGATATAGTAGTAAAATGATAGGAGACAATAATTGTTGTAGTCATTTGATATTTGGCAATTCCTCAAGTAGTAAAATGATAATAACACTAAAAAAAAAAACCCCGCCCTAAATTTAAATCTATGTAAATGTAAAATTAAATTTTTTATCTTTTAATTAAAATTAATAGTTATTATCTATTTATTGATCCAACTGTGTCAAGATAATAAACCACTACAACAATTGTTGACGTCTAACATTTTTATACCCGTAACTATGAAAAATTAGTGGTTTATTAACATTAACTTAGAAAAGTAATGTTTCTCTACATTTCTGTTAATTGACTCGTAAAATTTCAATATTGCCCTTATTTGACTTTTCTGCATCCATCGCTAGTCTCGTATGTCGTGTGATTACAGTCGGTAATCAATTGGGTGGGAACTGGGAACTGCTACAATTCAAATCCCATGTTTCGTTGGACGTTGAAATGGCAACTTGCAGAATCCAGCTGCTATAAAAGAAAGTGAAGGGGACGGTGTTAATGAGAGCTTCAAATAAAGAGAAATCAAAATACAAACTTCTATTCAAAGATGGATTTGTTAATTAGCTGCATACTGTGGCTCTTGTTCACATTGGTTTGGGTGATGGCTTTAAGTTTCATTTCCAGCGGAAGACGCAAAGGGCTGCCACCAGGACCGAGGCCTTATCCGGTGATCGGAAACCTCCTGGAACTGGGTGGTAAACCTCACAAGTCACTGGCCAAGCTGGCGAAGATTCATGGCCCCATAATGAGTCTAAAACTTGGCCAGGTGACCACTGTAGTGATTTCTTCTCCAAGCATGGCCAAAGCTATCCTTAAAGAACACGATTCATTATTCTGTGATCGAAAGGTCCCTGAAGCAATCTTGTCCCAGCCATACCAGCACCATGAGTTCAGTTTGGTCTGGCTGCCGGTCTCTCCACTGTGGAGAAGTCTTCGAAAAATATGCAACATGCATATTTTCACTAATCAGAAACTCGATGCCAATCAAGACCTCCGACGCAAGAAAATCAAAGACCTTCTTGCTTATGTTGGAGAAAATTGCAGTGCGGGTAAAGCAATAGATTTTGGCCAAGCTGCTTTTAATACTTCACTTAATTTGTTATCCAACACAATTTTTTCTATTGATTTGGTTGATCCTAATGAGCGAGAGTTTAAGGATACAGTTTGGGGTATCATGGAAGAAGCAGGAAAGCCTAACTTGTCCGACCACTTTCCCCCACTGAAAATGCTTGACCTGCAAGGGATAAGGCGCCGCAACACACTTTATGCTGGCAAGATGCTCGAGGTGTTGGATCGCTTGATTGATCAACGATTGAAGAAAAGACAAGAACATGGTTGCAGTATTAGCACCGAACATAAAGATATGTTAGATACTCTTCTCAATATTATCCAAGACAAGAGCGTAGAGATTGACGTAAAACATATCAAGCACTTGTTTGCGGTAATATATCTTTTTTATTTTTCTTAACTTCCCGTACAAATTACAAGTTAATTAAAAGACTTCATATAACAGGATTTGTTTATTGCCGGGAATGACACAACTTCAATTACAATGGAGTGGGCAATGGCAGAACTACTCCACCATCCTGAGGCTTTATCGAAAGCAAAATTGGAGCTAGAACAAACCGTTGGCAAAGGAAACCCAATTGAGGAATCTGACATTATTCGGTTACCTTATCTACAAGCAGTTGTTAAAGAAACTTTCAGGTTGCACCCGCCAGTTCCCTTATTAATCCCCCGTAAAGCCTTAGAAGATATTGAAATTGCAGGATTCACAGTGCCAAAAGGTGCACAAGTTTTTGTCAATGTATGGGCTATTGGTAGAGATGAAAGCACATGGGACAACCCTCACACTTTTATTCCCGAAAGGTTCTTAAGGTCAAATGTTGATTTCAAAGGCCAGAATTTTGAGCTAATCCCCTTCGGAGCTGGGCGGCGAATTTGTCCTGGTTTACCGTTGGCAATCAGAATGTTATATCTAATGTTAGGCTCACTTATAAATTCTTTTGATTGGAAGCTTGAAGATGAGAACATGGATATGGAAGAGAAATTTGGCATCACCATAATGAAGGCTCAACCCCTTCGTGCTGTCCCTGTTGCCATTTAGTCGCATACTATAGTTATTTTTTTGTGCCGGTGGAGTGCATTTAATTGTATCCAATAAACCATTGGTAGTATTCATCAATATTGTTTCATCTCGTTTTCTTATTATTTATTGGCAAATATCTAATTGATCGCCATAATTCACTTTTTTGAGTGAATGAATATTGTAAGAAAGTAATACGTAGAACCTTGAATAATAAAGGAAATGGTGTATTTTTTTTAACGATTTTTTTAGCCATAATTCAAATTTTGAAGGCAAAACTTTGGGTCACTAGAGAAACTCGAATTTTTTTAGCCAAGAAACATTGGTATGAAAAACGTTTTGCTTACCTACACAAAGTTTGACCTAAAAAAGGTATAGGCAACGAAAAATTTTCATGAATAATGATTGGTTTTTTGGGCCAAAGCATATTTTTCCTTAGCAGATTCTTAGCCACAAAAACGTGGCGAACTATGTTGATTCTAGCCACAAAATTATTGTGAATAATTGAAGTTTCCTGCGCATTAAATGTCTTGCAGAAGATTGTAACTGCAAGCAAAGGACTTCTTGACATATTTTGATGCCCATAAATGCTACATGTGAAGAGGCACCACAAATCTGTGGACTTCTTTGCTTGGACGTATTTTCAAGTCTTCAAGCTGATTTGGTCGTTGCATGATTTTGATCATACACTGAATTGGCGAGCACCAGCGTCTTTGAATTGTTTAGCCATGGAAGCAAACTTGGCAGAGGAGATATGGAAATGCAATTGTCAAAATGTCGGCTATGTTATATGAAATTGGAAAATGAATTTTTGCGCACAGCATGTAGTCGTTCAATCTAATTATATACTTGAGGAAATTATTTGTGAGATTTTATAATATTATTTTATGGGTGAAATATTTAGAGCATACGGAAAATTACAAGGTTAGTAACAATTTATAAATTTTATCTCGTTATTTTTTACGTTTATTTTTTCTTAATGGAGAAGTTATCACATAAAATAATTTGAGAGTGTGACTAGTATTATTTTACAGCTTTATTTTAGTTATTTGCATGCCTGTTTGACATATTCTTTGAAAAAAATAGTCGGTGAGGATTAAAAACTCTTTAACTTTATCCCTTGCGGACTTTTCTCTCTCAAACATACTTTTCGTACAAAAGAGAGACACTAGGAGCATTCCACGATCCCCTGCGAAATACTTACATCTTTCCAAAAGGACATATAAGTCTTTTCAATAATAGCGGAAATATATCTTTTATTCCATTTCTTTGGTTTTTCTTATGAACCAAATACTTGAAGATATGAGCGCTAAAGTATTTTTGGCAAGTGCCAACGACGTCATCAGTTATTAGGTCTCACCCTGAGACCCACCATGCCTGCCCATATGACGTGTTGTGATTTGTAGGGCGACCAATATTAGTGTTTCTGCAACTGTAGACTTCAAGATTAATTATTCACTTTTTTCATATCACCGCGGTTTGAATCTAGACAATGATGAAATTAGTACACATGCTCTTCAAAACACAAAAGGCATCTCCAAATCTTCCTGCAAGTCCCGATGAATATTGAGATTAATAATTAATTAAGATTTTGAAGTGTTAACTACAACACTGCAGCAAGTTGATAATATAACATGAACCAAACATTGCAAGTCGAGCACCCTTTGTGGCCAAGCCCGTAACACAAATCCTGCGAAACATATGTTCTCAAATATAACTGTAGATCATGGATTAGCCCTTTGTTGATTTTCTAAAATATTATACATAACACAAGTCGGACAATCATCAACTCTGTTTGCCAAAGAACCAAACCCTGATTCCTGTAGGTTGAGACGAGCTACGGGCACATGCATGGATAACAACTAACGAGTTAGTTGCCGGCATATGACACGCCAACTGAGGCAAAATCAGAAACGTATGACAATCAGCAGATGTCAAATCACAGGTTTTTTCTCACTTAGACTTCATAGCTAAAACAACGGGCAAAGTTTATGTTATATTCGCTGTAACAAACAGTTAGTACATTTGGGTGGTTGGATTTTGATATTTTTTAATCTAATGGATGAAAATAACTTTAATCTAAAACGAGGTATGGGTGTAATAGTTTTTTACAAAAAAATTTATTTTGAATCACATAATTACTTTTTTTCAAGTAAGTCCTCATTAATTTTGTATAACTAAATGATTTTGTTAACCATCTCTTCTATATTTATTCTTAAAATTTTTTAAAGTTTTTACTATATTTTTATAAAGATTTAAATAATTATCATATTTATAAAGATTTACAAATTTTGAATATATATTTGTATCTGCATTTATAATTTCTTATCTCTCCAAAGAATAAAATAGATTATATGCATGTATGTATAAAAAATCTAAATTTAGCATCTTGAATTATAAGAGATATTATATGTCATAAATATGTTATGATTCTAATAAATTACTAGAAAGATGTTACAATGAATAAATCATTAGAACCTCTAATAATTTCACAAAATATATAAACAAATGAGTTACCACATTCTAATTACGTACAAAGAGGATTTTCTTATGAAAAAATTTAATCTTTTTATTCGATCAATGATTCAGATATGCGGGAAAATAATTAATTAAATTGAATTTCACTATATTTATTAAATAAATTAGGAAATCTAAATTTATTTATAAATGATATAGAAAAAGCAAACGATACCACATTCTAGCTATATATAAAGAGGATTTTCTTATGAAAGATTTTAATCCTCTTATCCGATCAATGATTCGTACATGCAGGAAAATAATCAATTAAATTGAATTTCGCTATATTTATTAAATAAATTAGGAAACCCAAATTTATTTATAAATGATATAGAAAAAGCAAATGAAATATTAGAAATTAATAATTTTAATGAAGAAAATATAAAACAAATTAAAAAGTTAGGAGATCAAATGAGTAAAAAATTTAATAAAGTTAAACAATTAATAAAAGACTTCACATTGAAGATTATGATATATTAAAGTAAGAAATCGTTAATATAATGAATAAAAACTTAATAAATATAAAATTAATAAGTTAGAGATTCAATTAGATAAAATAAAAACTTGGTACTCAATTTGCTATAAATATAAATAAAAAAAACTTTAAAAAATTGAAGTACTATTGCAGTGCAGCTTGGGGTTTAAAATAAAATTTTAAAACTTATTTGACTTTTTCATAATTATTAACTTTTTTTAAGGATTCAAAAATTTATAGCTGTAAGTACTGCTGATGTAACATAAGCTTTGCCAAACAAAGACACATACCGTACTAGAAAAGGATTAATGGGAACGCGTGTCAGAGGTGTGGGAGGTGGTTAAAATAATTAAAATAAGGATTTCCTATTTAAACCAAGAAATGGTATACTAGTCGAATTATGAACTTCATACAGCTCTTCGGATTATGAGCTTCACATAGCTCTGTAAGTCTATATGAAGCCACTAAGGCTGTGGTTGTTTTACAAGCATTCTCTCTCAGTAACTTTTTCTCTACAAATTGATAAAAGCTTTGCTCTGGACTTCAACTGGATGTAGGTTAGTTGAACAGCTGAACCATTATAATGTCTGATCTTTGATGCTTTGTTTCTTTTTTATTTTCTTGGTACTTAAGCGAGATTAAACTTTCGATCTAAAATTCGTAATCAATCTTTGGCGAAGATTAGGTCTTGGAGCAACTGGTTTGGTATTTATACACCAAATCAGTCTCTATAGTAGGAATCATACATACTTGACTTATACAGCTATCAAATATAATGTGAAATGAACTACTTGGGCTTAGCCCAAGTGGCCAGAACCTCTCCCTCACAAATGTGAGGGAAGGGGTTCGAGCCCCCGCAGACGCATTGCAGGGGTTTAATTTAAAATTCCTTCCTCGGAGCCCCAGAGCTTGAGTGAAGGCAGTCTTTCTCCCAGGAGGGGAGTTGACGTCCCTCGAATATTTGAGAGGGTTAAAAATCTGAGCGGTGCCATATCAGAATTGATGTAAACGGGTCTCAGTATATGTATGATTGTAAATATCATGAGCAATAGTCTCTTCAAAAAAAAAAAAATAATATAATGTGAAATGAAAGTAGAAAGAACAGGGGAGAAGCAGTACTACATATAAACATAAATAGTCGTCATCCCATCAACAGTTTGGTTCTGTGACAAACTCATTCAGTCTTATCTGAAAGAATGTTAAACATTTATTTTTTTCACTAAATTGTTAGAGTAAGCTAGTCAAACTTGAAGCATTACACCCAGACACTTAGTTTTTTCGATGCAATATCATGATGGGGGATTCAATCAAGAATAAACAAACCAATTCTCCTTAGAGTGTTTGCATGAACTACAGGAAATGGCAGGAATAATTTGCCTAATCGAAGAAAGCCAGCCTACCCCTCTGTTGCAGCTAAACCCGTAACTGATGGATATAGTTTGAAGGAAGCAGAGAGATCTCTATGAATTCAAAGCCCCTCTGAGCTAGCTTTATGATTGCATTTTAAAGAATAACATGCAACCTTGATCGGCCAGTTCCACAATTAACTCATGACCAAGTATATCAATCCCTCAACCAGCACAAATAAAACTTGACCGAACTCTAGGCGTAGTACTTTTTATTATTGGCATGTTTGGTATTGAGGTTACCTATTTGTAATTACAGCGCTAAATACCAGCTACTATAACTTGAAAGTTAAGTTGATTTGATCAATTAACTTTATTATTAAAAGCTTATAATATTTTTACTATCTTTGTTAAAATTATTATTTAAAAATTATGTTTACTGCACATAATTAATTTATATTTCATAGTTATAATTTTTTTCCATAATAACTATATCTTAAAAAATATAGCATCTTAATAGCAAATAGGACCTACAACTTTTTCATTAACTCTCACACTCTCTTACTATCAAATCAAATGATTGATTTAAATTTGATGTCATACCCTGATAAAAGATTTCATCTAATTAATTTCTAATTTGCTTATTCACATAATAACACCCTCATCGGTGCATTTTAAGAAAAAAAATCAGAAGGAAAAGTAAATGTTGTGAATTTGATCTTCCCTAAAGCTGATCAATATTCACCTTAATTTCTAATTTTGATTCAAAGAACCATGATTCACACACACAGATCACTCAGATCAAGAATTAAAGACAAACAAAAGACAAAACAACACAAGATATAAGTGGTTCAGCACCAAGTATCGGTCCCTACATCCATTGGGAAGCCAAGCATTTAGATTTCACTAATTATGAGATCAAAGCGTACAAGAATAGATGATTTCAGAGAGCAAGAAATGGCTAACACTTTCTCTCTCTCCCTAACTTTACTCGCTCTCTCTTTTCGGATGAAGAAGATGATTCCAGAGCCTACTCTTATATACTCTGCATTCTGGGTTTGTTGAGCTAACAACCCTTTCCCTCTAAAACCAACCATAATAACCTCCTCCTCGCGTGCCTCGCACAAGCCAGCTTAAGTAAGCCCAAAACGACATTCACCGACGTCGTTCTGAGCTGTTTAGCTTTGATACAAGTCACGTGTTCTACACATGTATCATTTTGTAGCTTGGATGACATATAAAGATCTCTAGGTTTGAACTTGAAATTCCTCAGACGACAAGTCACACGAGCTTGTAACCTCAAAACGACTTGTTACACTTCAGTTATGAGTTCATTATCACCAATCTCCACCTTGAACTCAAAACTCTAGCTACTCATCTCTGCTTTCTTCCATTTTCTTTGCAGCTAGTTAAAACCTTCAAATTTTTGCTAAGCTAAAAAAAAGTTGGACTTGGCAAATGGCACAGCTTTAGTTAACATATCAGCTGGATTTTGTTCAGTGTGAATCTTAAGCAATTTCCCCTTGACACTTCAAGTCTAATAAAATGCAGCTTTACATCAATATGTTTTGTTCTTTCATCATGAGTCTGATTCTTACTCAAGTGTATTGCACTTTGACTATCACAATATACTGCAACTGCTTTTTGATTTGCTCCCAACTCAGAAACCATTCCCCTTAACCAATTGGCTTCTTTGAAAGCTTCTGCAACTGCTGTGTATTCAGCTTCTGTTGTGGACAAGAAACCACACTCTACAAAGTGTCTTTCTAGTTCATTGTACAGCCTCCCAAAGTGAATAAAAAGCCTGTCTAAGATCTCCTTTTATCAAGATCCCTGGCAAAATCTAAATCAACATAACCAACCAGTTTGTATCCTTCTTGATTTGACCCTTCATACACCAGACCAAACTCCATCGTGCCTTTTAAATACCTCATCATCCATTGAATTGCTCTCCAATGTTCATAACCTGGATTGGCCATGAACCTACTTACAGCATGTGAGACATCTGGCCTAGTAAGGACCATGGCATACACGAGAATCCCAACAGCCCTAGAGTAAGGTAAACTGGCCATTTTATGTTGCTCTGCATCAGTTTGTTGACATTGTGCAGCAAACAGCTTAAAGTGATTTGCCAACGGTGTTTGAACAGACTTAGACTCATACATACCAAATCTAAGTAACACCTTCTTTATGTAGCTTTGCTGGGTTAAAAACATAAGCTTCCTTTTCTTGTCTTTGATTATTTCTATACCCAGAATCTTCCGTGTAGCTCCAAGGTCTTTCATATCAAACTCACTGCTCAAGAGACCTTTTAAATGATCAATTTCATCTATGTCACGACATGTTATAAGCATATCATCCACATACAGCATGAGGTAAATCAGTTTTCCATCACCAATGTCCCTAAAGTATACACAACAATCATAGTTGCATCTCTTATAGGCATACTTAATCATGAAACTATCAAACTTCAAGTATCATTGCATCGGTGACTGTTTTAAGCCATACAATGATTTTTAAGCAAAAAAACATGGTCTTCTTTCCCAGGCACCACATATCCCTCAAGCTGCTCCATTACAATTTCTTCTTGCAATTCACCATGCAGAAAAGTTGTTTTGACATCCATCTGCTCAAGATACATGTATTGAATTACAACAAGTGCCAAGATTACTCTGATGGAAGCATGTTTCACCAGTGGAGAAAAATTTTCATTGAAGTTAATCCCCTCTCTCTGTGTGAAACCCCTTGCCACCAACCTAGCTTTAAGCTCATTTGGTTCAGCATCAGAGATGCCTTCCTTAATTTTGAAAATCCATTTGCAACTCATAGTCTTCCTCTTTTCTGGCCTTACTATCAGTTTCCAGGTTTCATTCCTCATCAGTGATTCAATTTCCTCATCCATGGTGTTTTTCTATTTCAACTTATCTCTACTATTAATAGCCTCTTCGTAAGTTTTAGGTTCATCATCATTTACCTCTTCTGCAGCTGTTAATGCATAAGCAATCAAATCTGCCACTGCATAACTCTTTGGTGGTCCTATAGCTCTTCTTTTTCTATCCCTCACCAACTAATAAAAGTCACCCTCACTCTTAGTTAACATTGACTCCTAAGCACTATCAGTCTCACCTGCAACACTTCTTATATATTTTTCACTAACTAGTTCAGCCTTTTCACTTCCATAATCTCTGCCTCATTAAATGTCACATCCCTGCTTATAATACATTTTGGTGGCTTAAAATCAATACACAATAGTCTATAGCCTTTAACTCCATCAGGGTACCCCATAAATCTACACTTCATTGCCCTTGGCTGCAATTTACCTTGTTTAACATATGCATAGGCCAAACAGCCAAAAATTCTCAGTCTAGAATAATCTACAACCTTCAGACCATAGCTCCAATAGGTGTTTTACAATATTTTCCCAGAGTAACTTAGGCAACTTTGAGTATACCAGCATACATCTCACCTTATCCATTAAGGCCTTATTCATCCTTTCAGCAAAGCTATTTTACTAGGGCGTGTCTATGACTATCTTATGCCTTACAATGCCACTCCTTTCATGAAAGTCTTCAAACTGTTTGTTGCAAAATTCCAAACTATTATCTGTCCTCAGGGTTTTCACCTTTAAATTTGTCTGTGTTTCCACCAGAGTATTCCATCTTTTGAATCTTTCTAAAATCTCATCTTTATTCTTAAGTACATAAACCCAAATCATCCATGAGTAGTCATCTATAAAGGATAGAAAATACCTACAACCACTAAGTGAAGTCACCTGTCCAGGCCCCCACAGATCAGAGTGTATGTATGCAAGCTGTTTTTTGGTAGAATGAACTATGGTTTTAAACTTTAACCTAAAAACCTTCCCTATAACACAGTCTTCATAAAACCAAGCAAACTAATTTGGACTTTGGGCATTTTGGTCTACGAAAATGAGATGGGCCTTACAAATCTCCCCCTCCAGCTTATTTGAGGAGCACCACCAAGGCAGCTCTCTACATACAGCTTTTTAACTTCTTCTTGGGTAATAACCTTGTCATCATATCTAACTTATTTTTCATTGTGTAAATCTTTTCAAGCTGTAACTGTTTCTTCTCAAGCACGTCTCGTATCCAATGATACCACACATTAATATGCTTAGATTTTGAATGATATGGCACTCTAACTGTTGCAGTACAAAATATAGTTATCTTATTTCACATTCAACTCTCGTAGAAAATTTTTCATCGACAAGGTTTCTTTACAACCTTTAATAATTACAATATACTCAGATTTTGTGGTAGATAGAGCAATATATTGCTGAAGTCTAGATTAATATGATACTACTCTCCCTGTTGAGCAAATATGCTGATAGGAATTTTTTAGAATCAATATCTCTAGGAATATCTGTATCTCTGTACACTTATAATACAGGTTTGTCACCACCAAAACATAAACAAGCCTTAGAAGTGCCTATGAGATATCTAAGTATCTATTTCGCTGCTGTTCAATACTCTTTGCCCAGGTTAGAGAGAAACCTGCTGACTACAGCAATTGCATGAGCAATATTTGGTCTTCTACAAACCATGTCATACATCAAACTACCAACTGCTAAAGCATAAAGAACTTTTTTCATCTCTTGCTTCTCTTTCTTACTTGTAAGACAATGCTTAGAGCTAAGCTTGAAATGACCTGTAAGCGGAGAACAAATAGATTTTGCCCTGCCTATGTTAAATTTTTCAAGAATTATTTCAACATATGCTTCTTAAGATAACCATAACTTCTCAGATTTTCTATTACGGGAAATCTTCATGCCAAGAATCTATTTCACCGATCCCAAATCCTTCATTGTAAAAGAATTGTTAAGCTCTCTCTTCAGATTGTCAATCTTACTAGCATCTTAGCCAACAATCAATATGTCATCCATATAGAGCAATAGAATGATGTAATCATTTTCACCAAACTTCTTCACAAAAACACAATGATCACATCACACATTGTCTTGCTAAAACCATGATTTTCCAATAAAAGAATCAAACTTCTTGTATCACTATCTTAGTGCCCATTTTAATCTATACAAACTTCTCATTAAACTTGTGCATAAGTCCTTCTTTGCCTTTAACACTGAGCCTTTCAGGTTGCTCCATATATATTTCCTCCTCTAAGTCACCATGTAAGAAAGTTGTCTTTACATTAAGCTGTTCTATCTCCAAAGTCAAGCTAGCTGCTAATCCCATAACTACTCGAATAGAAGACATCTTCACTACAGGAGAAAATATTTCTTTAAAGTCAACACCTTTCTTTTGACCGAAACCCTTCACAACTAATCTAACATTGTACCGCGGTTGTGAGTTGTTTTTAATCTTCAACCTGTAAACCCATTTATTCTCCATTTTTCCCTTAGGCAGCTTCACTAAGTCATAAGTGTAGTACTCATTCAAGGATTTTATCTCATCTTACATGGCTTTAACCCACTCATTTTTATGCTGGCAAGACATGGCTTCTTCAAAACATTTTGGCTCTCCTCCTTCTATAAGCATCACATATTCATATGAAGGATATCTAGTGGAACGCCATTCTCTAGTGGATCTTCTCAATTTTGGCTCAAATTGTGGTGCAGGTAGTTTGGATATGCTTGCTCAATGAGTTCTGTTGGACCATCATTGTTATCACCCTAGCTCCCTCATAATCATCATAAACTATAGATAGAGAAACTGAAATTAGAATAATAGGAATCTCTAGAGATAACTAAGACTCATCACTCTTCTCTGCATCACTAACTATTTGATCTTCAAGAAAAACAACATCTTTATTTCTGATCAATTTTCTTACCATTGGATCCCATAATCTGTACCTAAATTTTTCATGCTATTGTTGGGTAGTTTAACTCAATTACTATTGGTGTCAATGTGTAAGTGTATACAACAAGTAATAAAGTGATGAATATTCAAGATCGTCTCCACAGGGACTGATGTTACTAGAAATGCTACAGTGATCACAATAGTGCAAACTTTCTTCTATCTAAAGAAAACTCTAATTAAAGTTTATTGACCACTATGATTAACAATTTAATAAAATGAATACAATAAAAAAGTAAACTAGATAAGTTGTGCAAAAAGAATTTAATAAAAATGAGGCAGTTGAATGATCAAACTCTCTTCATGGACTGACTATTTTATTCAACTAACAACAGTTGCTACCGCAACTCCTATAGCACTGGGCAGAATTACTTTGTATCCTCAGCTATCGCTTGTTGGATTCCTCATACCCTTACACAATTTAACAATGACCAATTGTTATATCAAATAAGAAATGACATTACAAACTTATACTCTCTCTACCCTACAAGGTGAATCCCTATATCTAGTTCTTCACAAATCTTAACTTAAGTGTTGCCCTTTTGGGACTCAAGTTAAAACTCAATCTAGGAAACTTAAATTAAGATTAAGTATTACTCTAATAAGTTCCACTAAGACATGCCCTTTTATGAGTCTCTCTTAACTTAAATCATTAATTAGGAGGTCAACCGAAATAATGATTAAAATAATATTTATTAAAGCAAAATGTTGCAGCATACGTGTAGCAACTCATAAGAACAATCAATAACTCATTTAGATTGTTTGTCACTCAACTAAAATCAAATTTAGTTCATAACTTGGAAAAGAAAAACAAATAGCAACGTATCAGCCATGAAATACATCGTTTCAACCAAAGAGTAAGTGAGGAAAACAAGTAAAGAATGATGAAAATTAAGTCCAAATAGTTCTGCGGATTTCTTCAATGGTGCAGACTTGTTCTCCTTGAATTTTTCTTCTTCCTTCTTTTTCTCAATGGATTTCTGCGGATTTCTACAATGGTGCAAACTTGTTCTCCTTGAATTTTTCTTCTTCTTTCTTTTTCTCCTGATTTCTTTGATATTAATTCACCGCCCGCTTTTCATATGATGCGTGTTTCCCTTTATACTTGAAAATTAGGGTAAACGGAAGCTTAGGATGCGCATGAGTTAGATTAGGAAACTGCATATCATGATTCTGTAGATATCCTGTATGAAATTTCCTCTGTCGTTGTTCTAAGATTACTACAGCAACTGCACTGCTCCAAATTGATTTCAATTCTTTTATAGCCATGTTCTTTCCTTATTTTTGCAATTCTATTGCGTCATTATTTCTTCCTTAAAACTTGATCTTCCAAATACCTACAATTATACACACAATCTAAGTATGAATTATTCTAAATCAAATAAAATTTATTAAGACTAAACTAAAATGAATGTTTATGCAAAATGTAGTAAAAATACAATAGAAACACATCATTTACCCTCTAAGTAATATTGATTTAAATCTAAAAGTATCATGATAACTCTCATTTCATAGAGTTATTACACCCCCAAACTTAAACTATTACTTGTCCTCAAGTAATGACAACAACACTAACACGTCAATCACACAATCATGCAATAAATAACTAAGCTCTATCATCAAATTTGCAAGGATTCTTCAACCCTCAGATCACACTCTTAATCATACAAAATTTTCATAGCAGTTCAGTTCTAGACTTAGGCATTATTCTGTCCAAAGCATGTGTGTGCCACTTTAATCAAATTCCAGAGATGCTACAACATTACATGGAAATTGCATATAATTCAGAGGTAAGACACAAATATATTCACATATGGGGGAGCAGAATTCACATATATATTTTGTTCTCTTCAATGTAACATTGAACTTTCATGTGAATATCGATCACTTGTAATGATGACACCCAATTACTCAACCAATGCACAAATCAGAGTTGCTGCAGTAATGCTCATAACATAGTATTATCTAAAGATATCTTTAACTCAAGGCTGAATAAGGGGCACATGAACAGACCTCACTACTCAATATCCAAGACAGAAGATTTTTTTAATTAAAAATGCTACAACAATGCTCATAACTCTTGTTGCCTTTGGACTCAAGTCTGCATATGGGGTACATACTCAGCCCTGATTACTCGGCAACTTAAGCCATTGGAGCAAAATTTATTTCATAACAAGCACAACTCAACAAAACTAGAATTTCCCCCAAACTTGGAATTTATTCTACCGTCAATGTTTTCTCCTGGTTCTGCTACAACATACTCATGAAACTCAATCAAAATATAAGTGTCAGAACAGAATTTCAACCTCCATCAATAACTATCCTTACCTAGCATTCTCATAAATATTGAATAACACTCAATTTATCTTCATTGGGTTTTCAACTCCATATACAAATATCAGATAACAGAGCTTCACTCAACATACAACATAAGAATAAACACATATTTCAGAAACACAACCCCCCCCCCAAACTTGAGAGGTGTTATGTCCTCACAAGCACACAAAACAAACCACATAAACCAAACATACAAACACTAAATAAGAGGACATGCAGAATGAATTAGAAAATTGAAATTAACTGAAAGAAAGGTTTTTTTTTTTTTTACAAAAAGAAATAACAGAAACTAGAGGGTAGGGGATACTCCCCTGTTGCTGGAAGCACTGCTGCAACATATAGCAATAGAATCACCGCTTTTTGGAGGCACTCCGCAGACGGGCCTTAGAAGATTCTTGGGGTGAAGTAATAACCAGTGTTTTTTTCTTTCCTAATGATAGGTTGGTGGGAGGGGTTCCAATAGGTGCAACCTCCTAGGGTGGAAGAGATCTGATCTTCTTTTGTGCTGGTATGTCTAAGGCAGTGACTCCTCCAAAAGTGCCTTATTTTCTCTTACTGGTCTCTTTAGGACTAGAGAGGATGGATTTGCTGGGAGTTTATTGTGACGTAGCTAGAGTAGCTTTTTTGGCTTCAAACCCTTTACCTGTGATTTCGACAATGATATCGAGAAAGCATTTTGTTTCTGTTGGTATGCAAGTCAACTTGGTTGCTGCAACTTCCAACTCAGCATCAATGTCTTCTGCTTTGTCTTCAGATGCAGAAGGGCTGATAACTTTTTCCATGCCCTTCCAGGAGGTGACTGGTATGAGAGGCTCCTCTGCAGGTTCATCTTCTTCTTGTCGTGTGATGTGCTTTTTTCTAGTCTTGGAAGAAGTCTTAGGCAGGGGTTCTTCGAGTTCTTTCTCAGGCTCTTCCTCCTCCTCTTTCAGGGAGCTGTCATTTGTAGACTTGACACCCTCTTCTTCAGGCTGGTGTGACTGGTCATCAGCACCTGTATCAGCCTCTGCTTGTGGTTCTATTATAGCTTCTTCCTCTAGTTCATCTGTGTCAGTAGCATTTTCACTGACTTTTACTAGAGCATTCGTAGTGGAGGTACCAAAATTGTACTGCTGCAAAAATGAATCAGGGAAATTTTAGTGGGTACTTTTCATGTATATAGTAAATTGGTGTAGGTGGTCCTCCAAGTGCCGCAAATAGCTCTAAAACTGATTGTTTTCCCTCTGCTAAGCTTCAGCACGCTGAGTGATGCTGGAGCTTAATGATTGTATTCTCTGCTCCAACCCATGACTCTTCTCGCCTTTGCTACAGCAGTTGGCTCGGGTAGGGCTCAGCAACTTCACTAGTAATTCGTTTGATGGTGCATGCAGTGAGAGCACGATCATTTTTAACACGTTCATCTTTTACATCAATATGGACTCCTGATACCACACAGATGCTGGTGATTAATAAAGGAAATAGCAAGGCAACCGTCTCGTGCTTTTTTATAGCACAATCCCGAATTTCTTTTTCTATGATGCTGCCCACATCTATGAGTAATCCTCTAACAATAACATACAAAACTATTACCCTCTCTTGGGAGAAAATGGTGGTGTGTGTGGTTGGCATTAATCTAGACTTTAAAAATTTCACCCACACTTTAGCAATGCGTTTCAAATCTACCATATTAATCACATGCCCTTCTTCATTGGCCCAAGATGCACCCTTTACAGTAAGTGTTGCGAAAATTTTATTCCATCTTTATAGGGTTAATTTGTCAAGCAACTTGACAGACTCGCAATTAACTTCAGAGAGTAAATTATAGAAAGCATTAATAACTCAAGAATCTAATGGTACAAGCATGTTTCTTATCCAAATATTATGCTGGCCAGGGTCAATAAGTTGGCATAAAATTCTTTCACCAGTGGCAACACAGGGTCTCGTGGATGGTCACAAAACTCCAGCCACCCGTGTTTTACTGCAGTATCATAGAGAGATTGCACGATTCTTGTTGGTTGCTGTGGAAACTGAAACCCTGTTTCTTCCAAAATCTAGCGCGGCTCAATAAATTCCTCATACTTCTTTTCCATATAGTAGCTTTGAAATCATGAGGGATCTTTTAGTCGACTAGCTGTCTTTTTATACCTTGGCATTGCTACAGCAATCGGATGATTGTGGTAATATACCCAAGAGTGAAACGAGAAAAAGAAGTGATGAGGTAGTGAGGTTGTGATTACGAAGAGAAGAGAGAATAGTGTTAGTGGTTGATGTCAATAGTGAAACCCTTATTTAGGTTGAAATAAAATAAAACAAATCCAGCAAAAGAGATAAATTATGGAAAAATTTTTGAATTTATTAAACATATCCAATAATAATAGGAAAAGATATTTGTGCGGTAATTTAGGGATTAAACTTCTTTTCCCAATCTTTATCTTGATTCACCCAACCAGCTGTCATACGTATCTCCAACGGTAAAAGAGTGGGTTCCTGAATTAAGTTAGTGTAACGGTATAATTGGTTGCTGCAGCAAAAAATTGTGTGCTCTAGAAATCTGCACAACAATCCCCTCAGATGGCTGCTGTCAAGTAGCTTGTCCTTGTACTCTGTTAACATTACAACGCCAATTGTTAGTATTGAATCCAACTCCAAGAATTGCATGACTTGGAATTTTTTTTAAAAAAAAAGTAAAAGTTAAACATTCCTAAATAAGCAAAATGAAAATAAAAGAAAATTTTATTATAACAGAAAATGACTGTTTTACTAATGGGTTGCCTTCTATTTAGAGCTTGATTTAAAGTCCTTCAGTCTGACCTTCCTTGAGTGCTCATTCTACCGGTTCACTAAGGAGTAAGACCTCCTTTAAGCAATCTGCAGCTCAAGCATGTGATGCTTAACTCTTTGCCCATTTTGAATTCATGGCCTGTCGTTTCATCGAAGAGATCAACAGCCCATGAGGATAAATTTTGATCAGCTTGAAAGGTCCAGACCATCTAGATTTCAGCTTGCCTGGAAATAGTCTTAACTTGGTATTATGGAGCATAACTAGTTGACCAAGAATTAATTTTCTTTGTTGGATGTATTTTTCATGCTATTGTTTTGTTCTTTCCTTGTAGAGCCTTGCATTTTCGCACGAGAATAACCATAATTCATCAAGTTCACATTGTTGAAGCTTCCTTTTCTCTGCTGCAGCATGTGTATCCCAGTTTAATTGCTAGAGTGCCTAGTATGCTTTATGCTCTAGCTTGAGTGGCAAATGGCAGGTTTTTCCATATACAATTCGGTAGGGAGACATGCCAAGTGGTGTCTTGTATATTGTTCTGTAAGCCCATAAGGAATCATGTAAGCACAATGACCAATATTTTCTTGTAGAGTTCACTACCTTTTCTAGAATTTTCTTAATCTCTTTATTAGACACTTCTGCCTGGCTATTGGATTGTGGGTGATATGCTATTGCAATTTTATGCTTGACTCCATATTTAGCCATTTTTAGAGCAAATACTTTGTTCCAGAAGTGAGTACCCTCATCACTAATAATTGCTCGTGGAGTCCCAAACTTGGAAAAGATATTTTTTTTGAAGAAAATTCACCACTGCTCTGGCATTATTTGTGGGTAATGTTGTAGCTTCTACCACTTAGAGACATAATCCGCAGCAACTAAGATATATAGGTTCCCAAAGGATGGTGAAAAGGGGCCCATGAAGTCTATTCCCTAAATATAAAAAATCTCCACTTCCAAAATGTTTGTCAATAGCATTTCATGCCTTTGAGTTATGTTTCCTGCCTTTTGGCACCTGTCATAACATTTAGCAAACTCATAAGCATCTTTAAAAATAGAAAACCAGTAATAACCTGATTGCAGAACTTTAGCAGCTGTTCTGTGTCAACCAAAATGTCCTCCATATGCTGCAGCATGGCAAAATTGCAGTATATATGAAATTTCTTCCTCTGACACACATCTTCGTATTACCTGATCTGAGCATAACTTATACAAGTATGGGTCATTCCACTGGTAGCTTCTAACATCATGAAGAAATTTCTTCCTCTGCTGATAAGTCAACTCAGGTGGTAGTAATCTACTTACTAAGTAGTTAGCAAAATCTGCATACAATGGACATCTTGATTGCTATAGTATATGTGCATGTTGTAGCACTAACAATTGTTCATCAGAAAATATTTCAGTAATATTTTTTTTGACAACGTGCTTATATCTGCTTCTAGCCAAGACAGGTGGTCTGCTACTTGATTTTCAGTCCCCTTTCGATCTTTAATCTCCAAATCAAACTCTTGAAGTAATAAGACCCATTTTATTAATCTCGGTTTGGCATCTCTCTTTGAGATTAGGTGCTTGATGGCTATATGATCTGTATAGATTATCACTTTAACACCCACCAAGTAGGCTCTAAACTTATCGAAAGCAAATACCACTACTAACAGCTCCTTCTCTGTAGTGGTGTAATTAATCTGAGCTTGAGTGAGAGTTTTGCTAGCATAGTATATAGAGTGGAAAACCTTATTCTTTCTCTGCCCCAGTACTGCCCTAATAGAATAGTCACTAGCATCACACATCAGCTCAAAAGATAGAGTCCAATCTGGTGCTATAACCACTGGTGCAGTGATCAAAGCTTTCTTCAGTTCTCTAAAAGCTTGAAGACAATCTTTATCAAAATGGAAAGGCTTGTCATGTTCTAGTAGTGAGCATAATGGTTTAACTACTTTGGAAAAATCTTTTATGAATCTTCTATAAAATCCAGCATGTCCCAAAAAATTTCTAATACCATTTACTAAAGTAAGAGGTGGCAGTTTATCTACCACATCTATCTTTGCTTTATCTACCTCTATGCCATTTTTGGACACCCTATAACTCAACATTATACCTTCTTGCACCATAAAGTGGCATTTTTCCTAATTTAGTACCCAGTTAGTCATCTCATATCTTTTAAGAACTTTTTCCAAATTGTGTAAACAATCGACATTTGTTTCTCCAAAGACTGAGAAATCATCCATGAAGACTTTCAATGTTTGCTCCACCATATCTGAGAAAATAGACATCATACATCTCTGGAAAGTTGCCGGAGCATTGCACAAACCAAAGTAGATTCTTCTGAAGGCAAAAGTTCCATAGGGACAATTAAATGTCGCTTTTTCCTGATCCTCTGGGGCTATAACAATTTGGTTATAACTTGAATACCCATCAAGGAAACAATAGTATTGTTTTCCAGCAAGTTTGTTCAACATTTGATCTATAAATGGAATTGGAAAGTGATTATTTCGTGTGGCTTTATTGAGCTTCCTATAATCCATACACACCCTCCATTCAGTCATTGTTCTTATAGGAATAAGTTCATTCTTTTCATTTGCTATCATTTATAACTCCCTTCTTTGGAACACATTGTACAACGCTTACCCATGAACAGTTTGATATCGGGTATATGATCCCAGCATCCACCCATTTGATGATTTCTTTCTTCACAACTTCCTTCATAATGGGGTTTAGCCTTCTCTGGACTTGGTAAAATTTTTTGGGGTGAAGCTATTTTAACTGCATGTCATATCTTAAATAGAGTTCCTAATAAAAAAAAAGCCACCCCTTATGAATTATGGAAAAATAGAAAGTCTAATATTTCTCATCTAAGAGTTTGGGGTTGTTGAGCCATTGTAAGACTACCTGAATCTAAGATAAAGAAATTAGGAGAAAGGGGCATTGAATGCATATTCTTAGGATATGGTAAAGCTTATAGGTTTCTTGTAATAGAACCTAATAGCTCAGTTGAGATCAATACTATAGTGGAATCTGGAGATCCAAAATTTTATGAAAATAGATTTTCCACTATACCAAAAAGTATTGATTGTCAAAATAATGATAAATCAATAAAAATTGGTAAAAAACTTAATATTAATAATGAGCAAAATCAATTGAGAAAAAGTAAAAGAATAAGGACTATAAAATCCTTTGGACAAGATTTTATATTATATTTAGTTGAAGGGACAAGAGACTGACAATCTAAACAGACCATGATCACATCTACTACAGAGTCTGATCCCCTCACCTATGAAGAGGCAATGAAGTCTTAAGATGCTGCCTTTTGGAAAAAGGCCATTAATGATAAAATAGACTCTATTATGGGTAATATGACTTGGAAATTAGTTGATTTACCACCTAGCTCTAATCCTATAGGTTGTAAATCGATTTTCAAAAAGAAAAAGAAAGTTTATGGAACAATTCAAAGATTTAAAGCAAGACTAGAAGCAAAAGGCTTTACACAAAAAGAATGCCTTGATTATTTCATTATGCACCTGTTGCAAGAATTGCTACTATTAGAGTCTTGATTGCTTTTGCTTCAATTTATCATTTTAAAATCCATCAAATGGATGTAAAATATACTTTCTTAAATGGAGAGCTAGATGAGGAAATTTACATAAAACAACCAATAGGATTTGTTATGCCAGGACAAGAACATAAAGTTTGTAAACTAGTCAAGTCTTTTTATGGCCTTAAACAAGCTCCAAAGCAGTGGCACGAAAAGTTTGACAAAGTGATTGTTTCAAATGGATTTAATATTCATGAATCCAATAAACGTGTATATAGCAGATTCAAAGGAAATAAAGGTGTGATTATTTCTTTATATATAGATGACATGTTAATTGTTGCTACCAATAGTGAGGGCATTAAACTCACTAAATCATTATTGTCGTCTAATTTTGATATGAAAGACATTGGGCTTGCAATGTCATTTTAGGGATTAAAATTATCAAAAATGAGAATGGCCTAGTATTGACCCAATCACATTATATTGAGAAAATTTTAAATAAATTCAATTATTATGATTGTAAGCTTGTGTCAACACCTTTTGATTCAAACATAAGATTGTATCCTAACATAGGCAAATCAATATCCCAATTAGAATATGCACGTGTTATTGGGTGTCTTATGTATGCGATGACTTGTACTAGGCTTGACATTGCTTTCGCTGTTGGAAAGCTAGGTAGATATACTAGTAATCCAAGCCAAGCACATTGGCAAGCAGTGTACAGAATTCTAAAATATTTAAAATATACAATGGATTATGGTATATACTACACTTGATATCCTTTAGTTTTGGAAGGATTTTCGGATGCTAGCTAGATTACTGACCAAGATGATCATACTTCCACAAGTGGTTGGATTTTTAATCTTAGTGGAAGAGCTATTTCATGGGGCTCAAAGAAGAAAACTTGTATGGCAGACTCCACTATGGCTACAGAATTTGTAGCTTTGGCTTCATGTTGCAAGGAAATTGAATGGTTAAAGAATTTGCTTATAGAAATTCCTATTTGGCCTAAACCAATGTCTCATGTGTCCATTCATTGTGATAGTGAGGCAACTTTGGCTAGGGGAATACAATCAATCAAAAATGGAAAGTCTAGGCACATTAGTCTAAAACATAGTTATGTGAGACAATTACTTACAAATATACTAATCAAAATTGACTTTGTGAAATCATGCCAAAATTTGGCAAACTTTTTAACTAAAGGCCTTGCAAAGGATATTATATTAAAAGCTTCTAAGGGGATGGGACTAAAGCCAACATCATCTTATCACCAGTGATAGAAACTCAACCCAACACTTGAAATGTCAAGATCTTGGGTTCAATGAGCAAAAGTACATCATATGTTGTGATAACAAGCACTATAATATTTTAAGAAGCATCCTAAAGGTCAGTGCTTGATACCTGTAACATATAGGAAAGGTTAAGCTACTTAGCTTTTAATAGACTTATAAATGTTTTAGTTACAGGGACATTATAGATAAGTCTACCTATGTGAGTGTAGGAGATGGTGCCCCTTCCTATGTAACTTGGCTGGTTACTAAAGCGCACATGAAAATAGGATATAGATACATGGCTAATCCATATGTTGGCTAAAGAATACTTGAGAATTTGAAAACTTATGTGTAAGACATATCCAGTTAGTCGAATAAGGTTGTTGGTTCAAAGCTTGCCTACCATGCTACCTTGATTAACTTTGATGTGTTGTCACTAAATGAAAGCTCAAGTCCAAAAGACATCTTCATCTATGCATAAGTTTTCCAAGCCTATGCAAGATAATTTTTCAAAATTCATTTATTTTAAATATGGTGGGGGATTGTTGGAAAAATTTTCAAAATAAATGTTGTCTTATTGTAAAAACTTGTCTAAATAAATAATGTCTTATTGTAAAGACATGTCTAAATGAATGATATCTTATAGAAAATGTATCTTTTCACTTAAGGATATAACCTTTCATGGTGACTTTTCACTTAGAGACAGTTCAATTTGGACCATTGATTAAAATTAAATCTTGATCTAATGGCTGAATAAAGGAGTATCATGAAATATGACAACTCAAACGAAGAAACACAAGTATATCTATAAATAGAGGTCATGTTTAAGTCATTTAGACATAAAAATAATGATCTCACACCACTCATTTCTTATCCCTCTTTTCTAGAACGAATTTCAACATAAAACTCTTATTTTTGTACATTAAAAATCCAATATATTATTTTCTGCAGGAACAATATATTGTTTCTTAGCAGACTTATAACATTCAAGAGTATTCTGGTTTTCTTTCGTCGATACACAACGCAAGTAATCAAACAAGTGCTTCATTATATCCTGGAGGTGTATTTGCTTAACCCATGTGCATCATTCAATTGGTGGGGGCAAATAACGTCTTAAGGAAAGCGACATTTGTAATGTGCTTGAAGTACACATTATTTTCTGCAGTTTACCTAAATATTATTTTCTTCCTACATATAGCATTGTAAACACTTTATTTTATATATTAAAGTTTCACCATTATTATTATATTTCTCAACATTTGTCATTCCCCACAATTACACAATACAACCAACAGTTTCATGTCCTCTGTAATTTATTGATCAAAACAATTTAAATTAGCCTGGTTTCTTAATTCTGGCCACATTTACAATGCCTTTGATGCGAATCTTATTGCAGATACCTAGTTGCATTTAGAAATATGAAATATTATTATGACCTGTAATGGGATAGGATAAGCAGTAAAAAGAAAAAAAAATTGGGGCAAAGCATGACAATATTCCAAATTTATGACAATAGGAAAAAAAAAAGTCTCTGATAAATGAGCATTGCTGAAGTGAAAAAAAATTAGATAAAACACTGATAAGATAACTTTGAGCACTAAATGGGGCCATTTTAGTCGCTTATTTTTTGACAATGTAAAATGTAAAGTTAGCATTTGTCTCTTTAGTATTTTTCTTAATACATGAAAGATAATACAATTAATTGGTAATTGTATAAAATATACAGATAAATTTTATGTAAGTAAGATTTCTATGGTGATTTTTTCAAATTAAATGCGTACGTGGAAAATTCTAGAATTTCTCATGGTTTGATTTTGTAAAGAGAAATGATAAAGGAACAAAGGAAAGACAAAGGGACGATAGAAATGGCAACATCGGCTGCCGTTTCACGTGTTCCTTCATCCAATTTTGTTCCTTTAGTGGGACCGACAATAAATAGTAAAATAAAGAATAGAAAGTTCTCCACTCACTTTGGCCCCTCCACTTGTTCTTCACGCGTTACTTTCTCCCCTCGTCCCCTTCACCATCCAATGTTGCAGACAATATCTTTTCTCGTGTCAAACACCTACTAACAATCGATCTACAACGGAAACGATTGATCTACAATGGAGCCGCCACCAGCAAAACAACCGATAGAGTCACCGCTACTTCGGCGTTTGAGTCATCGTGAAGGTCCCGTACATAATCAATATTTTGTATCAATTTTTTTGTCAAATAATTAAAAAAAAATATTTTGTGATTTGAATTCTATGACATGTTTTATTTGTCTATGATTGTTGTGTAAAAGGAATAATGATAATTCTGTAATATACATATATATTACGTGATTTGTGATAATTTTTGTGTAATAAGTTGATTTGAGAAATATTGTATTAATGCTTAAATGCATTGAATTTTTGGTTCTAAAATGCACCGAATTTTTGCATAATATTTAATTTCAATATTAGTTTTGCATTTTGCATAATGTTTAATTTAAATACCGATATTGATCAATTTATACCTATTAAGAAGTAATTGGTGATGATTTTTTTTGTTTATACATATCAAGAGGATAGTTACTGAACTTTTCACTCTAGCAATTCTATATTAATAGGATCCTGAGATGCATGCTTAGAAATTTAAATTTATTACTAATTTTAAGGAACACAGTTCTCACTAATATTTTTCATTTTGCATATAATTAGGATTAGGAATGCAAGAAGTAATTTGGGCATATTATATTTGATCTGAATTTTTCCAATACAGAAACCAAATGCCTATTCAAAGATGTCATGTTGTTTTCAAAGGACAAAAGTCGAGCATATGTAATTCTTGGCTTGAATGCCGGACGAGAGTAAATAAATTCAAAGGGAATGCTTATCAATCTTATAAATCTTTGTCGGATGCCAAAACAGCATACAATGAGCATAAACAAATGCATGAAAAATTGCCAGAGACATCCAATACGTTAGAAAGTATAAAATTTATTGTGGAAACATGCGAAAAGGGAAAAGATGCATTAGCATATTTACTTTCTAACTTTCCGTTACGGCCACATGTAAATGTCGTATATTTGACAATCTCATCAGTCCCTTTCTTAGTACTTCGAACCTTCATAGGAAACTCCTTTTGTTTACCATAGGCTTTGTAAAATGCAAACATTTCTTCATTACTATCAAATAATATTCCAACTATTGGCTCATATTTTTTCGGTTGCACAATTCCAACTACATTGTCGGCTCCTGTTTCTTGTAACTCTTCAAATGCATGCCCATTTTTCAAATTCTCCATTTCTATAAAATAATTAACATTTGTATTAAGAATAAATAATTATAAATTTTTATTATATTTTTTGTCCGGTAACAAAAATCCTAACAATTTAAATATACAAAACACATCCACTAATTTTTATAAATTTATTCCATTATTTCCAGCTATCTAAATTAAAAAAATTCTAACAATTTAAATATATAAAACACATCCGGAAATTGTTATAAATTTAATCCATTACTTTTTATCAATTCAAACTAAAAAAATCATAACAATTTAAACATATAAAACGCACGCATCCAAGAATTTTTACAAATTTAATCCTTCACTTTCTAATAATTTAAACTAAAAAAAAATTCTAACAATTTAAATATATAGAACACAACCAAAAGTTAATTTTATTTTAATGTAATGGGAAAGTGAAAGTTACCAATTATCCAACTACAATTTCATGAACGTTGTTGGTGTAGTCTTTGATACCACATTCAGATCTCCGAATGCAAATCTTCGGATAATGGCTACTGATTTTACTTCAGTTTTCTTCTTCTGTTAATGCAAATGCAGATACGAGTTTGTCAGTTTGGCTTCGTCGAGTTTGAGGGATAATGACAATTTTAGCTTTTTGTCATTACTTTTTTATTTTATCATTTCCTTTTCGTTACTTTTGGTTCTCTTTTCAATATTTTAGTATTTTTTTTCATTATTTTAATTTTTAAATGAAAAAAGTAACAGACAAAGGGACCCCTGTTTCTGTCGCCCCTTTGTCTTCCCTTTGTTTTTTTTTTAATCTAAATCACCTGGTATCTGAAGACCACATTAAATCCCTACTAATCCGAATTAGGACCGGGAGGCTAGGGTCTTCCCAAAGAAGGCAACTTCCCTGCGACTCAAACTGGAGAGTACACCGAGTCGAGTGACTTACACTACATCAAAGATGGCTTTTACGACTGAAAATAATCCCTATAAATAGACAGTTTCGACTGCAAATAACCCTTTTGCGACCGAAAATTATGTATTTGCAGCCAAAAATTGGTCGTTGCAATAAGTGCTCTTGCAAATAGTCCTAACCTTTTTGCAACTAATTTGAACCCTTACAAAAATAATTTGCGGGGAACTTTACGGCCATAAAATTTCCCCGCAAATAAATTCAAGAACACTCTTACATTTTGCTGCTACTTTTTACAGCTAATATTTTAGCCGCAAATAACCTCGCAAGCATTTTTAATTCCCAAATTGATTCCCCTACAAATTTTGTAAGCTTACTTTCCATTTCACTAATTCAATTATTTTTATTTTATTTAGTAATTAAAGTAAACACAATTTATTGAAAATATATCAATTAACTATTTTTGTATCAAACATAATATCATCCCTAAAAATCCACCAAAGACTACTATATTGCACCAAGTGCATCATCCAATTTTATTACAAGTATCATCTCCAAAAAGACATGAAATACCGACATCATATCTAAAAAGAATAATGGACTTTTACAATTCAACTCAAACAACTATTAGGTAACGCACCACTATTATGTAGCATCACAGCAAACCACTGGAATGTGATTCATTAATCCTGAAAGAAAGAAAAATAAAAGAAAATATTACAAACTAAACAAACAACTGATCATAACATATTGAATCACTTTGTTACAACTAACAACAACAAACAAATCCATATACAAGTCAATTTTCCAACACTTCCAAATCGATTTTCAAACTAAATTCCATTATTAAAATTCCACAGCACATTAACAATTGATGATCTTAAAGAGAAAGCAATAGCTGAAGTATATAGAATAAAAAGGCAAAAAATAGTTGATTTGAAGAGTAACAAGGTTAGTTGTATAAGTTAACTGACTTACAAACCTAAGTAAGTCATCAACGACCCCCAATATTGGGGAATCAACTTGAACATCTGTCCCAAAAGTTGCATGATTATCATGATGTGCACTGGAAGCATCTGTAACCTATTACATCAACAAATACGAACTATTATAAATAATAGATTCAAATAAACTTAACTAAATTATCAAAATATGTAATACCTGTTCACTTCTAACCAAATTGATTTGGCATCCACATTTACAAGATTGGAAATGAGTCCGAATCAATCGAAGCTCTTAATAGAGTTCATGATACTTCAACCTCAATTCATTTATCACAACACCGTACTCTTTTGTTACCTCCGTACATATCTCATCACGTATTCTACTCTCATTAATGTTGTTACTCCTTGAAGAACTTGTTTGCATGTGCTCCCGTCCATGCTTATCAAGCCCTAACACATCATTAAATATGTCCTCTCTAATAGAACTAGTTTGTTGATCCTCAGGTATCTTAGAAAGATGTTCATTGAATTGACTCTGCATAATTAATACAATCCACAGAAAGATAATTACAAAGCATAGTAATAGCAAGTTTGTTTTATCATAAAAATTTAATGACAGGTATATATTAACTAAAATAATATACTTACAATAATCTTTTCACTCTCTTTGTCTCGTATAGTTCCATCTTTTTTAGTTCGCGTCTTGATATATAAGCTCAATCTATCAGTTTTCTCTCCTCTTTTTCTTATTTGAATAATGATAACAACACATCATGTTTTTTTCTCAGAAAGTGGTTCAAATCAGTACATGGGATAGCAACAAATTTAACCCAACTTATCCATATTGATGGAAGGACAAATTCATTGACCCAATTGATTAATGAAGCATTAAAAAAAACCTCAAGTTTACACATGAATGTTAGTAAAAGAAAGATGATTGATCTATTTGATTGATAAATATTTGCCTCATCTCGCACTTGAGCAAATGACATGCGGCCAGTCATATGAAATTGTCTTTGTTTCTTGCGATTATTCTTATTTATCTCAGACAATGCCTACATGATTTATTCATCTTCATTATTCATGGAAGCAAAAGCCATTGCATTATTATGAACTAATGTGACATAGACATACCTTTGATTTTTTAGTGCTTCAATAAGTAACTAATATCCTCCATTATTCTGTAACAACTCGAGACCGGGTAACTGTTAGTAGTCGCTTATCATTAACAAATGGAGTGTACCATTTTGCCTTCAATCGAGCTTTCCAATCTGTCCATCTTTCTCCAACTTTCCTCAAGCAATGTGGCTTATACTCTTGTGATACATCCGTATTATCCTATTAAGCAATACATTGTTAAAACATTGGCAAAATAAATCAAATTGATAAGTGGATTTTATACCTTAACTTCAGTTCAAATGTATTCTAATATATCATCTGGCATATCACTCCAATGCAAATAAGTAAGAGGAATTTTTTGTCCATTTTTTGCTATGACTCCAAGTTGGGAGTTAAATTTACTCGCATTTTGACCAATTGGCTTTCATTCACTATCAAATTCAAGGTGAAGTATTTTCCCAATTCCCCATTCAAGAGCACCACGAGCACATCCTCGACCATGTGTAATTGAGCCTCCACAAAGAAAAATTAAAAAAATCATAAGTTAATAATAAACTTGCTAATGGAGATACATATATATTAGGATCAATAAATAATTAATTTACAAAGCAATAGATGAAGATACATACCTTTGCAGTTAGACTAAAAAAAAAAAAATTGGAGCAATAGAGATTATAGATGTAGAAGAATCACTGATAAATACCACTGGAGAAAACAGCATATCGATGAAGATGCTTAAATATTTTTAATTTAATTAAGTCAAATGAATAATAAATTATTTTGAATAAGACTAATATTTAGTACATGATCCATTTGATTGAGATGTATCTCTCTGGGCTTTACTAGAAGATGTTCCTCAACGATGTTGAGATGATTCTGTCTGACACCGAGCCTCTGATTCTTGATGAACAACCACCTCCCTAGAAATGCCTCTTGCCTTCTTTGGTGCCATAACAAAACTGCAATTGACAGATTTACTAGACTATATACATAATAAAATAAGCATGCTTAAATAAATTTATTTATACTAATATTTAAACTCAGAAAAACATATCCAAGCCAATCATCACTTTTTAATTTAAAATTAAAACTAAATCAGTCTTTTCAATGTTTACATCATTGTTTAAAAAAAAAGGAAACGTAAAATGAACAAGAAAACAATCATGTTAATCACACTCGTCCATGTCCACATCATCATCAAGAATATTTGTGTCTACGGTTGTTCCATCCACCCCTTCTCGAACGCAGTTAACATCTTTATCATTCATATATATAGTGTCATCCAACTGTTGATGTGGATGTAACTCTACTTGAGGGACTATCTTCGAAATAGCAGAAGAATCTTTGGAGTACATGTCAAAGAAGTCTCTGACTGTCATCTTAAGAACAACATGCCAATTAGGATCAATAGGGTCTTGTACATAGAAAACTTGTTCTGCCTGTGAAGCTAAAATGAAAGGTTCATCACCTATTTGATTATCCTTGTGCAGCAAGTGATTAAAATTCACCATTGGGAACTTTAACTGATCTTGTTTCTTTCCAACTTGGTTATTAACCCAGTCACACTTCAACAATACAAATTTCATGTCTTTGGTATATCGAATTTCAATCACATCTGTCAACACTCCATAGTATGTAACTTTGCCTAAGCGAGGGTTTTTATCCCTTGCACTTGCATAACTTACAGTATCCACTTTAGTAACAACACCAGAATTTTTGTTATTTTTATTTTTCTCAATGCTCTTTATTCGAAATCGGAAGCCATTGATGATATATCCTTTGAATCTCCAAGCAAAATGATCAGGACCATTTGCTAAAATATTGATATTTTCAGAAAAACTCATATCTGAGGATCGTCGCAAATGTTGAATCTACATTAAAAAAATAAAAAAAAAAGAAGAATCGAGCATTTGATTTTGAAAATTATAATAACTTAAGGTAATTATAAACTTACATGATTCTTAAACCATATGTGAAATGTCTCATTATGAACTTTATTAATGTAATGACGCCTCTTACGAGGCATTTCTTGTTCAAGTAAAGTAAGATGTTGTCTAAAAAATCAAACTATAATTAATAACATAAATAATATCAACTATTTTCAAAAGCATTAATTATATTAATAACAAACTTATCTTACTTACTCTCGGAAGGAAGTGATAGCATCTGTGTTGACAAGCACATACCTATGTGCTTGTGTCCATGTTAACTCATCAAGAAGTACTTTAACTCCTTTTCCCAATGGATGACCATTTCTATTTCCTCGATCATCATTGCGAACTAGTCGATTAGTTTTGGTTTCCACCTCATCTAGATATCTTGCACAAAAGTTCATGCATTCTTCCATCAAGTATCCTTTAGCAATTGAAGCTTTAAAATGTGTCTGGTTACACACATAACATTTTAGTGTTAACAGATACCGACACTAGGCATGCATTAAAAGACTAAATTTTTAAACATAAAGATCATTAAAAAGAAAATTATTTAAAAAATAATTGTATACCTTTCAATGGGATACATCCATCGAAATTGCACAGGTCATGCAATAAGTGCCTCTTCAGCTAAATGGACAGGTAGATACTCCATTACATCAAAGAAGGATAATGGAAAGATCTTCTCTAGATGACAAAGTGTAAATACAATACGCTTTTGAATTTTTTCTAGATCGGATGGTGTATTCACTTTTGAACATATTTGCCTAAAACAACTAGACAGTTCAGTCAATGTTTCAACAACATTCTTGGGCAACACTTGACGCGCAGCAAGAGAAAGCAATTGTTGCATTAAAATGTGACTATCATGACTCTTAAAACCCCCGATGCTATACTCTTTCATGTTCACACGATGTGAAATATTAGATGCATAACCATCTAGAACCTTTACTTCTTTTAATACTTTGACAAACACTTCTTTATGCTCTTTACTCATTATAAAGCAAGCAGGACGTAAAAGTAGTTTGCTGGAACCTTTTTGTTGTTGAGGACGTAAGGCTGTCCTTATGCCTAATTCTTGTAAATCACATCGAGCTTTCAGATTATTCTTAGACTTTCCAGGAACACCTAATACTGTCCATAATATGTTGTAACAAACATTCTTCTTAATATGGATGACATCAAGATTATGGTGAATTAAATGATGCTCCCAGTATGGTAGTTCAAAGAATATGCTTTTTTTCTTCCAATTTCCCTAGTTAGTCTCACCATTTTTTCTCTTTATAAGATCTTCCTTTCTATAGTCTGTAAGTACACCATTTAATTGTTTCTTCACATCAATCCCAGAAAGTTTTGGTGGTGCATATTCCCATTCTTCATAACCATCAAAAGACACTTTATCTTCTCGAAATCTATAAGACATTGGTAGAAATCTACGGTTACCCATATAACAAAACTTTCTCCCATTTGACAACCAACGAGATCTAGTGTTCTCATTACAACAAGGACATGTTGTCTTACCTTTAGTACTCCAACCTGACAAATTAGCATAGACAGGGAAGTCACTTATAGTCCACATTAATGTTGCACGCAATTTAAACATTTGATTACTTGATGCATCATAAGTCAAAACACTTTCATGCCACAATTCTTTTAATTCATTAACCAATGGTTGTAAGAACACATCAATCTTATTACCAGGTGCTTTGGGACCATTAATAAGCATTGACAAGATAAAGAAAGGTTGCTTCATGCACATCCACGGTGGTAAGTTATAAGGCATTAAAACAATAGGCCATGTACTATGAGATACTGATATAGTTCTAAAAGGGTTGAAGCCATCAGCTGCTAAACCAATCCTAACATTTCGACTATCAGTTGCAAAATCAGGATTCATCTCATCAAATGATTTCCAAGCAGAAGAATCTGTTGGATGCCTCAAAATGCCATCATCAGTGAGACTTTCTGCATGCCATTTCATAAGTGAAGCTGCTTTTTATGATATAAAAAATCTTTGTAATCTTGGAACTAATGGGAAATACCTTACTTGTTTAGCGGGTACCCTTTTCACCTAAGCATTATTAGGATCAGCATCAAACTGTTTGTATCTAGATGTGTCACATATACTACAACGATCAAGTTTCTCATCCTCATTTTTAAACAACATGCAATTGTTATGGCATGCATCCCATGTCTTATATGTGAAGCCTAAATCAAAAGTGATCTTATTGGCCTCGTAATATGAGTCTGGTAGTTTTACATCTTCAGGAAATGCTTCTTTAAGTAACTGTAATAATAGTGTAAATGATCTATCTGTCCAACCTCACAACACTTTTATATGCAAGAGTCTCACAATAAATGATAATGCTGTGAACTTTTTACAACATGGGTATAATGGAGATTCTGCCTTTTGAAGCAACTTTAAAAACTTAAAAGTTTCAAGATTTGGCCTTTCACCATAATCTATTTCCATTGGATGATTCTCACTATCACTAAGATCCATGTGTGGCATACCTATTGCATCATGTAGCATTCCAACCATATCACTATTTATGATTAAATCATGAATAACCATATTACTCTGTGCTGTATGCATGGATCTACTAGATTCTCTATGTTTAGTCCAAATTCTATAAGTAGGCAAAAATCCATCCACTATTAAGTGCTCCTTTGCCACATCTTTTTCAACAAAATATTGATTGCAACACTTTGTACAATGGCAATAAATCCTTGTGTCATCGACTTTGCTCGTGAAAGCAAAAGCTAAGAACTGATTAACCCCATTCATGTAACGAACAGAGGACCTATTTAATAGGTCAATCCAACTTTTGTCCATGTCCAATATATTTAAGTCTACTGAACTTAAAAATTATGTTACCTTCGACAAGCCGACCAAATGAAAAAATGCCTCTTTCAACTTTTTATCTGCCTCAAGTCTCGAAAATATAGGTTCTTCAGAAGCCTCCCTCTTATCTGACATTAGTCAATTACAACTCATTTAGAAATTCAGTTGTCTATTAATATTTGCCAAAGAAGCAATAAAGAAAACATGATTCTATTAATGTGTGTGTTATTAGTTATCTCCTTAATTATTTGATCTATCATGTATAAATGTTCATTCTTGAAGCATGACTGATAATTATTGCATCTTCAATTACCAAAATAACTAATAGTTTACATTATCTTTTAAATGCCATTAAATCTAACCCCAGTTATATGATCCTTATATTGCGTATTCTCAATTGTTAAGGAAATTACTCTAATTTGAATTATCTTTCAGCTTCTAGAAATATAACTTTACTATTATGAGATTTTAAATTGATCTATACTAACTAAAGATGGGCAGAGATAAGGTATGAATCACAGAAAGGGACCAAATAGGCTTGTTGGTTTAATTAGAAACTTTCAATCAAAAAGGAAAACCCCCACAACATCACAGTAACTACTTGATTAGAAAGTCTTACTAAGTTCTAGTTTGATTTACTGTTACACACTACAAAACTACGAGTCTGCAAGTAATTACTTTAATAATTTAAAGGATTATCACCGTCTAATCTTTTTTTGTTCCTCCTTTTACAGCTTGGAGATAAAATTCATTTGAACTCACTTCAAATTTTAAATTATGAGTAATGACTTTCAATCTGCTACTTTTTTTAAAAGAAATTATAAAAGTACGAGAGTGACATTTTAATTAGTTCTATTTCTATTTGATATTATATACCATGCTTGGATCCGACAAACGCCAACTTTTATTTCCTTTTCAAGTTCATATATCATATTTTATTTCACTAGAAAATGACTTTCAATTTTTTGTCTCTATCACTCTTTATAATAATTAAATCTTCACCAAGTGGTAACTTCACCAAGTGTTGAAATTCTTTTGTTCTTATCAGTTGACGGCTTGTTGATTAAATGAAGTCATCATAATAATAATAATAATAATAATAATAATAATAATAATAATAATAATAATAATAATAATAATAATAATACATATCTATTAGACATAACTTCCTCTCAGTAAATTATATAATTAAAAACAGCCAAACTTAGGATAGACATAATTCCTAACCTTATGTAGTATAAGAAAAATTAATGTGGATAGCCAAACCTAGGACAGCCATAATCACTTTCTTAACAAGCACACACTAAAAAATAAAACAGATGTAGCAATAGCCACTCCATTTAGCAGCAATTTGCAATAAATAGGGAACTTTGTTCTCTCAAATTATCACCACTGAGAATTTCATTTCAATTAGTCAATCATATTACTTAATGGCACAAAGCAAACCCCCAGTAGCATTGCATTAATTGTTTAATTAGAAACCCAGTAGCATTAGAGAAATTTGCAGTAATCAAACTAACTTTTAGTTTGATTTACTGTTACACATTACAAAACAACGAGGATGCAAGTAATTAGTTCAATAATTCAAAGGATTATCACCATCTAATCACCTTAATTATAAATAATTGAGACAAAATCAAAGAGAGTATCATTCAATTATAAAGTAAATTGCTACTACTTACTGGAAATAAACAAAAGATCATTTAATTTCATGGAAATAAACAAAGGATCATTTAATTTCAAAATAACCAAAATTACTCATGAGCAACAAAAGCACAAAAATCAATCGAATCATTTACTCCCAGCAAAACTGAAATTGGTATTCTCTATTGATGAAAAATTAATAACATTTAAACCCTAGAATAGTGAATAGACAAGAGAGCTTACTACAAAATTGAGATCACCGAGAGATCGAGGCAAGAGAGCAAATATTGGCTGAGCAATGGTTGAGGGAAAGAAAGATTGAATGGATGATTCTAAGTGAGAAAGAAAGAGTGACATGCGTTTTTTGTTTTTAATTTTTAAAAATTCTATTTTCAGCTCATAATAGTTGTAAATTAAAAGACATATATGACGAATGTGTCATTCTTTTACTGCCAAAATATAAAGGGGCAGCAAATACCCATTCCCTGCAGAATGGCAGCAAGGTTTTACTAATTTGCGCGGAGATATTTTTCAGCTGCATACATTCCCCGCAAAAGGCCCTTCTTTTTGTAGTGTTAAGGGGGATCACTTGCCACTTGATCCCACACCACGTTGGTCTGTCTTCCCTTTGTTCATTTAGCACGACTCTTTTGTAAATGCATATGTGGCAAATTCTGGCCGTTTTATTTGAAATGCTAGTTAACTGACAAAGAAACGGGTAAACCAATACTAGAGTCCTCTCTATAAATATAGTGATCGATTGTTAATGAGAGTTTTAAAGATGGATCATATGTTAAGCTGCATATTATGGCTTCTATTCACTTGGCTTTTTGTGATGGCTTTGAGTTCCTTTTACAAGAGACGCAAAGCAGTATCCGAACAGCCGCCGCCGGGGCCTACGCCTTATCCAGTGATCGGAAACCTCCTCGAACTTGGTGACAAACCTCACAAGTCACTAGCCAAGCTTGCCAAGATTCATGGCCCCATAATGACTCTAAAATTTGGCCAGGTAACCACCGTAGTGGTTTCTTCAGCAAGCATGGCACAAGCTATCCTTCAAAATCATGATTCATCATTCTGTAACCGGATGGTCCCGGATGCAGCCTGTTCCTACAATCACCAAGAAATTGGGATGGTCTGGCTGCCTGTCTCAACACCGTGGAAAAATCTACGAAAAATATGTAACTTACATATTTTCTCTAGTCACAAACTAGATGCCAATCAGGATATCCGGCGCAAGAAAATTAAGCATCTTCTTGCTTATGTTGAAGAAAATTGCCGTGTGGGGCAAGCAATAGTGATTGGCCAAGCTGTTTTCAATACTTCACTTAATGTGTTATCCAACACAATTTTTTCCGTTGATTTGGTTGATCCCACTGCGCGAGAGTTTAAGGATATAGTTTGGGGTATCATGACAGAACTAGGAAAGCCTAATCTGTCCGACAATTTTCCTCTGCTTAAAAAGCTTGACCTGCAGGGGATAAGGCGTCGCATGACAATTCATTACAGCAAGATATTTGAGGTGTTTGATCGCTTGATTGATCAAAGACTGGATCAAAGACATGAACATGGTTACAATACTAGTACCGAATCTACAGATGTGCTGGATACTCTTCTCAATATCAGCCAAGACAAGAGTGTGGAGATTGATGGAAATGACATCAAACATTTGCTTTTGGTATTGTTTAT
This sequence comes from Atalantia buxifolia, assembly GCA_030444775.1. Classification (NCBI taxonomy): domain Eukaryota; kingdom Viridiplantae; phylum Streptophyta; class Magnoliopsida; order Sapindales; family Rutaceae; genus Atalantia; species Atalantia buxifolia. The sequence goes on from CM059838.1 coordinate 27,086,092, forward strand.
TTTGTTTCCTTTCTTGCACAAATTTCAAGTTAGCTAACAAAATTTTATATGACAGGATTTGTTTGTGGCGGGGGCTGACACAACTTCGAGCACATTGGAATGGGCGATGGCAGAGCTACTCCATAGCCCAGAGGCTTTATCAAAAGCAAGATTGGAGCTAGAACAAACAATTGGCAGAGGTAAACCACTTGAGGAATCAGACATCACTAGATTACCTTATCTACAAGCAGTACTCAAAGAAACCTTCAGGTTGCACCCAGTAGCTCCCTTATTTCTCCCCCGTAAAGCCTCAACAGACGTAGAGATCGCTGGCTTCACAGTGCAAAAAGGTTCAAAAGTTTTAGTCAATGCATGGGCTATTGGCAGAGATGAAAGCACATGGGACGACCCTCTCACTTTCATGCCCGAAAGGTTCTTGGGATCAGATCTTGATGTCAAAGGCCGCAATTTTGAGCTAATCCCCTTTGGAGCTGGGCGACGAATTTGTCCTGGTTTGCCATTGGCAATCAGAATGTTACATGTAATGTTAGGTTCACTTATTAACTCTTTTGATTGGAAGCTTGAAGATGAGAAGATGGACATGGAAGACAAATTTGGTATAACCTTACAGAAGGCTCAACCCCTTCGTGCTGTCCCTATTGCCATTTAGCCCCATATCATATATGTATATGTATATATAGTTTATAGCCAATAAAGCACTTTATCGTTGGTTATATTAATTTTGTGTCTTCTTCTTATTATTATTAATAAGAAGCTCTCTTATTAATAAGCTTAATCTACTTTTTATTGGATTAATATTGTAAGCTTTCGCTTGAGTTGTTTCAGTGTGCCGTCGTTGAAGGTGTTCAGTAATCGGATGCTATCGAAGAAAATGAATGAAATAGGCATAATTTCTCTCAAAGCTTTCATATCTCCACCTCATAGTTTTCGTAAACCCACCCCTTTTTCATAAAATAGTTACAAAAAGTGCACATTGTTTTTAAAATTTTCAAATAAAGAAGAAATTTGGAGAATTAATTAATTAAATCTATCTTAATTTACTTTTTTAGACTTATTTTTTATTATATTTTATTACAAAAATCATTTTGGCAATAGTTTCAATTGAGTATTTTACCCTTATAAAGTAAAACTAATAAGAATTTACTTTAAATTCAAAATTTTTTTAATTTTATGCAAAAGTCATTGTTTCGAATACTACCTTATTAGCATGATTATTAATCTTTAATTAAACTAACATAGTGTCTGTATATCACAATACTCATGTAATAAGTTAATAGGCTATTAAATTTATGTAATTTATAAGTAAGGATAGTGAAAATAATAATTAGATTTCATTTAAAAATATTAGATTATAAGTCACAAAATTAAATACTTAAACTATTAGATACAATAACTCATGTTTATTGGGATAATTTGGTTGTTTTGTATTGTAATAATAAAATGATAAAATAAAACTTATCTTAAAGTTTATGATCAAAGTGGTCAAAGAAACTTAAGAAAAAATTAATAGAAGAATTTAATTGATTAATAATACAAAACTTTTTATTAATTTGTACTTATTAAAAAAATTGAGCTCATTGTAATTATTTTTTAAAAGTGGGGTGGATTACAAAAATAGTGGGTTGGAAATATCTCCACCCATATGTAAAACTTAAAATAACAAAGGATCATTTTAATCCTTTATTAAATCCTTTATGAAAACTCATTTGCTATTTTAATTCAACTGTTGAGATAATGCAACTTGGGTAGTGCCATTGTGTTGAGAAATTAATTTTCTCTAAACTCGGAAAATGAGAGTTGACAATTCGCATGCATTGTGCAGGAAGAAGTTTAGCTAGTTTCACGCAATTTGAAAGTTTGCAAGGCTTTAAATGTCCACTCTAAAGAAGAAATTTAGCTAATTTCATTTCAAGGTTTTAAGTGGCATAAAATGTTCAATAAAATAGTGCATTTTCCATTATTACTTTTTTTTAATTTAGGAATAGTGATACTTGGCCGAAGCCCCGATAGCCTGGCGACATAAACGCTGTTATTGTGCTTGCACAGTGCACCATTTTCGCATGCCGCAATGAAACTGTTTGTTGCATAATCATTCTATTTCTGTTACCCTCCGGTACTCTTTAGATCAAATATCATTATTCTTTTTCCGTTTAATAAGCTCAGCCACAGATTCGTTTTGTGGCTAATCGTGGAAGCTAGTTTCAAACGTTTCAAATTTATTATTTTGAATAATGCTTTTGACTTTCTTGCAAACGAAAGTATGCATGAGTTTAAAATGCCGGCAACGATTTCTTGGCTGTTCTGCGTGCACGTACGACGGCCCTACACCATAGGTAAAATTTGTGGACAATGTTGGTTGCAAGTTACCAAAGGGCTAATTTGGTGATTGCAAGGTCAGACTTGATTTGGTCCCTTTTTTTTGGGTCAATAAGAAGGCACCGACTTCTCTGAATTGATAGCAATGGAAGGAAACTTGGCGGAAGAGGAACGGAAGTGCAATGATCAAATGTATTTTGTCAAAATGAAACTAGATGATGAAGAATTTAATACACGTGCTCTTGAAAACGCAAAGGCATCAATCATTTCAAAGATCTTCCTCCGAGACAATATATTGGGGTTAATAATACACCTATGTCAGCAGGCTTTTTTTTTAATTACGTGATATTATTATTTAAGAATATAATTTATATTACATGAGATTACAACTGATTTTTTTTATTATATGAGACTATTACTCAAGAGTACAACTCATATTATATGAAATTACAACTGATATTTACAAATTAGACTATTATTGGGATTAGTTTACATTAATTCTTATGAAGCACGCTCAGATTTTTACCCTCTCTAATATTCGATAGGCGTCTACTCCATTCACATTTTGAAATGGAGAAAACTGTCTTCACTCAAATTAAGGTAGGAAATTTAAACCCTCACAATATCTTGTAGGAGTTCAAACTCATGACCTCACAATTGTGAGGTCATAAGTTCTCACTACTAAGCTTTAGCCTAGTAGCTGTCATTGTAGAGGTTGATTAGTATAAGATTAGCACATTTGAAGTTGAACACCCTTCAATTTGTGGCCTAGCTGTAACACAAATCTTGTAAAATAAGTTCTCGTAGTACACAATTAGAATGCAATGGTACATTTATTTATAATAAGAAGAGGTTAGAATCGAACTGAGTTGGATCTGAATGGACTAGAATCACAATAAGGAGTGATAATTAGAATAAATTATTTACTTGAATTACAAAAATTGTAATCAGTATCAACAGTATTTTTGTTGATGTGTTTACTTTATTTTATAGTTAGAATGGATTATCAACAAATTACAAAAAAATTTCCTTAGTTAAAATCATGTATTTTTACTAATAAAATAAAGAAGTAAATTTTTAAATTTTTTTAAAGAGAAATATATGTATTATTATATTAATATTATTGTTGTTGTTATTTATATTATTATTATTATTTTTAAGGATAAAAATATCAATTTAAGGAATAAATTTTTATTCTATAAAGAGATGAAAATGAGATTTTTCATTTCACATTACTAATTTTATGGAGCCCACAAATTTGACTCCGATTATGGATTGTATTTTCGGAAAAGAAACACCATCAATCAATCAAATCCAATACCTAATTCCAATTTCCTATTCCCATAAAATAACGCACCATAAAGTAGGAAACAATCAGAGACGTTTCACACGGAGTTGGAAAATTTTCATTCCACAGTTGAAAATTCAACTACACAAATTCAATTATATATCATCCTGATTCCAAAAACAAAGAAAATAATTAAGGAAAATTAATTAGAAAATTATAGAGCACGTATTGTTGTCTCTTTAATTACCATTAATTACGTGCAAACCCAAAATTCATGAGATTAATATCGATTTGTACAAGCTCAGGACTCAACAGTCATCTGATGAACACGGATCACTCACTCTTGGCCAGCGGATGCCTAGGGTGATCGATCCTCAACATGACGAAAACTCCTTCGCTGATAAGGCAATCATCCATGCCTTCTAGGTGCAGAAATTGTAAATGTAACCCTATTTGCCCTCATGTTTAAAATAAAAAATAAGGGATAAATTAAAGTTTTCAACACTTTTAAGAGATAAATTAATATTATCCTTCCATTTAGGATGACTTAAAATTTACCTTAGATATGATAACATTTATTGAGGAGCATATAATATATGCATATTTACTCTTATTTATATATATTTTTACTCTTATTTATATAGGGATAAATTGTAAATGTAACCCTATTTGCCCTCATGTTTAAAATAAAAAATAAGGGATAAATTAAAGTTTTCAACACTTTTAAGAGATAAATTAATATTATCCTTCCATTTAGGATGACTTAAAATTTACCTTAGATATGATAACATTTATTGAGGAGCATATAATATATGCATATTTTTTACTCTTATTTATATATTTACTAGTTATTTTTATTAATTATTTTTAGTTAATTGAATTATTTAATGAACCGAAAAATAATTGGAGATTATGGATAAAAAGTGTATGACCAACAATAATTTGGGAAGCATTAGAGATTAATTGTTTTAGGGAGCAACCGGGCCAACTTACACGTGGAATTCAAGGCTAAATAACCAAAATTTAATTGGTAGCAAATCTAAATCACGCATGTACGTGAATGGCTTAAAGAATATGGAAATAAACTTGGCTTCTTTAAAGTCGGTTAGCTTATGTTATTAATAGTTTTTCCGTATGGACTTTGAATAAAGAATGATAGTATTTGTTTTAAGAATAAAAAAAAAGTAGATTCAAATGTGTTAATAAAAAAAATATGATTTAAAGTATGGTTAAAAGGTATATAAATATGAGTATAAAGAATTGTTTTTAAAATCATTAAACAATATCTTTCCCCTTTAAATATAGTGATACAAATGAGATGAGATATAGGCCTTTGGGACCCATATGAACACATATAGATGTTTTAGGTCATGTGTTTGAGCGCTTTTACCTTTTGGGGGCTTATGCACACAGTATGATGATTACAGAGATATAGATATTGAGATACAGATGATATATAGGCCTTCGAGACCCGTCTAAGTACACACAGAGGTTTTGGTCCATGTATTTGGGGCCTTTGTCCTTTGGGGACCAATTTATGCATGCAGATATGATGAGATATGAGATGACATTTTCCTATCTACTCGTTGTAGCTCTGGGGCATGAGGTTCCCCAATTGCCCATCGGTCGAGGTTTGAGTATGTCGAGATTATTCTCCCGAGTACTTGTTTAGTGACAGTTTTCAGAATTCAATATTTGAAATTAGAATGTATTATGATTTCCTTAATTTTTATGTGGTATTATATATTATGTTCATGTCAGATTATGTTTTATAATTAAATTAATTATTTAAGTTTCTTATGGTAATTTGGTAAAATTATTCACTGAAATGAAACAATTATTTTGAGGTAAATTTATTTAAAAAAAAAACTATTATCTACTCACTAAGCTCACTGAGTATTATACTCACTCCGTTCTTATTATACTTTTCCCCCCACAAGAGATTTGTAGGTACAACAGTCAATTCAACAATAATAGTTATGTTTAAAATTATGCCACATGATGGTGGTAGGGGTCTTAGATGTTTTTGTTGGGATATTTCGGATTGCATAATTTTGTTATAATTTGTGATTAAAGAAAACCTATTGTATTTTAACATTAGATATTTGGATGATATTTGGTATTTGGATTGAGGAAGTTGTTGTGGAGGTTGGTTGAATATTGAGCTATTTTGGGAGTGTTTGTTATATAACTTGCAAGTGTGGGAATGTTATAATTATAGGAGAGACTCTGCCTAATTTTTGGTAGAATCTTTAAATATTAGATTGATTATCAATTCACGAGTTTACATACACTCGCTCTAGGGGTTCGGGGTGGGTCATTTTAGTTATAGCTTTAGGATTTAATCAAATTAGTGACTTAGGCTCCATTAGTATACCTTTGTTAATAAAACTTATTTTGGGTAGAGTTTATTTTTTATAGTTATTTGGTTGGCAATCAAAACTTTTATTAAAAACTGTAAAATTACTTTTATTGGCAATTTATTTAAAATTATATTATCAAAAGAATGAAATAAAATTATGAAATAAGTAAAATATATCTTTGAAATAGTTTAACATTTAAAAAAAAAAACTTTTCACCCCTACTCCAAAAATCCCAAAATCTGAACTTTTCTAATAAAAGCAAAATAAATTAATTACTCTTTAAAAACTCTACCCAATCAATAACTAAACCAAAAAAAATTAAAAAATAAAGAGATGCAAACTGTGCCGATTAGAAGGAGAAGAAGAGATGATCAGCAAGGCATAGAGAATAATTGAATAGCACAGCTTGACCATGGCTTCCATCGGTTCTATTGTGCTCAATCTCTTTATGTCTTTCTAATTTTCTATACTAGGGTTAAGGATGAAGACTTGTTCAATGAAATAAATTAATTTTTATTCAATTAATTCTCTATATGTGTGCTTTAATACTTATGGTTCTTGTTTCACATATTTGATTGAATATTATTAAATATTTTTACCAATTCTGTCATGTACTATTGATTGTTATGATTAATATTTGACTAAACTTATATTTGGATCTATAAAATTTATATATGTCTGACCGTCTTTGATTCTGTGACTTTCATAAATTGTTTTCTATACTTAGAAAACTCTGATTCTTTGTTTATTCAATATTGTTCATATGGAATGTTTAGATATCATACTATTAAGCAGAAAAAGAACAACATAAGATTAATCTTAATGGAGCTTAAGAATAGACATAAATTAATTTTGAGTTGTCACTTTAAAATTATGAATTGATTGGTAATTAGGTAACTGTTAAGTTGAACTGTGGTAGATTTTGATGGTAGCCTCAATCTCTTGAATTCTTGTGTTAATTTACTCATTTTAATTTTAATTATTGCATCTTTAGTTATAGTCTTTTCAAACAAAATATTTTCTTTCAATTAGGATAGACTTGTAATTGACTTAGATTAAATTTTACTTTCCTAAAAATTAACAATCCTTATGAGTTCAAACTTGTTGTTCTTAGTCTATATTTTAATAAATTTTTGTATTTGCGAGTGCATTAAAATTTGTTCAATAAATTTTTAACGCGTTCTCCAGAGATTGGATTGGAAAGTTTGTTTGATTTGGGGCTGACTTAATTTTTTATATTAGTCATAGTTTAGGTTATTTAAAAAAAAAACATGAAAAGAAATTCCAATTCGTCAATTACGGTGTAGTTTAAAGTTTTAGATTTGATTTGATTTGATTTATATTATTATTTCTTTTAAGTCGCGAGTGTCAGTTTTAGATTAGAATTAATTAATTAATTTTCTTTTAAAGGTCATGTGTCTTTTGTTTAGATTAGTTATACGACTATTATTGTTATTATTTTTATTATTAACCGTTTCTTTTATGTTGTCTTTACTTTTGTTACTGTCAGTGCCTTTTAATTTCTTTTCCTTTTACATTTCTAATTGTAGTCAACATAAATTAATCTAGGGGATAAAGAAACATAATAAGTTATAGGTCTGAACTTTCTAATTCTCTCCTTAGTAGTTCGTTTTTATAGTAGCTCATCAAATTAGTTTCTTTTTCTTTTCTTTTCCTTTTCACAAATATTATTTATGTTTTTTATTATTTTGGTGTGATTGCATGCGTCGTAGTAGATCTCTACTGTGTGATTTGAAAGCTACAGATAGTGAAATTATTAGAACTTTTCATCAAAAAAAAAAAAAAGAAAGAAAACTACTTCAAAAGAAAAAGTTGACCAAAATATGGAAAATATAATTGAAGACAAAATGGCTCAAGAGCCAAAAGTAAAGCCTTCTAAAAATTACTTTGGTCCATTACCTAATCTAAGCACCTCATGAATTCAATATCCAGGTATTGCAGGTAGGAGTTTTGAAATAAAGCCCAATGCTTCTTTAATTGTCTCCCATCTTTTTATGAATTAGATAATAAAGATCCTTATAATCATTTTTTGAATGATTTTTATGTTATGCGCCAAACTTTTAAATATGAAAATTTTTCTACAGATGATGTTAAGCTTCATTTGTTTCCATTCTCATTGAAAGATAGAACTAGATCATGGTTTATCACATTCCCAGCTAACAGCATTACATCTTGGGAGATAATGGTTGAGAAATTTTTTAATAAATATTTTCCTATTCATAAGACTAATGCTATTTGCAGGGAGATTTAAGAGTTTATGCAAAAGAGGATGAATGAGAATCATGGCAGAGATTTAATCACTTCCTCTTGAAGTGTCCTCATCATTAGTTTGAAAAATGACACCAATGCCAATGTTTTCTAAAAGGATTATTGCCACATATTCAAGAGTGATTAATAGACACCAGTGGAGGTGAACTTATGTCCAAGAGTGTGACAAAAATTTGGAACTTTTTTCAAAGACAAGCAGATAATTACAATAGAGGAGTCGACCTTTAAGGAAGAGTAGAAGAATAAGAGGAGTGAATGTGGCCTCCAATGGTGAATCTACTTCTAATATCAAAGAATGTAAAATTTTCATGGAGGGAATTTCTCGCCGGTTAGCCTCATGAGGGTGTTAATCCTAGTGTGCCGCATGTTTACAACTAGTCTGGTAAGATTCTTATCTCAATCAAGTCAACTCCATTAATATGATGACAAGGCAACCTGCCTGTGATCTCTATGCAAACACCTACAATCCAGGATGGAGAGATTACCCCAATTTTTCATGGACATGATGTTCTCAATGGAATGAGACAAGAGCTCAAGTTCTTCAGTATACCTTTAGGCATTTTAACTAGAATTTTTCATAGCCTAAACCGTGGGAGAAAGCTTTTCGAAAAATGTCAAAATCTACAGAGGATATCATATCTAAATTAAAGAATGAAATAAGGACCCGCCAAAATTCTCAAGTGTAATCCATGTCTAACCTTGAAGGAATGATAGAACAATTAGCTTCATCACTTTAGAATATAATAGTGACAATAGAAAAAGAAAAATTTCTAAGTAAACTAGTTCCTAATCCTAAAGGAGTATATGAAATTAGATCTAGTTCAAACCATCAGCATAAAGAGACAAAATCTAATATAGCCTTGAGAAGAGAAGTTTATTTGACAACAAAGTAAAGGTTCCAACAAGATAGACATCTAAAACTATTTCTTCAGATCTATATCCATCAAAAGACTCGTCACTAAATAATCCAGAAGAAAGCAAGCCAGCAGCTTACATTCCTAAGTTTAACAAAGGTGAATAAAAGGATTTCAATAGGTGAGATTATGGAAATCTTCAAGAGGTAAATCCCTTTACTGTACATTTCAAATACTATCTCTACTCTCTATTTAAAAGTTTATTATTTCCTCCTTTCTCCAAATATCTTTTACGACCACCATTAGAACAACCTTTGATTTATTTTTCATATAGTGTAACCTACACCAAAAATTTATAATAAACAATCATCATACATTATTTCAACCATCATTATTCTAACCAATACTATTCCTTTACACTTTCACAGACCTTTTATGCACCAATGCCTCTTTGCTTGTGCATCTACTTGATGAATCTTGTTATCTCAGTCCCATTCCACCTTATTAGAAGACAAGGCAAGAGGTTTCTTTCAATATTCCAATTAGCAACATAATTGATGTACAATATCGGCATAAACTTATAATAATCAAAACTAATATACTAATAAAGATTAAATCTCATACAAATTAACCATAATTATGCCAACACCCTAGTATAAGTTTTTATAGGAGAACATCTTTAATATAGCAAAAACACCCTTACCATATGTATCATACAAATTTCAAACCAATGGTATGTGGACAAAGTCTTAAACCTTATCTTCTTCAGTAAATAGATAAATATCATTCCAAGCACATGAACCATTCAATAATGAATTATCCAGCAACCTAACCCCAATAATCAATACCCAAGACTTTACCTAAAGGTATAGCAAACAACTATTTATATATGCCAGCTTCTCGTGCTTGTATCTTCTTACGCCTTACATTAGCTTACCAAAGCAAAGGGTCGCCTAATTTCTCGCACTGATAGTTTCTACATTCTTGACAGATATCAGTGAGGAGAAACTTATATAAATGCCACTATTCAGACATAACAATGAACACAGTACAAAGAGAGTGAACTTTACTTTGAATTCATCATCGGCACGTGTTGATTTGCGTAGGATATCCTCCAACTTCTTTATATGTATATCCTTAAGTGTTACTTCAAACCTTTTTAAATATCCACCAACTTCTTGGATGTCTCCCTTTGCCTCGACATTCAATCCTCTGTCTACAATACCCATTATATACCCAAAACTCAGTGGTCTAGGCTCCAACTCCTTACCTTGAACAACTAAGACTGACCGTGTCGTATCCACCCTATCTACTAACCATTCACATAGCTTTTGTTGAAGCCAACTACACTTCATCTCAATTAATTTACCAAATCCAATCTAACACACTCCCATTCTTTTTTCAGCCATCAACTTAGATGCAACTAATGCAAATCAATCTGGCGCACTTTCTCTCTTTTCAACAATCCTTCTTTCTAGTTTTTGCAAAATATACTTGCATTTTTTTTTTTTGCTTCAAGTGGCATATTTTTAAACGTACTTCCTATTTTCTTCCTCACCTACATATTTACAAAGAAATAAGTAAATCAATCAATCAACCAGTACACAAACTTTCTCAAACAACTAATTTCAATTTTCACCTATATCAGTTAACTTTTCTAAACATTGCACTAAACCAATCCTTTTACACTCTAACTCCTCTCTTTCATGATACAAGCACTACCATGGTTTAATTTTATCTTTCGTACTTCTTCCCCACTATATTCATGAAAAACAACATGCTGTCAAATGCCATCAACATAAGGACTTTACCATCCAATTTATTTTTTTACCAGGCTTATTTGTTCTGTTATGCTTTTCTACAAATGTAGTTGGATCAAAACATGAAAAGAAAAATATCTTACCATAAATGTTATCAGTTGTAACTTGATAATATGCATGCGAATCAGTAATTGAGCCAACATGACTTAAGAATGATGCATATTTATGGCTGTAATGATGATAGTATTATTTAATGGAATCATCTTAATGAAAAAAATGTTGCAAATTTGAATGAGTATACAGAACAAATTGAATAAAAGTGTGCAATAAAAGAGCGTTCGCAGTACATTCCTGGTTGTATATGCCCCCACCATTTGTTTTCTTAATTCTTCATGTTTTCCTTTTTAACTCATTTTCAGGACATCACTAAATCATCATACATTTGACAGTATATTATATTATACTAAATTAAAACAAAAGTAACAACAAATAAGATACTTACTATTGTTCTGGCCCATAGTTATTACTTATTATGCTTTCTCTACTTGCCATTCCCCTACCCCCCCAATCTTTCCCTTCATCACCTTCCACATATAGAGTCTTACGTTTTGTATCTGTTGAGCTCATCATTTTGGAGAGCTCTGTATCACATGTAACTACTTCAATTTTCTACCTCATTTCTTCCTAACCACATCTCATTTCCCCTATCCAACAAACTACATGTTAATAAAGGAACATTAAATTCAGTAATAGTCAAATACCCAAACCAAATGGAGTAACTAAAGAAAGTTGACAATAGCTGCCTAAATACTATTATAAATCTCCTTGGAATCACAAATGTCCACAACTTAAACAATGACAATTGTATGTTGTCTATATCATCTAAAATTGCAAAACTAGCTTTGTTCAAGCCTTTTTTCACTACAAATTCTTATTCTATATAAATGCATACTTTCAGAAAGGATTTTGCTATATAACTCAGTCAGGAACCGAAACTTTACCCAATGTAAGAGTAGTTCGGTTTACAAGCCCAGTCACAGTATCTCTCCATAAACCCAAAACAAAAAAAATACAGACAAGTGTCGATTGTAATTAGCTATACTGCAAGTAAAAAAGGTGTCCTATATAACATATCAGGAATACAAATAACTCTAGGAATTATATTAAGACCTTACCCACTGCAATCAGTATGAAAGTTGAGGCTGTTGTTTGATAATTGTTGAAAAACTATTTGAAACGAAAATGAAAAATAGAATTTATACTTCCAAAAATCAAAAATGCTATGGTTAATGTTTTTAAAATTCAGTATTTTCAAGGGAAAAAACCCAATGAAAATGCATGAGTATGCAATTTTCCCTCCCAAATCTTGCAGTTTAAAAACACATAATATGCAATTTTCCCTCCCAAATCTTGCAGTTTAAAAACACATAAAACAACACGTTTTTACTTTCACAATAGTTGTTACAAAAAGAAATTTATGAATTTTGTGCTTTCCTGCACATAATAGCTTCCAATTTGCTAACAAAAAAAAAAACATAAAAATAATTATTACTTAAAAAAAACACACAGCAATTGGGTGTAGAACTAGAATCGAAACCCTAGAAATTTATTTTTCTCTTAAGAATCTGAGCAGCCAAGAACTCAACTTCGAAATCGACCAGCAAAGACTGGAGATTGGATAAAAGTGGTGACCTCCCAAGCAGTGTTGGTTCGCTGAAACTGAACAACCACTAATTCGTTGCTACCTAGTTATATGATTCGATTTTGTCATTCAAGAAGTGAACAGCTTGCGCCACTTTGATTTGCAAGTCCATCAAAATCAAATGAAGCATAGCTTGCAGAAAATTTAGTGGTGGATTTTGAGTAGGATGGACGTCGGATGAGATGCAGCTTTGGCTTCTCTTGGTGGTGGATTTTCAATAGGATGCTAGTTGGAGGGGATGCAACCTCGGCTTTTCTTCGTGAATGTTTTGGGTTTTTTTTTTTTTTTTAAAGTTGTGGGGGATTTAATTGTGAAACAAGGTTGTTTAGTCTATTGCGGCCGATTGTAATAGTCAATCTTTTGGGTTGACTTTTTCAGTCACCCATCCGCAACCGTTTCAACCAGTTATGCTGGCTTTCTGTTTTGTCCATATGACACATTTTTATTAGTCAATTAGTCAAATCACAAGCTATAAGTTACGAAAACAATAACTTAAGGAAGCAGCCTCAGCTACCATGCGGGGCATAAAATCCCCCGTATGGTACATGGACTACTATTGAACCGTTGGATTGAGCTTATTTGAATCCAATGGTTGGAGGTTCAATTTGAAAAAAAATTAAAAAAATGAATAAAACCAAAAAAAAAAAATTAACGCAACCAGTTGAAATTGTAAAGAGAAGAAAAACATTTGCTTCCTCCCTCTCATTCTCTCACTCTGAAACATTGAACAAGAAAACTCTCATTTTTCTCCCTCTCAATCCCCACACTGTCTCACTCTCACTCTCACACACTCTCCTACTCCAGCTCCCGCTCCCGCTTATGCTCACGCTCTCGCTCTCGCTGTTGCTATTGCTCTCACTCTGAAACATTGAACAAGAAAACCCTCATTTTTCTTCCTCTCAACTCTCACTCTCACTCACACACGGCCTCCCGCTCCCGCTATGCTCACCTACTCTTACCCTTGCCCTTTCTTCCAACTCACACTCACAGTCTACCTTACTTTCACTCTCGCTCTTGCTCCCGGCTCTCACTTTCACTTTTCTCATCAAAGTTGCTCAGCGTTAAACTTAGCCTTATAATTGATAAAGTTATTAGATTTTTAATTTATTGTACCTGAGGAAATCGATTTGCTAATGATATAGTGTAAAAATATAATGCACACACAATATTTGGTCAAGAATGAGCAAAAAGTGACTCAAAAGTGAGGGTATGTGAAACAGATACACTAGGTTTAGAGATTTGGGAATTTTGAAAATAAACAAGGAAATCGTGTTTTTGGAGGGAATAAGTGAGGTTTAATGAATGAAAAATGGTTCTAGAGACTCGCTTTGGCAAGAAATTGAGTGGAAAATGAAGAATTTTAGAGAGAGAGGAGATGAAAACGAAACAGTGTAGAGAGAGAGAGAACGAGTGACAAAGATGATAAACAATCCCTATAATATATGAAGTCCGGTAACCACTTGAACTAAGCGGTTAACCGCTTCAGTTCCAGAAACTAAGTGGTCAGCCGCTTGAAGCCACTAAGTTTCTAGAACTAAATAGCGGATAGCCGCTTAAAGAAAGTGATTAGCACTCCCTTAAAATTTGGACTGTTTTGTTTTCCGACCAAAATTTGATCAATTCCAAGACCATTTTGTGATTCCAAAAAAATTTCAAATGCCATTTTTTGTTCATGAGACATGATGATGAACATTCAAAAACAAAAATTTAAGCATATAACATACTAAACTCAAGTATATATCACATAATCATCAAAGATGAGAAATCAAACAAGTTAAGGTGAATATAAATTCCATATCATGAGTTTATAAACAAAATAGTAACACACTAACAAAACCTTTAATTAAAGCACGGCTCTTGCAAAGTCAAATACAATTAATATTTACATCTTTCGATTAGTCAAATGAATTGTCACGAGGCCACCAATTAGAGTTCATGTTAGGATATGGAAGAAATGTAAATGTGTCTCATCCCAATGATTGTGACATTGATGAATTATTCTAAAAACTAGTCATTGGATTTTGAGAACACTTGAGAACTACTCCCACATTCATTTTGGGTTTCAAGTTCATATGATGCTTCACTAGTGTTGAATGAAAATTATTCAATTGAGCGAGCTAACTTAAAACTACCATGACCATCTTTGTTACGAACATTGGCTTCACTACTTTTACAAGAAATTATTTGTGAATAAAATGAAATTTGCTTGCCATAAATTATGAAACAATAAACAAGAAACATAAAAACAAGTTACTCTGAACTTGCAATATGAAATTTGAACATAAACATGAAATGGAGGGAGAAAAGAAAAATTTCGAGGTATTTAAAAAATAATTACATGAAACATAGAACAGCACACGTGAAATGGGTTACTTAAAATATGCAATAATGAACATAAAATATAAGTACTTCCGTAATAGTGAACATAAAACATCAAACATAAAACTCGGAACTTGAAATATGAACGTAAACATGAAATGGGGGAAAAAGGAAAATTTTGGAGGTGTTTAGAAAATAATTACATGAAACATTGAACAATAAGTATGAACACATTACTTAAAATATGTAACAATGAACATAAAATATAAGTACCTCTGTAATAGTAAACATAAAACATTAAACATGAAACTTGCAATTTGCAACATGAAACATAAACGTAAACATGAAATAGAGGGAAAAAAGAAAAATTTCGGGGTATTTAAAAAATAATTACATGAAACATGGAACATTAAACATCAAATAGGTTACTTAAAATATGCAATAATATATATATAATATGAATACCTCTGTAACAGTTAACATAAAGCATCAAACATGAAACTTGAAACTTGCAACTTGCAACATAAAACATGAAAGTAAACATGAAACGGGGGCAAAAAAGAAAAATTTCGGGGTGTTTAGAAAATAATTACATGAAATATTAAACAATAAATATAAAACACATTACTTAAAATATGCAACAATGAACATCAAATATGAGTACTTCTGTAACAGTGAACATAAAACATCAAACATTAAACTCAGAACTTGCAACATGAAGTATGAACGTAAACATGAAATGAAGGCAAAAAAAAAAAAATTTCGGGGTGTTTGAAAAATAATTACATAAAATATTGAACAATAAACATGAAACAAATTACTTGAAATATGCAATAATGAACATAAAATATGAGTATTTTCTGTAACAGTGAACGTAAAACATCAAACATGAAACCTAAAACTTACAACATAAAACATGAACGTAAACATGAAACATGGGCAAAAAAGAAAAATTTCGGGGTATTTAGAAAATAATTACATAAAACATTGAACAGTAAATATAAAACACATTACTTAAAATATGCAACAATAAACATAAAATATGAGCACTTCTGTGACAATAAACATAAAATATCAAACATGAAACTCAGAACTTGAAACATGAAATATGAACATAAACATGAAACGGGTGGAAAAAAGAAAATTTTCGGGGTATTTAGAAAATAAATACATGAAACATTAAATATTAAACATGAAAATTAAAATGTTAAATATGAGACAGATTTCATAGAAAATGAATTAAACTTTTGTCTTTTTATCAACACTCATTTTATTTTGTTTTTCAAAATATTTATAATAAAAAATATTTTTTCTATTTTTACTTTGCTTGTCTTTTTTATTATTATTATTTTTTTAAAATATTATTTATTTTATAAATTTTTTATTTTAATTTATTTACATTAAAAATACATATTAATGGCACACAGTCATAGAAGTTTTTTAGCTGCCATTTTTAATTGGTAATTTTGAAATAAATAAAGTTAATTGAAAAGTATGGGCTAATGAGATAAAATAAGGGGAAATTATATTTAACTTGAAATTTCATTAAATCTACATACTGAAATTTCCCAATCTGGGTGATAGTTCATCGCCCAAAGATAGTCAGTGTGCGATGAACCATCTGTCGATTTTATAGTTTGATTTTAGCAAAAAGTTAATTTTCTTAATTTCACTAGACGAAATTTCAGGCCAAATATGAGTTTTGTAAAATACCCATATTTCTCTACAAACTTTCTTCATTCTCAGCAAATTCTTCTGCTATCCCAACAAAGGGTGGACTTTACATAGAAGTCAGTGTGGGTAATTGATCCTGCTCAACAAAAAAAATCATTTATTTTCATATTTTTTTCAAAAAAAATTATTTAAGTGGGAAGCAAATTTATAAAGAAATTTTAGTATTCGATCAATTTTACACATTATTAAATTTTATTATAGTTTTACTCTCAATAAATTAAGGTTTCTAAATACAGCCCCATCCCAACCCTTGTAACAAAATCATGAAACATTTAATATCAGGATCAAAATCTTCATTTTTCATTTTATCAAAGACCGATAGTGCCTTCCTTTGTGTCTCTGACTTACTCGAAGTATAATTTAATCTATTAAAATCCAACAATTCTCTAGCTTCAACCCAAACTTTCCCATATTTCTTAAAAGCATATGTTCTCCACGAAATCAAACCATATGGCCATGTTTGGATGCTAGGATTAAGTATGGGATTGGACTAATTTTGGATTAAATATTTATCCAATGTTTGGCAAGCTTAGTTGGATTAGATTGGGGGGACTAAATTTGAATTTAATCCTAAAATCATGGGATTAATAATCCTAATTTGCACATGGGTTTAGTTGGGATAAAATTAAA
Source organism: Atalantia buxifolia (assembly GCA_030444775.1). Lineage (NCBI taxonomy): Eukaryota > Viridiplantae > Streptophyta > Magnoliopsida > Sapindales > Rutaceae > Atalantia > Atalantia buxifolia. Next base: position 27,103,347 of record CM059838.1, read on the forward strand.
AAAAAGAGTTGTCCATGTAAGAGATTTTTATTTATATTATTTTTTTATTTACACCTAGTATTAATTAATTAATAATTTTTATTATGATTTACTTAAAACTTATTTTTATGTATTATCTATGATCTAATTAAATTGATACTTTTCCTTATATTAACTATTGAGATTAAATTTTCACTACTTGCATATTTAATAATTGATCGATAAAATTAAATGTTTAATTATTTATTGCATTATTTGATTGTATTAAATTTAATAATCACTAATATAATATTAAAAATAATCATGAAAATTAATAATACCATTAATTAATTGATTTTATATAATATTTTTAAATATTTGATAAAAATTAATTAAATATTTAATTTGTTTACTGTATTATGACTACCCAATAACTTATTTACAATATATTTAATTTTTCCTTATAATTGCTTTTTAAATTTTTTTTAATTATGATTATAAAATTTCATGAATAATTGAAATTTATAGTGAAATACCAATTTAAATGCTATTTAATATTATTTAAATACGATTTAACATAGTTTAATCCGATATCGTACCAAACATAAGAATATATAATACAATCCAGTTTAATCCATTCCAATATAATTCAATTAAATCCTGCGTGTCAAACGTAACTTTTTTGTTAGAGTAAAAGACAGAGTAAGAGACAGGGCAATATAATTCAATCCAATCAACGCCTTGTAATATTTTGTTAAGCAAACCTTTTCAATTAAAAAATTATTTTATTTTTACTCCTTAATTTGTGTGTTTCGAAGGAAAATACCCATGTGTCTCTTGAACACCAAAAAATTCAAAATGATAAAAACAATTTCTTTTTTGTTTTTAAAAAATGCACTGTTTAGAGTAAGAGACAGAGCAAAGAAAGCTATAACAGTCTTGAGGCGACAAAATCTTTGATCAACGACTCCCATATCCGCATTTATGATTTATCCACATCTTTTTCTCTACACAACATATTAGAAATTTTTTAAACTATAAAATTAATTAAAAATAATAATAACCCTTACATTACTTGCATATAAAGTAAAAGCGTAAAACAAACTTAGTCACAAAATTGGCAAAAATTGAAATTTGAAGTTTTGACCGTTACGGTTAGGGCCAAGCTTAGGGTTAGGTTTAAGGTTAGGGTGTAAGGTCTTGGCGCGCCAAGCACCAACTGCTCCCGCATCGTGGCGCTTTATTTTCCCTATCAATTTAGGAAGCTAATTTCTGAGGAAACTCGAATTTAATTAGGAAACCCACTTCTCTCAGGATTATTATATATTTACATCATCACTGCGGTGTTCTGTTCTGTGTTCTTCAATTTGCTAGTTTCCTGTTTTGTTTCTCTGTTCTTTGAATTTTAGGAAACCCACTTCACTCAGGAATTAATAGCATCCTTTTATTCGCATAATCATCCTCTGGTCCAAGCACTTGAAAAGCTTTCTGAAGTTGCTGTTCTGTGCTCCTTTTTTTCCTGTTTTATTTCTCTTTGCGTTTGAATCTTTGAATTTCTGAAGAAACAATTTACATGGAGGAGAGAAAGATGAAGTGGCGATTGAATGATGATGGTGGGTCTTTTGAAAGAATTTTGAGGGAGGCAGAGGAAGCTGTCAATGGTGATGAGTCCTTAAAAATGAGTTTACTTACGAGGATCATTGTTCAACAGCTTGTTGAGAAACAATTGGCACAGAAGAAGAAATTTGACAATCTGGGTTTTGACATACCGAAAAGAAGAAGAGGTTCTGTTTCTGAGAACTTGCCTAGTAGAATAATGCCGTCACTAGTACTTAAAATAAACAACAAGAAGATTACTCTGAAGAGGTGCTTCGACCAGACTCATGACAGAGGCGACAAAGATGATGAAAAAGAGATCAGACAGCCCAGAAAGCAGAGGAAGAAGGGAAACAAGAACGTGAATCAAGAAGAACGCGTAGTTGCTGATATGCCTGAATCATTCAAGAATCGCATCCAGGAGGAGAATGGTACTGATCTAGTGTTGGTGATGCAGAAAACAATCACAGAATGTGATTTAAGGAGTAATAATAATCGGCTGTCGATACCACCGACCAAAGTAAGAGATGATAACTTTCTCAATCAAAAGGAGAGGAGCATTCTTAATGCAAAGGAAGGCATAGAGGTCTTGATGATTCCTCCTTCTCTTAAACACAGTGTTCCTTTGACGTTGAAGAAGTGGAAGATGGGTGATAATTACACTTATAATCTGATGAAGACGTGGCATGATTTGGTTGTGGATGATAAAGATAATGGACTTGAGTTAGGTTTAAAAGTGCAGCTGTGGAGTTTCAGGAAGAACAATTCTGATTTGTGTTTTGCTTTGGTTAAGCTTGAAGGATAACAAGGAAGTGGAAACAGATCATTACACTGATGATGCAACTGATGTGAAGATTCTTCATCAAAGGGCTGAATTGCAACAACTACATATGTTCACCCGACCCGTTGATGATATTGAGCAAAAAAAAAAAAATTGTATGTATGACAGATGAAATATGTAGTAGTTACTGTAATTACATTGAAAATTTGAAATGCATTATATCTTTATAAGGTTTTGTAACTTTCTTGGCATGGTTTATTGTTATGATTTCCATTTGGTTACATATTTTGATTTCCAAGTTCTTAATCATCGTAGGGTTTATTACTATTTCAGCTCCTGTAATTGACCTGCTTGGAGTTATGAGCCTCCAGCATCTGTTGCAACACTGAGGACTAACACTTGTTCTTTCCCTCACCGGCGCTTGCATCGTTTTTCTGATTACTCTTTGAAGATAACAGAGAAGTAAAAGCAAATTCAAAGACCTGATCTAATGAGAAAAAAGTCCTTGTGAGGTTGCATGACATTAATCTTAACTCTCTGATAATATTTCCAGAAATGACTCTCTTTGGTATCCTTAAATAAGTATCCTTCACTTGCATACTTGCCGGTCAGCTTTCTCGATGTCTGGAGATGTTCATCTTTGTCAGGGTACACAAACACAGTGAATTCCAATCTTCGTTTGTGAATAGTTCACTTTGAAAACTTCAGGCTACTGAAAGGTTTCTGTGTAAATTTAAGGAGGTTGTTGATACGGGGGCTTCATAAACTAACAAACAGTGAGAATTGAGAGAAAAAATAATGCAAGAAAATCAAAAATTATGAAGATATTGGAAAATTTTAAGAGTCTCAAAGTTAATTAACCAAAATTGTGCATGAAAATGTGATAAAAAAGGGTGCCAAAGGAAGTGAAATACGTCAAAGAATTGAGATTTGAGACATGAAGAGGATGGAAATAAGAGGGAATGCAGATAAATAGTGAGTAGGAGAATTATTACTATTCTGTAGGCTGCTCTCAGGGCTTGGTGCGAAGGGAGTTGCCGGCTGATTATATTTATGACCTTCCAATTTGCCGCGTTAAAGTAATGCCACGTACACAAAATTGGCCATTGTTGTTGACTTGTCGCCCCATGTGGACAAATTTGTGCTTTTAAATGGGGTTATGAGACTCAATGTGAGAAGGATTTCTAATTATTCCTTATGTTTTGGATTTTGTGAACGTGCTTGTTCAACAAAATCCAAATCTGTTACAACTTAGTTCAATATTCAGATGACTAAAAATGAAATTACATAAACAGCCAATGTCAGAGTTGATGTCCAGTTTTTACATGTCCCAGTTATCCGGGGATGATATTGAAAAGAATTGCATTCACAAGATTTCTATTGTGATTTGATGATTAGGTCTCGCTAGCTGGCGGATTTCAACTCTGTTTGATTTGGTACAGCAGAGTTCAATTCATCGTATCTATTTGGTTGGTGCCGGATTTCATATTCATCTTTCAATAGCCAGCCCGGCGAGCAAGGCTAGCCCTGCAGTATGGCCAGCAATATTTCAGTGAAAGACTAGTACATCATAAGCCATTAACAACAGTAATAAATATTAACTCAGTCAGACAATCCAAAATGGCAATTACTCGATCAACGACTTTGAGAAATTCGTTGTTTCAAAATTGGAAAAATTTTGAGTGCACATAGTTAAAACTGAAGCAGATTAGGTGATTGATTTTATCTAAATAGGCATTCTAATTGAATGAAATATGACCTCATATCAGCTTTTTTTTAGTCAATGGATATTTTTTTTGTCAAGTTACCTAGTCTGTGTGCTTTCCTAAAGAAATGCAGAGTATTACTGTTTACACATACAAAATTACCTTTCCTTGAAGTCATTTCCACTAGCCAGCAAAAGCATACGATTTTGTATATACTCTGATTCATGGCATGCATGGTGAACAGACAACTAGAGTTGAATTCTTACCAGAGGAGAAGAAACCCTTTGGTAGCCTCACTTAAATGTCATGGCAAAGCAGATCAAAATACCAGCTAACGTTGAGCTGCTAACATGGAGATACAGGCATAAAAAGAAAAGTACCAAAATCGCATGCAAGTCTTAAGCAAACATCAGCCATGGACATTTCTTCAACCTCACAAAATTCCAGTTTGGTTCTTTATCTACAATAAATCAATGCCTTTAAATCTTTCTATTTTTTGTACATTAACTGTCATTTAAAATACACAACAGCGTGTAACTTAGGCAGGACACTCAGTTATCAAGGCGGAGGCTTTTTCATGCATTGAAATATTAATACGACCTAATAAAACTATGTTGAGATTAAGACTCAAATTTTTGTTCAGTAATGATCTAAACAGGCATCCAAGATTGCTGAAGATCACCAATACAACTAACAGAAAGAAACAGGAAGACTAACCTAGTACCAATTTAATCCAAAGATTCATTCAGAAGAAGCCACTTGCACAAAGCAATTGCCTGTTGAGAAAAGGCACCTGCAAAAGGCCAAATTCTGAGCAGGCCAATCCGTGAACCGTGATAATTTAGCTGAAAATGGAATAACCCTCTAGACTTAATTAAGAACAGGTAAATCAAAAAGGTCCAAATAAATGAAAATCATAGAAGAGAATACCAAGAAAGTTATTGAACCTTGAAAAGAAACAATAGAGCATTTCAATGTATTTAAAAGACTACATCTTCTTCACAGTTTGTCTATCACTTATTCAATCTTATTCTTGGACAATTAATATCATCTAACACTATCAACACTCTACAGCTGATGAAATAATGTTGCAATTTCTGCTTGCTATTTTGAGGCCCTCCTTCTCCTTGGAAATCTCTCCAAAGGGAAACACAGCTCAGAAGACTCCTGAAGCTCCATAGATTCACAGTCGTACCTTCTCTCAGTCTATTGTCCGGATGACTCACAACCAATGAATGCCATTTCTTCACGAGAGAATAACCGATCTTCCTCTTCTTTAACTTCAATTTAACATTGGATTTAAGAGACGGAGTAATCATTGAGACCTCTATGCCTCCTTCGGCATCAAGATGCGATTCTCTAAAGATTCTGGCATATCAAGCATTTCAGAATTAACTACCCTTTCTTCAGTTTTCACTAACCTTGCAACTTCTGCCACCCGCTTTCCAACAAGATCTCGCACAAGTCTCCACGTTTGTAAAATCAATTTCAAGATTTCATCACCTTTCGCTTCTTTTCCGGCCTCTCTCAGGAATCTTTCAAAAGACTCATAATTCTCAGCTTGTTCATTCAACTCTTGCGCCATTTTATTATTATTATTTTATTTTTTTTGAGATTGAAAGAAGTAAGAAACGTTGATCTGGGCCAATCTTAGCAGCCGTTTGGCAGCAGGGAAAACGAGTAAGAATTTTATTGATCTCAGCTTAGCAATAAAATGAGGATTACTTAGTGTATTTTATGCTAAAGTCCAGCTGTGGCCAGTCGTATAGCTTCACACAATTCGTTAGCGGGAGATTTTGTTACAGGGGTTCTGTAACCAACTGCCAGGTTGGCAATCCATGCGCAAAATGATCTCATCCCTTGGATCTTACTCTGCTTTTGCTGAGTTAAAATGACGGGGTTTGATGGTTGCACCACAGTGTTCGACAGAATGTCTCAAAGAAGATGTCTTGTGGAGATCACCTTGGTTTGAAATCATACTGTATGGATGATCAGATGCCCCAATGATCTAGTGGCTGATATGATGGCATCAAGAAGCATGAGCTCTAGAATGAGCAAGAGTGTTGCCAGATGAGCTTGGTGACTCAGCCAGGGAATTGAAGACAAAATGTGCAGAGAGTTTGTTCTCCTTTTTTATTTTTGATTTGATGAAACCTGGACCATTGATTGTTTGTTGCACATGTTAGGGTTTCATAATTTACCAGCTGTAATATAAATAGCAAATGACATGTGGGAATTGTTATTGTTTTTGTTATACATTTAAAGGCACTAAAAGATACAATTTTTAGGGGGAGAGTTTGGTACAGGGATTGGATACAACTGCCAGGTTGACAATCCATGTGACAAAGTGATCTGGGCCCTTGATCTGATTCTGCTTTTCAACAAAAAAAATAACTAGCAGGTGACTTAAAATATTCAAAGATTAAAAATAGGAATTAATCACGCATAGTTCTTGAAAATGGCTGTCATATTTGTTAAAAAAAAAAAAAGCTCTGTGCCATAAGATGTGCGCAAGAGGCAGGGCAAATGTGGCATGAATTAATCAAAATCAGGCTTGTATAAGTTGATTGGAAAAAGATATTGCAGTGTTCGTTGAGCACTAGTCTCAGATTTTTTTGACTGAGATATGGTTCAAAAGTTCCGCCTGAGAGTACTAATGATTAAAAAGCCCAGCTGGGTTCGTCGCTTTAATCAAAGCTACGTGAGGCCTGATTTCATACTTCATACATCTGCAATGCATCTAGTTACAACATGATGGTCGGTAAAGGCAACATGACTTGCTTTTATAGCAAGTCATGTAAAGCACAAACACCGAAGAAATGAAAAGCCGCTGAAATTTGTAGTATTCAACTGGAAATGAAAAGTTAAGGAATTTGCAGAAGCAAGCAAGAACATTATATGACACTCGGTTCCTAACAACATGGCAGTACAGTAAAATGTCAGTTCTAAAAGCTTCAATGCTATCAGTGGACTTAAATTCATTAGAAACCAAGCAAGGTCACCAAAGAGAAAACTGTTTGAGATGCTTGAGCATTCTCAACAAACTATTTCTGCTAAAGTCATCAGAAATAGCTTTAGACTGGTTGGTTAATTAAAACAGAAGAAGAACTTGAATATTGTACATCGATAAGTTCATTGAAACGATTACTATTGACTAAATAATGCTGCTACACTTTGAGTACAATACATACCGTCAATTTACAGTAGTGCATTAAAGAGCCATGAGTAGTAAAAACAGTAACAGTATTGCATTACATAAATGACTAAAAGAATGGCTTAAAATGTGGAATTGAATATTCTTCATTGATCAAGGGAAATAATCATCTTCAGGCTGCCTACGCCAGGGGAAATAACAAGCATCTATCCACCTTGGATGTACCAAGAACTTCTCCTCTTGCTTTGCCCATTGACAATCCTCACTTTCCGCAGAGACCAAATGTGTAACAGAGAAGTCAATTACTATGGTGCATGTAGCTTTCATCTCCTCTGCTCTTGAACTGCTTCGTATAAAATCCCCAAAATCACTGAAGAGTAATGTACATCACCTAAGAATTCGACAACAAAATTTTGGGAAGTAAGTCCGAATATCTCCGCAACCACTGTCAAAAAACAATTTATGGACTCTTTTCAGAACTCTCATAATATTTGCTAACGCCCGTCATTGTCACTTTCATTAGTCCATGTTTCAGAATAGAATTTGTGATCGCTTTTCATTTATTTATCCTTAACAACTATTAAGTTCTCATTGTGATCACTCCACGCACTCTAATTGTCATCAAGAATAATAATGCCGGTCTCTTGCCCCAATATTGAGTTCAGATTCTTCCTATCTTTTCGCTTGAAATCTTCACGACCAATGATCCTGGAACTGAAGTACTTGGAATCGGGGTGGGGTAGCTTGACAGCCTCCTTAGCGTAACATCGGTTACCCATGGTGCATACATATATCTCAAACAAGCTACTGGTTTGTTAAAGAAAAGTGTGAACAAATGGCCTCAACTTCACCAACTCATCATCATCCATCTGGAATAAACTGTCATTGAAGGAATGAACTCGCTTGTTCAAATATTTCTCTCCTGATGAGAGGCTTGTAATCTTTTGACAGTGGAGCAGCGTATGTCTAAATCTAGAACAAGATGGAGGTTCCTCTTCCTTAACAAAGCCTTTGAGTTTCACTTATTCAAACTTAAACTTCTTCTTCACTGTATTTTAATCCTGCCAGTATATAATCAAAAGATAAACTGAATGAATCAACCGCAGCTTGGTTGCAAAAAAATGCACCTTCTGTCCCGAGCAGTGCAGTGTGTGCATAACAAAAACTGCTCAGAAGAACAAGAATCTACAGCACCGAAAAACTCCCCACATCTTCTCATGTTAAAAAACTTTGTTTTCCTAACACACTTGTGTTTGTAACTGTATGCCTCCATTTTTGTGTGCTTTGAAAGATTGTATGATTCAAAGAAAACAGAACGAGGGTTTTCGATTAATTGTTTGAACAGGCTTTAGAGAATTGCAAAACCCTTTTCTCTTGAAGCTTAAAATGAATAAATGTTGCAAGAAATTAGTTTTAAATGGGTTCAATCAGAAAGAACGATGAACAAGAAAGTAAAGTTGCAGAATTCGAAAGAGATTTTGTTGAAAAAGAGTTACAGTCATAAATGTAATCGAAATACGATTGCAGAAATTGTTTTTTATTGGGTTTCAATGATAATGTAATTGTATTTCTTTTCCTGAGTGAAGTGGGAATTGAGGAAAAACGCGGTCAAAATCATTAATGGAGAGATAGAGAGAGGGTAGTTGTTAGAACTCGGAGACTTTGGAGCCAGGAGAGTTATCTCTAACCCTAAGTTAACGGCCTTTTTTCTTTCTCTGCAAGTAAAAGTTGTTGGCCCTTTTTCTTTCTCTGCAAGTAAAAGTTTTTCTTATAATTAGTTGAATTGTTTAAGAAAATTCACTATTATAAAATATAGTTAGTGTGTGTATATATGTATGTATATATTTCTATTATTGACAAAACAAATTAGAATTTGAAGTTTTGACCGTTAGGGTTAGGATTAGGGTTCCCGTGTTTTGATCATTTAACCGCCTTTTTTTTTTCTTTTATCAATTTTGGAAACTTATTTCTTAGATTACAAAATTCAGGAAACCCGCTTCTATATTCGCTTAATGTTCTAATCCTGGCACTTCAAAGTTTTCTGAAATTCCTGCTCTGTTTTATTCGTTTCTCCGTACTTTGAATCTTTAGTTGTCAGCTGCTAACTTTCTTTGAATATGAGAAGAAAGAAGATGGAAGAGGAGAGAAACATGAAATGGGAATTGAATGGTGATGGTGGTGGTTCTTTTGACAAAATTTTGAGAGAGGCGGAAGAGGCTGCCCATGTTGATGAGTCCTTCAAAATGAGTTCACTTATGAATGATTGTTCAAAGGCTTATTGTAAAACAAGTGGCTCCAAAGGAATTTGACGATCTGGGGTTTTACCTACCCAAAAGAAGAAGAGATTATGTTTCTCAAAGCTTGCCAAGAAGAAGAATGCCGTCACTAATACTTAAAATTAACAATAAAAAGATTACTCTGAACAGGTGCTTTGATCAGACTTATATCATAGCCGATGAAGATGATAAGCAAGAGATCAGAAAGTCCAAAAAGTGGAGAAGACGGGGATCAGAAAGAATTCATAATTGCTGATTAATCATTCAAGACTGGGAGAGTGGTACTGATTTAACGTTGGTGATGCTTTGAAACTCATTGTATCAAGTTAATTGCAGGGGAGCCCCTTTCAGTTAATTATTCTCACAACTTTTATTCATTTCTCTGCTGCGAAATTTGGTTAATTTTATCAGTTTTGATGCGTTCGTTTTGTCATTTTTGTGGATTAATTCATAAGTTATTATTATACCCTTTAGAATCAATCTCAGTTAATGTAGCAACAATCAGGGGCGGATGCAGCACATGACCAGTGGGGGCTTGAGCCCCAACTGGCCAAAGAAATTTTAAAAATAAAAGAGAAAAATATTTAATTTTTTAATTAGTCCTCATTAAATTCATAAAATTTAAATTTTGATTCTTAAGAAATATAAAAATCTATATTTTAATTAAAAATAATGATAGCCCACCACCCAAAATATTTTCTATTCTATAAAATATGGTTAATTCTTTCAATTTATATAATAATAGTGGAACGAACGTTTTCAGTAATAAAACTCATGAAGAATCATATTTGGAATCGGATGAGATAAGTGATAGTTTGGTTGTTTATATAGGAAACAATAAATTTAATAATATTGATAATGAGTCTATTGCATAACATTAAAAATGCGTAGAAACTAATTATAAATGTATTAGTAAATATTTTATATATTTAAAATTTTAGTTTTTCATATTTTACTATTATCTAATTTAGCCTCCGGTAAATTATTTTTAGATCCACCATTGGCAACAATTCACTTTAACATGTTGAGCAAGTTTCTGTTACTTATGTGGGATAGATTTTCTTGATTTTGTAGCATTTGACCTCTGCTGATGACTAAATTCATCACTACAATATCGTGAAAGCATTTCGTCATCAATTGATTTTTACCTGTCTTTGAATTGATTTTGTAGACTAATTGTGTTAATTTGCATAAACGTAGAGCATTCCACAAATGTTTAGGAGAAAGTTTGGACATGAACTTATTGATGTTGCTACATTCATAATTCCTAATGGTCACAATTGATGTGTTCGTATGAAAAAAGAAAAAAAAATTATTCAATCTTTTCAGGATACTTTATAGTCTTCAAGTATGAGAAGAGTTCAAGTTTTTAGGTTCTTATTTTTTGATTTGGCCATAATTTGATTGTTTAGAGATTTAATTCTAAAGTGTGTTCATAAACTCTTTCACTTAGTGGTCATTATAGTCATGCAAAGATTGTTTTTTTTTATTATTACAACTCATATTACATAAGATTACAACTGATATTTACAAATCAGATTATTACTGGGACTAATTTACATAGATTCTTATGAAGCACACCCAGATTTTTACCTCTCTAATATACAAATCAGACTATTACTGAGACTAGTTTACATCGATTTTTATGAAGCACGCCCAGATTTTTACTTCTCTAATATTCGATGGATGTCTACTCCACTCACATTTTAAAAGGGAAAAGACTACCTTCACTCAAATTGAGGAAGGCAATTAAACCCCCACAATGGATTATGGGAGTTCGAACTCATGACGTCACAATTGTGAAGTCATGAGTTTTCACCACTAGGCTAAAGCCTAGTGGCTTTAGTCATGCAAAGATCGTTAAAGCAAATACTCTTGATGTTAATGGGTTCATATGGTCAAATTTATAGTTGTTCAGTCATTTCATAAGGATCTCTTTAATACAAATAGGCCGACTATGTCATTATTTATAGAAAGTAAAAAATCAGGGACCTCAAAGATAACCTCCCCATAAGCGTAACCTTCAAATTTATTTACGTAAGTAAGATAAATTTGTAATCTCAAATAAATAATATTTTTATAAAGTAAAGAAAGATCAAGATAAGTCACCCACAGAAGTAAAGATTTTGAATTTTTTTATCTCTCCTTAACATGTACCATATGGATATATAACTACATGTTCATGTAAATATATGTTTTTGTCATTTTGGTTCTTTATTAAAAAAAAAAAAAAAGGTAAACTTTGTATATGAACAATTCTAGCCTGAGATTCAAAGATTCTTCTATTGTTGTTAAAATAGTCAATTTTTACATGGGTGGGTAGGGTTGGCAGAAAAGCCCGGGCCGGCCCCCCGTGTAGGCCTAGCCCAGGCCCGCGGGCTTTGAGCTCAGCCAGCGACTTCAAATTATGGATGAGGGCTTGCAATTAATAAAGCTCATAACATTTTACAAAACAATGAAACACAGGCAAATCCCTAAATCCCTCTTTTGAGCACCCTCCCTCATAACCTCATTCACTGTCACGGCGTCACTGTGCCAGCGTCTTATTGTTCTCGCCGCCGGCAACCAACAGCGCATCCAGATTCTAACAGCGTCAAGCCAGCCTCAGCGACCCACCGTTGACCGTCCTGCAGCAGCAGCAACGAGCATCTCGCGCATAACCCAGCCACCCAGCAACACTGCAACACCATCTTCCACGTGTTGCAGCTTGCAGCAGCACCCTCAACCCATCAGCACAGCCGCGTGAAGCTGCAGCAACCATTGGAACGCGCACGAGGCAGCAACAGAGATCTACAATCTCTGTATGTGATTCAATCACACCAGTAGTAGCAAGCCATCTAACTCCAGTAATCTATGTCAATTGTGCTTCAAATTTTTTTATTGTATTATCTAAGGCCTAAATATATGTAATTAGTTAATTCATTGAAGAATTTTGTGAAGAATTTTGTGATTTTCAGCCATGAAGAATGTAGTTTGGTTGTTGGTTAATTTAGAAAATGTTGAAGAATATTGTTCTGTTGGTTAATGATTTTGAGCTAGGTTGTTGGTTTTGTTGGTATTTTTGGATTGAAGAAATTCTAAATTTCTAATATCCATTGTATAGCTACTGTATGGAGTTCTGGACATTGTAAATTTGTTGATTGCTATCTTGTGCTTGTAAATGCAGTATGCGTTTACTGCATTTACACTTAGCTTAATTAATTATTTTATCTCCTTTAATTTTGTATAGGTTTATGATGGAAAATGCTTCTGAATCTTCTAATTTGCCTTCAAATCAATCATGGAGTCAGAAAATGTTCAAGAAAAAATGTAGAGTGATAAAAAAAAAACAGAGGGTTCTTTCAAATTGTTGGGACCATTTCACAAAAATAAATGTTGATGGTGTAGCAAAGGCAAAATGCAATCATTGTGCAACGGTTCTTACTTGTAGATAGAGAACCAGCCATTTGAATAGACATACTAGACAAATTCATGGTTTTAATCAACTACCAATTGAAGAAGTTTTTGAGAATAAGCAACACTTGGTGAAAACCGAAAGTGGTGAGCTTGGAGTTCAACGGTTCTTACTTGTAGATCGAGAACCAGTCATTTGAATAGACATACTAGACAAATTCATGGTTTTAATCAACTAACAATTGAAGAAGTTTTTGAGAATAAGCAACACTTGGTGAAAACCGAAAGTGGTGAGCTTGGAGTTCAAAAATTTGACCCATTGGTTGCCCGTCAAAGACTTACAACAGTTGTTGTTAAACATGAGCTTCCTCGTAGATTTGTGGAGTATGAGTCGTTTAGAGATTTTGTTGATTATTGCAATCCATTGGTGAAGTATATGTCCAGAAACACTTTAAAGAGTGAGATCTTTAAGATATATAATGTTAAAAAGGGAAAGACAATGAATTTGTTGGAGATTAATAATAGTAGAGTGGCAATTACTACAGACATGTGGACGGCTTGTAATCAAAAGAAAGGTTATATGGCTGTTACAGGACATTTCATTAACAACTCTTGGCATTTGCAAAGTCGAATCCTCAGGTATTTTTACTTTATTAAATATTAAAATTTTGTATTAAAATTTGTATAGTATAGGTACTTCATTAAATTTTAAAATTTTTTATTTAAGTTTTTTTGTAACTTTGTATAAGTTTTATTATTTTTTTGAATGAACAGATTTATATATGTGCAAGCTCCACATACAGCTGATTGCCTTTCGCAAATTTTGGTAAAGTGTTTGATGGATTCGAATCTAGATAGAAAAATATCCACGGTTACTTTAGATAATTGTTCAACTAATGATGCGATGGTTCAAAGATTGAAGGGATTGTTGTCAACTGAGTCAATGATATTGAGCGGTAACTTTTTTAATATGAGGTGTGCGGCTCATGTTTTGAATTTAATTGTGAAAGATGGGTTGTCTGTGATTGAGAGCAGTATTACATGTGTTAGAGACAATGTGTCTTACTGGAGTTCATCACCAAAACGGGTGGAAAAGTTTGAGTTGGCATGTCGTCAAATGCAAATGGATGTGAAAAAGTTGGGGCTTGATTGTCCAACTAGATGGAATTCGACTTTCGCGATGCTTGAACTTGCAGTGAAGTACAAAAATGTTTTTTCTCGACTACATACACTTGAGTCGCAGTACAAGTGTTTGCCTAGTAGTGAGGAACGGGAGTTGGCTAAGCAAATGCTAGATTATTTAAGGCCTTTTTCAAAGTTAACTGAGATGTTTTCGTGTACAACATACCCCACTGCTAATCTATTTTTTTCCATTGGTTTGTAAGATGGGGATTGCATTGAAAGGGTGACAAACATCAGATGTTCCTGCAGTTAAGAATATGGCAAATAACATGATTGAAAAAATTTTGAAGTATTGGGATGAGATTAGTGGGGTATTGGTCATGGCCGTTATTCTTGATCTGAGATACAAGATGATGTTGATTAATTACTATTATCCGAAGATTTATGTAGTCGGCCTTGAAAATCAGCTTAAGAGAGTGCGAGAGCTTTGTGATGAAATGATGAATTATTATGAGGCCAAATCCGCAACTACGAGATACGGTGTTGTTGGTGAGTCTTCTACCGCACTTGTTGTTCCTTCCGACCAATCTCATATTGATTTTGATGATATAGATGATATGGGTGATTTTGATGCTTATGCAACTCAAAATAGTCAACCTATTAGTTCGAAGTCCGACTTAGATAGCTATTTGGAGGATCCTTTAATCAAAAGAACTCTGGATTTTGATGTTTTACAATGGTGGAAGATGAACAAAGGCAAATATCCTATTTTGGCGGAGATGGCCAAGGATTTGCTAGCCATATCTGTGACAACTGTTGCCTCGGAGTTGGCTTTTAGTACGGGGGGTAGAACATTGAGTCCACATCGGAGTAGACCACATCCAGACACATTGGAAGTTATCATGTGCTCTCAGCATTGGTTATGGGCTTCTAACAGTAAATGTATAAAAACATTCTTTACAAAATTAATTACTAATTATTTTACTTTATTAGTTATTTTAACACTTTTTTTTTTGGTTAGGTGGAGTTCCTGAAGAAAAAAATTTTACTGACGAGGAATTGAAGGATGAAGACGAAGATGGCCCGCAAATATTAGATTAGTTTGTTTTTTATATTAGCAGTTGATTTTTATGTTGTATACGGTACTTGTGATGTTAGTATTTTTCATATTTTGTTTGTTGCCTAATCATGTATTAGAGAATTATGTTTAAGTTTTTAGCCTATTGTAGTATTATATATTAAATAATTATGTTTTGAAAATTTATAGTTTTATTTTTTAAAAAAAATTGAAAATTCGTAAAGCCCAGGCCAGTCAAGGCCCAAACCTAGCCCAGGCCCGCCCAAATTGGGTGGGCTTTGAGAGGGCCTGGACTTTTTAAAGGTTATGAGGGCTTGGACCTAGGCTTGGCAAAGCCCGGCCCAGGCCCTTAAATTGCCACCCCTATGGGCGGGGTTATTTGTACTCTAAATTCTATTTTGAGTGCGGCATTACTTTGTAAACTCATATACTAATTTAAAAAATTAAGGTTTACTCTATACATTCTTAAAAATTCTAAAAATTTTGTTACTTAAACTATTTAAATTTATTTACTTAAAATATCAATAAAATTATTTAAAACATACTTAAAATAATATATAACAAAGTAAAGCTATAAATAAATCATTTAACATTATTTTTATTTTTATTTTTTGCTTATTCATATTCAATATTGAATTTTCATTAAAAAAAACTTACTTTGACAACATAATAACAAAAGATGTTCTATAAATATCTAAAAAAATGAAAAGAAGACGAGAAGAGCGAGGAGGAGGAGGGAAAAAATGGATGTTTTACATACAATAATTTTTATTTTATTTTTAAAAAAATAAAAAGTATCACACACATACTTTAAAGTCAAAACTTTTTCTAAATATTAATTTTAATTCGTTATTGTTTATCCAAGTATTGATGAAGATGTTGGACATAAATATTTAAGGATTTAAGATATGACAATTATATATTAAATAATAAGTGTTTTGTATGGGTGATCAAAGAAATTAAGTAAGTTATAATAACTTATCCTTAATTATAATTCACATGATGAATAATTTTATAATAAATTTTTATTAAAATTAAAGTATTAATTTTTAAATTACAAATAGTCCCATCTATTTTACATGTGGAAAATATGATGATCATTGACTATTTTTAATGCAGGGCAAATCCTATGATTATAGCATTAATGCCTACACGATTGACTCATTCATTTGTTAAGTTACAAAATATATTAATAGGAAAAAAGCCACCAACACCCTCAAGGTTTATTCTGCAAACTCCCTTATTTTCATAAATGGTTACATACACCCTTTTTTAATATTATACCCTTGATTATAGCAACCAAAATAAAAATAAATATAAGATAAAAATAATAAATATATATCATATGATAAAAATAAATATTACAATAAGTATAATTAGTAAAATAACTTATATAATAAAAATTATTTTTAATATTAAGCTATTATAGTCAATCCCAACCGATTTTATTAATACTCTAATCTATTAATCTAAAAATTGACTTTAAGATTCCTATTAATATAGCATAATTAAAAAAATATTGTAAATAAAAATAATATAAATTTTATAAATTACTACGAATGTTGGGTATAATTATTTTAATATTATTAATTTGTCAAATAAATTTAATTATTATTAAAAGAATATGATAGATTTATAATGTTAAAATAAATTTTGTAATATGGAAAATAATTTATAAATTTTATCTTATTTTATGTATTATATTACTTTAATATTAATTTTATTTTTATTATATAAATTTATTTAAAGTCAATTATTGGGCTTTTGTAATCAAGGTTATAATAGTAAAAAAGGAGTGTGCGTGATCATTTATGAAATTAAAAAGGTTTGTGTGATTATTTAAGTAAATTTTGGGGATGTGGGTGGTTTTTCTCTATATTTATAGCTTAATAATTGGACGAGATTATTTGAACCCACCTGACTACTCTTCAAACCCCTTTTTTTTAATTAAATTCTATATCACTAAATACCCATCAAGCAATTGGCAATTAAGGCCAAACAATATATCAAATAAAATAAATTTACTCTCTAACCCATTTTATTTGAAACCTTGACTCTTTATTTGATTATCATTAACATAATTTTCCGATAAACTAATTGTATTTAATATTGAAAATTCGATTGGTATCTTCCAATTAGTGAAAAAGCTTTTATCTAACAAGCTTAATTAGGGCAAAAACACTTAACACCATCCTAATTTGACTGTTGTGAATTGACATTTAAATACTATTTGCTGTAAATTAAAAATTTGTAATTTATAATTATTTTGTTGAAGTTGAAGCCCAATAACGCCAGTATGTTAGTGTCGATAGCGTCCTTTGGGATTGGGAAATTGCCAAGTTTATGAAAGTTCAAATAAACAAAAAAAAGGATGAGTTAATAGATTTTGTGGGTGTCGAAAGAAATTGATACTGAATTATTTAAAGATAAAAAATCAAATTAGGGTAATTTTTGGTATTGAGTAAAATTTTGACTTTTAAATTTAATTAATAAGTGTAGAGTGTAATTGGCATATAAACAATATTTTAGTGGATTCAAATAATCCCACACTAATATTGACTAATTGATATTTACTTATTTTTATTTTTATTTTGGTCCCAGCACATTTAATTATATCCTTTTATTTACTTCATAAAATTCAACATGTTAAAGGAGAGTCACCGAGTCAGTAGAGATGGTAAAATGTAAATTCGGATCCGGATCTGCATTGGCATCCGGATCTACAAAAAAAATGCTCGAAATGCAAGTAATATCCACACAGATTGTGGATTTTTTGAATATTCGGATCTGTATAATAATAATTTTAATTTTAATTTTAATTTTAATAATTTATCTAATAATATCAAATAAAATTCAATTATAATTTAACAATCAACAATTCAACATAAATAACGTACAACAACACAATAAGTTCACAAACAGTAATTTCACAACATAAATCAAACATTAAAAAATAAAAAAATCTAAGGTAAACCGATTCATTACAATATTCTCTAATTATTGTTATTCTTTTTTTATTTTTTAACATATTTTTCATAGTTAATGAAGATTATAGAGTTAATTACACTTATACATATCAAATAAATAATTTAACTTATATATTTTTTAATTAAAATTTAATTAAATAAATAATTTAATTATAAAATAATACAGATCCGAATATTCGGTTTTTCGAATCCAGATCCGCACTGATCTTGGTTTTTAAGATCCGAATCTGCATTTTTTAACATGTGGATCTGGATTTTCTCAAACTTGGATCTTTCGGATCTTTGCCGACCCGAGTCGGATCTGGAGTTTATTGCCATCCTTACGAGTCAGGGACCTTTTATCATAATTATTGAAACTATGACCTTACATAAAAATTCCAGAAAAACATGGGTCCAAATGTTATTTATAGAAACAAGAGGCAGAGTTTCATAAACTTATGATTTTGGCGAGTACCGTGTAATAACTCAAAACTAGAGAAACAGAGTGAGCAGAATCGTGTACGTCGAGTACCATGGCAGAGACGCCCTCTCACTTCTTCAAGGTGATTCTTGCCGCCACCATTGAAGACAAGAGCCTGGTAACTTTTCCTAACTTCTATATTCTTGTTTTGCGAAGATTCTTGTTCATCAGAAAAAAGTATATAAACAAATAAATTTGTCCTATTTTTGTGGTTATTAACTAGTTAATAATACCCACATTTCATGTTTAACGCTCTGCAGTTTCTAAATCAACAGAAAAAATTTGTCAAATTGCCACCTGGGATTGGTTTTGCATACATATATATATATATATATGGAGCACTATTAATATTTTCTGAGGAAACAAACAAATAATATCAATAATGTATTGTGTCCATGAAATGCCTAAGACACTGGTGTTTCGCTGGAAGGAAAATGACACTCACACAGCATTAAGCACAACGCTTGCGTTTTGAGGCAAATATAAAATGTCACAGTAAATCGACAGTTGGAACACACACACTCTCAACTACAGCACACGCTCTCTTCCTCACGTTCTTCCTGACGCTCTCTCTGTTCTTCCTCACAACACACGGCTCTCTCTCCCCCCTCCAAATCCAAGATCAATGGATGCATAATAGAGTAAATAGCAATCCCCATCCACTCTAATAACAGAAAATGGCAGCCTCTGTGATTGTAGTTAGAGGTTTCCCCTACTACAGCAAAGAAACCATCAATTCTCTACACATATAGATGCCAAAAACAACCGTAAACTCAGCTCCTTCAGTTGCTAGTATGTACCAATAGAGCAATAGGTTGTGTTTGGGGCTGTTAGATGTCGAAATAATTGAGGCAAAATTCTTTTATGCAATCGTTGGCTTGTGTCGACTTTTGAAAGGAGACTTGTCTTTGGGCTGTCAATGTTACTTATTTGTTAGTTTATTTCTTAGGTTTTGTTGTTTGGGGATATTATGTATTGGATTTCCTAATAGAATTTGATGTAATTCTTTTTGGGATATGGTTTTTCTGAATTAGAGATGACATCATTAGCATCTGGTCTTTCTCTTTGAGACAGCCGAGAGAGTGAGGTGCGGTGAGAGAAGTAATTCTTTTTGGGATATGTTTTTCTGAACTAGAGATGACATCATTAGCATCTGGTCTTTCTCTTTGAGACAGCCGAGAGAGTGAGGTGCCGTGAGAGATGCAGTCGACGGGGGGGAGAGAGAGAGAGGGAGCCGACGGTGAGAATTGTGAGGAAGAACGGAGCGTAGTGAGATCAGTGGCTTGGCGAGGAAGAGCTTGAGGGAGAGAATGAGAGAGCGTGTGTTGTGGTTAAGAGTGTTGCAATTGACGATTTACTGTGACCTTTTATACTTGCCTCAAAACTCACCATTCGGTGTATATGTTGTGCTAAGTGGTGTGTGCATAGCGCTATTGTGGCTGGAATAGTCTTTCTTTCAATTCCATATGATGGCTTGCAAGAATTTATGGAATATCATTTAATCTGTGTTGGATACTCTGTGGTTTTCCAATATGAAAAGATTTCAAATTTCTGAGTTCATATATTTGATACAAATACTTGTGAGATTCAGTATCCATGTAGAAACATGTGCATGCCTTCACAGAAAAATTGGATTTCTTCTAGATGTAATAAAAATCAGAAGTGTACTGCTACTGTTGGCAGTCCAAAATTTAAGAGTGGTTGTGAGATGAGAGGCAAGAAGTGCGGAATTGAAGAGGCAGAGGTGAAAAATGAATATGAAAGTGTTAGTGATTTGATGCAAGAGAAACTGAACATAACTGGATTGTCTAATTCGCAACGATCAGTTCGACGCAAAATGCATCTCGGTGAGACACCATGTCAGTGGGTTCAGGAAACAGACCATTTGATTGATAACACCAAATTGAAAAAAGCCAAACATAAGATGAAGGATGAGCACAGTGGATGCATTGTAGGTAAGGAAAATCAGCCTCTTGATATCTATATGTTGTTTTATGCAGCAAGTGATTACAAGATCTTTCATCAGTAACGCTGAAAAATTGCAGATAAAAATGAGTTAGCTTCGCTTTAAGACTTGGGAGTCTATATTTGTGATTCAAGGATATTTCTTTCGGCGGAAGAAAGACAGATCAATTGATTCTGCCAAATTCTTCAATCCTAAAAACCCTTCATTCCTTGTTTTCATGCGGGAAAAATAACATCTGTAAACAATCTGTGGTGAGCTTTAAAATAATTAGTTTGAATTGTTTCGGCTTATCCTTTTGACCAATGCAAATTTTTGTTGTTTCTGCTTTGCTTGTGAAGTATGTGCCGGTTTGCATTTTCTCAGAACTGCTTGAGAGGGAATAAGTTTGCAGTACAGGATTCTGATGGAACAGAGTTGGCTGTTACAATGAGCTGGACTAGGAAGTGCTTTTTGAGTGGATGGGGTTGGTTTTTCAAGGAGAACAATGTGAAGGAAGGAGATATTCTTTTCTTCGAGCTGATCAAGAAGAACCTTGTTGCGAAAGTTTCAGTATTTCATGCGCAAGTATAATCTAAGTCTTGAAGACGTTATCATGTAGTTATGTTTGATCTCTCAAATGTAAATCTCTAGAACTTGTTGATTCCTTTTCGAATTTCTGTTAGTTTACTAGTAAGGTATATTTATATATGTTTAATGGATCCAGACAGTTCATATGATATTAGTGTTGTAAAAATACACTGGCATTTTGCTTTATCAGAGGCCTTAAATAGATATGTTTATGTTACTACCTTTGGTGCTAATTGCTGTAGATTATATCTGTATCATAATGTCATAAAGAGTAATCAAGGTCATCTGGTTGTGATTTCTGTAAGTGGATTGACTGTAACGTTCATTATATGCACGCTTCTTTGACTTACAGCTACAGCTTGTGCCAATTCTTGCCTTCAACTCATCACATGTCTACAGCTAGAAAATTTGTGTGACAATTCAGAAGCTTGAAAATTATTTCCCTTCTTGTTTTGAGAAAAGTTGGAAGGCTAATGTTCCATGGAAAATTGTAAAAAATCATTTATTAAATTATTAAGGTAAAATTTATGATCCTTTATATGTTGCACAATGTAGTTTTCATGCGTTCTTCTTCAAGAAGCAATTAAATAAGTACTTTTAAAAAGAAAAATAAAACTATATCATTCACCGGATTGACCTTATTTTTTGTAAAAAGCAATTTTATATGCTTTCTGCAATGCTTTTACTACAGTGCTTATAACTCAAAATTCAGAGAAGGTGACCTAAATGTCTGAATTTTTTCAATGTAATAGTAACTTTGGGCTTGCATTCTTTATAAAAGAAGAAAATACTGAAAAAATAATATTAAAAACTGTTGCATTATCTTCAACTAATAACCCAAGTTAATGGTAATTTTGAGTTATAGCAATTTTTAGTTCTTCTCAAAAAAAAAAAACTTTGGGTTTGCATTCTCTATTACAGAAGAAAAAAGAAATGACGAAAAAATAAAAAACTGTTGCATTATCTTCAACTAATAACCCAAATTAATGGTCATCTGTATAAGGCCAGAGCCCATAGAACTGCTGCTGGCTGCTGCTTCATTGAACAGTGTCAGCTTCAACCCCATCTGCTCAAAATGGAAATGACAGCTTCAACGTTAACTTTTGAACCAAAATAAAATTTCCTCTAATATATAAGCATATCTGTATTTGTACTGCTCCAAATCAAGAATCCTTCAGAATCAGAGATTCCCTGTTAAAAGCTGCATTTTCAACGTCAAAAAGACCAGCAGCAGGTTTGTTCAAGGCTAATTGTAAGATTGCAGTGTAAATATTATCGTCAATACGTGGACCAATGGCTTGCTTCCTTTATTATAGAAGAAAGGATGGATATTTTGAAAAGAAAAGGAGAAAAAGGGAAAAATCCGGTACAGCTGAAACAAACTTGCTGTCTGGTTCTCCATTTATAAAAGCAAATAGCCCATAGGAGGAGAGCATAACTCATAATGTCCAGTTCCATGGCAAAGTCACCTTCGCATTTCTTCAAGGCCATCCATGCCTCCACCATTGAAGACAAAAAACTGGTAATGTTCTCATAAATTTTATGATTACTCTTGCTTTCCAAGGATCAGTTGTTCAGAGCTTTTGTCCTTTTGAGCCCCCGCCCCCCCAAAAAAAGGTACATCTTATGTATTTTCTTCGTTGTTACATTACAGTAGCTTATAATGTAAAACTAACACAATGTTATCTGAACTGTTACCAAAATACCACAGATTTTCATTCATTCGTAAGCGCCATATGTAGAAAGTTTGTTTCTTGTAAAACAAGGTGCATATCGTATGGTCACATTACAGCTTTCATTTGTTGTACTTAATTTCTTGATCTTATCTCTTGCACCATCGCGGTTGCTCTAGCTTTATGCTCAGTCTTTTGTACAGCTCATCAATATTTGCTTAGTAATTCCAGGACACAAGAAAGCCTAGGCTGGTCAAGAGATGTGAGGATACTGCTGACCTTTCCTGGGGCATTTTAACAAACAATATATTGCTTTTAACAAACACCTGCACAACCGACACTGAGGAAATAAACAAATGATGGTGATGCAGTACTATGTTCATGAAAAGTTTGGGTGTCAAGAAAGTTCTGTAATCACGTAATTTAGGCTTAAAAAGTTATTTATCTAGATTTATTAGGGTAGCTTATGACTTTTTGGGGTTCTGTTAGTTTCCGTTGTTTTAGAAAGTTTTTTAACGAGGCAAAGGCTCCATTTAATCTGTTGATAAAGGTTTCTGTCATTTAAGTAGTAATTGTTTTGGTATTTGACCATATCTGGTTACACATGATGAGATCTAGCTAACCTGTTCAGCACGCCTTTGCTTTCGAGATAAAGCTGTTCATTGCATCTGTATTCTGGCTCTCCTCACTATGGAATGCATAATTTCCCTTGCTTTTGGCATTGAACAGCATATATTATCAACTTTTGAGTCAGTTTCTAGGCTGAGTGGTAACTCTCTTATCCTGTTCATATCAGATTATTTCAAATCCCTCTTCTGTATTGTACTGGCACTAAGGATATGTATTTTTGCTTCTGTATCCTTGATCTGATATTAACCTTATTACGGCAATGCCATGAAAGCATCGTTTTCATTTTCCAAATACATAGCATCTAACTTTATCTGCCTAAACGCAGATGATTCCACAAGAATTTGTGAGGAAATTTGGGTATGAACTCTCAGCTGTTGCTACACTCGCAGTTCCTAATGGTTGTGTTTGGCGAGTAGGTTTAACAAAAGATGGGGGAAGCATCTGGTTTCAGAATGGTTGGCATGAATTTGTGGAATATCATTCAATTTGTGCTGGATATTTTGTTGTCTTCCAATACAGAAAGAATTCAAGCTTTCAAGTATTTATACTTGATAACTTAACTTACTGTGGGATCCAGTATCCGTCCAAAAATTCATGCACTCCTCCAAAGCATAATGGCTATGAGATGCAAGGCGAGAAGCCCAGAATGGAAGGGATAGAGGAGAAAAATGAACCGGACAATATGAATGAATCGATGCAAGGTGAAATGAATGTATTAGGATGTTGTACAATGAATCTGTTTACATTTGTATCTTATTCTGTGTAGCTCAGTGTTTAGCAACGTTACACTCTTTCATCACCAACGCTGAAAATTGCAGATGAAATTGATATCATAAAATCGCTTGAAGACATGAGAATCTGTGTTTGTGAATCAATGAAATTTCTTTCAGTGAAGGAAAGACAAGCAGCAATTGAGGCTGCCAGAAGCATCAACCCTGAAAAGCCTTCATTCCTTGTTGTCTTGCAAGCAAGAAACATGATGGAGCATGTTGTGGTGAGCTCTAAATTACTTTTCTTTTTGTTATTTGATTCATATCATTCTTTCAAATTAAGTTTATATTTTTGTTAAATTTTTTTTAATGCACACGTAGTATGTGCCGGCCACCTTTGCTCAGAAGTACTTGAGTGGCGATAGCCATGTCGTAGCACAAGACTCCCGTGGTGGAAGTAAGCTGGCTATGGAAATGAAATCATCTTCTGGGGAGTGTTTTTTGACGGGATGGCTTGGATTTTTTGAGGAGAATCATGTGACAGAAGGAGATATTCTCACGTTTGAGATGATCGAGAAGAAGAATAAGAACATTCTTATGAAAGTTTCAGTTGTTTACACATAACTGCAGCAATCTAATTGTTGAAGTAGCCAGCTGAGTTTGATGACTTTTGAATCTAAGATCTCCATTAGCTTTCAGTTTATCTTTTCTTGAACTGTTGTTAAAATGCTTCAAACAGTCTCACGAACATTTGTACTAGAGCAAGTAATGCATTAGCTTTCTGCGCATTGTTGGATGCCTCCAATGGAAAATGTGTTAGAAGAGCAGCTGTCATCATCTTTTGATAGTGATTAAAATTCGTTTTCAGGTAAATTAAGCAACTTTAGCGTTATAAATTTGAGATTTGATAGATTTCAATAATCCTTTTTCAGTTTTTCAAAAGTGTTTTCATCCTAAATTTATTTAGAATTTGGGAAGCCACCATACCATGTGCCTTGTGACTACATATTGAAAGGCTGTGATTTGTTTAATGACATATGAGTCCTTATACTTGAATAATATTATGTTTTTGAGATAATTTTGTAGTAATACCTCATATAGGTCTCCACTATAAGTACTATTGATAGCCCTCGAAAGTCGACTATAAAACTTGCTATGGATGTACTTAAAATCAGCTTATGTAGGACTTATTTATTAATTTTTTTCGGGAACAAAACAGAATAACAGTCAAATCATTAGGCTTGTACAACTTATAAATGGATTTGGGGGGAATCTAATAGAAGACCCTTATGGTGAAAGAAGAAAAAGAAAATTGTAAACTTTTGGGATTTTCATTAATTTACATATGCATTAAAAAAAGGAATGCTTAATAGAATTTTCTTGTAAGCATTAATCAATAGAATAGAGTGATGAAGTGATAAGTAATTTCAAAGTTATGAGCATCGTTTTAGCACTTAAAATGAAAACATTTAGATATTACTTAGTAAGCTGAGTATTATTCATGCCTCTAGAGATTTGACCAAGTGATTTTCTAATAATTTTTTTTGGTAACTTGAGTTCGAATTTCGAAAAAAGTAAGAATTGAAAAATCAATTGGGGCTTCCCCCAATCTAATTGTTGGTAGTTGATTTGTAACTTGTGAATTAACTTGACATAAAAGATATATGATTTGACAATCTAGTTAAATGTGACATCAATATAAATTTACTAATTTTGTAAGACTCAATAATTAGTTATCGCATGACTATATAATATAGGAAAATTATCCATCGACCACCTTTTTTTCAAACATTTTTAAAAATACACAATTCTTTTTTTTTTTGGCTGAATTGCACTTGAAGTTACATTATTTTGCACCTATCCATTTCCGTCTTTAAAGTATTAAGAGAACTAACGGAATATTGTATAAATGATTTTTTCACCCTCAAATGTAAAAGATAAATTATTCATCAACCACTTGTTTTTTTCGTATTTTTTCAAAAATACACAATTTTTTTTTTACTGAATTCCACTTGAAGTTATATTATTTTTTGCCTATCCACTTCTGTGTCGTTGTGAAATGACAATTTTACCCTTTTGATGTCAGTAAAGTTCTAACATTGTTATAATGAGAGTGGACCAATAAAAAAAATGTTAACTTCAAGTGGAGCGCTGCAAAAAAAAAATTGTGTATTTTTTAAAAAGGTAGAAAAAACAGGTGGTCGGTGGATAATTTCCCTATAATATAATGCCACAACAACTATTACGTGATACAAACTTCAAATTATTTTGTACATTCAACATTATCATTAAAAAAATTCTAACCAAATATTATGATAGAAGTAATGGGGATTTAGAACATGGGGGTGGAGATATTTCTACTTCACTATTTTTATAAATCCATCTCACTTCCAAAAACTAATTGTAATAAGTTCACATTATTTTTAAAATATAAAATTTAATTAAAAAATTTAACAATTAATCAATTAAATCCTTTTTATAATTTTTTTTATTTAGGTATCTATGAACATTAACATTGCTTAAGATAAGTTTTATTTGACTGTCTTGCTCTAATAATATTTTTTTTTTGAAGAAGTTTTACACTAATAATATCAAATAACTAAATTGCTCTAAGAAAACATGAGCGCTTGTATTTAATAGTTTAGGTATTTAATTTAAGAGTCATTATCTAACAAGAGATTCTAAAGAAAGGGATCAATTAAAAGATAAAAAAATACATATTAAAAAAAAAAGATAAAAAAATAGGATAAAATGAATATATTATGTGTTTTGTTGTCTTTTATTTTATATCTCTTGTTAGAAAATTGCTCTTTAATTTTGTTTTATTAAATCTTTTAATTTATTTTTTTTATATTTTTTAACAAAATTATGAATTTATTATAATTATTTTTTAGAAATGAAATGGATTTGCAAAAGATTTTTATGAAAATATGGCCACCCGAATATAAACATGCCGAACTAATAACCAATGAGCCCAAAATGTTTCAACCAATCTGCAAAAACACCCTTTGGAAAATGACAATTTAACGAATGAAGAACCAATCCTACCAAAATTTTTTATCCATTGGCCACCAAATCGCTTTAGGCTTGGCGAAAAGGCTGAGATCGTGTCTGCTCCAATGCATAAAATCTTAGGTTTGTTGTGAAAGAGCCTAAATGAAAGGTTTAAGAAAAAAGTTTGGGCCAAGCTGGAAATTTTTAATCATTTTAGATATTCGTACCACGTTAATTATTCAAAAATTAATTATTTTAAAACCTTCAAGCTTTATGTAGCCTTCTTTTTTTTTTTCTCTCTCTCTCTCCAATAGGAGATAACATTAATTAGGAGATAACCTTCAAGCTTTATTGTTTTTCACCAATCATTTTATTTTGAGACAACCACTTTCTTTAATTCATTGGTAATTATAATTTATTAATTGTTACCTGATTATAAATTTATAATAATTTAAAAAAAATTAAAAAAATAAGTTAAAGCCTGGGCCCACAATGGCCGGCCTGGCCTAAGCTTTTAGAGGGCCTGGGCCTGAGCTTAGAAAACCCGGCCTGACCCATCAATTTGCCATCCTATTCGTCTGAATCTCTAACTCAAGTTCCAAATTTGAAGGTAACAAAATTAGCTCTCAGATCTTATGTTATATGTAATTCCACTCGTCATTTAGTTTGAAGGTAGCATCATCATTATAAATCGCAGATCTCATAGCAGTAAACCCCGCTCCAATTTTTATTTTTTAATAACATAAGATCATTGGGTTGGACTCAATTTTATAATTTTCTTTTCTTTTCTTGTAATTGCATTTAATAGTAGTGGTGGGTTGCTGTTAGAATCTTACGGATTGATCCACGTATGACAGGCTGATCTTATTAAAAAATTTTATGATTATTGCTGTGAAGGGAATAGAAAATTGTTGATTTTGGAACAATGGACAAGTCAGGTGCATTGGATTATATCAACCAGATGTTTCCCACAGGTCTGTTCAACTTCGGTTTATCGAATTTTGTTGTCTTTAAATTTAGGGTTTAATGGGGCTATTTTGGGCCTGATGTCATTGATAATAAAAGTCTCTGCAAGCTGAAACTGTTGTAAGAATAATCATAAAGAAGAAAAAGAAAGCTGATTGTGCTGCCTTTCTTGGAGTCATTTAATCGTAGCAATTTCTTTTAGGATGGTTAGTCTATTTGATCTCATCTCTTGCCTAAAATGCCTTGGTACTGCAACCCTTGCAACCGGATTTCACCTGGTTGTTATAGGGTCATAGTAATTGTTTTTCTGATATATACTCATTCTTGAACGTCATTCATGAACAACTTCTAGTTGTGTAGGCTAGTAATACGAAAACAGGGAATAGCTTTTTTTTTTTTTTTTACAATTATGGCATGCCAGTTAAAATTGGGCCTGTATACATATAAAACTGCAATGGAAGAAGTAGCCTTTTGGGATATTCTGAATTTTAACATGTTGAGAATTGTAGAAATGGAAGACAATATGATATGGTTAGATAAATTATAATTGTGCAACTATAAGATTATGACGATCATGATCACATCTTAGTAGGTCGAAATAGTTTATATTGTCATTAACCTAATTTGCATGCTTGGAAGTTCACGATTATCATTTTTACTATTGCATAAATTAATTTGTTTTTGGTTGTGGTAATATGTAGAGGCATCTTTATCTGGTGTTGAGCCACTTATGCAAAAAATACATAGCGAAATTCGTCGAGTGGATGCGGGAATTTTGGCTGCTGTTCGCCAACAGGTAAATCTTTTTCACTTACCGCACTTCTACTGTTATACAACGTCAATCATGCAGCATAATTGGAGTGGGTTGTGTTGTCTGCTAGGATTTATTACATATTTTAATATTTTAGGTTCTGATTTAATGTATGGTTGGATGCTATGGAGTCGAAAGGTTTTCTCTCTTTATGTGCAGTGTTTCTGACAACAGTTTCCACAATGCCACTGGTTATGATTAGAGCTTTTGTAACATTTCAGGCTCCCTACCAATCTATCTACGTTACAATGGTTTTCATAAGGCTGATAATTAACTCAGGATTTTGTAAGGCTACTAACTAATCAGGGGTATCGTGACATCTCACACCATCACTTTGTAATGGATGATATGGCAATTTCTAAACCTTATAGACTACGTTTTATGTTTAAGGATTATCTTTCTATTGTCTGGATTGGAATGTAGGAAAAGCATAAAAGACTACTCAAAAGGAATTTGTGACTATAGACCTCAAAGTATCTCTAGCTACTTTCAAAAATACTTCTGATGGTTTGGAATTAAGATTTAACTTACAGTGAGAACTTGCAATTTTAACATCAAGTTGCGACAATAGATAATTTTTTATTAAGTTCCTTGCACTATGCTTCTAAACTTAGAGGACTAGATGCATGCAAACTATGTTCTTGATGTGCATGAATTAGGAATAGTCATGTGCATTAAGTGAGAAATAAGAGAGAAAAAAAATTCCTTTGCAGACTCATTTAATCAAAGCAAATTTTTGGCATTGAAAGAGCAACTGACATTCTTTGATTTGAGGTAGAGTTGGGATTTGCTATCCCTGAAGTCCATCTTTTGGGTTTTCTTCTTTTTGTTACTTGAATTATTTTCTTTTCTGGAATGGGATTTTATTTTTTTGTTTGGTGTGGGTGGTGTGTGGGGGAGGGAATGATGGTCTGTGTGGTTGTCAGTTCTTTTTATCTTTTCTGTATCTTTTATAAATTTTCTTTGGATAGAGGAAGCCTAATATTACTTAAGATTAAATCATCTCCTTTTTCTCTTCATGTGTTTTGGGATTTATGAGTCATCTGTTGAACCCAATTATGTGTTTAAACTTTCTTCCAAGTGGAATTTTACTCGCAATCGTGAGCCTCCCCTCACCTTCACATGTGCCTGAGTTCATGCACTGACACACACATGCAATGTAGATGATCCCCTTTATTTTTCATCTTCTACCTTTTGGAGCAATATCAAGACTACCTTACATTGTCTGATATATTCACCACAGTTCTTGCACCTAAACAAATAGTTTAGATGTCTTTTTTGCTCTTTAATTTCTTAGCCATTGTGACTTCAGAGTAATTCAGGAAACAAAGCAAAAGAAGATCTTGCTGCTGCTACTCATGCTGTTGAGGTCAGTTTATCTCTCATAATGTTTAAAACTATTTTATTATACATATATTTGTACAAGATGGTTTTTTGAAGGATAGCCTCTATGCGAAAGTCTCTGCTTACTAACCTGAGTTTACAAAATATGAAGAAAAGGCCTTCAATTTTCATCTGGAACTTCTTTTTTAATTTGAATGTTTTGGTTGTAATACAGGAACTCATGTATAAGATCCGGGAAATAAAGAACAAAGCTGAACAAAGTGAAACAATGGTTCAGGAAATATGCCGTGACATTAAGAAGTTGGACTTTGCAAAGAAGCATATAACAACTACTATCACTGCTCTTCATCGCCTTACGATGTTAGGTTATTCATTCTATAACATTTTTTTTTCCCAGTTATATTGAGTTTGTCTATATGTTCATATCACTATTGTCATCAAACTCAGGCTCCTACACAGGGCTTTTATATTGAATTACCAATGCTGAATGGAAATTCGGTGGTTGCCAATTAAGAGTTATAATGGTTATAAGAGTGAAATAATTACTAAAATATCTATGATGCTGGGTATGCAGATTAAAGGTATTGCTTGTATGTAACTTGTGACCTCCAAGTTAGTCAGTGTGAGATATTAATGTTCAAGATGCTGTGCATAAGTTCTTACCTCAGAATTTTAAACTTATGATTTTAACAATGAAACTTTCTATAAATATTATTTAAAACCCTGTGTCGGAGCCTGTGACACCAACATAAACTATTTACTTATATGTGTTTCATCAGTGATCAATATGTGACATTTTAACATGCTTACAATGTACTTCATTGTTTTATAATGGTTTTGAGCACTAAGTGAATGTCTTACTGATGCACCCTTCCTCATTTTATAACAGTATCTGCTGTTGAGCAGCTACAGGTAATGGCTTCAAAACGACAATACAAGGAGGCTGCTGCGCAGCTTGAGGTAATTTAACTCTCATGATTTTAATTTTTAATCTTCATAGTAGTTCAGAGATGTTTTACTTTTCTGATATTCCTGCGGACAGTTTCTGGCTTTTGGAAAATTCCCTAAGTTTTTTATTCATCTCCTGAACTTTTTTTCTAGTTTTTCCTGCAGAATGCATTTTCTAACCATAAAAAGATATGAAAGAAACTTTTGGGATTTGTGAAGTTATGATGATCAATATATTGTTTACAGCTGGCTCATATGATGCCATTTTTTGTTCTACCATCTCTCATTCCACCATTATAGACAAGAAAAGCATGATTCACTTTCATGAAGTTTTTTGATACTTCAATTTTTGTGAAATGTGAACTGCTGCTTTAGTTTAGGGAAAAAGCAAGCTTTCATTTCTCTCATGGATTCAGCAAAATGATTTTTCTCATGTATTTTGTATTCTAAATCCTGTTCTTTCTGTTAAATTAAAATGAAACTTCGACTTGAAATTTGAAGGTTTTCATGATTTTTGACTGAAAAAATTTAACCGTTTTCATGATTTTTGACTGCACAAGTGGAGGTATTGATGATTTTTTAAAGAATATGTATGAAATTATTTTTTATATACAACGATCCTATGTTGATTGTGCTTCTCTCTCTCTCTCTCTCTCTCTCTCTCTATCTATCTATATTCTGCTTAGGTATTGATGCTTCTCTCTTTCTCTCTTTCACACACTTTCTCTCTGTCATATAGATCCTACACTTAATTTGGTCTCCTGATTAGCCTTCAGTTCTATAGATCTCTTTGTAACTTTGAGTGGTTCTTTCATTTGTGGACTTCTTGTTCGCTTTTTTGTACATGTTTTCTCCTAAATATAAATCTCTCAGTTTCCTATTAAATAGATAAAGAAAGAAAGAGGGAAAAATACCTTTTTCAAGTGTTTTATATGAGCATTACCTCAATATCTTTGTATGGGAGTGAATCATGTTTACCTAAGCTAATTTTAATGCATTGCAGGCTGTAAATCAGTTATGTAGTCATTTTGAAGCGTACAGGGATATTCCAAAGATTACAGAACTCAGGGAGAAGTTTAAGAATATAAAACAAATACTCAAGTCACATGTGTTCTCTGACTTCTCAAGGTATGTTATCTGTCTTATGCTCTCTTTTAATTTGTTTTTGAATATTCATTTTGATGTTTATCCACTTGGCATTCCTGAAATTATATTTAGAGTTTCTATGATCTTGTAGAATTTCTCTATTGCTTGAATAGATCCAGACATATCAGGCATGTCATAAGAAAGAAAATTAGTTGAGGAACGGTGGATAAGCCCTTATATTGGGTTAGGCAAAAGGAAGGTCGGCCATCTGTTAGCTTAATTATTAAAGTCTGTGATTAACTATTAGCTTAATTATTAAAGTCTAAGATTAACTATGTGAGAAGAGATGATCTAAAGAAACCTGCTTGGTTACTGTTGTTTCCTCATAGGATGCTAAGCTAGAATGCATGGAATTTGAAAAAGAAGGTCTTCCTTGTGGGGGAGAGATTACTAAGGTAAGATTAGGATTGGATATCTTTGTTCCTTAATAGGTGAAAATGGAGATCATTTATCAACAACATATGAATTGCTTGGTGATCCACATGTAAGGATTGGTTTTTTCTTCTCTCTTTGGGGAAATCAAGGTGTTCTGGTCGCCTGGAACTATAAAGTAGTAAAGGTGGTCGAATCTGTGGTGTCTACTTTGTTTCCTAAAAAACTTTAATCTAATAATGATGTAGATAGTGATGCTACCGAGTTTATGGGACAATTATCCTAGTTAAAGGACTGGATTTTGGAAGAAGTTGCAAGGTTGTTTGGTTCATGTTCTTCGTGGTTTGTAGGGAGAGGAATGTGATTTATTATGGGCTGGGAAAATCACTTAGACTTGGGAACCAGTGAGGGGAACTTTAATTGTTTCATTTGGGAGAAAAATATAAGAGGTTCTGTTTTGGATGAAGCTTTGTTTACTTCCTCCAATTTAAGGCAAAATGCGTCTTCGATACAGGTTAGGTTCCTCTTTATGCCATAAATAGGAGGGTGATTGTACCATATGTTGAGAAAATTGAGAAGAGATAATTGGTAGCTCAAGAAATTGTGAAATTGTTGTTTGATGAAGATGCGTTTAGGTAATGCAATACTGAGAGGTCATTATCTCTAATCATAAGTCATTCAATTATCATTTGCTGAGTTTTGGTGCTTGGTCTCTATTTACTATGCATTGTTCTTTAAATAGATTTCCTAAGAAACGATTGGTCTATGCATATAGTATGCTATACTCATTTATGGTGAAGTTTTGCGATTGATAAAACAGAAGGATTTTTGAGGAATGATGAGGAGAGAAAGTGCTTGAATTGAGAGAGAGATTTCCATTTTCGACTACTCTTTGGGATTTGGTGACAGAAATTTCGGCATATTTTTCTGTTTTTTTATTCTGTCTGATTGTGAAGCTGTGGTTTTCATTAAGGATGATTGTTCTTGTACATGTTTGTATATTGTGGATTTCTAGTCAACTATACATGTACTTTTTGCTAACAATATTCTCTTTGTTTCTTATAGGAAATGGATACTCATTTATAAACTGACTTCTTTTTTTCTCTGTTCATCTCAGCTTAGGTACTGGCAAAGAGACAGAGGAAACTAATTTGCTGCAGCATTTATCTGATGCTTGCTTAGTTGTTGACGCCCTAGAGCCATCTGTGCGGGAAGAGTTGGTAAATAACTTCTGCAGAAGGGAGCTAACTTCATATGAACAGATCTTCGAAGGAGCTGGTTTGTAAGACTATCACAGTTTGCATTATGAAGAGTCCACTTTGCTGTCCTAGAACCTGAAGTTATTCATATCTCATGTGTACAGAGTTAGCTAAGTTGGATAAAACTGAACGAAGATATGCATGGATCAAACGTCGTATGAGAACTAATGAGGAAATATTCAAAATTTTTCCTCCTTCATGGCATGTTCCTTATCTGCTCAATATCCAATTCTGTAAGAAGACAAGGTACTAAGCTTTTACATCAATTCTGAATCCTTTGTTAAACTTAGTATAAATAAACTGCTGTTTGAATCACTAAATATGTTTTATCTTATAGTTTTTGTTAATTGTGCAATAGAAGCTTTAATCTGCATGAAATGTTATTGATTTTGTATTATATTTGGAAGCAAACCCTTGTTTGGAAAATCATGGAGGTACCAGGGGAAAATCCAAATTGCTTTTTTTTTTAATTTTTTCATCTTTTTCGTCTTGTTAGAGATTTGTTTGTTTGAGGAAAAAGTATTGGTTTTTGGCTTAGTTGTATTTTGGCAATGTTTTGAGTATTTGGAATTGAAGGAATAGGAGAATTTCTGAGATGGCTTTGTAGAATGGATGTACATTTTACATGATAAAGCTGGCGTATTTGTGGGTGTTGGTTACCGAGCAATTTTAGGATGCATTTTTGTTCTTTATTCTTAAAGATTGGGAGGCAATTTAGGTCTTGTTTGGTATAGAGGTGCTGTGACTTAGAAGCTACTGCTGCTATGATTAAAAAACAATTATGAAATAAATTTGAAAGTTTGTGGTAAATATGATTTTTAAATAATAATTTTGACAAAAATAGTAATGATATTTTAGGCTTTTCATTTTACAAGTGTGAGATAAAATCAACTTAGCTTCTAAATCACCGCACAAAGTGTTTACCAAAAACTTTCATGCCATAGCTTTGAAGTTACAACTGCCCAACCACAATACTCAGACAGGGTCTTGATTTGATTAGTATGATTTTTCCTTCATAAACATGGACCACTCATTCTCAACTTTGTTCCTTCTCGCATTAATGATGTTCTCTTTTCCTGTTATGAATTATCACATTGATTTCAGATGGAGTATCTTATTGTACTGTAGTATTGCAAAGAAATTTGGATGTAATGGCTTTCTGTTTACAGGAAACAGCTGGAGGGGATCCTTGACAATTTGACAGAAAGACCAGATGTCGGGACATTATTGTTGGTAATTCATATTCTCTAACTGAATGCTGATTGATAGCCTTATTAATTTTTCTATGACTCTGTTGTGGTAGTCAAATTTGCGCTTGACTGCATCGTTTTAGATCAGTTCATTTCAAATGTGCGTTTGTCCAAGCTATATCCTACATACTTGTCTTAGCTTCCTGTATTTGACTATTCTGCTGCATTTTTTGAATTTAGTTTTAATCATTACATACAACATAAAGTTCCCATTTCTTTCCAACTATTTCTCTGTTTGAGCATCCTCTGAAAGGGACTACATAACTCTTGGTGCTATGAAGCCTCTTAACGGTTCGAAAGCTTACCTCTATCCTGGCAGTATATTGTCAATGAGCCATACATAAATGGTCAACTTCAAATACTAACACCATGGCCCTAAGATTATCATGGTACTGAAAACTATTGGAATGTTCCCATGTCATGTTTGTGCATATAAACCAGCTAATATATTATTTGTTTTGCTCTTAATTGAACAAGGTTAAGTGGAACCTTGTTCAGACTACTTTTAGACCAACAAAGTAGGCTTTCTATGGATTTAGTTGTCATTTTTCTTTTAGCTTCACTCACTGTGCATTGTGAAAATGATCCAATGAATCTAGTTTTGCTTTGGACTTCTTCAGAATTGCTTCTGAGCCTTCAATATGAGTATCAATCATCTTTTAATTTTTGGCAATGTATTTTAAAAGGAACTTGTGCAAATGTTCTTTTCCACCACTTATTTATCCTGCTAAAAATTGCTCTTCCAATTGTCATTCACCTTTAAGTAAATAAATTATTCACGAAAGCATCCTTTCCAGCCTTTTACTTTGTAAAACTGAATCTGAGAGCTTTAAGCAGTATCAATAGGATGCCTTCTGTTAAAGCCAAATCGTTCTGATTAGGTAGTTTCTTTCGACTTCAAATCTCCGATAATAGCGTCATTATTTGACGCAATCACTTTGTACTAAAGTAATACTGGCCTTTCCACCTTGAAGCATCATTTGTTACTATTATCATTATTTTGATAAGAAACAGAAAATTCTAACATTCTGTCTTCTGATATGGTGTGCCTGAAATAGATGGTTTTAGTATCTTCTCAGAACAGAGTAATCTAATATAAAAATTGCAGATGCTTTTAGGGTGATTAGTGCCATGTACGGTAATTATAGTCTGTATACTATGTTTCTTGACTTCTTCCATTTATGGTAAGTTATGTTGTTAATGCCGTGTTGTATGTTTTGAGAACTGTTTATAGGCATTACAAAGAACCATAGAATTTGAGGATGAATTGGCAGAGAAATTTGGAGGAGATAGTCGCAGCAGCGAGATTGGGCTTGACATTGAAGAAATAGGTAGACCAGAGAACAATCGTCAGAATGTTTCAGATATTCGAAAGAAGTATGAAAGAAAACTTGCTGCAAATCAGGGAAACTCAACTGAAGTATGCATTTTCTTCACCATAGGTAGTTGAGAAAAGTTTGCTCAATGCACTATTTGATGTATTATAACGTGAACCATTGTCCCTGTTGATTCTGTGTTGACAGGAAAAGGATGGAAACAAGGACTTGTCAGTGCCAGGAGCTGGGGTGTGTCTTCATGTTTTGTTTACTGTTCTATCTTGTACAAAGTTTTTAATATATGTGTCAATGATATAAATAGGATTGCCAACTAAGTTTTCTTTGAGTCCATTCCTTGTCATGTTATTAGGTTGTTTTAATCATTGCAGTTAAAATTCTGGATTAACTTTGTCCTATTTGATGGAAAATCTAAAATGCTATAATGACCAACATTTCTTCTCAGGGAGTTGATGTGTCATTTTTATAGTAAGTTTGATGTGGATGTTTACCGTTTCGTTCTTGCCACTGAATATGTTATTTCCTAATGTAGTATTCTGTATTTTGCATGAGGCATCTTTGAAGGAGATAGTTTATGTTCTTATATGAAGGTTTAAGCTAATAAAGAGAGAGAAAGCTCCTGAGAATTATCTTTCATCGTTGATTGTGCAGTTCAACTTCCACAGAATCATTTCCTCTTGTTTTGAACCTCACTTGACAGCTTATGTAGAACTGGAAGAGAGGACATTAATGGAGAATGTGGAAAAACTTGTTCAGGTGGTTTGGATACATAAGTCATGATTAGTTATTTCATGTGTTTCTTTTTCTCATAATTACTATATTTTTTTCCTTCTTTCTGATAGGAGGAAACATGGGATATCGAAGAGGGAAGTCAGAATAATGTTCTACATAGCAGCACAGAAGTAAGTATTCTTACATACTTCATGATACTGATCATTTTGCATGTGATATGCTGCACCCTTCTAGATTTGGACCTCCGTTTGAGAGTTCTCTTAATTTTTAGGCTCGATTTAGTATAGCACTTCAAATAGAGCTTGTTGAAGTAGAGTTTTTACTATTAGGGCTTTTACTAAAAAACTTTTTGTTGTTTGGTTGTCAATGGGAGATTTTATTAGAAGTTGTGCAGTTGTTTTGATAGACAAGTTTTTTGAAAGTTATGGTAGAAAGGAATGAACAAAATTGTGAAATAAATCAAGTTATCTTAGAGAATTTAACTTGTTTTAAAAGCTCTGTAAGACTGCAACCTCTACTCCCAAAAGTCCCAAATTTGAGTTTTTCCTAGTAGAGGCAAAATAGCATTTTTCTTAATCTCTAAAAGCTCTATTCAAATGAGAACCAAACAACCAAAAAGAAAAAATATATACTGAAAATAGCTTTCGACATTAAATATTTACTTTTTGCCGATAGAGAAGTCATACCAAACACGCTCTTAGTGTACCTGCATCCTTTTGTTGATATGTTCATTTATTTTAGAGCCTGGTTGATCTACCTGTTGGATGCTTTAAATAATTACTTTTTGCCTGTTGGATGCTGCATTTCTAATTTCTGGGACTTGCACATTCTTTCATTTTGGCAACATATTTTAACATCTCACTAGTATTACAGCAGAAATGGCCAGAAAAATAAAAGTAGAAAATAATTAGTGGAGATATACAGCTAATATCATAACCTTGAGCAATAACTTTCCTAGCCCAGATGCCTTTTGAAACATTCCTGATCTTAACGACATTGTTAATTTCCAGATTGTTTGTGGGGTTAACAGTGAGCTTCTTCACCTCATGTAATCTCCTTTTCTATTAATACAACATCTTTTTGTTGTTTATTAACAAAGAAAAAACAGTATCACTTTAGGGAAGTTTAACTGTGTGTGACAAAGTTTACTAGTTAATTTACTTGATTTCTTTAATTTGGTCATCTATAGTATTTATTTTACGCTGCAGTGAATGAACTTCACTTCATCTACAAATAAAACAATTTGGCAGTACTGCATAGAAATTTAAGGTTTTTGGTAGAGAATTCAGTATTCATATTTTTCACCCTTCAGCTTTTCAGGAGGCAAAGCTTTTCAGGAGGCAATCACCGTATTAATGGTTGATGTACCTTCAAATCTTCTCTTTGTAAATGCAGTCATCTGATTGCATTTTGTGTTGCCAATGAATATGTCTATTTTATATCGCAAGTGTTATTTTTATGAAGGATTTAACTGAAGACCTCTCTAACCTTGCTGCAAATGAAGAAAATATCAAAGGAGCAAGTTGATTGTTTAATTCAGATGTTTTCATATGTCTTGCAAGGATGTCTACCAGCCTTGATTAATAAAATGCCTAAGTAACTAGATTGGCTTATTAACAATGTGTTCAAGTGTTCCTATATTATGGACGTCGATGTTTTTTTAAGTATATAAAGTTAGCTGTTATTGACTAATCAATGTCAGAATAACATTAACTTATCAACTCATTAGATAAGGCAATTTAAAGTTTGGTTTTCCAAGAGTATTTTGCCAAAATCCTCTCATGCCACTTTGTTTTGGATGTGCTATGTATGAATACATTTTGTATGAATAAGTTGATAGTTTTTATTTCAATTTTGAAATTATAGTATTCATTGCATTTACTTACCCTTTGTTGTTCCCTGCAGTTGTTTTTTATAATCAAAAGGAGCTTAAAGCGATGCACTGCTTTAACGAAGAGCCAGACATTATTAAATTTGTTCAAGGTGCATTAAATTTATTTATTTAATAGCTCTGTCGTGCTCTTTGCAGCAGTAGTTCATTTTATGTCAAACAAGAAATAAAATAAATAAAAATAAATTAAAAAAGAAAAAGGATTCCGTAAGTCTAGTGCTAAACAAAAGTGGTCAATGGCCCAATGCTTTGTCGGGAGTTAATTAACAAAAGAAGCTTTCTGTTGATGATGGGGACTGGGGAAATTTTACTCATTACTTGTTATGTAAATGACATTAACAATGTGTCTATAGCATTGAGGATATTAGAGAAGGATTGGTGAAGCATTATGTTAGTCTATTCACTTATACTCACTTATACCTAGATGCTCGACATGCAGAGGGATACATTTACATGTTATGCGCTTTTAAAACAAGAGTACTTTATATTCCTTTTTTTCTTCTGTTTCATATTAAAGTCAGATATATAATTATAGATCATCAAATCTTCCTTTTAACATACATGAGTCAGCTATGTCATGCCGATGGATATTCCTCGTATGACTACCTTCTTTCATAGTGACTGACTTGCTAATCTTGAGCTTTGTGCCTCCTTTTTTCATGCACTATGAATTCAGTATTTGGCTTATTATCATGCCACCAGACAACCAAACATTGCTCAGTCAGTTTCTTGGGGTATTGAGAGCCATGGGTCAGATGAACAATCATTGAACTTAGTGACAATATGGTTACAAAGAGATATTACATTTATCGTGCTTTTGTATTTCTTAAAAAACATGTGTATGTGAGTGTGTGTAAGTATTCAATACTAATTTCAGCTGGGATAGCATTGATAAAAGTCATTAATTGGGGAGCAGCTATGGTGTAACATCATTATTTAGAATTTATGATCTTAGGATTTGTAGTTCTTGGGCTTGGGGATTTTTGACTTTTTTCTCTGCAGACTTCTTGTCCCTCCTCTATGTACATTTCCTACATCTAATATACTTATATTGTTTCTGAAAAAAGAAAAGGGATAAAAGTCATTAGTAGAGAGCTTAATTTCCTAGGAAAGATAACAATTCTTGCATTATTATTGCAGCGAAATACAGAATGCCATGTGTGCAATGAAGGTTCCAATAACTTTGCAACTAAAAAGCCAACTTTCAACAACATACCAATGAAAAAGCATAATTTGACTTTTTCTCTTGTTGGTGAATTTTTAGGTATTTCAAAGAATTCTAAAAGCATATGCAACAAAGCTTTTTGCAAGACTACCAAGAGGTGGTACAGGGATTGTTGCAGCAGCTACTGGTATGGACGGGCAGATAAGGGTATGGGATTGACATTTAATTTCATGCACCTTTTGAACTTCTCGGAAAGTTTCATTGTTATTGTACCAAACGCTGATCGACATTTGTTGTCAATGTGACTATCTTATGCAGATATCTGAGAGGGACGAAAGGGTTATCTGTTATATTGTGAATTCAGCTGAATACTGCCACAAAACGGTTAGTTTGTTGCTCTGTTTATCGTGTTTCCCTGTGATTTTTTGTTCCAATTTCATCCTTTCTGTACTCTAGTTCATGTGACCTGACAAATTATTGCTGCTATATTTCACAAACAAGGTTTGGGTATGATATTCTTTTGGAATATCTTGAAATACTGTATAAAACACTGAATCTATATGAAAGGTGTTTCTTAGCACTTCCTGAGCTTAAGTTGATCACTTTACTCTCTTGGTAGAAAGGAACGAATAAAAGGGAAGGACAGAGAGAACAAAACAATCTAGATATACTTATTTTGTCTTTTTTATTAATGTTTTTGGCTAAGAACAAAAGAACTTTTAATACAATAAATGGATTACAAATGAGTTTTTGTTTTGTTTTGGGGGGGTTGTTGGGGGGCTGTCCACAGAAACAAGGATAAACTGTCAACGAAGTTTGTAAGGGCACAAAAGCTTCACATAAAGTATGGCTAATCTCATCTCTGTAGCTTGAATATTCTTAATGAAATTAATGTGCAGTTTCATTAGAATGAGTTAATCATTCATCTGCAATTGTTAATGCCCATTGAATGAATATGCAATATTTGTTCAGCAATGTCCTCTGCAGTGGTTGTTATGTCATTCTTTCTAGCTGCCTTTTGTCTTCTTTGTCTTTAAGGAGGTGGAAATTTTAACATTCCAGTTTATTTAAAATACTGCAGTGACGTGCTGTGTGGTTTGAATAAGGCAAGGCTATATGTGTATGATGAGTAACTGGGTGTGTCTACTTTTACAGTCTGGAGATCTGGCTGAAAGTGTGTCCAAAATAATTGATTCTCAGTTAGCAGATGGAGTGGATATGTCTGAAGTGCAGGTAATATGATTATTTCATAAAATATCCAGCATATCATGATTCACCGTCATATTTTACAATCCATGGAACTGTGCAGGACGAATTTTCAGCAGTGATAACGAAAGCATTGGTAACCTTGGTTCTTGGCCTGGAAACTAAGTTTGATAATGAAATGGCTGGAATGACCCGTGTTCCATGGGGTAGCCTAGAAAGTGTGGGTGACCAATCAGAGTAAGATACTTTCAGTGAAAGCTTGGAGCTCCAATTTCATAAACTTCAGAAAAATTTCTCATATTACCATATTGACTTCGTAGGTATGTCAATGGAATAAGTATGATCCTTACTAGTAGCATTCCCGTGCTTGGAAGCCTTCTTTCACCCATCTACTTTCAGTTCTTCTTGGATAAGGTGAATATAAAGAGATGATATGCCTAAGCTATCTGTTGCCATCAATCACAATTTGTCTTTTGGTCTTACACATTCATTTTGTTGCATTTAGTTTCATTATTTTTGGTTTCTTTTCTGTATGCTATATATTCTTGAAAACTTATGCTATTGGAACAATCTAAAATTACTTAACTACATAATTATTTGCTCAATTTGCATAATTTTACTGTTATCGTTTATTTGCGAATGATTTCTCCATTTGGCTTCAGTCATTCTTCAGGTACTAGATGCATTTTGTTCATCTCTTGAAATAAATAAAATCTGAAACTTTGCACAATTCAACATCATACTTTCTTTTGGAGGATCTTATTTTTTTGTAAATACATCAGCCAATTGTGCTTTTCCCTTATTTCCGTGCAGCTTGCATCATCCCTTGGCCCACGATTTTATGCCAATATTTTCAAGTGCAAGCACATATCAGAAACTGGAGCCCAACAGGTAGTGATGATTTGCAAACTCCATTTGTGTTCATTTCAAATTAAGCATGTCAGTAGCAGGGAAGCAGTTCTAATGCATGATATTACAATAATTTTGAAGGGCATTTTGATCTACATTTAGAACTTCAACAAAGCTCATCTGTAATCAGGACTTGAAGTATTTGAATTTCCTTCTCTGTTAAGTCTAAATTGTGAGATATTTACTTAATGCCTAAAGGTTTGGAACAGTAATGACTGGCTGGATAAGCACCTTGATGT
The DNA here is from genome assembly GCA_030444775.1 of Atalantia buxifolia. NCBI lineage: Eukaryota > Viridiplantae > Streptophyta > Magnoliopsida > Sapindales > Rutaceae > Atalantia > Atalantia buxifolia. Next base: position 27,145,970 of record CM059838.1, read on the forward strand.
TTTCCTTGTTTCGATTCATTCCCCATGCTGTAAAAAATGATTTTTTATGAACCGTCTTTAGACCAAAAGAAAAAAAAAAATGTTTCAAGTGTAGAAATATTACTGTTATATTTTGTGCATCATAAACATTAAAAGAATTTTGACCATTTCAGATTGATAATTTTTATTTGAATGCTGTTTTGGAGCTGCTTGCCTACAGCAATTGTTCTCTTAGTTCTTTCTTTGAATTCCTTTTTAATATTATTTCAAAATGCTGTATGAACAAATAAAAAATTGTATTTGTGAACTTAGATCTTGAACACTTCAAACATATGCATTTTATGACATTGCAAGGTGATTCATTTTCTTGCAATAATTGTCTGTATTTGTCATTTTTTTCACAAAATAAATGCAAAATCTTTATCTTAATATCCCGTCTCTAACTTATGCTGCTTGGTCAGCCTTCTGTTGTGGGAGAAATTCCTTTCCTTTTGTTTTTCTCCAAAGCCAGTGCACTGAACCATATAGATTGATGTTGAAAATTTCATACCATGTGATTGATGCTTGTAAAAGCTTTGCCCCTCACCTTACTGTATATTTGTTAATTTATTATAAGCAGTCTTTTTGAATGATTTGTTTACTTGTGCTTAGATGGTTTGATTTCATTTCAGATGTTGTTAGACACGCAAGCTGTAAAAACTATTCTTCTAGACATACCGTCCCTCGGTCGACAGGTGAGTAGCTACGCTCACATAAAAATCAAACTGTTCAAAGACTCTAGACCACGATTGTACAGTTTCTTGTTGCTTGTTTTATCTTTGGCATGATTATTTTTGCCTGCAAATATTTCATGGCTACTGTTTTTCTGTTACTCCTATATATGGCATGACATTTGTTTGAATCTAGTTGCCAGTTTTACAGTTGTAGTGTTGGTTAAACTGTCATTAGTGACCAAGAATTTGTTTCCTGTCTAAATTAGTAGAGTAATTACTCCAAAAAAAACCGAAATTAAAAAAAATAAAACAGTTACATAATTGATGCAAGTGATTTTTATCTTTTCATTTCTGGAAGATGTTGAGAATCACTTATAGTTAGGCAAGTAAGAGTATAAAGGTGAACCAATGTAGAAAACATTTTGACTCAGCTCACACTGTTCAATATAACTTTTTATCTACTTTAGATTGAAACAGAAGGGACTAGGAGGATAGACATGAGCTGTGGCCATGAGGGAAACCATGTCCTTTCAATAAGTAGAACTATCAACGAATTAATTTGTTAATTGCTTGAAATAGTTGGCATGGTTTTTGAGATGTAATCTTGATATTAGTAAAGCTCTTAAGATGTACTCTCTCATTTAGGTGAGAAAATGAAATCACATAGTGGCTATAGATGATCCCAGTGAGATAAGTTAGTTACTTGATAGGCTGTATCAGTGCCATATGCACTTCATTTCAGTTGTAAATTCATGAAAGTATTTTTGGTGAGGCTTGATTTTTCATATTTATACTGATCCTTATTCCATTAAACCTATCTAAATTCCTTAACCAGTTCATTTATTTCTCTAATACAGACGTCAAATGCTGCCAGCTATTCAAAATTTGTAAGCCGCGAGATGAGCAAAGCTGAAGCACTTCTGAAGGTGTGTAATCACATTACTGACAGATTTTGCTTTCTGGCTGGTTACAGTTTCTTATTCCTAGATTCAAATTGTTTATTCATCATTCAACAGGTCATACTATCCCCAGTTGATTCTGTGGCAGACACGTATCGTGCATTGCTACCGGAGGGAACCCCTATGGAATTCCAGCGTATCCTAGAGCTTAAGGTTAAATTCAATTTTCAGTTTGATTTTCTTAAATACATGGCTTAGTTTGTCAGTTTGGTATTGGGTGATAAGGTTTCAAACCTAGTATCGAGGCCTGAGGATATGAATAAATGAAAGCTATTAAACATAAATGCTGTCTTAATTACTTAGACATTCATTTATTAAATGTAAATGCTGTCTTAATTACTTAGGCCATGTCTAAGATCAGTGTTGATGCATGAGTATAGGGGACTGGAAGAGGCAAGATATATTTTTTTTCAGATTAGAAAAGCAAATCTCATTGCAATATCCTTCTGTATTTGGATTTGGCTAGGAGACTATCATAGACAATATAATTTTCATTTACTAAAGTCGGTTGGGTGCTGTCTTAATTACTTAGACATTCATTTATTAAACATAAATGCTGCCTTAATTACTTAGGCCATGTCTAAGATCAGTGTTGATGCATGAGTATAGGGGACTGGAAGAGGCAAGATATATTTTTTTTCAGATTAGAAAAGCAAATCTCATTGCAATATCCTTCTGTATTTGGATTTGGCTAGGAGACTATCATAGACAATATAATTTTCATTTACTAAAGTCGGTTGGGTGCTGTCTTAATTACTTAGACATTCATTTATTAAACATAAATGCTGCCTTAATTACTTAGGCCATGTCTAAGATCAGTGTTGATGCATGAGTATAGGGGACTGGAACAGGCAAGATATGTATTTTTTCAGATTAGAAAAGCAAATCTCATTGCAATATCCTTCTGTATTTGGATTTGGCTAGGAGACTATCATAGACAATATAATCTTCATTTACTAAAGTCGGTTGGGTGCAGCCATTTCATTGAAAAATGTATGGGTGTTGGACTGTCCTAACTGTTTGTCCACATGGTATCACGCCACTCTATTCATCCTATGTTCTTCTGAATTTATATCAGACCCTACTCGTCCTTGGACTGTGGTATTAATGCAAGAATTTGCTGTGAGATTTGAGTATAGTATATGATTAACTTTCTTGGCAGCTCCAAGTGTGTATTATTATTATTTGTTACTCTATTATATAGCTGCCCATATTAGAGGAAAACTATGTTGAGTTGTTAATTGGATTTTGGAATGTGCAGGGCCTTAAAAAAGCTGATCAGCAGACTATTCTTGATGACTTCAACAAACATGGTCCAGGGACTGCGCAACCTACTATTGCACCATCGGTTGTGCCTGCGGCCCCTCCTGCTCCTCCATCTTCAATGATTCCAAATTCTGCTTCCGCTGGGTTTATCACTTCACGGGAAGATGTATTAACCAGAGCAGCTGCACTTGGACGAGGGGCTGCAACAACTGGATTCAAGAGGTTCCTGGCTTTAACTGAGGCTGCAAAAGACCGGAAAGATGGACCTTTCAGGAAGCTTTTCAACACATAACATTCTCATAATATCATTTTTAACAAATTTATATTCAAATCCTTCATTCCTTCTCCCACCAACACCCCCCCACAACACAAACAACAAACAAAATTTGATGGTCTGCTTCTTACATTTTCTGTAACTGGATCCAGAATTTTGTGTACATAAAAATAGTTAATGCATGCCCCTTGATACATCTTCATTTCTGAGGCGGCTGAGTGAGAACGTGGGGCTAGTCATAGTTTGGAGAATTCGAGATTGATATCGTCTACCTATTGATATTATTCATGTTTCTTTAGCTCCATTATGACCCTTGTTTGAGTTCATATATTCAAAATACAATGATTGATGCCTGCTTTAGCAATTAAACCAGAATCTGGTCAAAATTTGAGGGGCAAAACGCATATTTTAACAAGATTGTTATGAGCTGTATACACAGCAAACGTATTATTTTAACGGGCTTTTTCTGTTCTCTCTCTTTTCCTCCCCCCCTCTCCACCTCTTCTCCGTCTCTCATGGAATGACTAATAAATTTGAAGCAAAAATGTTATTGTAATTAGTGAAGTAATTTATGTTTTTTTTTTTTAATTTTTTTGATTTTTTTAAGTCTATCCTAATTTGTGGATATATTTGAACAAGCTTTTTAGTAAATGGACAAATAATTGTATTGAAGGTTTGTCAAATTAAGTGTGGAACTAGAAAAATATAATTTCTTAAGCATATTTGGACAAGATTATTATGAAAATTGGGAGAAACAATTGTGCGAGTCCACCATTTAGTCGAGCACAGTGACAAAAGTGTTCTTGGGAACCTTGACATTGCTTTTTCGGAGCTAAATTAGGATCTTTGTAATGATACATCTTTAAAAATAATTATTTTTAGTTAGCTTATAAAAATAATTAGTTATGAAGAGAATTTCTTAAAAAGTTGGTAAGATTTATTTTTAAAAATACTAAGAAATTTAAAATTAATAATAAATTTAATAAATTTTATTATTAAACTATTATAAAAATATAAATTATTGAAATAGATATAATGTTGAATAAAATGTACTTATAGGCATTTTTAAACATGTACATACTAGTTTTTTATTTTGTTGTAGTAGTAGTAATAATGATGATGATGATGATGATGATGATAGATAACTAAAAACATATGCATATTTCAGTAATTTTATTTCTTTTATTTATTATATTACTATAAATGGTAATAAAATAATTTCTTTAAATTTAATGATTTTATTTCTTAATTGAATTATGATAATTTTGGTTTTTTTTATTATATGTGAGCATATATATCAAATTGTATCAAATATAAAACTGATTATTAAAAAAATTAAATTTTGAAAAGCACTAGCTTTTCAAATTTTGCAGAAAGATGGCATTTTGTCAAAAATGATTTTTAAAAAAGTCTAATAAATACTAAAATTTGTTTTTTTTAAATTACTTCTGAATCTTTCAAAAGCAATCTCAAATGGACTCTAACATGATAAAAATACTGATTATAATACAACCATACTTTACTTATCTAATCATCTAATTTGGGATAACAAACGTACCCTGATGTCTATCTAGATTTTCAATAATACAAATTGATGAAACTATATGTCTAAACTACCGAAACAAAAACAACTAAGGAAAGGTTTTTTATTATTGTTTAGAACCCAAAATAACTAAAACCTAGTAGTTAGAACCCAAACCCCATAATTGTGAGGTCATGGATTTGAGTCCCCACAATTTAGTGTGAGATTTAATTTCTTTTCTCAATTTAAGTGAAGACAATCTTCTTTCTTTCGATATATAAGTGGAGTATACGTCTTTCGAATATTAAAGAGAACAAAATATGAGCGGTACTTCATAAGAATTAATGTAAAGTAGTTCCAGTAATAAACTAATTTATAAATATCAATTATAATCCTATATAATATGAGTTGTACTCTTAATCAATAGTCTCACCTAATAAAAAAAATAAATACGGGCTTGTTATTAGCCAACAACTGAAGGGCAATTTTGGTAATTGACCGAATCTTTAACCAGTGCAGTTTAGCGTCCTTGAAAGAGCAAACTGGAGTTAGCAAACGGGTTTCTTCTTCGTCTAGTAAACATTTAGGGCTTATTTTTCTCGACGTAATTTGAAAAAACAAATCGGCGATTTCCGAACGGAATTTGTTATTCATCTTCTCAAGCCTTCCCCTGTTCTGCATTGCGAAGCAGAGTTGCTGCTGCTGATTGCAAAGTAGCTTAAAGAAAAAAAAAAGGAAATTAACATTTTGCTTACCAAATGCTTGTGGTAATTTCTTCTTAATTTTCTCTCAATTTCCTTTTAATTACCCAGTTGTGTGTTTGTATTCGTATTTATGAATTCGCGAATCTGTTATTTTAGGCGCCAAGGTTGAGCATCTTTCAGAAGATTTCTGGGTTCAATTGCTCGTCAGAAAGTGGTTCATAAGACCAAAAAAAAGGGTATATTTTTGTTCTCCACAGTTTTTTCTTCTTTTAGCTGAAAAAAAAAAAGAATCTGGAATTGCTGAAAGTTTAGATTATTATTCTGATAACCAGTGTTCTTATAAGTAGTTATGATTTTAATTTCAATTTAAATGTTTTAGAGAGACACATTTTTCTAAGTACATTCACATATAATTCTCTTTAACCTGAATAACCGTAACCGTAACCCTAAGCAAATTTAGCTATTTATTTATTTATGTTTGATGAATAGAGGGCGTGCTTCGAATTAATGGAGGAACAAGTGCTATCGGAAGGAGCTGATGTAAGTTTTTTAATTCATTTTTGTGTTTGTTCTTTTTTAGTTTTTCCTTTTTTTTCTTTTTCTTTGTTTTATGCTGTTTTCATATAATTAATAAAATTCAGATGAATGAATCACGCGTGGATGGATGAAACCAAATGTATTGAGTGTATTTAGCTAACAGAAAAAAAATCAAGCTCTATCAAATTTGTTTTGGTCTGAATTTTGAAACTGCAGGCTTATGATTGATTTACTTATGTGGCGTTATTTACTAACGTGTTATTCATGTTGTAACTATTAAGGACGAAAGCTCTACCTGTGGTAGCACTGTTGGAAATGAAGATGATGTTGACTTCACTAGTGCCTTCACAACTGACATGGTATTTAGCTGACAGTTCGTTATTTAGTTCAAATAATTTTTCATTTGTTGGTTTGTTGATATACAATTGTGTTTTCTGTAGGTTTTTAATAGCAGAGAAGAACTAGTGGAATGGATACGAGATACTGGAAAGAGAAATGGGCTGGTGATTGTGATTAAAAAATCTGATGTTGGCGGAGATGGGAGGAGACCGAGGATAACTTTTGCATGTGAAAGAAGTGGTGCCTATAGACGTAAATATGCTGAGGGTCAGACACCAAAACGACCCAAAACAACTGGGACGAAGAAGTGTGGCTGCCCATTTCTATTAAAAGGACACAAATTAGATACTGATGATGATTGGATATTGAAAGTGGTTTGTGGGGTGCATAACCATCCTGTCACACAACATGTTGAGGGCCACTCATATGCAGGCAGACTTACTGAACAAGAGGCCAATATATTGGTTGATCTGTCACGGAGCAATATTAGCCCGAAGGAGATTTTGCAAACACTTAAGCAGAGGGATATGCATAATGTAAGTACAATAAAAGCAATTTACAATGCACGGCATAAATACAGGGTAGGTGAACAAGTTGGACAGTTACACATGCATCAACTTTTGGACAAATTGAGGAAGCATGGTTATATTGAGTGGCATCGGTATAATGAGGAAACTGATTGCTTTAAGGACTTGTTTTGGGCGCATCCTTTTGCAGTTGGATTATTACGAGCTTTTCCTAGTGTGGTTATGATTGATTGTACATACAAGACCAGTATGTACCCATTCTCATTTTTGGAGATAGTTGGTGTCACATCAACTGAGTTAACATTTTCTATTGCTTTTGCATATCTTGAGTCTGAGCGAGACGATAATTACATTTGGACTTTGGAGAGATTAAGGAGTATGATGGAAGATGATGCCTTGCCAAGAGTCATTGTGACAGATAAAGATTTAGCGTTGATGAATAGCATTCGTGCTGTATTTCCAAGAGCAACCAATCTTCTTTGTAGATGGCATATCTCAAAGAATATCTCGGTTAACTGCAAGAAGCTATTTGAGACTAAAGAGAGGTGGGAAGCCTTCATTTGCAGTTGGAATGTATTGGTGCTTTCTGTCACAGAGCAAGAGTATATGCAACACTTAAGTGCTATGGAGAGTGATTTCTCTAGATATCCGCAGGCAATTGATTATGTGAAGCAAGCATGGCTGGCTAATTACAAGGAAAAATTTGTTGCAGCATGGACAGACTTAGCCATGCACTTTGGAAATGTGACAATGAATAGGTAAATTTGAATTTTTACACTTGATAAGACTTAATGTCATGTTTGTTTTAGTAACTAACTTTGTCAATTATGATTTTGACAGAGGTGAGACTACACACACCAAATTGAAGAGACTGTTAGCAGTACCCCAAGGCAATTTTGAGACATCATGGGCAAAGGTGCACTCTTTGTTAGAGCAGCAACACTACGAAATTAAGGCTTCCTTTGAGAGGAGCTCGACCATTGTGCAACATAACTTTAAAGTTCCAATTTTTGAGGAGCTGAGGGGATTTGTTTCACTAAATGCAATGAATATAATACTTGGTGAGTCTGAACGAGCTGATTCTGTTGGTCTCAATGCCTCAGTATGCGGATGTGTATTTCGACGGACACATGGTTTGCCATGTGCACATGAGATTGCTGAGTACAAGCATGAACGCCGATCCATTCCTTTATTAGCTGTGGATCGCCACTGGAAGAAACTGGATTTTGTGCCTGTTACCCAAGATACAGCACTAGAGTTGAGTTTTAGAGCTGAGATAGAGATGTTTGTTAAACGTTTTGAAGAGACTGATGGCCCTGGTAAGCGACAATTATTGAAAAAGTTGAAGGAGTTAACAAATTCGGCATCAACTTTCAATTCAGCATCAACTTCACTTGCTGAGCTAGAGGTTGATGGTTTTCCTTCGTCCAAGTTAGGCACATCTACTTATCAAGATCCATCAGAATTACAGTATGTGTTATCTGTACAGGATAGTGACTCAGCCCCCCTTAGGACTTCAAGTGCTACTTCAATGCAATTGAAAGTGAGGCAGAAAGAGAAAGTGTTCCGGACAAAATCGCATCAGCCTTTGTGTTTTATTGATTCGTTTCCAGCTGGGTTGAGACCTTACATCCATGATGTTCAGGATGTTATTGCTGATGGCCATTGTGGTTTCCGAGTTGTCGCTGAATTGATGGATATAGGTGAGGATAATTGGGCTCAAGTTAGAAGGGATTTGGTGGATGAGTTGCAGTCTCATTATGATGATTACATTCAACTATACGGTGATGCTGAAATAGCACGGGAGCTCTTACATTCGCTATCATATTCAGAGAGCAATCCAGGGATTGAACATCGGATGATCATGCCTGACACGGGTCATTTAATTGCTTCTAGGTATAATATCGTCCTGATGCATTTGTCGCAGCAACAATGCTTTACTTTTCTCCCACTCAGATCTGTGCCATTGCCTCGTACCTCCCGTAAAATTGTCACAATCGGATTCGTAAATGAATGTCAATTTGTGAAGGTATTAGACTTTAGCCAAACTCCAGATTTTTCATTTTTCTAACTCGTGACAATGTTTGGGTTCGGGAACTGATGTTGTTTATCCTTTATGCTTTATGCAGGTGTTTATGCATCCAGGTGCACCTATGCCACCAATATCACCCAAATGGTTGGAACACCGTTATCCCTGTGCACAGGGATGGGAAACTCCATATACAGCTCACATCAGAGTTTTCAGAGACCTAGTGACAGATCATTGACTAAACCTGATTTAATATATGAATTATGTTGTATTTTGTTGCAGGAGGTACAGGCTATTTTGTAAATTCAGCTAGAACTTTTGTTCTTGTTTTAGACCATCTTTGAGATTGTGGATTGGACTGATCATTTGGGCTGGAAACTTTTTGTTCATCGGTTAGCCTGTTTTGTTAATGCAGCTACTTCGCACAATGAAAGTGGGGTATGTCTTGTTTTCACTAGAGTCACATTTTATACTTACATATATATATATATATATAGTTGTTCTTTAGTACGGGTATTTTTTTTTTTTTTATATGAACACATTAAAAGGTGTGATTAATAAAGTCAGTGCAGAATCTACAGACACTATTAATCCGTTTGTTTAAGAGTGTGTCTGCATGAAAAAAATAAGGACACAACACCAGAGAATGACCTTATATAAAATCATTCTCAAGTATGATTTTCTTCTTTTTTTTTTTTTTTGAGATGTATTTTTAAACCACACAGTTTAACAATTGCCTTCATTATGGAAAAAAAAAAAAGCACCTGGGAATGATTTTATATATATAACCAATAATTAGATGAGCATTCCTTGCTTAACTTAATCTTGAGGATTAGTAAATAATGCACATATTTAGTCACTTACAACAACAGTTCTTCACAGGGGAATCTTATTTATTATTCCCTAAGAACGCTACCATGCACAAACCAGGAACGCGAGGATAGATCTCTTGATCACGTGAATGGTAAGAGAATGAGTTTGAAGGCTTGAAAAACGATGTAGCAAGTCGCAACCATGTTCTATTAAAGTCCACTGTCCCATGCATGTTCTATTAAACTCCACGGTCCCATGCGAAGGACGCGCCTCTAATCATGCTCAAATGAACCACTGGCCAATGGGTTATTATTAATCTCCCGACCAACCACTGCGCCGCTAATTCTTGACCCTGTTCCTTGAACGGCATCTGAGGCCACGACAACCGTATGAACATCAGTCATCCCGCAAAGATTAACAACATTTTCCCGGTAATGTTTCATGAAATACATCCCCAAATGATCAAATATATGAGAGAGAAGCAGAAATATATATATTTTTTAAGTATAATTCTAAAAGTAAATTAAATTATATTTATAAAAAAAAAAAAAAAAAAGCAGGGCTAATGCTATAAATAGTGACGTTCAAATTTAACTACATTCAAATTGTCCTTTCTACTACTATCTATTTGCATTTGACTGTGATTAACTAATAACTGATGTGAAATTATAGTGCACACAACTATCATTATATCTAAATTAAATTTAGGGTTAGTTTTGGATAGGATGGGATTATCTCAACCCATCAATTTTTTTCTACACTATCTTTGTAACTAAGAGTTTTATTATCAAAATAACTTTTGATAAAATTACTTAATTAACCCTTTTTTATTTTTAATTCCTCAATCCTCATCAATTTTTTTATGTATTTGCTATAGGCTATTGTATACTAGGAGGAGAAAAACTCCTCAAAGTTTTAATTAACGAGTTTATGAACATCAAGAAATTATTATATAGAAAGCACAAAATAGAGATTATGATTTCTTAAGAAAGGTAAAAAACAAATAAATTCAAAAGAAAGTGAAACTATTCTTTAATTTACACTGTGTAAGAGTGAAAGAGACTACACAACCATGAGTGGAGAGAGAAAAAGATTAATGAAGTATAATTTTAAAATTTTGAAATTTTTAATTCTTTAATAATGAATTTATTTTTTAAAACAAGTGTAGAAATGAATTTAATGGGTTCAAATAACCTTATTTTTTTTATAATATTCCTAAATTGACTATTTCTAAAAAGTACTCTTTACTTTTGAAATCTTAATTTACCTTATTTTTTGTTAAAAAAACAAAAAAAAATTGTCATTTCCAGGTTTTTTTATTTTTTACTTAAAAAGGGAAACAGTTCAAAAATTTTATTAAAAAATATTAAAAAAAATTATACACGTATTGAAAATATCACTTAGCCCCCTTTTACTTATTCTTATTTAAACTTTACTTCATAAATATTAAGTTTATTTCTCTCAAACTCGTGAATCTTTCAACGGTCGATCAACGGCAAATCAGCTCACTCGGTGGCTGTAGCTAGTCGAAAAAGACAGAGGGAATTGTGGGGAACAAACCCCGAGTGGTGGGATCACCAGAAACCGGTGAGATCACAACGAATTGAAGCCACGATTCCGCGGCTATTGACGGTTTAGATCGGCGACTTTCTGAACACTTTCCGACGATAAGGATGGCATGGAGATGACCGATATCGCACGAGCTTCCGATTGGTACCAACCTTGGTCGGTGGAGTGGCTGGAAACGGAAACGGCAGCCGGGTCGGGTTCGCAGGTTCGGGTTGACCCGGTTCATTTTGCCACAAGGTCGGCATGGAAATGACCGGCATAGCACTAACTTTCGATCGGTACCAACCGTAGCCGGTGGAGTGACCGAAAATGGAAACGGAATGCGGGTCGGGTTTGCGGGTTTTGTGATAAAGACAGGGGATATTTTGATACATGTGCAATATAGAATAAAAATTTATAAATAATAAATACTATAAGGGTGCTAACTAAAATATTTATATAGATTTTAGTAAAAATTAATTTAATATTTATAAAAAAAATATAAATAAAACTGTGTTAAGGGGACTGAGTGATATTTTCAGGGGGCATGGTACGGTACCACGCGTGGTACCGTAGCCGGACCCTGAATTTACCCTTAAATTTATGAAAAGCCCTAATTGAGTCAATGCTCGTGCCAAATGAATGCGCACGGAGCACAATGATTCAGAATATATTGGTTTTTAATATTCAGGGACAAATTAATAAACTAAGAAAGTGAATCTGACAGAAAAGGGGGTTTTTGATTAAATACCCTGTGATAGTTGCAAAATTGTTTAAATACCCCCTCCCTTTTTGGTTTTCATAGATACCCTAACAAATGTGAGTAAAGTCTGAAATACTCTTAATGAATGCACAAATCCACTCAACTTCATTGTCTTCATATTTGTTTCACCCAAATTCTTCTTACCACCGGAATTATCTCAAAATCCCCTAAAATATCTTAAAATCTCCCATAATTTCTTATACAAATACAATTATGTATTCATTTCTTTAACACCCACTCTTTCTTTAATTAAAAAGAGGTGCATTGCTTATTCAACAACCCAATAAGGTATGTTAATGTTGTTGGGTTTTAAGTTTTTTAATTTTTAGAAAAAATTAGGTATTTTTCTCACATTATAATGTTTTGTTTTCATTTATTTTCACCATTTTTTCTTATATGCAAAAATATATGCAATGTAGGTTGTTTAGTTATTTTTTCAGCAATATAATTTATGTATGGCGAAAATGATTCACATCGTGCATTCTTTTTGACATTGCGTACGTCATGTAGTTAGGCATGTGGGTCATGTAGTCATGTAGGTTGTGTAAGTAATATAGTCGTGTAAGTCGTGTAAGTCGTGTAGGTCATGTAAATAAAATAGTCGTGTAAGTCGTGTAGGTCATAGAAATAATATAGTCGTGTAAGTAATATAGTCGTGTAAGTCGTGTAAGTAATATAGTCGTGTAAGTCGTGTAGGTCGTGCAGAAAGTATGAATTCTGTCTTAAAAGAAGCACGGAGCTTGCCTATTCATAAGTTAATGGATTCTATCATTGATAAATTGCAAGAATGGTTTGCAAAGAGGCGAGATTTGGCAATGGATGCATGTACTCCAATGACTACTTGGGCTGAGAAACAGTTGAAAGGGAAATTGGAAAAATCACACACATATCCAGTAATACAGATTAATTTCCATGAGTTTATAGTTAAGGATGGTGACCTTGATGGCCATGTTGACGTGCTACAAAAAGACTTGCAGTTGCAATGAATTTCAAATTGACCAACTTCCTTGTGAACATGTGGTGGCTGTATGTAAGCATATGCGTAACTATTCTGTTTATGATTTATGTTCTCATTATTATTCTGTCAATACATGGATTACAGCATATGCAGAGAGCATTTATCCTGTGGGTGCACAAGAGGAATGGGATGTTTCAGAAGAGGTGCGTGCATATATGTTATCACCGCCCGTGAAAAAACGAGACGTAGGGCGACCGCGAACTAATAGAATACCTTCTCGAGGGGAAGACATTGTGCACCGTAAGTGTGGTAGGTGCGGATTGAGGGGACATAATCGACTAACATGCACCGCATCAATTCCACTTTCAGAGCAAGAACATGGCCCTACGGCTAACCAAACTTAAATAATATGATTTACAGAATTTTAAGTTGGACATGTTATGCTTGAAAACTGTAACGGTTAATTGTGTATTATAGACCTCCATGTATTACACAACTTTATGCATTACAAGACTGTCATGTATTGTAAGACCTTCATGTATTACAAGACCTTCATGTATTAAGTATTTACACGACCTTTACGTATTATATGACTTTTTTGATTATTTATTAAAATAATTTAGTTCTTTAAAGACTTAATTTGTGTTAAGAATTTATATTTGTTGCTGTGTAGAAAGTGTCAACGAACATTATTAGAAAAAAGAAGTGATTTCATTTTAAAAGTTTTTTTTAGTCAATTTTTAAGTACTAGGTATAGGCAAGTATGTAGACATTTCTTAATAATAGTTAAATATATGATATTTTATGTGATATAATATATACTCACAGTTATGATATAAATTGCAGCAAAAAATTTAAATTTGCACATTAGATAGTTCAAGAAATGAGTAGATTCATTAGTATAAATAAATAAAGTTATAAGTACACAAATTTTATAATATTCAGATAGGATACACTAATGAACATCAACCCTAAACATATTACAGTCATTTAAAAAACTTTTTTTTTTAATCTTGAAAGTGCTTTCTTCCTCTGCCCAAGCATACATGCGTACATGAGGGTTGCCTGCATATAAAAAAAATCATTTATCGGAAATTTTAGATCTCTCTAAGTAATAACTTCATTTCACCACCAGCAATGAAAATTTTAACAAACAGTCAACTACATACTGACTATATTACTATAACAGTTTAGTAGAAAATCTGAAAATTTGGTTTTACTCACCGAGATTCTTGTTGTGGGGTATTTTCTGCACGCAGAACTGTCCAAACTTTATTTTTTTGGGTAGTTTCAGGGTGCGAATCATACCATAAAATCTTCTCCAATTCATGAAGGTTGTGTAATTGTGCAATTCATGAAGGTCGTGTAATTGTGCAATTCATGAAGGTCGTGTAATCATGTAATACATGACGGTCGTGTAATCGTGCAATACATGACAGTCGTGTAATACACAACGTTGAATCTTACATAGCCTTACACGACCAAATTGTGTGTTACATGACCAAAACATAATCGGCACAATCCATCAATTTTTCACAATTTGCATGCAGCAAAACAACTAGAAATTTGTTTTCAAATATGTTATGAGAGACCCACAACTAATTAATCTATTTTTTTCAATATAAAACCCTAATTTTTTATTTTTTCCTTAAATATAAACAAGAAAACTAATTACAGAGAATTACTTACCTCAAGTAGTTATATTCTGGTAATTTTGCAGTAAATGATCAGCTCTCGCCGGCGATTATGTAGCAACGAACAACGCTTTTCTTTCTCAACAGGTGACTTCCTTCTCAGGCTTAGTTTGCTGGTGTTTGATTTAGCATGTATGGAGAATGAGTGTTTGTTTGAATAGAGGTGATGTCGCTGAGGGAATTGCAGAGGTAATGCTGGTTGATATTCGATTCAGTATGTATGAAAATGAAGGATGAGTGTTTGTTTGTTTGGGTAAAAGTAATTGAGGGAATTGCCAGGGAATTGCAGCTGAGGAGGGAATTATGAATGTTTGTTTGTTTGACTAGAGTTGATGCCGTTGAGTGAGTTGAAGTGTTTTAAAACGAGGAGAGAAGTGTAATTTCCTATCGGCTTGTAAAGGGTATTCGTGGAAATTTAGGAAAATTTTAATTTTAGTGTATTTAGATAATTTTTGAAGTATGAAGGTGTATCTAGTGCAATTGCCTCACAGAAAAGCTCAACTAAACTAAGAAAGTGAATCTGTTCATCGAAAAAAATAAAAGTGAATCTGACAGAAAAGCTCAACTAAACTAAGAACAAAATATCAACTAAACTAAGGTCTCATTACATATGCAAACTCATCAACCAGCGTGTAATTCACTTTGCTAGAAAAAGAAGCAAAATTCAATAATGGACAACAAAAATGATAATGGAGAAGAGAGTGTTAAAAAAGATGGTTCAATTTGTGGGTACGATTCTCTTGACATTCTCCTCAGCGCCAATCTCAAACCCCATATTTATCAGGTAACGAATGAATATTCCTCTCTTTCCTTTTTCTATTTCAATTTGTGTGTGTGTGTGTGTGTGTAACTTGCTTGATTTAGAAATAGGATGAGTGGTTTGTTGCCTCTGATGCAATTGGGTTGACTTTGTTTTCAATTCATTACTTTATGACAGCCATTCAGGTTATGAATTAGGCCAGCATGATGGCAATTGGATTGTTCTTTTTAGATAGAACAAATATGTTTAATATGCTTTATAAACAAATATGTTTACAGTAACTTTATCCGGTTCAATCTCTGCTCACATATATATCTTGGGTTTCTGAAAAAACTTGGAAATGGGAATTTTGTATTTCATCTGACCTCAAAGTTGGCTGTTTTACTGATATTTTACAGGAGGTTAGCCGCTTGCTTCATGGCCTCAATTGTGGAAAGCCTCTTGAATTGATTGCTCTTTCGGCAAATGCTAAAGCACTCTCTTCTGAACATGATTTTGATCTCCAGGTACGCGTTGACCATTTTGCTGTTGAGTTAATGGGGAATTAAGTTTGAAATAGAAGTTGGAAGTAATCTACTAATTTTGTTGCTGTGGAGTTGGGATGGTTTTGGTTGAAGGGCTTACATGTTGCATGATTTAACCTGACCTATTGGGATTGGACTATGGGAACGCCCCTGCATTATCAATAGATGAGGTTTATGCAACTTTTTCATCTTAGGGCCTGGGACTGTAGATACGGGATAAGAAGGACATTAAACCAAACATTTGCGTATTTAGAACTGAATTACCTTGTGAAGAACGAGACCCTGTGCTTATCCAATTTCAAAGAGGATTTGATACTTACTGTTATTTTGCTAAGTGTAGATTTTTTTAATCAACAAATCATAAGGCATGAAAAGGGAGAAAAAAATTACTGCAAGTTGTGAGTTAAACGAAGGTTTTTGAATTTTAAATGATCATTGGGATAGATCTCTGAAACCAATCAGAATGTTGTGTATTTATGCTATTGATTGCTTTGGATTAATCATTTTAAGATCATTTCAGGGTTTCTGCTTTCGTGCTGACAAAGAATTCTTAAGAGAACCTCGAGTTGTTAGGGTAGGTCTTATCCAGAACTCTATTGTTCTTCCAACAACCTTACACTTTCTCGATCAGAAGAGGGCTATCTTTCAGAAATTAAAGCTAATCATTGGCGCTGCTGGTGCTTCAGGAGTTAACATATTATGCTTGCAAGTGAGTCGTGTCATGAGGATTAATTATTTTCAACAATATATATTCCACTATTATCTGAAATTTTAAAGTTACTTTCATGTAATCATATATTCAAGGAAGCATGGACGATGCCATTTGCCTTCTGCACTCGAGAGAAGAGGTGGTGTGAATTTGCAGAGCCCGTTGATGGGGAATCAACACAATTTCTTCAGGAACTTGCACAAAAATATAACATGGTCATTATCAGTCCAATCCTTGAGAGGGACGTTAACCATGGGGATACTATCTGGAACACTGCTATTATTATTGGAAATCATGGCAACATAATTGGCAAGCATCGAAAGGTAAGTACACTAGTTCAACTGCTTCAGTTTCTATATATTGCTTTAGGAATTCTTTTATTGAGTGCAATGTTATTTGGCAGAACCATATTCCTAGAGTCGGGGACTTCAACGAGAGTACGTATTATATGGAAGGAGATACTGGGCATCCCGTGTTTGAGACAGCTTTTGGGAAGATTGCTGTCAATATTTGTTATGGGAGGCATCATCCTTTGAATTGGTTAGCTTTTGGCTTGAATGGCGCAGAAATTGTTTTCAATCCTTCTGCTACGGTTGGAGAACTCAGTGAACCAATGTGGCCCATTGAGGTGATGTTTATCCCAACTGTTCTATTCTTCAAATTTATTCCTTTGATGTGTTTTTCCAAGTTGTTTGTGTTGCTTATATTTCATTGAGTTTGTAATTTGGACAGCATCTGTTAGTGCTGTGATAACATAACTAGAATAGAATAAGCTGTGAAACATTCATAACATAATCCATAAAACTGCAGCTGGCTAATCCATCCATTGAAATCCTTTTGATGGTTTTACAGGCACGTAATGCTGCAATAGCAAATAGTTACTTCGTTGGGTCAATCAATCGTGTCGGGACAGAGGTCTTCCCCAATCCTTTTACTTCAGGTGATGGAAAGCCACAGCACAAAGACTTTGGGCATTTCTATGGATCGAGTCATTTTTCGGCGCCAGATGCTTCTTGCACGCCATCTCTCTCCCGTTTCAGAGATGGGTTGTTGATCTCAGACATGGATTTGAACCTCTGCAGGCAGCTGAAAGACAAGTGGGGATTCCGAATGACTGCTCGTTATGAATTATACGCAGAAATGCTGGCAAATTATTCGAAGGCAGATTATGAGCCACAGGTCATATCCGATCCCTTGTTACATAAGAAGTCTTCTTAAGTTCTCGGTGATCTTCATAGACGAGATCTGGAAAAGGTAAATGAACATGCGTATTTGTATTCAAATAAGATTCTTCCTTAATCAACAGTGTGAATAAGTCTTTGCGTGTTTATCCTACAGATCAAACTTTGCAAAAATAATGTGATTTATCTGATTTAGATGGACTGGAGTATTTGTTAGAACGGATGCATCAATTCTGATTTTCTACTTAGGGTAATACTCCACTTCACCTTTGCATCTTCTGAATCAAGAGGTAGATATGAGATTGTATCATTTTTGCTCTTTCTCTTTAGCCTTCCTACAAAACGCTTATTGTTTCTTTAAAAAACTCACTATGTATATATGAGCAGAATTCGAACCTTAGACATGTTCCGCTTAAAAGAGATTTCACTAGTTGAATTGAAGCAATTAATCAACATGAATTAATGTGATGTGGGCGCAATCATTTGAAGTGGCCGAGTTAAAATGGCTTGCTTGAATCCCAATATTGTTATTACTTTTTTTTCTGTCTAAAACACTGGAATTTTTTTTCAATTCTTTATTGATTTTATTTTTTAAATTGTTATGATTAATGCAACAGTGCTAGTTTGGACGCCATATGTATTGGCACCCCTTCAAAATTCTCATAAAACCCCTCTCTCATATGTACAATTTTTAACTTATTTAAAATTACATAATGATACATAATTTAGGGTGTATTTGGAATTGAGGTTGGGCTGCTATAACTTAAAAGGTATGGTGTTAAAGTGTTTGGTAAATATTAGCTACTGTAGTTTAAAGTTATGTTGATTTGATTTTTTACTTATATGATGAAAAATTTATTATATCATTAATAATTTTATCAAAATTATTATTTAATATATATATATATATATATATTATTAATTTTTATTGTATAGTTATATATTTTTTTCTACAGCGGCTGTAGTTTAAAATAAAAAGTTACAGTACCTCAATAACAAATAAGACCTTAATTTATTTGAAGACTGTTTACACCTCGTATCCTGTTTTTTCAGTTTAACTACTTTTTACTTTAAAAATTTCTTGTATCTTTGAAGTGACCAACAAAGATTCCACTATGAGAATGGACAACTTATGTACTGAAAATATTCAGGGATAAAGAATTATCTATTTTTGGCAAACTATATATACATAGGTTTAAAATTATTTTCTCTATGGATTGACTTTATTATACAAGAGCCAAGACTCCAAAAAAGATGAATTGTTATATGTTGCTAATACTTATAGAAGTTACTCATTAGATGAATCAGAGAAATCGTTGAAGTTCTAAAAGGTAAATTGGGAGGAGAGAGGAAACAGATCCCTTAGTAGAATATAGCAAACAAGGATATTTTTGTAATTAACGTTGGCGTATTTTAGAAGAGGTGGATTTAGAAAGGGGCTCTGTGAGAGTTCATAAGGGTTTCAATTGACTAGTTTATCCACAACTCTGGCCCATTTGACTTATTGAAATTTTGTGGGTATTAAAAAGATAAAAAGGTTATTATCATTTTATTATTTTAAAAATTGTCAAATATCAAATGATTATAATAAGTATTATCTCTTATTATTTTTTTATTATATCTTTATAAAAATATCATTTTACTACTTTTCCGTTATAACCGTTAGTTGATTAACAAAATACCAATTTCACCTTTTATGATTAAAAAAATTACTTGAAACTTATTTACAAAATAAATTTGTAATATATTTATTAAATGTATATAAAATACCAACATAATTCTTTTTGCTGGAATTATGAAAATGAAGCTTATTTACAAAATTAATTTGTCTTATTATTTTTTTAATGAAGCTTATTTTTTTTTAATCATGAAGGTTAAAATTAGTGTTTTGTTAGTCAACTAACTGGTCAACTAACGGTTGTAATGGAAAAGTAGTAAAATAATATTTATTGTAACGAAAAAGTAGTAAAACGATATTTTTACAAAGATATAGTAGGAAAATGATAGAGACAATACTTGTTGTAGTTATTTGATATTTGACAATTTTTAAAGTAGCAAAATGATAATAACCCAAGAAAAAAAACCTGGTATTTTTCTAAGGTTGAACTATTGACACCCCTCAAATATCCTTTTAAAACTCCTTTTTCAGTTACATTTACTTTAATTTCAAATCCCCTTTTAATCAACACTCCTAATTTATTATTATTTGCTAATTTTTTAAGTAGTATTTGTCATTCTTAAAATCATAGTCTCTTGTTTATTTCATTTGCAACATTCAATAATAAATTTTTTTATTGATAAATTTATGAATGAGAATCATTGACTTGAAAAATTATGGTTTTGAAAACAATTTTAAGTATAGAAATAGTTAATCGGCAAACGAGAGAAAATAAAATTAAAAAGAAATTGTTTTACATTTAGGCAAACAAATTAGGTACATAAGAGGTCATATCTCAACTCACGAATAAAATAAATAAAAAAAGAGTGAGAGAAAGATTGATAATCAGTTCACAGAAAAAAAAAATTGTACAACAAGTTTGCGAGAAGTTTAAAGAGTTAAAAAATTGTTCCTTAAATATAATTTGAGTAAAAGAAGGGTGTTATTTGGATAACGAATGGAGGCTAATAGCACCACTCTTTTTTCAATTCAAGTTGGCCATGTAAGTTTAGAAGTAAAAAAAAATATTCCAACTGATTTGAAAAGTTTCAACTTCCTCTTGGTTCAAATGATCATTTCTTTGCAATTAGTTATTTTGGTACTCTTTCTGAAGGATTACATGTTCCCAAGTAATAACTAACAACGAGAATTTATCCCAAAAAAAAAAATAATAACAACGAGAAGTAAAAATAAAAAATAAGAAGTAAGAGCTAAAAGAATGAGATTTCTTCTTGGTTCTTGGTGCTTCCGGAAAAAAAACAAAAATCAAATTACTAACACAAGCCTAGACCTGATCTTCTAAGTCTTTCATTAGTTAGGGTGAGAATGAGAAACATCACTTAGTAAACACTAAACACCAAGCCTTGAACTTATTATTACTTCAGGTATCCATGAGTGTAAAATGCATTCCGGGACAGCCAAACTTTCAAAGTTCTTTATCTTGAAAAACCAAACAAGTGATAAAAGAAAACTTTAGATCCGTTGTCTAGTTAGATCCGTTGTCTAGTCTCACCGGACAATATTTGTTGTTGTTACTATTAGAATTATTAAAATTTAACACGATCTGATTACTCAACACGAGCACAATACAAATAAATTTGAATGCCTCATCAGATTTAATATTTTGACATGGTTATTAAATGAGTCGTGCTTGAGTCGAACTTAATTTAACACGATACCAACACAACCCAATGACCCATTTTATCAGCTCTAACAACCATTTTGTTATCACATCAAGTATCTGATATTCAAAGTGTATATTGATAATAATACTATCATATATCTTCTCTGAATAATATTACGGGCATAAACTTATGTACAAGCTATTATTGTGCAAACTAATGGAATAATGTATAATTAGTCAGATGAATAATAAAAAAAAAATTAAATCAGTTGGGTTGTGTGATGTTTCATTCAATCACTTATGTGATGTCACAACAATTGCTTATAGCTATATCATTTCTCATCATTTTCAAAACATGAAAAAGCACTTAGAAGAAAACTATAATGAGTAAAGATATTATCAATAACTCAAATTTTATAAGTATGGTGTTATACATTGTTATAATTGTAATCAATATGATTATTATCAATAAATTGAATATGATATTTATGTTGTCATACATTGTCCTGAATTTTGATAGAAATACTATCAATGAATATTATGGTTATTGTGTTATATATTTTTATCTAAATTGTTAAAACTGTAGTATATGTTGAACCATGCCCTATCTAAACAAAAAATTTTGGTTACATACATAACAATTTGTTTTTAATCTATATGCATCATATATAGTATTATAAAAAAATACTATGCATCATTTTGTTTTTTGAAAAGCTATTTGATTTGTTTCTAAAAAATTGACGATTAATAAAAATTAATATTTTCTTTCACTTTATTTTATGATGATTTGTGTTTTAAATTTCTTTGGAAGCTTACCTTTGAAATTTCGACAAGTTTTCTTTTCAAAGAAACCTTCTTATTATTTCAAGAAAAAGTCAATTAACAAAGATAAACTAATCTCGATAGTAAGTTTGATATCAAAAAGTAAGACTTTTGCCTCACTAATAAAAATACACGAGTACACACCAAAATATAATTTTGATAAAGTAATTAAATTTATGTCACTAACATGTATATAAAAATTTCATTAGCATAATGGTGGAGGTAAGACTTAAGACAAGTGTATGACCAACATCCACGGTTGTCAAAATTATTTTACATACACACACATATAAAGGGCTTTGTCAAGGCACGACCCACTGCCCAGAAGCAGCCTGTTGGGCTTGGTGCAACACAGTGGGCTGTGCCATGCCAGCCGGTAAGCTCACTTAGGCTTCCTTTGAACAAAGTTGGAGTAGTCATATTTGAATTTGGGACAAAACTATGATGCTACAGTAATACTATATCACAACTGAATCTAGAATTCAACTCTGGTGACAATGTGAGCTGAATCTAATGGTTGAATCCAGCTGTAATATGGTACCACTATGGTATCATAATTAGGCCCTTGAATTTGACTACTCAAATTATTTCATCCACCCCCACTTTAGATTAATCTAATTTATTATTTATGTACAAAATTACCATTATAAAAAAAACTAAGAATTTCATTAATATATTTTATTTTCTTTTCTTTTATGTCTCATATGGTTTCTCTCTCACAGGCATCTCTCATTCTTTCTCTCATATCATCATCACCATACCATCAATGATGAATTTTGTTGATGATGGTATCGATTTTAATTTGAGTTAAATTTAGATTATGGCCTACCCATGAAATGATAATTTTCAAAATACTTTTAAATTATTATAAATCTCAACTTATCCTTGTTTTTGTTAAGAAGACAAAAATTTTCATCTACTCTCCCCAATTTTTTCCCTTACTCCTTGAATAAAATTAGGAGTAAGTTGAAGTTTCTAATAATTTAATAAATATTTTAAAGATTATTATTTCAAAAGCGATAACCCAAAAATTGATCCATTTTTAATTTTGGGCGATAAATAAACCAATTCAAGCCCACTATTATTATTTGAATATTTATCACCATTTTAACTCAATCAAACACCTAGAATTGACCTTACCGGCTTACCTCCATCAAATACCACAATAACTCAGTGTATGCCTGCTTGCAGGGACGGAGCTAGTGCGGGACTATTGGAGCTAGCTGACCCCACTCCAATAAAAAATCCTTAGCTTTATATTTATAATAATTACCTTTGAACCATTAATTTTATTAATTTGCCCCCTTCATTTTATTATTCTGCCCCTTTGCCCCTTAAAATTATCGGATCACTATGTTAATTCTTTTTCTCATCAACTTCAATTAACTCTTGCATCGATGGCAAAGAATCATATCCATGTGTTTATCTCTTTTTGGTTTAGTTTCTAGTCTTGTGAATGTTGTTGGAAACTTCATCTAAACGTCGTGGTCTTCTTCGACAAAAAAAAAAGCCGCTGAAATTTAAAAAGCACTCAACAATGGTGATCTTTATAGTGGGTGGGGATTAAATTAGGACGCTACATTGAAACGTGCCAATGACACACGTTGGAGTTCACATTTTGATGCTCTGATGAGTATAACCTTAATGTTTTCATCCATAATCGATATGGTTGAAGTTATTGAGGAGGAACGAGCAAATTTTGAGCAAATGATGAAACAAACAACTTGTTACAGTTGATTCAAACTCTTGTTTTTGCAGTTAGCTAGTTTACACTTGATGAACACTACAAAGAAAGGATCACAGTTCAGTTAATGCATGCACTGAATTAATTGGGTTATGTAAACAGCGATTATAGAGGATGATGGATAGTGAATGGAATTCTTTACTTGATCAAGTTTTTTCATTTTACTCCATAGTATTGATGTGCCTAACATGGATGATTTTTTTGTTACTCGAGGGTGGCCAAAGCGTAATGCTCATGTTGCTACAACCTTGCATCATTCTCGTGTGAAGTTGTTTTATGTTGTTTTAGACATGCAACTTCAGGAGACAATAACCATCGTTCCAATGAGGCCAACATATATCTGCTTTTATGTTTGGCATTCTTACATCTAACTGATCGATTCTCTGCATTTGATAAGCAAAAACTGTTAATTATTACTCAATTTCATCCTGAAGATTCCTCTGCACTGGATTTAATTGGCGCTTGGGATTCAACTTGACACTTATAATATGGATATGCATTCTAGTGATGATTTTTTAGGGTTGAAAGGAATTGGTCAGCTTGTAAAGCCAATGGTTAACAACAAGCCACCTCCACCCGAATCAGAAGTTTACCAGCCAGCAAAATGCCAAAGCAACCAACCAAACAATTTAAAAAATAATGATGCACTCCCAACTTCTTTCATATCCGGATTTACATGTATGACCAAAATCAGGAAAACCTACTCTCCATAGAATAATAAAAGTAGAACAGTTAAAACGGTTAAAGCTTACTGGTGACCAATTTCGTTCATGCTCACAACACGAGATCTTAGGAAAAAATAACAATATTCATCAACTCAAATAAAAAAATATGTTCAAACCCATTCTCCTTTTAATCAATTTTTCCACTACCACCTTAATGACAACATCTCAAGTAAAGTAAAATTTCTTAAATTTTTATCTCCAAAAAACAAGAAAATCGAAGCTAAACAAAGAATTTGAGACTTTTAATGGACACTGACCTCGAAAGAGCTCCAATTCCAGTGGCAGCTGATCCAGGCCACCGTGGATACTCGCTGGTCAGCCGACATTTCCGACCACTTGAGCTTGTCTCGTGAATGGGCTACGTGAAATTTGTGATGATTTTTTTTGTTTACAGCAGCTTCGATCAGGCGGGTGAAGTGGAAATCGTTTGAAATTGTGCTCGTGAGCCTGTGAGAGTGAGGGCATTTAGCTGAGTTTTGCGTGATGAAAGAGAAAAGCAGCCCTTTATATATTGGATATTAAGCGGGATCGGATAATACAGTTACCCAATGCGCAAAAGACGGGTTTCACGATTTGTTTAAGTTTTGAATTTTTAAATCTTCAACAACTATTTTTACAATTTTATCCTCGTATACTACCATTATCCAAATATTTGTACTAGCGGTAAGGGGGGTTAGTGAAAATACTTGAAAATTTATTATCTAATTGTAATTATCTCAAATCTCAGGAGAAGTTTTAAAAAATAGCCTTCACATGAAACATGGAATAATTGAGGTCAAATATACAAATGATGTTAAACGTGAGAACTATCTCTCACCACCACTCCCATTAGATTTCGATGTGTCACTATCATTCTTGTTAAATTATGATTCGTCACCACCACTTCTGTTAGATCACGATCCGCCATCAAATAATCTTCTAGTTTATTACTCAATTTTGATCTGCATTTGATGTGTGGGCACTTTTATCACTACTAAAGCAACTAGCATGAGAAAAATTCTCTCAAAATTAAAGAGAAAAATTCTTTTTCTCTTGATCTGTATAATGTGACTCTCTCTTCTTTTGGGATAAAATAAGTCATTTTATATCTCTATCTATTGGAAACCCTAAGCTTTTTTTATATTATTTAATTCATTTAAATCAAGTTTGATTTAAATTAAAAATAATAAATTAAAAGTAACATTATTTCTTTCTTGTCATAGGGCTCACGTTGTAAAATAACACAAGCCCCCTTAAACACAAGCACATTACATGGAGCCTCACACTAAATAATATATTTAGTCTTTTATCCCAAATAGTTAGTTATCTTACTTATTAATCAAGTAGTGGCGTAGTCAATTAAATGAGTTAACTCGGGGATCATTTGGAAACATACAATAGTGACTATAATAATTAGGTTTGTAATTAAACTACCCCAATTATTTAATTCTAAATCTACTCCACCAAAAGATTGGAATTGACCTCTATAATTATATACTTGAATAATAATTCTTCCCAAGCCACATTGATTTCTTTACTGTACAATCCTTTGTGCCACATCATTAATTAAATCGACATCTCAACTGTTCAATCAATTTAATTACATCTTATTCCTTGATTCTTACTAGTTTTCTTTAATGATCATTTTCAACATACTGAATATGTTGACAGACTATGGCCAGAGAATTCTATGATCAAGTGCCGAAAACCCATCAAGAGATGTGTTGTACAAATTCTATATTGTCAATCTAGAACTTCAGTACTCATAATTGCTCCCACCAAGATACCGGGTAATCTTGACTACAAGTATATGTCGTGCCCATTAATAATTCAAATGGAATAACAACTACAATCATGAAATCATAATTAACACAAGATTAAAATTACAATAAAATTAATGTCTATGAGATTTAATAAGTCTGACAGTTATTACAAAGTTAATTAAATCTCATATGTGATCCTGTTTAATGTAGTCGTACTACATCAATAAATTCATAAATGATTAAGACAAATCATTCAATGAATTCATTACAGTCTATACCTAAATAAAGTGCCTGACTTTATTTATCAACTGCGAACTAAATTTATTTAATCATAAAATAACTGTATTTATGTTTTCTGTGAATCTACATGGTGATCACATAAATACATATAATATGATTAAATGGACTTTAATCAAAAGATTAATGCAATTAAGATATTTGTATAAAATACCCCATTTATTTTATTAATTATAAAAATTGTTTATTACAATTAAATAAACACATATGCTTAAAGAGCATATTTTCCTAACAATAACCACGTAAAATGCAACAATTCATGTGAAAGATGCAACAACTAAGATGACACATGCAACATAGATGTCAAATATGAAACGGGTAGACATTTTTTTATTTTTTTACTTTATTCAAGACATGCAACAATTCAAGTGAAATATGCAACACCCGAGTTTAAACATGCAATCTAAAATTTATATGTAAGAAAGTCACATGAAACATACAACAATTGAAGTCAAACGTGCAACAACTTATGTTAAATATGAAATTCACGTAAACATGTAACAGTTCATGTAAAAGATGTAACAATTGAGGTCAAACATACAACAAAGACGTTAAACATAAAATGAGTGGGAAAAAAGTTGTTTGAATATTTAAAATAATAAAGTTAAGATAAGTAACAAAATATATGAAAATTTTAATGTTAAATATGAAACACCACATGTAAATCTATGAAACAAATATTTATCTTTTATTATATAATTTTTTTTATTTTTTTCTTGATTATGATAAGATTATATTTTTCTTTCATTTTCTATTTATTTATTTTTTTACTATTAATATTATTTTTTTTCACAATTTTTTAATTAACGTATTATTTTAATTTAATGTTTTGAATTTGAAAAAGAAAAAGATGCAAGTGGTTAAGAACCCGGTTGCACTTGGCAGCCAAGCACAGCCAGGCACCGTTAGTGTTTTGTAAGTTTTATATTTTATTTGCTATAAATATTTTTATATTAATATATTTATTTTACCTCCCTTCAATTTACAATTTTTTTACAAATTTTATGTTGTTTTACTAAATTTTTGTTTTATTTATAATTTTATACGTTGTAATAATTAAAAAAAAAAGTGTTTCATCAAAAAAAAAAAAGTGTAGTTTCACTTGAGTAGTTGAACTATTTTGCCCATGTTGCCGTTCCTTGGCGCGAAAAATATGGGTTTCTATACAGGCGAGAGCAGCGGCTCCGAACGAAACTCACACTTTCGCATCCACGTGTATGATCGGTTCGCGCAATTTCCTTACCCTCAAATGCGTTGACCAAGAAAAACAAGAAAGTCAACAACTCTTTTTTGTGGTCTACGTCGTGTACGCTGGTAAAGAGTACTGGAAGAATTATTAAACACAAAAAATGTTCAGTTTGCTCTGCTTTCCTCTTTGGCTTTTGAGTTAAAAATAAAAGTAAACAAAATAGAACAAAAAAGGAAAAAATAAAGTAAAAATTATTTAAAATATTTAAGTTGAGAAAAAAGTATTATAAGGTCACTCCTTAGTCGAAAATATATTTGTTTCATGGGTTCTTTTTCTTAATTAGTTATATGTTGTGAGCTCTTGAAATATTTGGTAATGCTTCAATTTTTTTTTTTTTATCATTGGTTTTGCTTCATGCGTCTTGAATTATTGAAATGATCAGTTAAGCTTCATGTGCTTGTGATGCTTGTGCTTAAGCCTGATGGGTTAAAAATGATATAATCGGTAATGATTCATGAATTTGTGAGATTAGTGAAATTGATTCTTGCCTTTTTTTTTTCCCTTCTCTATATCGGTTTATAGATTAGTTTTTATTATTTTGTTGGTTTGTCGAACTAGGGTTATTGGATTTGAGTTGAAGGGTTTAACAAGATGGAGAGAGAGGCTGTAATGCAAAGGAAGAAAAGTTCATGTTATCTATGCTTGAAAGGAAATTGGTTCACTGAGAAGGAGGTATGCATTGTTTGTGATGCAAAGTGTTGTTCGAACTGTGTGCTGAGGGCAATGGGGTCAATGCCAGAAGGAAGAAAATGTGTTACTTGCATTGGTCTTGGGGTAGATGATTCTAAGAGAGGAACCCTGGGGAAATGTTCTCGGATGCTCAAGAGGATGCTGACTGAGATGGAAGTTAAACAGATCATGAGATCTGAATTATCATGCAATGCTAATCAGTTGCTGCCGGAGCGTGTTTTTGTGAATGGTGAACCTCTTTCTCAGAAACAGCTTCTTATTGTGCAGAGCTGCCCAAACCCTCCAAAAAAGCTGAATCCGGGATACTATTGGTTTGATAAACTATCTGGTTATTGAGGAAAGGTAAAAAACCAGAATACTGCTGCTATTATTTAATTTTATTTTTTCAATACTTGAGTTCCACTGCACCATTATCAATCAATATTCTGGCTTGACTGAGCAGATAGGACAGAGGCCTTGCCAGATTATAGCCCCCCATCTGAGAGTTGGGGGTCAGCTGATGAGAAATGCCGGCAATGGAAATACAAACGTATTGATTAATAATTGGGAGATTACTAAAAGAGAGCTCTGCATGTTTCAGGTCATTATTCTGGACGAATTTGTGCTCTTTTAAGGGCAACTTTTCCAAAATTATGATCTGTATCGTTCTGCTGAATACTGCAGTTAGCGGGAATACAATGTGAAGGACAACCTCACTTTTGGTTGAGTGCAGATTGTTCCTATCAGGAAGAGGGAATGAATTGTGTAAAGGGGTGTATATGGGGCAAGGTATTTCTGCTGTGCATTGGCTTTCTAATTTAACTGTTTTTCATCTGATTATTGATTACTGTATATGTACTTTACAGAGTAGAATCAAGCTATTTTGTGCTCTCTTGTCTTTGCCAACCCCTCCTGATTCTGTGAATCCTTGTGGGGTGAAGTGAATGGTGTTAACTGCTGCAAGAAGAAAATTTGTAAACTTCTTCTACTTGCTGAACAAAATTCCGGCACAAGTACCATATATAAACAAGTAAGAATTATTGGAACCTGTAAGAGAATAAATCGACTTACATTCCTACTATTTTTCATGTTTCATATTACATGTATTGCTAATCTGACTGTGATGATTAATAGATGGCTTATTTTGTATCTTGTTATGATACTCTACGTTGTTGTTTAGCTTCTTGTCTTACCATTTGTAGAACTTAGAGATTTTGAAGAAAGTTGCTGCAAAATGTGCTATTTGATTAAAAAAAAAAATTGTAACGTATGAAGTGAACTTGTTCACAAAGATGACATATTATGTTATCTCACTACAAGCTTTTGAGTTCATTATGGGAGTAATTAAATTGACAACATTAACTAGAAGTAGAATTAATAGTTTAATTGCATTTCGGTATGTGGGTTTTAATCGAACTTACAAAACGACATTCTAGGTCATCTTAAACGCTTAAAGTATGGTATCAGAAATTCATTCTACTTTATTGGTGTATGCTGTGTTCTATAACTT
This sequence comes from Atalantia buxifolia, assembly GCA_030444775.1. Taxonomy (NCBI): domain Eukaryota; kingdom Viridiplantae; phylum Streptophyta; class Magnoliopsida; order Sapindales; family Rutaceae; genus Atalantia; species Atalantia buxifolia. The sequence goes on from CM059838.1 coordinate 27,175,808, forward strand.
TCTGGGAACTTTCATGCCTTTCTAGATCATGTTGAGTTTTTTTCATTTGTAAGTCTTCATTAAGGTCTTAAGACTGCAAAGAATCTCAACGTTGCTTCCATTGTGAATTGAACATCAAATTCTGTTCTTTCTTGTGGTCTCTAATTTAAGTCCTTTATCATTTTCTTGCACTGTATCCCTTTTGTTACATTTTTCTTTTTCTGCTCTTTTAGTCATTGAAATAAAGATACATGATGAAAGAAATGATTGTTTCAGGCTAAACTTCTGTTTAAGGTTCCGTTCTCTGAAGACGAGCGTCGAAATATTAAGTTCACTATCCTAAGAAATTTGTACTGCTATATTGGTATTCTGCTTGAGGGTCGTGAGCGATTTGAAGAAGAAAGTTTGTCCGGAAAGGGGAAAAGACAGGTTATTGATGAGCCAGCTTCTTCAGGTAATATAGAGAGTATACTTAATTATGTTTTCTACAGTTCTTGAATGATATGCTGTTTTTTCAATGTTCTATGAGAGCTTGTTTGGAGCATGAATATTATGAATAAAAATATGTCTCACTGATATTTGCGGTTCTGAGTTATCTCTAGTAGATATTGAACATATATGACTTTTCCTGTTAAGTCTGACTTGTCAAATGCCACGTTCTGTGTTATATATAATGTACGAGTGCATTTTACTTTTGGCTTGATTTGTAAGGCTTTTCAATGCTATTAATTGTAAAATGAAATGTTAGGACGAAGTTCATCATATTGACAATTGACCCTGAGTGCGGAAGGGACAATTATGATGTCCGACATTTTGTTCGTTTCTGAGCATATGATAACCTTGGTCTCATTGAAATTTAAAAATATTTTTTATTCCCTATCTTCACCATTTTCTTGCTGGGGACCAGATTGTGGCTTGTTGTTTGGAGTTCATAAGCTACTAGATCTTCTGGCCAACCAATACTTTCTTGTAACTGTAACCAGAGCCATCAGCACAGAAACCTCAAGTTTCTTCAAAATGGGTTTTTAACATTGTTAGCTATTTAAAAGCTACTAGATCTGGTGGTTGGAAAACTTCTGCAAAAAAATTGTCAATTTCTTTTGCCAGACTAAGGGATATTCAGAATGATGACATTTAATAATTCTTTTAGTAATTTGGAGGAGTCTGAATTTATTCTGTTACAACAATAATGCAGGGCAGATTGATGATAAAACAATGTATACCCTTAGTCCAAGACTGAAAGTTTTCTCTGATCATCTTCTCAAAGTCATGGTTAGTAACTTGGAAGCCATTTTCCCATATGGTACCAGTGAATATGCTCCTTTTATTGAGGAGTTGTGGAGGGATCCAGGCTTCCAATCCACATACAACCGGAGAAATGAATTAGATTCACTTCCCAGAGATGCTTCTTATTTCCTGGAACGGGTTAGGTCACCCTCTCCAGTCCTGGTTTGCCAATTATTTCAACATTATTTGTTTGTTTTATTTATATGTATAGCCTTTTTTTCTTTTTTCCTCTGATCCATATTCAATAGAATCTTGATTGTTTATTTCATTTTCCTGATTGTTTCCACTGATCTCAATTTCATCCTCTATTCCCCAGAGAGGTTATATATATATATATATTCTCATTTTATTTTGAGATAGCATACACCATAAGGATTTGATGAAGCTAAAGTGAAAGGCATTCTGAAATTGAACCACTAGTTCTCTTTCTGTATTGTTGTGACATGTAACATATTGTTTGCGAATTGCTACTTTCCAATATTATCATCAGCTTCCCTCTCAGGCTGTTGTGATTTCACAGCCAGACTATGAGCCCTCAGATATGGATATCTTGTATGCTGAGGGAATTACATCGACCAATGGTATTTCTTGTATGGAATATTCATTTCCAGAGTCAACACAAAACAGCTCCATTGACCCTTCTAATCAGAATGATCCCTTGGTCAGGTTACTTTCTAATCTGTGCTCTAAAGTTACTTTCTATAAGTCAAAAATGCTTTGCACTATGCCGGATTTTGCTATTGCTGTAGTAAGTACCTCTGTCAGATTTAGATTTAGTGATGGATCCTTGACATAGTTTGCACAAAAGTGGGGCACATGATTGTTTCACCATTCTTACAATGTTAGTCTCTCGTACAGTGGTGCAAGTTTCATGAACAAAATTGTTCACAAAACTAACCCAGTTCTTGTTTGTAATTGCAGGTATCAGCTCATTAGAGTGGATCCAACATGCCTTGTGGAGAACTATGAGCGGCTAGAAATGTTTGAAGATGTTGACCTCGTCCTCTTTTGTGTTTCCTTGACCTGCTACGATGAATTTTTTGAAGATAGTAGAGGATTTCTCACTAACAAGATGTTGGCAAGCAAGCAGCTCTTCAAAAACATTGTGATTCATCCAACCTTCGATCTGAAGAACTTTCTTCTGATACTCAACAAGTGTAATATGCTCGAGAAAAAGATTAAACAAGTTCCTCCACTGAATGTGATTGGTTTTGTGACTTTAATCCGGTGATCAACACATCACTGGCTCAATATGCTTCCCACTACGTCGCACTGAAGTTCAAGGCATTGTTTAATTCTCTAACTGGATGTGAGTTGTTTGTTTCAATAGTTAATGCCTTGGAGCCTGAGACTGTAGATGAAGCTCTTAGATATGCCCCGGTTGCCTGTGCCCTAATTAATTAATCTTTTTTTTTTTTGGGTAAACTGGTTATATAATATTTCCAATTGCCATATTCACAGATGATTGCTCTTAGAGTAATATTAAGAGAAAGTGTTTGGTTATTTTTGTGCTTGATTATTACTTGTAATTTTACAAGGGTGTTTTCTGTTCACATGCCTCACAGAAATTAATATATGCAAATTATTGTGGATAATGGTTAATTTACTTTCCTGTCCAATTCTTTGCTGGTTTACGATATGTATGTAATATTGTATCAGAGGGAGTGACATGTCGTATAATATTGTATCAGCTGACGGAATGTTGTCTTTTGCATGTCTTTTATGGGGATGCACTGCGTATGATTTGTTTACCGTGTGGCCCTACTGCCTCACTGCCCCTTTGCTGAAGAACTATCATGAGTTTTATATGAATCCAGAAAATAATTACTTCTTCCTAGATTTAATTAAATTCTCTGTGAACACATCAATGTAACATCTAAACTAAACCCAATGCATGTCAGACTAGATCAATACAACAACAGTAGTATCATTTTCAGATCTTGATCCTCTCCCAGGTTCTTTCTCTCCTAATTCTCCTAAACTTTTAAGGATTTGCGGACATGTGTTATTAATGAAATTAAATGTCTGAGATTTTATTTGGATTAATTTTTATTTAAAGAGACATCCAAACTCACGTGATTGTTGTCAAATTTTTTCCCACAAATTTTTTTCCCTCTCATCTTTTTCTATAATGACGCTCATCTCCAGCAAATTGTAAAAAAAAAAAAAACAAATTGGAGTAAAAAAATAACAATAAGGTTTGCATCTTAACTTCAATTTTTTCTTGATGTCTGGCTTCTTTATGGATATGAATTTTTACAGTTAATTAAAATAATAGTCTTCTTTATTTATCTTTTGTATCATTACAAGCTTATTATTATGGCTTAGGAAATTATCCATCGTCCACCTGTTTTTTCACCGTTTTTCAAAAATATACAATCCTTTTTTTTTGCTGGAATCCACTGAAGTTACATTTCTTTTCACTTATCCACTTTCGCTTGGAGACTGTTATAACTTTGCTAACATCATAGGGGTAAAATCGTCATTTCACAACGACACAGTGGTGGATAGGTGTAAAATAATATAACTTTAAGTGGAGTTCAGCAAAAAGAAAAAATTAAGAATTGTGTATTTTTGAAAAAATACGAAAAAAAGGTGGTTGATGGATAAATTATCTTTTACATTTGAGGGTAAAAATGTTATTTAAGCAATATTCCGTTAGTTTTCTTAACAGTCCCCAAACGGAAGTAGAAAAATGAAAAAAAAATGTAACTTCAGGTAGATTCCAGCAAAAAAAAAATTGTGTATTTTTCAAAAAGTTGGAAAAAACGGGTGGACAGTAGATAATTTCCCTTATGACTTTAGAATTCTTGACTGATTTGGATGGAAAGCCTAAGCTTGAAATGGAATTTGACTATGAGCAATTAGCATATGATTTCTACAATAAGTATGCACTGAAAATGGGATTAGTATTAGAAAAGAGGCATTTTCTAAGAATAAGAAAACGGGTGAAATGACCTCGAGGATATTTGTTTGTTCTAAGGAGAGATTCATAAGAATGATAAGATATATTTACTTTTAAAAAAACCTAGAACAGAAACAAAGACAGGTTGTAATGCTCAATTGTGTATTACGTTTATAGGAAGAAACAAAATTATTATGTTTCTCATTTTGTAGAAATTCTTAATCATCCTTTTGTAAGGGAAGAATGTGCCCATATGTTACCATCTCAACGAAGAATATCAGCATCTTAAGCAATTGAAATAGACTTGGCTGAAGCATCTAGAATCTCACTCAAGTCTTCATTTGAGTTAATCGGTAAACTAAGAGGCAGAAGAGAATCTCTTGGGTGCACGAAACAAGATTAAAAAAATTATACGAGATCGACAAGACAAAAAAAAAATGGCATATAGAGAAACGGGATGTGTGTTGAAGTATTTCTCTTACCAAAGATTGAAAAATCCATCATTTTTTTTCTTCTGTACTGTTAGACAATGAGGAAAAAGTTACGAATATGTTTTGGTCAGATGATAGAATGATAATTGATTTTGGTCAATTTGGGGATGTTGTCATTTTTTATACAACTTATAAGGTTAATAAAGCGAATCAACCATTTGCTGTGTTTATGGGATTTAATCATCATCGGGAAACTGTAGTGTTTGGGGTAGCTGTAATGTATGATGAGACAGTTGATTAATTTATGTGGTTATTTGAAACATTTTTACAGGCAATGCCTGGAAAAGCTCCAAAAACTATCTTTACAGATCAAGATGCTACAATGGCTAAGGTTATTTTATAGGTAATGCCTAGCACATACCATAGGCTTTGTACTTGGCATATGATGCAGAATGCCTTAAAGCATGTAAACTCTGTTTTCAAAGGTCCTAGTGGGGTGAAGAGTATTTTATTAATGTTTATGGATTGTATTGAAGAAGAAACAATCCATAAACATTGTGAAAGCATATTTGAGTTGAGACAGAAATGGGCTTATGTATATGTTAGACGAGCATGGTCTGCTAAAACGAAAAGTACCCAACTTAGTGAAAGCTTTAATGCTAGTTTGAATGACTATTTGAAGTCAGACCTGAATGTGGATAATTTTTTTGTGCATTTTGAAAGAATTGTCAATGATAAACGGTATAAGGAATTGGAAGCAGAATATAATGTGTGTTGCCGGAATGTCAATCCAAAGTTATCTACTAAAATGTTAACTCAAGTGAGGGAAATTTACATGAAGACAATATTTGAAGATTTCCAAGATCAGCTTGTAGAGGCTATTGATTTGTCTATGAAAAAATGCGATCAAGATGGTGAGAATTTTCTTTATACTATTATTATGGATGATAACTCTAAGGAGCGGTATGTGAAAAGGGAATGTAACTACATTATCTTGTAGTTGTAGGTTGTTTGAGATGGAAGGAATAATATGTAGTCATATAATTAAGGTTCTCAGAGGTACCTAAAATTACAAAGAAATTCCTGACAAGTATATCTTAAAGAGGTGGACAAAGCATGCAAGGGTAGAATGTGTGCAGAACATGCATGGCTATGAAATCCAAGCTGATCCTAAGTTGCAACAAACATGTCGATATAAATTTTATGTTATGCCTTCATTAAAATAGCAAGTAGAGCTTCAGAAAGTGAAAGAGCTTAAAATCTAGTGAATGAACATGCAAGTAAGTTGTCAAAATTAGTTGAAGATATTTTATGTTCAGAAATGAGTGGTAATATGAATGAGAAAGGTCATGAATTGCCTTTTGAAGAGCTTCGAAGTAGTACTGATGAGGAATGTGTACAAGATGCTGATATTATTAAAACAATTGGATTAAAGAGAAAAAATCATCTCGCAGAAGATGTGGAGATTCTTTAAGATAGCAAAAGGTGCGGTAGTTAAGAATTGAAATGGAGTGCTTTGGGTGGAGGACATTGCTTCTACAACAAGCATCAAGTACGGCAAAAAAATCATCATGGACTATTCTAGATGTAGCTTTAAGAAAGTCATCTCATCTGGACTAGTATGTGGCATACAATGTTTCAATTTAAATTATCTATCATCTGATAGCAATGTAACACATATTGATGTTATGAAGCTCCTTCATTCTAATTACTGGATTGCATATGTTGAGTGCTAGAAAGTGTATATTTATAAAGGAGAAAATCATCATGTTACACTCCAAGTCTCACTAACATCCATACTTTTATGTATTTAAGTCCCTTGTGATTTAATTATGTGTGTTTTATTATAATTAAGTATTTCATGTATTTTAGGGGGCATCATGGTCATTTCACAATAAACAAGAGATCAGATAGCAAAACGCACAGTAATTTTGAACGCAAGACAGTCTACAACCTTAAGAGGAGCATAAAAGAATAAACAACATTGTTCACATATACGGTACGATGACATTACATTGACCGATGACGTGGTAGCATTTGATTGGACGAATGATGTGGCATTGACCGATGATGTGTCACAATCTAATTGGACTAAAATGCTTATGTGGCGTTGATCGATGACGTGGTAGTATGTTAGTGGACTGAAAAATGTGCATATGGTACATGCATATATGCAGAATGACAGCCTTGATTATGTGTTCTATCCAATTAGAACTTGTCACGTGTCGCAATCCTAAGCATCCAAATTGTTTTAATCTGATGGTCATGATTTACTCATCGTATCTATAAATAAGCGGCGTTCCCCCTAATTTGACACCCCTGAATTTATTTTTAAGCTTTATTTTCTGTAATTCCTTCTCTATCTTGTATTTTCTACATATTTTAATAAACTTTCATTTTATCCCTAATTCAATTATGAATAGCTAATTTTTTTTAAGATTGGGTTGAAGGTGAAGTCTCAATAAGTTCCATGGGCTTAATTTGGTAAATTTATTTTCTCTTCCCCTCTAATTTTTGTGGATGTTTTAACTTTTCATCGACAGATAGTAATAATCTTGTCTAGATATTGTATTGGTATAACCGTCTCTCTAGTGCAAGGTTATTACTATTTGGCATAATAAGCACTTAATACCATATTTATTGGAGTGATGTTCATAAGGAGTAGAAACCCCTCAAATGATTTAATTGGCATTAATAAGGAATATTAAGCCCATGGTGCTTATTGAGTGCAGATCTAAAGATTCAAGCGCTTCATTTTAATAGTTTTTACCTTAATTTATTCCCACCCTTCTAATTTAAATTTTAGGATAGTCTAAATCACTTTTACCACAAATCCAACCACCCACTTAAAAAATTAACTCTACACGCAATTAAAATCCACTTTCTCGTGGGATCGACACTCGTCACTGTTAATCTATTCTAAAATAGATTCGTGCCCTGACAAGTTTAATAAAATTTGCACAGCAAGTTTTTGACACCGTTGCTGGGGAGGTAAGTTATTTTAATTCATAGAATTAATTTTTGTAAATAATTTTTTTAGTTATTTTCTTGTAATTTTTTTTCTTATAAAAAAAGGAGGAAGAAAGTGAATCTGCATTTTGAGGTAAGTATTTTTTTCTCTTCTTTAAATTTCTGTAATTTAATTTTCATGGTATTTTTTTTTGTAATTTTTCGTTTATATTGTTAATTTGGCCAGTTCAACTGCCTATTAATTTTATTTTAATTTTAGTTAATTTATTTTATTTCACGTATTTTTTTATAGCACTTGAGTGTGTTTCCATAGTAAGGTTGTAACAGTGTAATAAGGTTAGTATCGTAATTTTTATTTCTTCTTTATTTTTATTAGTTTTGTTCTCATTTTTTTGTGTTATTTGCATGCATGGTCAAATGTCACAATTACCTAATCTTGAGCCTATAGACTTTTAATTGAAAAAAAAACGCTTCGTACACACAAACATGTCGCAATTAAAGATAAAATTGAAATGAATTTACAACAACAACAACCAGCACCACAGGAGAGGCCATTTAAGGACTACTTCAGTCCCTTAGCTAACTTGAATACATTATACATAAGATACCCAAATGTTGTTGTTAGGAATTTTGAGTTAAAACCTAGTGTGCTAAATTATCTCCCAATATTCTATACCCTAGAAAATGAAGACCCATATAATCATCTAAATGATTTTCATGCCGTTTGTCAAACTTTTAAATATGAAAATTTTTCAAATGATGATGTTAAACTTAGATTATTCCCATTTTCTTTAAAGGATAGAGCTCGTTCATGTTTCAATATATTGCCTGCTAATAGCATTACATCATGGGAACAAATAATAACAAAATTTTTGAATAAATACTTCCCAGTACATAAAACCGATGCTATTCGCATGAAAATTTCAGAGTTTACTCAGAAAGAAGACGAGCAGTTTTTTGAAGTATGGGAGCTATTCATTGGGCTACTCTTGAAGTGTCCACATCATGGGTACGAGAATGGCACCAATGCCAATACTTTTTAGAGGAATTATTGCCGCATGTGCAAGAATGACTAATGGCAATAAGTGGAGGAGATTTGTTGGTTATTTTAACTCAATTGTTATTGGTATCAATGTGCAAGTGTACACTACAAGTAATATAATGATGAGTATTCAAGATTGTCTTCACAATGATTGATGTTATCAGACTTACTACAACAATCTTAACAATGCAAATTTTGTTGTAAATTAAAATAAAAAATTGATGAAACTAATGTACTAATTAAAAGAAAAACACAATAAATAAAATGCAACAAAGTAAATTATCACGTCAAACTCAAGGAATAAAACCAATAGGAATATAGAGTAGTTGAGTAATTAAACTCTCTTAATGGTTTTGACTATTTTTCTAATGTTTGGCTCGGTTGCTACAACATCTGTTACAGCACTGGGCAGAATCCTTATGTATCATCAGCTGTCACGTGTTGGATATCTTATATCTATATGTAACCTAACAGTGATAAGCTGTTATGCCAACATAAGATATAACATTACACGTTCAAGTTCTATTTACCCTACAATGTGAATCCATATATCTAGTTCATCACTAATTTTAGATTAAGCATGGCCCTTTTGGACTCAAGTTAAACTCAACTCAGGAAACCCAATCTAAAACCAAGTATTGCTCTGATATATTCCACTAAGTTAGGCCCTTTTTATGGCTCTTTCTTAGCTAGTAATATTAAATGAGTGATCAGCCAAAATAATAAATAGAAATAATACTATCAAAACAAAATGTTACAACAAACATGGAGCAACACATATATTCAGTCAATAAACCATCAAGATTGTTTATCACTCAACTATAAATAAATTTAGTTCATGGGTTACAAAAGAAAAATAAAGAACAATGATTCAGGCATCAAATATATCCCCATGAATAAATAGAAAATAAGAAAATAAGAGACGAATAAGAAGGATTGAGCTTCCAATTGATTTTTGTAAATTTTCCTCTTGTTCAGCCTTTAATCTCTTTCTTAAATTCTGTTTTTCTTTTGTTTCTTTGTAGTTTTTCTCCTTCGGTGACGGCTCTACGTTTTCCTTATGATGTGTGCTCCTTTTATAGTTGAAAATTAGGGTAAACAGAAGCCTAGGTCGCGTGTCTTCCAGATTAGGAAACTGCAGATCGTAATATTCTGTAAAATTTTCTCTGTCGTTGTTCCAGGATTGTTAGAGCAATGACAATGGTTGCTACAGCAATGATTGCTACAGCAACGACTACAGTAACTGCACTGTTCCAGATTTGTTTCAATTCTTGTGTAGCCAAGTTCTTTCCCATCTTTTGCAAGCCTATTGCATTAGCATTTCTTCCCTGAAATTTAAGCTTCTGGTCATTTACAATTATGCATATGATTTAAGCACACAATTTATTCTAAATTAAACAAAATTTATGAAGAATAAACTAAGATGAATGATTATGCAAAACATAACAAAAATGAAATAAAAACACATCATTTACTCTCTAATTAGTATTGATTTAAGTCTAAAAGTGTCATGATAACTCTCATTTCATAGAGTTATCAAAAGCTAATGTCAAAAAGTGTATCAGAGATTTGGGATTTCTTCCAGCGACAAGCAAATAATTCCCAACAACAGAGTCAATTACTCTGGAATATTAAAAGAATTAAGGAAGTGAACGAGGTTCACATTGGCGAGTCAAATTTGGAAATTAAAAAAGTCAAAGAGATGGTTGAAGGTCTTTATCGACAAATAGCATTGTTAACGGCTGCTAAATCAATAGAGCTACATGTCCATGACTCATAACCAGATCAAGCCAATGCCATAAGTGTAATGAGAAAGCCATAAAATTACAACCCTTACTTCAATACATATAATCTTACATGGAGAGACCATCCCAATTTTTCATGGTCTCAAGGGTTCCAATAAAATGGAATGGAAGCTCCAACTCCACCAATGCAACTAATTCCTCAATTTCCTCAAGCCCCTCAGCTACCATTTAGACCATAGAATCAGAATCTGAACTACTCTCAACCTAGATAATGAGAGGATGCATTCCGAAATTTCAAGAATATTACTCACTCCGTAATCAAAATGAGATGAGAGTAGGCTTCAACTCATAAACCCAATTAGTTTCAAACCTCGAAAAGATAGTGGGACAGCTTGCCTCTTCAGCTCAAACCTTGGCAATGACTGTTGAGAAAGTCATGATCCTATTGAACTAAAATGCTTATATGGAGTTGATCAGTGACGTGGTAGTATGTTAGTGGACCGAAAAACGTGCGGTACATGCATATACATGGAATGACAGCCCTGATGATGTGTTTTATCCTATCCTAAGCATCCAAATTATTTTAATCCGATGACCATAATTTATTCATTGTATCTATAAATAGGGGGTTCCCCTCCCTCCCGTAATTTAACACCCCTGAATTCATTATTGAGCTTTATTTTCTGTAATTCCTTCTTTATCTTGTATTTTCTACGTATTTTAATAAATTCTCATTTTACCCCTAGTTCAATTATGAATAGCTAGTTTTCTTTCAATCTTAGATTAAAGGTGAAGTCTCAACATGTTCCATTGGCTTAATGTGATAAATTTACTTTCTCTTCCCCTCTAATTTTTGTCTAACTATTGCACTGGTATAAATGTCTCCCTAGTGCAAGGTTATTACTATTTGGCACAATAAGCACTTGGCACCATATTTATTGGAGTGAGGTGCATGAGGAATGGAAACCCTCCTCATGATTTAATTGGCACTGAAAAAGAATATTAAGCTCATGGTGCATGTTGAGTGCAGATCTAGAAACCCAAGCACTTCATTTTAATAGTTTTCACCTTAATTTATTCCCACCATTCTAATTTAAATTTTAGGATAGTCTAAATCCCTTTCACCACAAATCCAACCACCCACTTAGAAAATTAACTCTACACGCAATTAAAATTCACCTCCTCATGGGATCAACACTCGTCACCGTTGATCTATTCTAAAATAGATTCGTGCACTTGTGAGTTCAATAAAATTTGCACAACAGTATAAACTTATAACGATAATTCAATCATTAGAGAGGATTGAAAAGTTAACTTTGCAAAATAATTAAATTTTTGTACACTCCTTAAATTCTTAATTAAAGAATTTGAAATCCAATTCAATCATCAAAAAGGATTCAGAAGGGTCGAAAAAGGTTTTAGGCCAATAGTTTTCCCCATCCCCCTTCGTTGGTGCTTGTGTGGAGGCTATGCAACCATAAATTGGGCTTGCGAAGTTTTTATTTAAAGTAAGAAAAGAAGTCTTTTACCATTGTTTGAATCGTTGCTTACTCAAAGTCAATCAACAGGAGCACTATAAGCATCAATAGATTGTTTTGGAGATAAGAAAAAGAAGAAATAAAGAGGCAAAGGACTTGCAATTATGATGAATATAGAGAATTTCAGGGATCATCACCGTAGCATAATGCATTTGCTCAGTGTGCTTCATGCTCCCTCTAAATCGTCAGTTAAAAATATAATACAATACAAAATATGGAAATATATAAAATCACCAGGCATCAAATCTGTTTCTAGGCCTCATGAGTATCAAGCTACCTCTAGTCCATCAACTTAAGAAGAAAGATAAAAATAATCAAGGAAGTGCTTAACCAAAAAAGCCATCCAAGCTATACATGATAAAAATGCTAGAAAAAGTTATTAAAGAGTAAACGAAATCTCCAACATGATCATGACTTGTTATGTGCTAAAAGCTTCTATTCGATAGGTTTAGATTCCCTTTTTGCTCTTGCTAATAATTGAAATTAGCTCAACTCGAAAATTTGAAAATTGTGCATTTCCCCTCCAGTAAATCTTCTCAACATCCACAACCAATTTCATTCAGCTATTTCGTCAAACACTTGGAGGGCAATCTTCAACATTCTAACTTCTCAGCTTTTCTCACACTTTTCTTATCGCCTTTTTCCATCGAACACGTCAATTCCTTTTGGTGTACATATCATCCAAAACAAAATACTAAGAAACAAAACTATCAGCTCATATCTATCTCTACTCCTCCATATTCCAAATGTTGTTTGATACTATATAGCCTGTACGATGTAATCCTTAAAAGTTTAAGAGGACTAGGAGAGAAAAAGCCTAGGAGAGAATCCAGATCCATTTTAGACATGCAACTTCGGAGATAATAAGCATTGTTTTAATGAGACCAACACATATTTGCCTTTATGTTTAGCATTCTTATATCTAACTAATGAATTCTCTGCATTTGATAAGCAAAAACTGTTACTTCTTACTCAATTTCAACCTAAATATTCCTCTGTACTGGATTTAATTGGCGCTTGGGATTCAACTTGACACTTATAATATGGATATGCATTCTAGTGATGATTTTTTAGGGTTGAAAGGTATTGGTTAGCTTGTAAAGCGGATGGTTAAGACAAAAAGAAATTAAGAGTGTGCACTAGTTTATATGCTTGCTACATTAGTATTGATTTGCTAGTTACCATTGCCACTATCGAGAGAGCATTTTCAACAATGAACATCGTGAAGAATTGGCTACAAAATCAAACAGGTAATCGATGGATAAATGATAGTTTAATTGTGTATATTGAGAAAGACTTGTTGGATTGTATTGATGATGAAACTATTATGCAACTAGGGCCAGAAAAAAGAATTTGGATCTAGCCTGCATCTGCAAAGATCCCAAAGATTCGAATCTAAAAAAATTTGGATTTACGTGATAAGAAATGCGGATCCAGATGCTAGAAATGAAGATACTAGGTGTAATTGAAAAATCGAATATCCATATTCAAACATCAATTTTTTAGAAATGTTAAATTAAAATTTTAAAAATATATAATTAAAAATGTTAAATGACAAAAAAAAAATTCACAAATTCTAACCTAGCCCTAAAACTAAAAACACATCACACTAGTAGCCTTAATTCCAAAATCCAAACCCCTCCTGAATCCCTAATCTAATTCGCATCCCTTATTGTGGGATCGCCACCAACCACCAGCCCACCATCGTTTGCCTCGTTGAGCTCATTAAGCGTTGTGTCGCTGCTCACTCCATCACTCGTCGTTAGCTGGCCACTAAATGAAAAATTGTTAAGGCGCCTTAACTTTTTTAATAAAATTCTGTTGATTTAATATAATTAAGAGAATTAAAATTGGGTGGATTAATTTTTCTTGGTGTTGAATTTTATTTTACTTCCAAACTCTGATTTTTTTGGGCCTTGTAGTTATTATATTTTCCTTTAGGGAATTAATTTAAAAAAATTAAAAAAAGGTCTGAAAATACGGAAGAATTCTCAATATCCATTATGATGTTGTGACATTCATGTAAATTTTAAACATTTGATGAGTGATAAACAATATAATAATAACACACGTACCAATATCATATGTGTATGTCAATTTATATTCAAATTTTGTAAGCATAGCAATAGCAGCATAATTGGCTCCGTTTATTATAATTTTTTAAATAGAACTTATTTAAGTAGAAAGTTTTTTTTAATAGTGTTTTTATAAATAAAGTCTTTACTAAAAAAATTTAGTGCGTATTTGATACGACTTATTAATGGTTATAAGTACTTATTAAATCTCATAAACTCTCATTAAAATTTTTGTTGTACCTTTTTTTTTTAACAGTTGATCTTTTGAAGATTAAATAAATTACTTAACCTTTATTAATAAAAGCTCAATTTTGGATTTGCGGTAGTAATGGTTGAAATTTTTTTAATATTAAAATATTTAAAATATCTTCTGCTTATTTAACAATCTCATTTTATTCTTTTCATAACATAACTTTAAGAAACCTGTCTATTAAAATAATTTTATAATTTTTAACAAAAATTCTAATTGACAACCAAACAACTAAAATTTTTAATAAAAACTCTATTTATAACATCTCTATTTAAAGAAATTTTATTTTAAAAATTATACTAAACAGAGTCTTAATTATTTAGTTTTCAATGAGAATTTTTATTAAAAATTATAAAATTACTAGAATGAGTAAGCCTTCAAAAGTTATATGGGTGCTATTCCAGTTTGGGAACCATTTATTGGCCGTTGGATGTAAATCCAAAGGCCATTATTGCCCACCATGTGCAGCCACCCGAAAAAAAAAGATTTGGGGCTTTTGGATTGAAATCTATCGATCCCCAAATCATTCTCGGATGCTGTTCCATTCCAGATTGAAACAATGTCCTATATTATGAAATAAATGAAATAGTATTATCAACTAAGTAAAGAACATTTTAAACGTGCTAATATTTTAAACAAATTTTTAATTTATATTTTTAAAAATTTAAAATTTAAATTTTTACTAATATAAGTAAAATAATTAATTTAATATTCAAAAATTTTATTCAAAAATTAATCAAATAATAATAAAAATTTTAACAATAATTTATAAAATTAAATGAATATTTATCACAATTAAATGAACTAAACCATAATAAAAATGGTAAAAATAAAACCACAAGTGTATACATTCCTTAAAAGAAATAAACACTACTATCTCACTACCATCAATCTCATCTCATGTCTGTTTAAAAAACTACAACCAGACAACATTCGGCAAAACATCCTTTCCTTTCCTCCCTAATATGATATCAGCCACAACTAACAAAACACTTTCAACTTCCTTCTTATAAAAGGAAAAAAAAAAAAGGAAGGAAACTAAAGTTGTCTCTCTCTCTCTCTCTCTCTCTATTCAATTCAATTCAAATCAGTGTTTTCTTCTTTTCAGTTTCACTCATCATCATAAAATTATAATGATGGCTTCTTCTCCTTCTTCTCCTCCTTCGATTTCAGCTCCAACAACTCCACACAAACGTTCCTTCACGAACTCACACAATTTCCTCCGCGTGAAAAGACCATCTTACCCTCACCCGCCTCCATTTCCCGCTCTCTGCCGCTGCTCCGCCCCTTCTTCCGCCGACAACAACAACAACAACTCCTTTAATCGCCGATGGGACTTGGTCGTTCAGGACGCTTTCAAGAACGCCGTCAAGCTCTTCGACTCCTTCCTGAAAGATTACGGCGCTCCACAAGACGACGCCGTTCTGGAGGAGGAGAAGAGTGATGAGAGCGGAGGGGATGAGTGGGATTGGGACAGGTGGAAGAATCATTTCGATGTAGTTGATGACCAAGAGCGCCTTGTTTCCATTTTGAAGGTCATTTTAGTAATTCTGCACTCTTATCATCATCATCATTTATTATTATTATTGTTGTTGTTGTTGTTGTTGTTGTTGTTATTGTTATCGTTATCGTAATCCAGAACATGGCTTCACTTATAATTAGATAGTAAATGGATTTTATGTTTGCTTTGGAAAGTGCTTTTCTATAATGCAATAGTAGAGCACTTTTCAACTGGTCGGCTTTTTTGAAATGCGCTTACAGTAATTGCATCTCTGAAAGATACTACAAAGGTGACGCCATTTTTTTTTTTTTCCTTCTGTGTTAACTTGTAGACAGTGTTTTTAGTTCTGTAAATGATTATTCTTTCATATTCATTGACTTGATACAACATTATTTTATGCATTATCAGTGTACTCATTCTATGTGATGAGTGACGGAATAGTGAAGAAACAGATGTAACGATAAAATTGAGCTGGGTTCTCAAGAAAGTAAGCCTAAGGGGATGTCTAGTATAGAGGTGTTGTGGCTTTTTATCCGCAGCTGATGTGGAGTAGAATCAGTAGCTGGAGGTTGCTAGCACCGTAGTTAAATCCATCTGCTTGCCCCATTGTAAAATTCTGTTCTTGCATGTTTAATGAAAAGTGCTGGAATACTAAGGATTATATTCATGTTAATTTAGTTACTTTCAATATGCTAATACCCCTTTATCAACAGTCCCAATTAGGTAATGCCGTGTTCAAAGAAGAGTATGGTGACGCTGCTAGGCTCAAGGTGGCAATTGCTGCTGCAGCTACTAATGACGCTGTTGGCAGAGTCATGTCAAATCTTAATGTAAGAAAGGAAATAGTTCGACTGATAGATTTCTCTATTTATTTATTTATGTTTTCAAATAGAAGGAAAAGAGAATTCATTTCTTTTGCCTAACCTCTATTTCTTATTACAGAGAGCAGTGGTGGAAGAGCGTTATGAAGATGCAGCTCTTTTGAGAGATAATGCTGGTGCTGGATTGGTGAGTTGACATAATCGGTAAATGATAAACAAGATGACTTTAGTCCTCATTTGGTTTAATTTTTCGGCAATGATTTCTCCTTTGGAATTTTTGTTGAAATGTCAGCTGTTGTTTGAGGTATATATCTAACCTTACAATGGGTGGTAATTTCTCACAGTTGGTTACTCTGCACTATCTATCATAAAATGTGAAAGTGCTAGCAGCTTATGTAGGTTTCTGTATTGAATTTTGTTGAGAGTCCTTGGTGTTTGGTTGACCACGTCCATCAACTTATTGTATCCTTCCAATTATTCTTCAGAATGTTTTTCCAAATGAACTGCTTAGTAATGGTGTGTTTGCTGCATTGATTTGACTGAATTGAAAGATTGGATGGGATAGGAATTGATTATATTTAATGTTGTTTTCGGTTTGGCATTATTCCTCAAGCTTTCAGGATAGAATAGTGAAAAGGTTAGAAAAAGGCATTGATGGTGCAAAAGAGCATTCACACCGGCCGGGGGAGATTCGCTTCAATTTATTTGGGTTTATCTAGCTTTCCTTCTATTTTCTCTCCCTTTCCAAAATTGTAGTTAAAGTTGCATTTAGAACTGAATTGAAGAAAGATTTGTTGTGGGTAGGGTTTGGAGAAAAGAGGGGTAACCATCCAATGATATGAGATGTGGTGTCTAAACCTAAGGAAAATGGGGGTATTGACATTGGGAACTTGGTTAAAGAAATTGGACCTTATTATAGAAATGGTTCTGGCGGTTTCTGTTGGAAGAAACACTTTATGGCATGATATTATAAAGAGCAAATAAGCCCCTTTAATGTTTGAGACACAAATTTAATTTCTTATGGTTCTTATTGAAGCCCTTGGAAATGTATCTCAAAAGGACATTTCTTTTCTCACAATTGTTTCCATCAAAAGCATGATTGCCTCTTTATCAGTTAGGTTGAAATTGGAATTTCAACTTTCTGAGGAATTTGAATGAGAGAAAAATTCAAGAAGCTTAAGCTCTTCTGGTGTTATTAGAGAATGTTTTAACCAATGATTTTGTTTAGAGAATAAAAGAATTGGGAGACTTAGCCCATCAAGGATCTTTTCTTGCAAATTGTTTTTCAGTAGCTTAATTGATGATCAATATCTCTCAAGTTTTCATCCTGTTCACATTATTTGAAAAGCCAAAGTCCCTAGTAAGGTTCAACTTTTTGCTTCGTCCTTGGTTTTAGGAAAATTAAGTACTAGTGTTGTTTTCCATAGATGTAACCTTCTATGTGCTTGCCTCCCCCTTGCTGTGTCATGTGTCAGAGAAATGGTGAAAGTGTGGATCATTTGTGTTGCATTGTCGTGTTGCTGGTCAGTTGTGGTATAGATGTCTTCATTGTGAGTCTTGGAAGCAAAATTTGAGCTTATATTATGTTGATTCCAATTTTTGGTTTTACGCTTGAGATGTTGACTGCTCCTTGTGTTCATGGCCAAATTGCCATTTGCTCATTGGGCTCTGGATTCAAGTAAATGCTGTTAAAAGAAATATTGAATTAAGTTAATTAATTTACCATTTTTTTTTTTGAGTTCTTCTGCATATGCTTTTGGAAATTTTATAACATTATATGATGATTCTTGTGATAAATAGCTTCTTTCTGGTTCTGGCTTCCAGGTGGGATGGTGGGCTGGCATTTCAGAAGATAAGAAAGATCCTTATGGTCTGATTATACGTGTAACTGCAGAGCATGGAAAATATGTTGCTAGGAGTTACAGTCCAAGGTAATTACTGAGTTGCTAATGTAACTATGTAAGAGTCCTAAATCGTGCTTCCATTTATTTAGAACTAAGGCTATGAGATCCTACTTGTTTGGCACTGAAATACTGGGGATGCTGTCTTATCTTAGAGAGGAGTTCAACTTAGATTTTTTATTTGTGCTTGGTATGAACTTCTTTTTATGATTTTCAAGGTCATTTCTTATCTTTTTCTTTCAGGCAGCTTGCTACTGCTGCAGCAGGTGTGCCTCTATTTGAGATCTTTCTTACCGTGAATAAGAAAGGTGAATACCAACAGCAGGTATTCTTTTTCTTTCTGAACATTGATATTATTATATATTTTTCTGTATGAACTAAAGCTTTTTTACTAGTAAAATATATGGAGGTGATGATTTGTATTCAGATGAAGGAATATAGAACTAGAATTGGTGAGGAGCAAGTATTAATGGGCAAGAGCAACTAGAGACTAATTGATGAAGGAGAGATCAATTAGTAATATATAAAATTAATATCTCATAAACTTTATTTACCAACTCCTGTATACACATTGAAATGGAATAAAACTAATGGAAGAGTAAAGAGTAAAATGTCATTTAAACTATAGAAATTAAAATATCAATATACATTGTTTATATCTGTAGTATTATTCTAATATATATAGACCGGAATGTTGCTTATAAACATAAAATAGATATATTTAATATGTTTGCGATCAAGCCTGGAGATAAATAAATAAACTTACTAGTCGGATGTGAATGTTTATATGCATGTCTACATGCACTTTCATTCAGTCATGCTTGTATGAAAGGTATCTGCTTTCTTGGTGCCAATTAAGTTGTTGATTCTCCCTGGGGGTTTGAAGTAACTACTAATTTTATGTGTGATAAATCTCAAGAGTATTATTGGTACATTTTTATGTTTAACAAATTACAAATAGAGAAATGGAGAGGAAATATATAGGTGAGGTCTGTTTATTCTCCATTCCAAAGCCTTTCTCTTGTATCTTTCCCCTTCTCTGTTCCTCTTATCTTTCTCCAAATCTAAATAAACTTGTATGAGTCATTTGTCTAAAGAGATTCATGTGATTACAGGCTGTGTACTTAAAAAGGAAGGGAGTATTTGACGATTCTTCAACAGTGTCCTCTAAAGCATCAGGTGGCACTGGCCGCTTGAATCCTCCAGGCTCAATGGAAGACAAAGATGATCTTCTGGTTGTGAGTGCAGAAGATACCGAAGATGGTGATGAATCTGATGATAGTTCTGATCTAGCTGAGGGACTGTCTGGTTTTCAGAATATCTTGCGAGATATGATTCCTGGTGTTAGAGTTAAGGTTTTGAAGGTGACCGCACCTGGGAAGGTAGATCGAGATTTTATATCTAAGGTGATTGAACAGATAATGGAGGAAGAAGATGAAGAA
This sequence comes from Atalantia buxifolia, assembly GCA_030444775.1. NCBI lineage: Eukaryota > Viridiplantae > Streptophyta > Magnoliopsida > Sapindales > Rutaceae > Atalantia > Atalantia buxifolia. The sequence continues at coordinate 27,195,695 of CM059838.1, forward strand.
AAAGATACTGAGGTAGAAAATGTAGAATCAGAAGATGAGGATAAAGATGAAAGCGACGAAGAAAGGAATGAGATAGAAATGGATGCTGGTCGTGGAATTATTGAAAACGAAGAAGAGCAAACTGAAGTTTCGGTTAAAGTTGTTGTTGGTGGTCTTGTACAGAAACTCCCTGGCAATAAGCCTGCTAAAGAATTTCTTCGAGTACCTGCTAAGCTTGAAAAGAAAGGATGTTTGTCCTTCTCATTTTCTATAGAAAAAGATAGTAAGCGACGAGATTCTGGTGCCAAGGACCTGGGCTCAGTCGACAATAAAGCTAGGCTTGGAAGTCAACGCAGCATAGAAAATGTTATGCTTGATCTTGCAAAGTTCATTGGCAGGGAGAAGATACCTTTGAAGGTCAATTCAATTTTTTGTGTAGCACATCTTTATGTAAATTTGTAAATTTATCCAATGACATGTTTGCCAGTAATATTTCATACATTTGTTGTCTACTTCTTCAACCATGCAGGTGCTGAAAGATCTTAGTGAATTGATAAATCTCTCTCTCAGTCAGGCTCAGAACCATCAGCCACTGTCTGGTTCAACTACTTTTCATCGCATTGAGACAGCAACATCACAAGATGCACTAAATGGTAATCTCTTACTGAACCTATTCTTTACTGAGTTGAGATGCTATAGAATTGACTGCTTTTGCTATTCTGTTGCATTTTAATAGTTTAGTTCTGAAATTATTTACCATGCTGGCTGGTGTTTTTAGAGCTTAAGTCCAGCTAAGAGCTAAGGTATTGACAATGTACTCATTTTATCAGGATTATACATTGGTGCACATGGACTTCACACCTCAGAAGTCATTAATCTGAGACGTAAATTTGGTCAGTGGCAAGATGATGGTGGGACTAAGAATCCTTCAAATCTCGAGTTTTATGAATATGTTGAGGCCATAAAAGTGACTGGAGATCCTTATGTACCTGCTGGCCAGGTAATTTTTGTATCCAATACTCAGTGTTGCAATGCTCTATGAGAATTAGTTATAACATTGTCTGAGATTTTGTAGTAACTCTAGCTGTTGTGGTACCTGAGAAGTACTTGTAAGAGTTGAATTTGATTTATTGTATTTCGTTTTTAGTTTTTTAGGATGTTTGTCTTGGTTTAGGTGTCTCTTACTTATTAAGTTCCCACTTAACCCAAAATCTTAAGCTCATAGGTAAAGGTCAAAGAATAGTATTTAAGCTCAGGACATGCGAGACACATGGATGAAACTCATCTGCTGCTACAACCCCAAATATAACAATAAACGGCAACAAAACCAACGGAGGGATTTTAACATAGAACTACATGGCCAAAGTGACTTCAGTATTTGACATTTGACCCATTAGCTAAAACTGATAAGGGCCAAACAGTGGTATTTAAGCTTTAACTAGTAAATTTCTAGTTTTCTTTTTTATTAGGACTTAGCCATTATGAACTGACCGCATGTTTGATGATTCACTGGTTGTCTCCTTGATCTCTCCGTAAATTCTTTCATATCTTCTCATTCATTGCCCTTTCTGCGTCTCTCTATTGTTTCTTCCTCCTCTTTTCTTTCCCTTGCTTCTCTTATTTCCTTCTACTTCTTTTTGTTGTCCGACTTTATTGGCTTTCATCTTGGGTGTTGCAAGCTATTACTTATGTATATTCAGGTATGGTTTGCACAAAGTTGGATGCATGATCTGATATGCATTTTTCCCTCATGAGTTATAACAAAATTTCTGCTAGGCTCCTCTATTTGGTAACCCTTGTTAGTGTACCCCTTTCCAATTCTTGTACGATTATATGTAGTAGCTCAATAAACACCTGACAGCTTAATTTGTGTCAACTTCTGTAGGTGGCTTTTCGTGCCAAGGTTGGAAAAAGATATCAGCTACCTCATAAAGGAATCATCCCTGAAGAATTTGGAGTGGTACATCAATATTTTGTGAATTTTCAGCAACTCACTACATTTTTTCTTTTTTTTGGGTGTCGTGACCCACCTTTCCTTATGTCTAAAAGCTTCTTTGATGTTTTTGGCATTGTAGATTGCTCGATATAAAGGACAAGGGAGGCTTGCTGAGCCTGGTTTTCAGAATCCTCGATGGGTTGATGGTGAACTTGTTATCCTTGACGGAAAGGTTATTTTCTTTTTTTATTTGCCTTGTGCAGTTGTAAGGTACTTGATGTTGTTGTTCCCTGAAAAGATGCTAACTACACGTTACTTCTTCGCTGCAGTACATCAAAGGAGGGCCTGTTGTTGGATTTGTATATTGGGCCCCTGAATATCATTTCTTGGTTTTCTTCAATAGGCTGAGGCTACAGTAGACTTTTATTGTACATAAAGTTCATGATATGCTGATTCTTTGTTGAGATTGAGCTGGGTAAGCACTTGCTTGCAGAAAATAATTCAAGTTTACTCATTAAGCAACTCTCATGTTTTTCTTTCCTTGGACAATTCTGGTATTGGGTTATGCTTCAACCTCAGAAAATTTTCCTTAAATGCTCAGCCATGTGCACAATATTGTTCATTATTGGTGTAGGAAGTCCTATCTTTTGTGGAAAGGTGATCTAGTCTCCTTTGTTTTTGGAATTGGTGGTATACAGATTATGGTGGTGTAAGTGGCAATTGATTTTCTCTAATGCACTTTGTTTTAAAGTGATCATTTGATGAGCAGCTTAACTTCTCTCTCTCTCTCGCTCTCGCTCTCGCTTTCACATCTATGTGCATTACACATTTTAGTACACCTCAGATTACTGAAGCATGCTTTGAGTGAACCATTGATTGCACCACTGGTATTGGGGTCTGTTAATAGTTCTGGATGCACTTGGCATTTGGATTTATCAGTGCTAACTGCCATTAATGTGAGGCGAAGTAGTCAGAATGCTTCTGTGACTGTAATTGTCATTATTCTGATAAAAACTGTATGCAAAAAGTTGTAGCCACGTGTGATCCATTGTCCTCTTCCCTCCCTCCCTCCCCCAACCAAAAAAAATAAAACAAATCAAAGAAAGTAAGACATTATGTGTAATCTTGGATTAATGGCATTTTCTGATTGCCAACAGGAATATGATTTGTCTTGCATGTTTTACATTCTTGGCTGTTCAAGTTTCCAATGATAGGGAGATTTCAATTTGTTTGGTTGAAAATGTTGTTACAGTTTTGTCCAGAAGATTATTTAATGGAAAACATAATTTCTGATGGTTTTCTTTCCAATTGTAAGGAATATGTTCTGCAGAAAGTTTGCTGTTTCCATCTTGCTGATTCAGATGATATTTGTTACCCAGAAGTTCCTTTTCAAGTTGAGCTGCTGATAGTGCCTGGATCTATAAGACCATACGGCAAATGCTCACTTTACTGATTGGTGCTCTTATAATCATGTATTGACTGGATGAAAGCATAAACTGAGTCCTTTTTGGATGCGGTGACTGAGCCTATCAATTGCTCGAATTCTGAGACAGTCCTTTCAATCGATGTATGTGTTAACTTTGCTGTACTTACAATCAGTTGCTAACTACTTGGCTCGTGAGCATACACAACAGTAAACCTTCTATTTCGTGTACCACAGAGTTCCAGTTTTGTTTGTTCAATACCTGAATTAAAATGGAGAACATAGAAGATGTAATCTTGTTTCATTCCAAGGATATGTAAATATCTTTCTTTTTCTTAATATATATTTCCTGTAATTATCGGTAAGGTAATATTAAATGTTGTAATTTTTTACGTTGTTTTAATTCGTTTCACTGTAGCTTTATTCTTGCATTACTGGGTTCTTTAGCAGTTGGAAAGGTGGATTTCTTCGGTAAAACTTGGAGAGGGTTACTATTTAGCTCGCAATCTCACTTAGGAAAACGAGGAGTTGAAAGCCATCAAATTATTTGATACTTTATTTAAGCTCTTATTGAGGAAAATGTGAAAAATACAAGAACCTGAATGGTAAATGCTTGCAAATTGTGGTTCTGTTTCTTACTTTGATTTAAAAGTTAAGTTGATTTGATATATATGAAGAAAAATATTTTTATTATTTTTGTTAAAATTATTATTCATAAGTCAGTTTACTAAATCCTACTAATTTGTATTTCATAGTCAAAACTTTTTTTTTTTTTTTTACCTCATGGTTTGAAAAATAAAATGCCTCGAGGCTTGGCTTAAATTGTATGTAATTACAAGAAACAAATAAATTTGAGAAAAAAAGCTCACCACTTACTTCGGCACATGTTTATTTATGTATAATAGATCTTGTTTTTCATCCTATTTTGATCTGCATAGCCATAGTGCTTTATTTTATTACACAAAGTGCACGTTTCTTCAACTTAGTATCAGAGCAGCATCATGCTTTCGTTTGTTCACTAAACGAAAGTTGGTTGGCTATTTTAGCTCCCCTCTCTTTAGCCATGTAAAGGCCTACATGATGCATAAATTCCTGCAGAAATCAGATGAATTAACCAAATAAGATCATTAGTACATGAACTATGTTATGATTTTGAAATGTTTTTGAGTAGAATATACATCTCAAGTAAGCATGTGAGATCAAACTCTGTACCATCTTCAACAAGATTACCTGAGGATGGGCTAAAGCTCCTTTGGTGTGTGTAGCAACATGAGGAGGAATATCAAAGGTAGCACAGGCGGCGGAATACACCACCACCTCCTCCAGAGGGCGGAGGAAACCACGGTTCCTGGCCGACATAGTCGAGCAAACGAAATCCAGCACACAGATGTCTGTGCATACCCCAACAACCACAAGCTTCACCAACACGAAATTTCAAATCACATTTTAGATGACTGCCGTCTTTCAGTTCACTTACATTAGACTGCAAAATGGATATAATAGTTCTAAAAAATTTTAGGAGTAAATGCTTACTTTTCTGATCTGATGGTTCTTCACCCAATCTACAAAGACATTGGAACCATCATCCTCAATTGAACCGAAGTATCCATCAAAACAATCTTTGCGCCTGATTGTTACATTTGGTTCTTTCTCTATCCATTGTAAAGCTGAATTTTCAATGGAGAAGGCAATGTGATTGTTACGTTTGGTCTTTCTCAATAAGGCAATGTGACTAAAAATATATAAACAGGATTCATTGGTTTCATATCATAACTTATTAGATACTTCGTATGAAGTCTCTGACAAGGGAAAAAAGATTTCCAGACTGAGTCATCACAGAGCTGATTTAAGAAGTTTCTATGGACTGCTTATTATTAAATACCTGGAACCAAGTTTGATTCATGAGTGCCAGCAATACAATGAGTAGGATAGGGATCCTCAGGCTTGTTAGGATGATGGGTATCAAGAAAAGCCATAACAGGCAATCTTCTGTCACAGAACACTCTGGCCAGCCTTGCTGATTCATTAATCATCCCTGAAATTTGCCTGTTGGGTTCTCTTGGAGCCTGGAAATCAGCTTTCAAAAACTCATAACTCGATCATGCAACCAGGTGAAAGACATGATGAAAGTGCTTTAAAGATCAGTTTAAAATTTTCTTACCAGGTTTCCAGCACCAACAGTGCAGAAGCCATTGATGATATCCACAAGAACAAGACCAGTTACAACATCATCAGGCAACACCACTGATTCTAGCTCAAGAGGAAGCTCATTTTTCAAGATATCAATCGTTTGGGACACCATTCTTGATGGGTACTAATTCCCTTCAAATATTTAAAAAAAAAAAAAACCAATCTCAATGAAATTCGCATTCAGGTCTAGGATAAGACGTATATATAAAGTTTTGTCGTGTGTAAAATTGTACATAAAGTGACTATTGAAATTGACAATTTTTTTATTTTTAGAAACTTAAATTTTTATTAAAAAAACCACAGTGCATCCGCTGCACCGTACAGTTGTATGAAGCTCCAATTGTTTGTATTATAAAAAAAATTACCAATAGCCAAAAATACTATCAATTATTTAAAAAAAATGAAACTTCTTTTCTGTATGGAAAAATGACAGCATTAGCGGATTGATTTTAGCTACCACTATCACATCTATGGTCATTATTTGTGTAAAAGTCAAACAAAGAAGATAATAAGTCCTTAACCACTTTTATGAGCTCACACACAACATTTTCATCATACAACCCTTTGGGACAATAATTTTTTAATTTTTTAATATTCTACATATATAGATTGACGGGTTGGGTTGGATTAAAAACTTTCAACCCAACCCAACCCAACCCGACCTACAAAAAAATTATACCGATTGGATTGATTTAATGGGGTGGACAGATTGGTGCTCACCCCTATGCTTACCATAGAATTTATTTACATTTAGTTCATAAATTCGAAGACTTAACGGCCAGAATTTTGACTATTGTAATAGAAAGCTCTGAGATATTATTGTCAATTCAGAAGATAAAATTCTGCATGTCTATCCAAATGAAATGATAAATCGCAATTTCTTTGTTTCCGTTTTCTTAATGAGATTACGGTAACACCAGTCACCAAGTTAAATACGTAAATAACGTAATAGTGGGTCCCCTAAATTGCATGAAATGTAACTAAACAGTTGGTGAAATTTACTTATTAGTCCACTTGATGTCATGGTTCAGTTATTCATTTCTATTTTACTTTGCCGTAATAATAGTTGGTCGGGTAAAATCCTTCACGGGGCTCACTTCAAAATAATGTAAATTTTGATGAATTTTTAGGTAATGGGTTAGAGAAATAGAGTAAAAATAATTTTTAAACCGTAATGGGGTCCGGGTTGGTTTTGTACCCTCCACTCATCCCCACACAAATCAATCAATCGCCATTTATATAAATATGTATTTTTAAATTTTTAAGTTTTTATTTATTCAAATATTTTATATTATTCAAGATATTATTTAATATATTAGAGATTTTTTCTATTCTAATGTTTAAATACTTTATAATATATTAGTGATACTCATGGTTTTATCTGAGTAATTTTTATTTTTATTTTACCAAATTATATATATATAAATTAACTATGAAATATATAAATGAGGAACGATGTGGTGATGGATAACGTAAACCTATAAGGAATCTTTTATTTCTTCTCCTACTAAATTTATTGGGAATAACATGAAGAATAGTGATCAAAATTTAAATAAAGTGGAGAATGAAATAGGCCTTCCTAATTAATGGTAACGGAGATATATATAACATGTATATTGATTTTTTATTTTAATTGAAGTAACATTCATTATTAAATAATGGATAAAGCAATAAGTAATTTTATAAGTTCTGAGATTGATGATCCAATAATAATTGTTAAATAAATATTTATGATGAAAATAGATATTACTCCGAAACTTTAGTATTATTTCATATGTAAGAGTTTATGAAGCCTAGAATATATTTCATAATCTATACATTCGGTATTGGCTTTTTTTTTTTCTGTAACAAAAGATGCATTATCAATTATTGAAATTAAAAGATTGTCAAATAAATGAGAGTACAGTACTATAGACCAATTTTTTTAATAGGACTTGCGGCTGTTAATTTGATGGTATAAATATTGTCTCGTAAACGAGTTCGCAAACTGTGATTCGAACATGAAAACGAATTAATAATTATTAAACTGACGACACAAATATCATAAATTATTAATAGTGGCATTTTACGACACAAATTTTGAATTATGCTATGGTGGTAATTTTCATTAGAGTCCTCAAGGTATGGCCTTATATCTACAATTTCCTTTAGGTTTTACAGTTAGCCTCAAATATCCTTGTCATCAGTTAGATTTAACAAAAAGAATCACAAAAGAGTCCAAATATAATTTTTCAATTATTTTTCTTATTATTTGCATAGAAAATTTGATTTCAAAACCTCTCTATGATTAAAAAGAAAGTGGAAAATATTGAGAATCTCATTCATTAAAACCAAATCTAAAAAAAAAGTGTAAAAAATATACAACTATTTCTTAAAAGATTTAGAATTTTATGTTCATTACTAAAAGGAGAAATTATGCGCTTCCGCATCATAAACTCCAAGCGCTACTTTCGCAAACGTGTCAATTACTTACTTTACCACTTGTTATTATTTTACAGATGATTTTTAATCGTGTCAATAGTTTCTTGTAATCATCGATCACTCAGTTACTATAACACGCGTCTCGTTACTCATTTCTGGTCGGCGATATTAACAAGAAGTTGATACGATCATCACTACATATCTATATATTTCTCATAATCAAATCTAGAGGATCTCATTTTTTAAAAATCCATAATTGCATATTTATACAAAGTTGAGTTTCTAGTTACCTTTCTTGCCTATATAAATTCTCATTCAGATAGCCCTTATTCATATCCAAGCATCAATCACTTTCTAATTGAGTAACTTTTTCTTGATAACATTTCTTTGTTGCAGTGAGAGCAATGGAGGCTTTGCGTCAACAAATTAGCGCAATGAGGCAATCCTTCTTTGATGAGGTTCATTTTTCCTCCCTAGCTTAGTCTTCTTCCTATATATTTATGCAATTTCATTATCATTCTTCAGGGTCTTTTTTTAAAACTTTTTTATATATAATATTTTACTAAAAGATAGGCATGTGGGCAGCGAAACCCAAATCAATTTTTAAACCTCCTATTTGTCTTAGAATTCGAACTCCAATAAATACATGTACCGTTGAAAAACCAATCGACAAGGCCCTTGGCATCATTTTTCATGTTCCAATTATATAAAGAAGAGTAACATTATTGGAGGATCTTTTAATTTTACATCGTGCTACTTGTTATTGCAGGATATTTTGGACACACACATTTTTCAGCTTGAACAGGTGGAACACATTTCAGACCCCAGTTTATTTGAGGACTTTGTGAATGTGTACTTGAGGGACTCAACCAAAGCACTGGCTATAATTGAGGAGGAAATGTAGGTTCACCAATTTTTAAAATTTTTTTTTATTAACCATGCATGTAATTATTTCTTTTATGCTGACAATGATGGTGTGATATTATTAATTTGTGTTACTAGTAATTTAATTATGATAATTAATTATGCTATGTCATATAGGGCGAAAAATCCTGTGAATTACATGGACCTTGACAAGTACTTTCATCAGCTGAAGAGTAGCAGTAACTGGTAAATTAAAGGATGAAAACTCTACCTCAAATTTGAATAAATTAATAAATTTAATTATAAATATGATGCATTCTTCTTCTTCTTCTTTTTTTTGCCTTTTGATTAATTAAGGTTTACCATTATTTTAATGATCTTCATAATATATATATTTACAGCATTGGAGCCAACAAAGTCGTGAATGAAGTCAAAAAGGCCATAGAACTTTGCAAGGAAGAAAATCTGGAAGCGTAATTTCTTACTTCATCTACCATTTCTTTTTAACTGGCATAATATAAAGAGTTTTAAAAAAAAAAAAACTTTTTCCACTAATCACTAGCTCTTGCAAAAAATGCATGCACGGCCAATCAAGGGACGTAAATTGTAAATGAATATATTGAATAGCTATCATTATTTATTCTAGATAAGTCGCTTAAAAAAAGAAAAAGCGGTAAACAGTGTTAAAAAAAAAAGCAGTAAATAGTATTTTTTGGGGTTGTATTATGAATCAGAAAATAGTTGCTTAGCAAGATCGGTTGCTTCATATTATTAAATTAATGGAACAACTTTCTTATGACTTAAATTTTGGGTTCAAACTTTAATGGAAGCGTGAGTTAATAATATATAGTAAAAAAATAAATGGATGTCATTATTGAGTTATTAATTGAGCATTACGTGAGCAGTGCAAAGGCCTCCTTTGAGAAGATGAAAGTGGAGCACACCACTCTGAAAACCAAACTCCAGGCTTACCTTGAGGTTAAGTAATTCTCCCACAAGCATAAATTAATTTCTTGCTTTATTATTTCTTGATAATTTAATTAAACATATTTTGATTAAATCTCTATATTTAATAGTTTCCATATTCTCTTTTTAACAGCTGGTGGCTCAACTCGGGTCTGCTTAAGGAGCTGCATTGCGTGCAAAAACTCTTCCAACATGAAGTAATAAGAAGTTGTTTCTTCAGTGGATGTTGCTTCTTTGAAAATAAAAAAAACTCAACCATTTATGTGTTTGTTTATTAATTGCTTTTCGTTTCATTTCAGTGTGTATGGCCCCCATTGGAAATTTGAATAATTTCTTATGGAGCTGGAACTAGCTATGTTTAATTCTCTAGCTTTGGTTTTCGTAATAAATGTTGCCTATCAGCAAGGTGACATATTTCGTTTTTTTGCTTTTGTTGTCTGTAAATCTTCAAACTTCGTGTTGGAATGAAATCGTGCTTTGTGTTTGTGTTCAATCTCTCTCTCTCTTTCTTACTCTTTTTCGATCTTATACATGAAAGTTTTCAATATTTTGAGCATTAACTAGTGTGGCATTATTTAATGTGTTATTCATAAATATTATGTCGTGTTGTTATTAATTATATTGTTTTAAAATTTAATATTGCTACACATCCTAAATTTTTATCCTAAAATGTTATCTCAAATGATGTGTCATTAATTGAGTTGTTGATAATTCTTTACAAGATTCAAGTGAATTAATTGTATTATTTTATCAATCAATTGATAAATAACACATCATTTGAGATAATTTTTTAGGATAAAAAATTTAGAATGTGTAGCACTATTGTTTAAAATTTATTTATTGTCCAATCCATTAATTTTTTGGGTAAATAAATCGAAACTAAATCTACCCATTTGACCTTCTTTGTCGTAAATAAAATTAAATACTTATGATATCAAATGATTTTTTTACACAATTTCAAATTTAAATTGCAAACAACAATTTGCAAAATCAAAATCTTAAAACGTAAAACAAGATTATTAAACGAATTAAAATGGAAGTCTTGATGTTTCATGTCATATAATAGTCCACAAGTATCTCTATATACAATTTAGTTATCTAAATAAGTACATATTTCTAAAATAAATAAAAAGCTGTTGGGGCAGTTAAAGTTTTAGCATAACTACCTAAGGATGATCGATTTAGTGCGGATGTAGGTAGAAAATTATTTCAGTTGTGGCACATTAAACGTATAATATAGACCATGAAAACAGCCTAACTGACTATGTAATTTAGACCATAAGTGTAACTTATAGTGACCATGGAGATATTTTGCTAGTTTGAATATTAATAAAGAGTAAGGATTGGTGTTTAGTGAGTGAGATTTTCCACCCAGTTGAAAATTTTTTATTTAAATTAATAAATTTTAATTTTTTTTAACAAAGGCTGAATTTGAAACTCTTGAAAATTATTTAGATAATTTTAATAATTTTAGTAATGAATTGGGGCACTGTCCCAAATTTAAAGTAGCTATAGACTGATTTAAAATTAATCTTTAAGATTTTTCAAAGCCAGCAAGGGCACAGGCTGGTCCTATATTGGCCGCAGGTATATTAAATAAGTAGTTGATTTACATTATTATTATTTCTTTAAATTTGACAATCAAATTATTCAAATGCCAGATTCGAATCCAATCTATTATCAAATGGGTTTTTAAACGAATTGACCTATGCACTAAAAATCTGTTGTTTTGTTGTGCGGGTTCGGGTCGTTTTAGTGGGTCGTGTGAATTTTTGTCAAGTCTAACCCTCATGTTATGGACAATTGCTTTAAATTTAGCTTCAAATAATTTTCGGTGCTACCCTCCGAGTTTCAAATTTAGCTTCAAATAATTTTTTTTAAATAAAAATATGGACCAAATAAAAATTCAATCTCATTTCTCATGTTATTTTCATAAAAATAAATATGGTATACATCAATCAATAATTAAAAAGAACTATAAATAGAAAAAATAGAGAATCTCATGCATTAAAACCAAAATCTACAAAAAGAAGCAAAAAAATCTAGAACTATTTCTTCAAAGATTTAAATTTTAATGTTCATTACTTAGAGAGAAATACTGGCATATATGGTATTGCACCATAGGCTCCATGCTCTTACTGCAGACGTGTCAATTGCTTACTTCATCACTTGTTATTATTTCTTATACGATTTTGAATTGTATCATCAACTTCTAGCCATCACTGATCGCTCGGTTCTTATGGCACAACGTGTCTCATTAGTTACTTCTTAACAATGATATATTACCGAGAAATTGATACATTTCTTCACAGCTGATCATTTCTCATAATCAAATTTATCTTATAGAAAACTAACTCCTAGTTACCTTTTATTGGCTATATAAAGCACATTCAACTTGTCATTTTTCTTCATCCAAGCATCAATCACTTTCTCTAGTTGAGCAACTTTCTCTTGAATCAATTCTCTCTTAGGTTGATAGCTTTTCTTTGATTCATAAAACAATGGAGGCTTTGCGTCAACAAATTGCCAAAATGAGGCAATCCTTCTTTGATGAGGTAAGAGTCCATGCTTAGCTTGCAATATTCTCAACATCGCTTAATTATCATTTATTTTTCTATCATTTTCATGTGTGTTTTTTTAAGAGTATTATGAAATTAAAGTATCTTTAATTTTATGTAAAATTAATCCAAGTTGCTTATTGTTGTAGGAAATTTTGGACAAATATTTTCTTCAGCTTGAACAGCTAGAAGATATTTCAAACCCCGGTTTTGTTAAGGATGTGGTGACCTTGTACTTGAGGGACTCAACTAAAACATTGGCTACAATTGAGGACGAAATGTAAAGTTTAATAATTTTTAATTTTTATCATATATATTCTCTAATGATGATAGTAACGTTGTGATATTTTTGTAAGTGATTTAGTTAGCTAGTTAACTAATTATACAAGCTTTATGATATAAAAAGGGCAAAATCTCCTGTGGATTTCGTGAAATTGGACAAGTTCTTTCATCAGCTGAAAGGTAGCAGCGCCAGGTAAATGTAAAAAAGAAATAAATATTTTCATATATATATATATATATTCATACTAGTGTGAGCACCCTCTTTTTTTTTTTTTCACGGAGCACACTTTGAGCCGTGTAGTTAAGAAAATTAATTTTTAAAGATATTAAATTGCACAGCTTTAAAATTCATCTAAAAATAAGTTTATTAAATGTAAGGTTTAAGAGCGTGTCTGCAATAAAAAAATAAATAAAAGTGCTCGCACCTGAAAATGATTATGTATGTATATATATATGTATGTGCGTGTATGTGTATACGGTCCTTCTCTAGTGCGGGTGACCCTCTTTTTTTTTTTTTTTTTATACAGACACAGTTATAAGTCATGCGGTTTAATAGAGTTAATTTTTAAATTTTATTAAACCACATGGCTTTATAGTGTATTGAAAATTAACTCTATTAATCTGCATGACTTAACAACTTGTCTGCATTAAAAAAAAAAAGAGCCCCGCACCTAAGAATGAATATATATATACGTGGCGTTGTTTTACCAAATCAATTATATATATATATATATATATAATATTAAAGTTCAGGACAGATTTACAACGTCCTAAATTAATTTTTCAAAATTGTAAATTGATTTACAACATCGTAAATTAGTCCTAAAGTTTAATCCTAAATCTGATAAGCATACGCTCTCTCTAACATATATAAAGACAATTTGTTCTCACTTTAACTGTGTTCATAATGTATATTTTACAGCGTTGGTGCCTACAAAGTCTTGAACGAAGTTAACAAGACAAGAGAACATTGCAAGGAAGGAAATTTGGAAGCGTAATTATCTTACTTCATACATAATTACTTCCTTTATAACTGACGTATTTTATAGTGTAATAATTATTCTAAATGTAGTGAGTCATTCTTTTTCTTTTTTTTAGTTACAACACTTTACTATCACCCCCTATTAGGTTTATGTGAGATATCAGTTACGGAAAATAATCGCATTTCACTCTTGTTTTTTTCAAGTAATGATCAAAATCTCCCTCAAGTTTTATTTTATTTTTATTTTTTTTAACCCCAGGGATGTTTCGATGAATTTAATATTTTGAGGGGAGTTTCGATTACTTTTGAAAACAAGAGGTTTCTTTTTTGGACATTAAATCATATACTTACTCATTCTATTAAATGCTATTTAGCATTTATTTAGAATAAAATGTGGATAAAGAGACTACTAACTAAGAATTTGTACTTTCATGCGTTTAATTTCCAAAAGAAAATAAGAGTTATTATCAAATGGATTTGCAGTGCACAAGCCTCCTTTGCTCAACTAAAAATGGAACACACTACTTTCCAAGCCAAGCTCCTAGCTTATTTTGAGGTTAGATTCTCCCATAAACATAATTTCTTTATTTTTTTAACATAATTAAACATATTATCACTGAATTGCCCTTATTGTTTTCTGTTTTTGTTAACAGCTAGTGGCTAAACTTGGGTCTGATTAGAGAGAGATGGGCATCATGAAGTAATAATTAAGAAGATGCAGACATAATGGTGGTTGTCTAATTTGTGGGTTACTTCTCCGAACCAAAAAAGGGCAATAATTTTTGTTAGTTAAGAATTTACCTTTATTTATTTGGTTGCTGTTCATTTTTCATATCCAATGTGGGGACCTATTGAAAATTTGATTTCTTATGGGCTAGAACTTGTTTCTCGCACTAATTAAGTTTTTATAATAAAGGTTGCCGATTATCAAGTGAGCGTCTCTCTCTATGTTGCCTTTAAAGCTTGTAATTAATCTTCAAACTTCATGTTGGAATAAATTGTGCTTTGAGAATTTGTTCAATCCCTTTTTTTCTCTTCAAGCTGAATTAGTATAATGCTTTTGGTTCATGGTTTTATTTTTTTAAATGGACTTTTGTTTTGCAGCTATCTCAATCAAGTGTTCAGTTATTTCTAGGCATGCCCAATTCTTCTAGCAAAAAAAAAGAAATCAGGGAAAATAAAGATAATCCCTAACTAAAATTAAATTGACGTAGGGGTTTCAAAAGGATTAAGGGAAGCTCCAACTCTTGTACTAATTATAAAAATTATGAAAAGGATTTTTAACAACCCTAGTTCCCCATAATAACAAAGAAGTTATTTTCTATTTCTACTCTCATTTTTTTGTATGAAAATTTTATGGGTAAAAACTTGTTTAATTCTTATATTTTAAAATTAATGTTTGTTTAGTCCCTGTATTTTTAAAAATACTTCAAAACATCCTTTCTTTTAAATTATTGACACTTCTACCTTTACTTTTCGTTCCTATTAGCTTGCTTTACAATATTACTCTCTTATAATAATTTTTTAGATATTAATAAAAAATAAAATTACCAATTTAACTCCAAAAAATAAAATAAAAAGAATATATTTTAATTTTTATGAAATACTCTGTTGAGGAATTAATTTTTTTATTAATGTAAAAAAAATTAGTAATTTTTACCATGTTAATTTTTTTTTATACACGCGTGAGCTTCCATAAAAATTAATATATATTCTTTTTATTTTTGGGATTAAATTAGTAATTTAATTTTTTATTTTTATTAATGTCTCAAAAAATAAACATTATTATAAAAGAATAATATTGTAAAAGCAAGCCAAATGAAACAAAAAATAACAGTAGAGGTACAATTGTTCAGTAGCATGGTTGTTTTGATATATTTTTAGAAATATAATGACCAAATGGCCACTAATCTTATAATATAGAGATTAAATAAATTTTTTACTTTTTTATTTAATTGTAAAAAAACCACTGGATTTTTTCGTTTAAAAAAAAATAAACGGGTGGGTAAAGTCAACATTATGTTTTTATCCCATAATCTTCTTTTAAAATTTGAATTTAAGTGGTAATCCAAATAAAACAGACTAAAATCCAATAGGTCAGACCTGTACGAATAGACCATAATAATTCAAATTCACAATTGTTTTCCCCCTTTTATTATCTTTTTAAGGTCCAAAGTTCAAGTATATCTTTTACAGGTGAGAGTTCATGCACGCGGTCTTTTCAAATTTGGAGGTTTGGATTTTAGCATTAGCGCTGATATGTAAAAGAAGGCATTGAGCTGAATGTAATGTTAAAAAAATAAAAAAGAAAAAAATTCTTCTAAATACATTATTCTTTAAAATAAAATTGACTGTAAATGAAACAAGTTTTAATTAAGGATGGCAAACGGGTGGTGCTAGCAAATCAAGGCCCGTGACGGTGCCGGGCAGTGCCCAAAAAAACCATCAAACTTTTTTTTTTACTTCAAGTTCATATGCCTAACGTGCTTTGTTTTAGTCCACGTGTCTAACGTGTTTTTTAAGTCCATCAACCTATTTAATAATAATAATTATTATTAATATTATTATTAACTATTAAGAGAATAATTAATATTTTATTATTAGTTTATCATAATTTTGTAACTATATATTTAAATATTTAATTTCACGATTATCAATTTAATTATAACACAACAATATTATTTGAACTGTAGTGAAACAAATTATACCTAATTTTATTTGAACTATTAATATTATAATTGGACTTGAACTCCATTGAATAAAAATGTAACTTTTAATTTATTATAAAAATAAAAAATATTTCGTTCATAATTTTATTTTTTGTGTATAAATATGAAAAATATTTTATTCACAAATCAAAAATGAAACATATGTTAACTAAGTTACGATTTCATAAATAAAATATTAATTGTCGTAAAATTTTAAAATATCATTTATAAATCGTGATAGTTATAATTTTATTTATTAAAATTATGATATTTATTTATTCATTTAATAAAAAAATGAAACACTTAATTTTTTTTAAAACTAAGACTTAAATTAATTTAATAAAATATATTAAAATTTTTTATTTTAAAATATGTATAAAATCATAACATTTTATTTTTATTTTTTATTAAAAAATTATTTTGATATACTTCGACACACGTATTATTGATTGCTCACGAGCCGCGTATTAGTCCACTAATAAAACGTACTTATTACATATCTTTTTTTATGCGCCGTACTTTAATCTACTACTAATCATATAGTATCACATACCTTACCAAAACATATTTATACTATTCTGTATCTATACCATTCCACGTACCGCCCAACCCGTTGGCCACCTCTAGTTTTAGTACTGATTTATTACGATGTACGGATAAGGTTCCAAACAAAGGTGGGAAAAAAACAATTCCATTAAATTATACTAATATTTTTCCCCATTTACCCATTTATTATTTCATCCGTTACTATTTCTTCCATTCTCGTTTCTCTCTGCTCTGCCTCTCATCATATCAATCAAAAAGATGATAAAATATTTACAATCCATCTAAATTCTGAACCCTATAACACATAACATGCAATCATCCACCATTACTTTACATCAAACTCCCATTTTCCAGCCAAAATTCAGCAGTTTCCTGCCAAAAAATAACCACCAGCAGCAGCAGCAACTTCTCCTGAGAACCAATTTGCTGATCAGTCCAAAAATGGCTTCTTCTTCTTCTTCCCTTTCCGGGTACTTTCCAATTCGTTCACAAAAGGTTGATTCATCGAGTGTTGTCAATGATGAAGTAAATGGCTTTCCCACGTTGATGGCTTACGTGGGCAAGGGAGGGCTCAATGTGGGGGATGATTTGGTGGTCCTGCTTACCCATCTTCAGTATGCTTGCAAGAGAATTGCAGTTCTTGTGGCTTCACCTTTCAACTCCAGCCTTGCTAAGCATATGGGTGCTTCAGCTGCTGGTGGGTCTGCTGAGTCCGGCAGGGATGTTGCTAAGCCGCTTGATATAGTCTCTGTAAGTTTACTGTCCTGTTTTTCTCATAAATAATGCATTTATTTAATGGTAATTGGTAATTTATAGGGTTAAACTTGGATTGATTGTGTAATTTCCTAGGTCACTGGCAAGTGAGTTCCTGGACTAGTTTTGTAAATCAGGTTCGCCTAACTTAATAGATGCATTTTGGGTTTTAAACCCAAGAACAAATTTGTGATGCGCATTCTGCCTAGAGCAGATAATATCTAAGCCACTTGATGTAGTGTCTGTAAGCTTGTTGTCCTGTTAAAGTGTTGAAAATTTGGACTGATTGAAATGCTTTTCTGTGTGGTTTTTTACTTCACTTTTGAGTGGAATTGGGATGGAATATTTTTATATGTTATTTAGGGTAAGCGTTTTGTCATTTGAAGCTATAATAACAATCAAGCTTACCCCATTTGACAAGACCAAGTGCCTTTAAGCCTCTTTGTTTATATTCGAGCTACCGCTTCTGTTAACTGTATGGTTGTTGTAGATGAAATCTTAAAAAGCACATCCAGCACACACAATTAATGGTGTGTTTCGGATTGAGGTTCTGTGCCTTTTGATCACAGTTACTGTAGAGTGGAATCTCTAGCTATCTGGTGCAAGAACAGTAGCTGCGAGATAAACGTGGATGTGTTGTTGTTAGTTTGTTGTTGTGCTTTCAAATTTTAGCAGAAAGTTGTGACAAACATGCTGTTAGTTACATGTAGACACACATTGATTTGTGGAGTCTAGGATCAGTGTGCGAACCTTAAGAATCTGATTCAATTTAATATTTTGCTTGACACCAGTTGCATAAAATATGTAAATGTGCGATGCCATTTTCCATAAAAAATGTAGAAAAATTTCTTGTTGATTGTGATCTTCTACAGAATGAAATCATATTGTCCTCTCTTCGGAGTTCTGGAAAAGTTGCGGTCATGGCTTCGGAAGAAGATGATTTGCCAATTTGGATAAATGATGACGGCCCATTTGTGGTTGTTACAGATCCTCTTGATGGTTCTCGTAATATAGATGCCTCCATACCCACTGGAACCATATTTGGGGTCTATAATCGCCTTGTGGAGCTAGATCATTTAGCTGACAAAGAGAAGGCACTCCTGAACTCTCTGCAGAGTGGAAGTCGGCTGGTAGCTGCTGGATATGTCCTCTATTCATCAGCCACGATACTCTGTGCTAGCTTTGGGTCAGGAACACATGCATTTACATTAGACCATTCAACAGGGGACTTTGTTCTCACACATCCAAACATAAAGATTCCTCCTCGAGGTGAGATAATAGAACTTCCTAATCTATTTCATATCAAGTCATTATGTTATGAAAGATATTGATCGACATGATTGGGCTATGTGGTAATTGTTTTGTGATCAATTGCAGTTTGTTTGATTTAACTTACAGTGAAAATTTACTATGTCTTATTTAATTGATCTTGTGAGGGAAATTATCAGATCTATTTTTTGATAAATTATAATTTCTTATGGCGCTGTATTCTTGGGGGCCTCAGCTTCCTTACAATGTATCTTTAGTTATTTTGTTGCATAGTAATCTGAATGTTTCACTTCATTAAATAAATTGCATTGGAGTTTCTGACCCATTTATAACTAAGTATGGCTGTTTAACTTTTTTAGGGCAAATATACTCTGTAAATGATGCACGGTATTTTGACTGGCCTGAGGGTTTAAGGAAATATATTGATACTGTGAGACAAGGGAAAGGCAAAAACCCTAAGAAATATTCAGCCCGTTATATATGTTCTTTGGTTGCTGATTTCCATCGCACTCTGTTGTATGGCGGAGTGGCAATGAATCCGAGAGACCATCTTCGACTGGTGTATGAGGCAAATCCTCTTAGTTTCCTTGCTGAGCAAGCTGGTGGCAAAGGTTCTGATGGCAAAATTAGGATTCTTTCAATTCAGCCGGTCCAGGTTCACCAAAGGCTGCCTTTGTTTCTAGGAAGTGCAGAAGACATGGAAGAGTTAGAGAGTTATGGAGATGTTCAACAGAAAGTGAACCCTGGGTATGAAGTTTGATGCTATGTTTTTGTTTATGCCCATGTTCTTGTTAGTTTCTTCAATGATATTTTTCAAGCAAGACCTATTGAATGCACAAAATCTTTCTGGAGAAAAAGAAAATAAACTCAGATACCAGAATTTTCAGAA
This sequence comes from Atalantia buxifolia, assembly GCA_030444775.1. Classification (NCBI taxonomy): domain Eukaryota; kingdom Viridiplantae; phylum Streptophyta; class Magnoliopsida; order Sapindales; family Rutaceae; genus Atalantia; species Atalantia buxifolia. The sequence goes on from CM059838.1 coordinate 27,215,461, forward strand.
TGTGAAACATGTACCATATGTATTAACAATAAGAGAATCATTTGAAGAACAACTCAAAATTATCAACATATATTAACGTTCAAAGATCCTGTTTGTTGCCGCCTAATCTCGGCCTTCCGTGAGTGTAAAAGTAATATCATTAAAAGAATACGTTTGTTGGACCTGCTTAAAAGACTCCGAATCATCGGCACCCTGTCTCTCTGTAAATGCTGGTTCTTTTGGATGTGGAAGATCCCTAATTTCACTGTTAAGCATTGATACAACAGTTGACATGTTAGGTCGATCCTTAACCAATTCTTGCACACACAACAATCCCACATGTATGCATCTTATGATCGTATCCAACTGAAAGCTTGATTGTGATGAAAACGGATCAACCAAAGCAAGTATTTTGTTTTCATTCCACAATTTCCAGGCCTGGAAAGACAAAACATTAATTAGTACATATCTTAAGTATTAATAGGTAGCCAGGGAGAGAGATGAGTTTGGTGGACTTACATAGCCTAGAAGTGTCAAGTCATCCTCAAAAAAACTTGTGTTCTTTCTTCCACTAACAATCTCTAATAACAAGACTCCAAAGCTAAAGACATCTGATTTCTCAGAGAATCGGCCTTCCATTGCATATTCAGGAGACATGTATCCGCTGCATTTCATTGTCCAACACACATCTAGATTATGTAATAGATCATTTGATCAAGCTGAAACAATGGATTCAAAGCTGGCGAAACTACTTACAATGTCCCAACAACTCTCCCAGTGTCGGCTTGATCTTGATTGCCTCCGAAAATCTTTGCCATGCCAAAGTCCGAAATTTTTGGATTTAGTTCTTCATCCAATAAGATGTTACCTGCCTTCAAATCTCTATGAATAATGCGCAATCTAGAATCCCTGTGAAGGTAAAGTAGACCTCGACTAATTCCTTCAATGATGTTGAAGCGCTTTCTCCAGTCTAAACGTTCTTTTTTGAGTGGATCTACATGTATTGCAATTGCAAAAGATGATTAAGGAGGAGGAAAAAGAAGTGCTAATTCACAGAGCATTTTAAGTGAATGAAAAGGCAAAAACTAACCAAATAGCAAAGCATCCAAACTTCTATTCGGCATGTATTCATAAATCAGCATCTTTTCTTCACCTTCAACACAGCATCCAAGAAGTCTAACAAGGTTTCGATGCTGTAGTTTAGAAATTACCATAACCTCGTTCATAAATTCTTCTAATCCTTGACCGGATGCTTTGGATAGTCTTTTCACAGCTATTTCTTGTCCGTCTTTCAATCTTCCCTGTAGAATTAATAAACTCAAGTGAATAACTTATGCATTATATTGAACAATTAGTTAAGCTGCAAGGAGAATTGATCAATGAACCATTACCCAGTACACTGGGCCAAAACCACCCTGCCCGAGCTTACTGCTTAACTGGAAGTTGTTAGTTGCAGTTGCTACCTCCTCAAATTGGAATAGTGGTAAATCCTGTAGGCTGACCGAGTTCACATTTGTGGCTGATAATTTTGCAATTACTTCTGCTAATCAAGTTGTAGCTTTAGATAATTAAGATGCATAAGTTAAAATTTTCACTTGCCAGTTAGTCCATCAGCTAAAATTCACTAGCACATTACCTTTACGTTTAGCTATCCACCTCCACAAAAAAAGTGTACAGATTGCAAGGGCAAACATTCCTTTAATCAATGGTGATACGAAGACATCTTTCTCGCCTTTTTCATCTGCAGATAAGTCCATTAGCTAAAAATCTTCATGATCACTCTGCTCATTGTGATTTGAAGCACACAGCATAGCCAGAGAACTAATAGGCAACATTAAACTTACCAACATCTGAATTTGCCACACGGATATAAAGATCTGTCCCTCCAAAGGGTAATCTCTGAATGTCAATTAAGTTGATGCTCCTCCATACCATGCAACCAATGCCACCATCAAAAGCATACGCTATGCAGAAGCAATTTTTCAAGCACTGGTCTCTACATTCGTCTTCGGTAGCGGATGACGTCCACTCTGTAAAGTCAGGCACCTTCATCATGTTTAGCTTCGAAAAACCATCTTCTTTGCCAACTTTACCAGTTATGTTTCTCCTTTCACACTGCAGTTTACTCCTTCGAATGCAACCACTCGTCCAGTTTCCTCTGTTCCATTCCTCTGCGTTCTTCGGCTCAAACCCTTCCAAACAGCTGCAAATTGGTTTTTCCTGCGAATTACAAACTCCAAATGCCCCACACTTTCCGTAAACGTCACACTCGGTTCTCAGGTTCAAGAAGCCAACCTCCCAATTATCCTTCCATTTGATCCAATATCTTTCTTCCAGAATTCCTTGTGCAGTCAAGGCGAAAAACGTCCAATCATTTGCAAACCCAAAAGTGAAGTTGTGTGTAAAAAGGTAAACAGATTTCAATTCAGGAATTCCAATAAAGATCTGACCGTTCCAGGGACCACTCCGCCAATACGGGCGGCTATCATTCCAGACGAATATTTCAGGAATGTTTTGATGAATAAGGCCAGCTGAGAAGCTTCCAGTGGATGGATCAGAAAGGCTTTTCCATGATGTCAACTGCACTTTCTTGCCCGTTCTTTGATCGATTCTATTGTGCATCCCGGGCAAGAATGAATCAGTAGGTTCTTGGAAACTCTCCCATACGATAACTCTATTGATGTTGTCACGTAGGACAAGATTTCCAGAATCTAGAAGCTGAGCAGTTGTACTATTATTGACTAAATTCGAAACGTTTGATGACCAAAGAACCTCTTTCTGTCCATTTACAAGGACAAGGTTGCCATCCTCGGATATGGTAATAATCCCGGAGGAATCTTTGAGAGGGTTGTCTCTGTTAGCAACCCATATGACAGCTTTTTCAGATGGCATGTTGTACCAAATACCCATATAGCGATAGGGAGAATCGGCAGGATTAAAGAACCCCAGCTTGAAGTTACTGCCATTAGACAAAATGGCGTCAGGATCTCTCATGAGCTGAGGAGATGTGATGTTGTTGTCTATAGCAACGGGGAAATCTAAACAAAAACAAGACAACAAGATAATAAGAAGAGCTATCGGAATCATTCTTGTGCCTGCAAGTTCCTTAAAATTTGAACTTATTGCTTTCTGTTGACTAACGAGAGTGAACGCAATAAATTGCGAGTTCTGAACCCATTGACTTGAGTCTGTGGCCGGAATCTAAACAGCCATGGTTTCCAAATAAAAATATTCACTTTCATTGTTTCTTGGCTGGTAGAAGTTGCCTGGAAAAGAGGGCGCGTTGTGTTGAAAAACCTGTCCAAGGACTAGGTGTTAAGGAAAGACTTTGAATGCTAAGAGTCGTTTCACTCTTCTTCTGCTCTTAATCCACTAAATGATGAACCCGTTGATTTCACCAACCAATGAAGTTGTTCTTTTCTTCATATGGGTCCAGGAATCTAATGGTAAAGTTGTCTTTCCAAACTTCTTCGGATGGATGTACTTTGTGCAACACAGAATTTAGGGACGCATCAATTTCAAAATCTGCTGCCACTAGGGGCCCATGGACTCGAACTAACCGTCTAACTCTTGAAATTTTGAATAATTGAGGGAACTCTTTTTGTTTTGAATAATAATATAGTCTTAAATTTTTATATAAATTTATTTTGTATAAATTAATGTGGTATGATAAAATTAGTTGAATTTAATATCTCTTACCTAACATGATTTATTTTTATTATTTTATATTTTCATTAAACCAATGAATTGATGCCACATCAGTGTATACAAGATAAGTTTGTATAAGAATTTGTAACTATATCATCACTCTTTTGTTTTTAGTTGGCTAAATACGTACATAGAAACAGACACTTAACAATAACAACATGAAGTCGATGTGGAATGCTAGCCAAAAATCCATTACCAATCGACAATCATAAATCATTAACTTGACGTGGGGCATTTGGCTTAATATGGAAAGAGACACTTAACAACTTTGTGTATAAATGGATTAAAAATTCTAGGGTACAATTTAAAGGTGACAAGTTAAATATTGTGAAAGATCTCTCACTCATACAAGACAAGGCATTTTGCTTTATGCCGTTGCCATGCAATTCTTGTTAAGCTTTGGACTTGGATGAAATTAGCCACAAAAATTGGCTGATAAAAAACCATGAGAGTAAACGCAAAGGCAAGTAAGGCGGCAGCCGTAACATAAGCGAGAAAAAGCGAGAGAGGAGAAGAAGAGCCAGTGGGGGTGACTGAAATTAGAAACAAGGGTTTCAATTTTTAATTTAATGAAAGAATGGCGAATATGACTTTGATTTATTTAAATTCAGAGAGTAAATTCTTGGCATCGCTTTCTTTAGTTTTATTGGTCTTAATTTTTGTTACATTCTCTCATAGATTGTTAATTGAAATATTTATTTTTGACAACAATAAATATTAGGTTAAGAATAATGAGATTCTTAATGTTATGAGCTTCTAGTATTATTTAGATAATAATTTGTATTGTACTCAATAGCGGATCCAATCAGTTTGATTATGGGGACTTAGTTCAAGAAATTAAATTTAAATTAGGGGAACTTAATTTTTTTTATTATTCACTTAACTCAGATTTACATTAGGGGAATGTAATCTTTTTATTGTTCTATTTTTTTAATTAAAAAAGTAATAATAACAAATTTAAAAGAAATCTGCATTTAGTTTTATTCTTTTCTTTCTAATCTTAAAAAGTATAATAATAAATCCAAGGAAATATGTATAAATATCTTTTAAAAAATAATTAATGTGGTTGTAGAGATTCAAAATAAGGTCTCTAAAATTTTAAAATAGAACTCTTACCATTAAACCATAATTTTTTTTTAATTTTAAATCTGGCCAAATTCTTCATATTGTCTTTTCCAAAAGGAGGTTGAGGTATTATTAAAAGGAAAAATAATTAATCCCATTAATTATATAGCGAAAGGTTATATCATATTATAATCCCGTAATTTTTTTATTTAGTATTTCTCATGTAAAAATCTATGTTTATCATTGTTGATTTATTACCTTAGATTATATTAGTTTAAATTGTACTTACTTATTTATGGTATACATTTCATTTTAATCACACAAAGAGGGAAAAAATTAGTTTTCGCTAGACTTCAAGCTGCTCTTGTAGGTTCCTTTCCCAACATTATTGACATGATAAATCTGTAGATCTTGCTTTGGTAATTAGAGACACTGCATCTCATAAATAAATTCAAAACAGCTCAATATAAGTACCTGTATAAATTAATACTCGATAAATTAATAATCTCTATAATATAATAATTTTTTGTGGTCCCGACTTGGGCCTTGAAGCTAAATTAATAATTTCGATAAATTAATAAGATAATAATTTTTCTGAGAACTCCTATATAACTCTTTGATCCCATTTATATCATAAATTAATAATTGTAGAAATTACAAATACTGTGAAATTACAAATGTAACTGACTATGTCAATTTATTAAAATATGAGTCTATTGCAACTTGTTTTTTTCTTGAATTTTAAATCTAGTTGAATCTCATCTCTAATTTTTCTTATTGCATCTAAAAGTTCTAGGGTTGAATTGTCGTACTGTAATAAAAAATTATGAAGTGTTGTTGTTGACTTGAGTGCTTCAGTGCACGAAATAAGCTCTAAAGGTACTGTGTCATCCTCAACTTCATTTTCAGCATGATCTTTAGTCATGAATTTATTTAATCAAGTATACATTATTTATTTGATGAATTTATTTAAATTCTATTGATTATATTTGTAAAATACAATGAATTTTCAGTCAATTAAATGTTAGTTCTTTGTGCTGTGAAACAATCTATAAATTAATAAATTATTAATTTATTGATTAATTAATATCTCTCTAAATTAATAAATTTCTATGGTCCCGACATTATTAATTTATAGAGGTTATACAGTAATAACCTCTATAAATTAATACTCCATAAATTAATAATCTTTATAATATAATAATTTTTTGCGGTCTTGACTTGGGCCCTGAAGTTAAATTAATAATTTTGATAAATTAATAAGATAATAATTTTTCTGAGAACTCCTATATAATTCTGTGGTCCCATTTATATCATAAATTACTAATTGTAGAAATTACAAATACTGTGAAATTACAAATGTAACTGACTATCTTAATTTATTAAAATATGAGTTTATTATAACTTATTTTTTTCTTGAATTTTAAATCTAGTTGAATCTCATCTCTAATTTTTCTTATTGCATCTAAAAGTTTTGGGGTTGAATTCTCGTACTGCAATAAAAAATTATAAAGTGTTATTGATGACTTGAGTGCTTTAGTGCGCGAAATAAGCTCTAAAGGTACTGTGTCATCCTCAACTTCATCTTCAGCACGATCTTCAGTCATAAATTTATTTAATCAAGTGTACATTATTTATTTAATGAATTAATTTAAATTCTATTGATTATATTTGTAAAATACAATGAATTTTCAGTTAATTAAATATTAATTGTGCTGTGAACACAATCTATAAATTGATAAATTAATAATTTATCGATTAATTAATATCTTTCTAAATTAATAAATTTTTATGGTCTCGACATTATTAATTTATAAAAATTATACTGTATTATACATTTCGGCTAATAATTGAATAAGCCGTAACGAGTGCCACTCAACAACTAAAAAAGATAAATCAATCTCACATGCAAGCGAATATCAAAGTGTAAGGCTTCCGCCTTAGCTTTGTCAACATCATCTGAGTAGACACCATATTTAATACCACGTAACAATGACCAACCATCATAATTAGCACTACAGCAGCATACCCAAGCTTACAAAACTTAACATCAACAACCGCGTCTGTGTTAAGCTTAAACCACCCATGAGCAAGTGGCTGCCAAACACAAGCCGCCGAAATAGATCCATCTTTATTAGCCCTCACATTTACACCACCACCATGACCAATATTTACCCACATCCCATATGCCTGAGCCATAATACAAGCAGAATTGAGATGTAAATCTTCATATGTAGCATTTTATTCCTTGCACCCCAAATTCCCCACATAACTAAAACCAGCAAATTAAGCTCACCCTTGCTTAAAACAGACAAGAAATATTCAAAAGCATTCCAAACATTTGAAAAAGAAACGGTCAGCACAATCTCTTCAAACCCTGCCAGCCCCCACACATCCTTTGCATAGTCACGGTATAAACAAAGCATGCACGATAGTCTCATACATCTCAAAACAGTAAAGCGTCCATAAATATGATCGTGTTTATAATATTTGATTTACCTTGATTTGGTATTTAAATTATTTTTTATTTAAATAGTAGTTAGTAGTATTACAATTGGTAATAATAAAATCATTGTATAATTTTTACTTTTTTCATGTTAAAAAACAATAGTTCTACCAATAATGTTAGGGATCTTAACATTGAGTCCTAATTTGAGTCTAATTTTTATCTGTTATTTATTTATTAGATAGTAAATTTTATAATTAGTAAAAGTAATATTTTGCAATCCAATAAATGAATGCCGCATTAGTTATGATTTTAAGTTGAAACACAATTATAAAGTTTTCTTTCTACGAACAAATGCGTAGATCAGCTGACATGGGTCTGTTCTACCTTAACTAAGGTCCTCGGTTCGACACTTGGGAATGCAGCTGCGTTAAATACTTGTTGGAAGAGTTTTGCCACCCTATTGGTCCTACCCGACGCGAATCTGAATTAGTCAGGGGCCAATGTGATCTTCGGATACCAAATAATTTAATACACCTAAAAAAATAAAGTTTTCTTTCCTTCCAATTTTTTTTTAAGATGAATTTTACTGATTAGTAATAATAATACTAATTATTTCAATTTGATATATACAATAATCTTAAGTTCGTTATGAACTTACAAGAAAATTAATATTAATAATCAATCCAATTTTCAATTTGATTAGGGATCCAAAACAATGAATATTTCTACAACGGCTCAATTGATTTATATGATGTTAGCTCTCGGTATAGGGTCTTATCGAGCCGTGATAGGACTTCCTTGACCTTCCGACATTGGGTAGGCATCAGCCCACATACATGATCGTACGGCTTTACTTTTTAGAATTTGAGAAAATCGTTTTTAGAAATTAAACTCACACAATCATATGCATGTACTTTGTGCAACACGCACACACAATTTAGAGAAGCATCAATTTCAAAATCTGCTGCCACTAGGGGCCCATGGCCTCGAACCAACTGTCAACTCTAGTAATTGTGAATAATTGAGTGGACCCATTTTGTTTTTAGTTGGGTAAATATGTACATTAAAACAGACACTTAACAACATGACGTGATAGGGAATGCTAGCCAAGTATCCATTATCCAATCGATAATCATAAACCATCAATTTGACGTGGGGCATTTTGCTTAATATGGGAAGAGACACTTTACAACTTTATGTATGAATGGACTACAAATTCTATAGTACGATTTAAAGGTAACAAGCTAGATATTGTAAAAAACTCTCCCACTCATTCAAGACATTAGCATCAAACTAAGAATAAACTTAGCTGAAGCATTACAATCTCTGTTGATTTTCAAGCAAGAATTAACATAAAAACTTAAAAACTTGAATTTAAACACATACTTGAATTATATGCAAAAAAACCAATAAACTAGGGTTGTGCTACTGATTTATGGTAGGAGGATGATTACTAAGTCGGACAATCCTCTCAATTCACGTTGCAAGAACTCTCTAAGTTTCTCTTGACTTGAATTTTCTTCAAATTGCACGTTGCTTATTTTTGCTTTGCTTAACTTTCTCTGTGGATTTGCACTCTATTTATAGCATTCCAAGAGTAATGATCATCTTCTCAATGATCATTTAATAAGCTTAAACAATTGTTAGAGTGATCATCTTTTTAATGATCACTTAATATCTTTCAATATAATATTGTAAGATATTATAGAGTTCTAACTCAAAATGATCACTTGTTCTTGGTCATGCATCCCTCATGGGTGACCTCAAACTGATAGAACCCTATATATAAATATATTAATATATGTTTCCAACATCTCCCACTCACACATGATGGGACGTTAATGGTGCAACGAGAATTATCTGTTCAAGCCTAAAAACTCAATTATCATACTAGCAAATGCAACGTGTGACCCATGAACAATAAGTAAGAGCTATATTGCTTTAAATCTCAATTGTATTCTATACAAAAGAGTTGTTCATCATGTATCCTAGATTCCATATTATTACATCAAATTCAAGCATACTAAGTCCCATATCAAAAGCTATGCTTGACAATATACACTCTATGTAATCACAATTGTATCAATCCTAGATTATACAATCGGTACCAGTGAAAAAACATAAGTTAGATGTAAGTAATGAATCTTCCCATCACTCTCATATTTCTTAATTTTAGATTAACTGCTTTCCTAGACTTGTTTCATAAACCGAATAACATCATAGCTTTAGAAAACAAGTTTAAAGTAGCAAACATTAATCTATCACCTCAAAATATAGCTGATAGTATGTAAGGATACCTATTGAGATTTATAATACCTCAAAGAAACTTTACACCATGAGAAATAAGGGAAAATTTCTCATTTTTCTTTATTTGGTCATTAAAGCACACGTTGTATGAAATACATGCTACAATGAATTCTCTTTTCTGAGAGCGTATGTCTAAATCATTTTACTGGACAAATCTTAGTTCAATCGCTACTCAAGCACCTAACTTGAGTTTTTAATGAGCTCGCTTATCTAAAGGGCCAAATTAGAGACTCACATATGGCTTTAATCAGGTTTCCATGATTATTGGGTATATCATGGTCGGTTTTATATTTATTATATATAAACCTCATTTTGACCCAGTCAAGGCTACACATTTTATAAATGCTCCATAAGAATGTATATAGTATCTTATTCTCTCTCTATTGTCTCGTCTCAGCTTGCTTTTCTAGCAACTGAGGCGATCGCTTGTGTAAGAAAGCCAATCAAAACCTGTTGACATAATTTTACTCTAAATATGTGTAATAAAAAAAAATTATATGGACAAACGATAATAAGAATTTAATCATACGAAAGATTTATCACATGTCCATTACTTAAAAAATAATATCTCATCAAGTATAATTTTAAAATCTACGTAAGCCCAATGATCGAGTATGTTTCAAGTAAACATCTCGTGTTATGGCTTTGGTAAATAGGTCTGATAGCATAAAATATGTATATATGTATTGTATTAGCACCTCTCTTTGTGCTACAATTTCTCTCACAAAATTGTACTTGGTTTCTATGTGTTTTGACTTGCTGTGGTATTTGGCATTGTAAAAGATATGGCTGCTTGACTATCACAATGTACAATTGCTGGTCTAGAAGAATCAGTAACTATTTTGAGATCTTTAATAAATCTCTTAAGCCACACAGCTTCTTGTACTGCTGTTGAACATGCCACATATTCAGCTTCCATCATAGATAGAGCAATGCATATTTGTTTCTTGCTTCTCCAAGAAATCGCGCCACGACTAAGTAAAAATGCATATCCGAAAGTCGATTTTCGTTCATCTAGATCGCCACCCCAATCATCATCTATATAACCAATTAGGCGCAATTCACCTTCCTGATAGCATAAAGAGTAGTCGACAGTGCCTTTTAGATACGCAATAATCCTCTTGACTACATTCCAATGCTTTCATCCCAGATTTGATTGGTATCTACTCACTAACCCCACAACATAACAAATATCTGGTCTAGTACACATTATAGCGTACATAAGACTACCAACAGCACTTGAGTACAAAACTCGTGCCATTGTTTTTAGTTCTTCAGGAGTCTTAGGGCACATTTCAAGGCTTAGAGTTTGTCCTTTTGAAATAGGAGTATCCATAGATTTACAATCTGACATATTGAATCGTTCAAGAATTCTCTTAATGTATGTCTCTTGTGAAAGAGGTAAAAGTCTTCTTGAACGATCCTTATGAATTTTAACTCCTCAAATACAAGTTGCTTCGCCAATATCTTTCATTTCAAAATTTGAGGATAACTATTCTTTAATGATTTTGATAAACTCTAGATTGTTTTCAGCCAACAAAATATCATCCACATATAGAGATAATATAACAAAGTTATCTTCTGATCTTTTAACATATACATAATGGTCTTTTTCGGTCATCAAGAATCCATAAGAAATTATGGTTTCATGAAACCTAAGATATCATTGTCTTAAGGATTGTTTCAGCCCATTTGTAGACCTTTTAAGCTTGCAAACTTTGCGCTTTTGGTCTTGCAATATATAACCCTCAAACTGATCCATGTATATTTCTTCCTGTAGTTCTGCATTGAGAAATGCTGTTTTGATGTAATTCAAGATCTATATATGCAACGATTGCTAGAATCAATCATATTGAGGCAAACCTTACCACAGGGAAAAAAGTTTCCTCATAGTCTATACCTTCTTGTCGGGTATATCCTTTCGCTACTAGGTGTGCCTTATATCTCTTAATTGTGCCATCTGCCTTTTGTTTTATACGTAAAATCCATTTATTTCCAATGGTTTTTCGTTTAGACGGTAAATCAACCAAGTCCCAGACCTGATTTGATTTCATAGAATCCATCGCTTCATTAATTGTTTTTATCCATAATTTCTTAGCAGGTGATGCAATAGCGTCACTAAAAGTTCTTGGCTCTTCGCTATCATGAGAAACAATCATAAATGCCTCCCCCTCAATCTCAAAACGACGGCGTGGGATGGAAATACGATTACTCCTACGAATTGAGGCATCCTGTGAAGTCATTCCATAAAGTGGTTGACTCCCACTAGGATAAAAAATCCCAGGTAAATCTAGGTTTTCCTTAATTCGATTGACAATGCTCAGTGGATGTTTTATTTAATATAAACGAATATCTTTGTCAACATCTGTAATGCTAGGAAATTCATTCTCTAAGAATATGACATCTCGTGATTCTAGTTTAGTTATAGTTCCATCATCACGTTCACCAATCAATACATACCCTTTTGATTACTCAGGATATCTTATAAAAATTTATTTTTTTTCCTTTTGCACCCAATTTTTCATGTGTATGTGAAGGATTATGAACATAAACTGCAAACCCTCAGGGTCGCAAATGAGATAGAACAGGTTTTCTGCTTGTCCATAGCTCATATATAGTATAACTAATTGACTTACTTGGGACTCGATTAAGTATGTAGGCAGCAGTCAGCAATACATCCCCCTAGTAGGATATTGGGAGATTTGCTTGCGCCATCATAGACATAACCATCTTAAGTAATGTCCTATTTCTCCTTTCCGCAACACCATTTTGTTGTGGAGTCCTAGAAATAGTTAACTGTCTCTCAATTCTCTTGACACAATTCCTTGAACTATTCAGAAAGATATTCAAGTTTACAGTTTGTTCTTAAGACTTTGATCGTTTTGTCTAATTGATTTTCAACTAATTTTAAAATTTTTTTAAAGCAATCTAATGCTTCAGATTTGTGAGAAATCAAATAGATATGACCAAAACGTAAGTAATCATCAATGAATGTAATAAAGTATGGGCGCTATGTTTGGCCCTTACACTTATTGGACCACAGATGTCAGAATGGATAATTTGCAAATAACTTTCAGCTCTAGTTCCTTTACCAAATAGTTTTCTTGTTGTTTTTCCAATTAGACAACTCTCACATATAGACAAATCTATTTTATCAAGTGAGCCCAAATAACCCTCTCTAGATAATCGATGCATTCTGTCTTGCCCTATATGTCTTAGTCTAGCATGCCATATATTAACATCCACAGAATCAGAAGATGTGATCAATGAAAAACAATCTTGATTATAATTCTGATTAATTACATTCAAAATCATAAAACCATTAAGTAAATAACCAGTTCCGACTAGATTTTTATTAAGAACTAATTGCATACAAACATCACAGAATATCACATGATATCCCATGTTCAGAAGTACAGTGACAGATACTAAGTTTCGTCGGATCTCTGGTGCATATAACACATCGTGGAGATAAAGCATTTGGCTACCATACAGTTGTAATTTGCAAATGCCAATCCCTTTAGCTTCAACCCTTGAGTTATTCCCCATGTATATCCACTTAGTCCCTTGACTAATAAGACGATATTCCACATAGGCTCCACGTTCATTAACTACGTGTTCCGTTGCGACTGAATCTACAATCCACAAAGGATGAGTTTCAGTCGTATAAATAGAGTCTATTACATACATATTATGTAAATTTATGGATTTAGTATGTACCTTTTTCGCCTCAGTGCAATCACGAGCGAAATGACCAAGTTTGCTACAATTGTAACATGTCACTTTGCTCATATCCTTCTTCTGACCAGCGTGTTTTCCTCTTTTGGGCTTACCTAAATTGGATTGCCCTTGATCAGATTTCTTCTTACTCTGAGAGGAGATTTTACCTCCTCTTTTGCATTTAAAGCCCGAAACTTTTCACGAGTTGGTATCAGCCATATAAAGTTGAGTAGAAGATTTAGCTGCCACTAGGCGTTCATCTTTTAACTTCAAGTGACGTTGAATATCTTTAAACGCCTTAACACTCTCATTGTGTGTCATGTTAACTTTCATATGCTTCTAACTATCTGGAAGAGATCTAATAACTGTATGAACTTGTTGTTCATTAGTTATAATGTTATTAATATTTTTTAACTCTCTTATTAAAATTGACATTTCTCTCAAATGCTGCTCCATCAAAGTATTAGGGAACAATTTGTATGTGTCAAATTTAATAGTGAGTCTTCTAAGTTTGGTGGTAGAAGTGCCACCATACTTATCTTTCAAAGCATTCCATATTTGGTGAGCCATTTGGTATTCCTCATACTCATACATAAAATCATCTTCCATAGTGCTCAGCAACAAAATGCGCGCACTATGATTTTTTATTTTCCAAGCTGCATAAGCTTCAAGATCTTTTTTATATTGAGTAGAGTTATCCTTTGGTGGCTCAGTCATAATGTTTGTAATTATCTCTAGTGAGTCTTGTAATTCAAGGAGGTTTTGAACTTTACGGTACCAAATATCATAATTGTTACCGTTTAGTTTAATTCCTTTATTTAATTCAGCCACGACACTGTTTGATGTCATTTCTTCTAAGAAAAAACACAAAACACGAATATAAGAAAAAACTTTCTTGATTTTATTTGCACATATTTAATTATTTTGCCGCAAACAAATAACAGAAAATTTGATAAGTTTAATGTAAAAATTTGATTCAAAAAGTCGTCGAGCCTTCCAATCATCATCATTTCCAAACATTAAGTTAACATAATTTTAGTATACTGGGCAAAATATTAATTCATTTATTGTTTATTCCCTCAGAGTTTTAATAATAATAGAACTCCCACTCATAAAACATGCCATAAGAATACATCCACCATCCATCTATTCACGTGGATAGTGCACTAGGAAAATTTCCAAGAAGATGGTGGAGAATTAAAAAATATCTCTAAGTACCGAAGTTCCTTAAGTTCATGCCCTTTTGTCAGAATTTTCCTAGACATGCAATTCATCCATATTATTACGCCATGATTATTCTCATTTTATGTTTCAAGTAGTTTTGTTATGCTCCCAGTAAAGCACAACCCTCTTAAGGATGTATCATCATATGCAAAAAATATTTTTTTTCATATTTTTAATATTTACATAAAATATTATTCTATAATTTTAAAGCATTTATTTGACTAAAATTAAAATTAAAATTAAATATATGACCATGTTATAAATTAATTTTTAAATTTTAATAAAATAGAGAATAAAAAATTGAAATAGTTGCCGTAAACGGCACCTCCAAATTCAATCGAGAAGGCTTTGCGTGTATTACACTCTCCACCGCCGCGAGTGGGCTTTTCTTAAAAAATCAAAAACTGGTTCAACTCTAAACCGGTTCGGTTTAATGGTTCGGTTCGGCCCGCTACAGTTTAGCTCCAGTATTCGCTACAATTTTAGCTACAATGTTCACTGTTCATCATCTTCAACCTAAAAAAAATTTGCAGATTTCGAACCAGAATTTTGAAAGCTCTGTTCTCCCTAAATACACGTCGGAATTTTTCATATGATATACCATTGGAAAGATATTTTCATGCTCTTTCTAATGATACCAATTTCACATTGATATGTTGTGTATCATAAAAGATGAGTAAAATAAACTTATGGGTTCATTTCCTAGGTTTTCATTTTACTCATTGCATGGATCATATTAATCCTCATGGCTGCTAAGAATTAATCTATACACCTTGATATGTTTATTAATCCAGTTGCATGGCATCAAAAACAAGTAAATTCTAACATGCCATTAATATGTGTTCTTGATGAAAAAATCAAATATTTTAAAGAACATGTTGGGTCTCGTGCTTTACATGCTTAAATCAGAACGCAATCTATTTAGCTCTTATACCAATGTCGATTTTCGAGCAAGAATCAACATAAAAACTTGAAAATCCAAATTTAAACACATACCAGGATTATATGTGGAAAACCGATAAATTAAGGTTGTGCTACTGATTTATGGTCGAAGGATGATCACAAAGTCGAAAAATCATCTATATTCACGTTGCAAGAACCCTCTAAGCTTCTCTTGACTTGAATTTTCTACAAATTGCACTTTGCTTATTTTTGCTTTGCTTAACTTTCTCTATGGATTTGCATTTTATTTATAGCATTCCAAAAGTAGTGATCATCTTCTCAATGATCACTTAATAAGTATAAACAATTGTTGGAGTGATCATCTTCTTAATCATCACTTAATATCTTTCAATATAATATTGTAAAATATTATAGAGTTCTAACTCAAAATGATCACTTGTTCTTGGTCATGCATTCTTCATGGGTGACCTCAAAGTGATAGAACCCTATATATAAATATATTAATATATATTTACATATATTTCCAATAATCTCTGTATGTTGGGTCCATCTCAAGTGGATGGCCCAAAAGCTTAGGATCCGAAAGGGTATAGTTGCTATGCAATTCTTGTTAATCATTGGACTTGGATGAAATCAGCCATTAAAATTGAGTTAATAAAAACCCATGAGGGCAAAAGCAAAAGCAAAAGTAGGTGAAGCGGCAGCCGGTAACATAAGCGAGAAAAAGCAAGAGAGAAGAAGAGGAGACACTGGGGTTGACTTTGAAATTGGGGAGAAGGGCTTCAATCTTTAATTGGACTTCTCAGAAGGTGAATGTAATTATGATTTTATTTAAATTTAGGGAGTAAATTCTTGGGATCGTTTTCTATAGTCTTATTGGTCTTAATTTTTGTTACGTTCTCTCATTGGTTGTTAATTGAGATATTCACTTGTGATAGCAACAAATATTGGGACGTTATTGTGAATTAAGAGGTGATGAGATTCTTGATATTGTGAGTCTCTAGTATTATCTAAAGAATAATTTGTGTTGCAATCAATGACGGACCCAGTCACTTTGATAAAAGGGGCTTGGTTCAAAAAAATAAATTTAATTTAGGGTAGCTTAATTTTTTTACTGTTCCCTTAACTCAAATTTAAATTAGGGGAATTTAATTTTTTATTGTTCTATTTTTTAATTTAAAAAGTAATATAATAACAAGATAAAAGAATTATGCATTTAGTTTTTATTCTTTTCTTTTTAATTTTAAAATGTAATGATAAATCAAAAGAAATATGCATTAATATATTTTAAAAAGTGATTAATATGGTTGCAAAGATTTGAACTAAGGTATCTAAAAGTTTATAGTAGAACTCGTACTATTAAACCATAAATACTTTTTTGATTTTAAAAGTGGCCAAATTCTTTATATTCTCTTTTCCAAAAGGAGCTTGAGCCATTTTTAACAGGAAAAATAACGGCCTAGAAGGGCATCCGTATATGCCTATAATCCCATTAATTACATAGAGGAAGGTTATACTAGATTACAGTCCCATGATTTTTTCTATTTGTATTTTTTTTAATGTAAAACCTATGTTTATTATGGTTAATTTATTATCTTAGATTGTATTAATTTAATTTATTCTTATTTATTTGTGATATACACTGAATTTTAATCACACAAAGAGTAAAAAAGTTAGTTTCCATAATAGGAGACATTGCATCTTAGAAACAAATCTAAAACAACTCAGTATGAATACTATTCAGTTAATAATTAGATAATTAGCAATGAGCCTGACTCAACAAATAACAGAGATAAATCAATCTCACTAGTAAGGCGGACACCTAAGTGTAAGGCTTTGGCCTTAGCTGTGTCAACATCGTCTCAATAGACACCATAGTTCATGCCACGTAAAAATAACCAACCATCATAATTAGCACTAAAATAGCATAACCAACCAACCTTCCTAAACTTAACAGCACCGCGTTTTTGTTCAGCTTAAACCACCCATGAATATTTCTCTGCCAAATACAAGCCACCGATATAGATCCATCTTTATTAGCCCTCACACTTACACCACCACTACGACCAATATTTACCCACACCCCATGTGCTTGACCCACAATACAGGCAGAATTGAGATATAGACCTTCATATCATACGTAGCATTTTATTCCTCGCACACCATATTCCCCACATAATTAAAACCAGCAAATTATGCCCACCCCTGGTTAAACAGACGAGGAATATTCAAAAGCATCCCAAACATTTGAAAAAGAAACAGTCAGCTTAATCTCTTCAAACCAAGTCAGCCCCCATACATCCTTTGCATAGTCACAGTAAAACAAAGATTGCATAATAGACTCATACTTCTCAAAACAGTGAAGCTTCGATAAATTGATCATGTTTATTGATTTACCTTGGTTCGGTATTTAAATTATTTTATTTAAGTAGTAGTTAGTAGTGCTACAATTAGTAGTAATAACATTATTGTATAATTTTTATTTTTTCATGTTAAAGATGACAGTTCTATCAATGATGTTAGGGATCTCAATAATTGAGTCTCAATTTAAGTCCAATTGTTATCTGTCATTCATTTCTTGGATAGTAAATTTCATAATTAGTAAAATCAAGATTCTACAATCCAATAAATGAATGCCACATTAACTGTGACTCAAGTGAAAACGCAATTGTTAGAATCCCTAAGATTACTCTAATTCTACTATAGAACATGTCTAGTAAGCATTGAAATATATATTAACATTAAATTATTTTTTTATAAAATAATAATAACAACTAGAATTTCTTTTCACATTACAAAATATTATGGAAGATATCCAAGTTGAAATCAATTCCATTAAAAAGCAAGCACTTTACAAAATCCAACATATAGACACATCACTTGGATTTAGTTTCAAATTAGATAATTATTTATTTATATCATAAATGGATCTTATAGGAAAATAAGAATTTTTAAAAAATTATTATTTTATAAATTTATCAAAGGGAAAAGGACACTACACCCTAAAATTTAGGAAATGGTCATGTAAACCCTAAATTTTTAATAAGGGACACCAAGACCTCCTTTTGATTATAATACCTATTGGCTTCATTAACTTAAAAAAAAATGGCTCCAAGATTTTATAATAAATAGAAATATAATGTTAAAATAAATGTGACAATATATACATTTTAAAATAATTTCAATATTTAAAAAAATTTAATACTTTACAATCTTATGTTATAGTAAACTAAATTCTATAATAAATAGAAACATAATATTAAAATAAATCTATAAAATTTTAAATTATTTTTAATACTATATAAAATAATTTTAATATTATTAATGCATTAGATATATTTTATTAATTGTAAATCTATTTAACCCAAAGACTTATTGAAAGTTTTTATAATAAGTACAAATGTATTATCAAAATAAATATAATAATCTACATTTTAAAAATTATTTAAAACCTTTGTTAGGAGGGGTGAAGTGGAGACTTCAATTTTCATTTCATTTCATATTACTTTCCATAAAGATCTCGCTTTCCCAGAGTGGCTGTAGGGTGTGTTTGGGAGTGAGCTACTGTAGCTTAAAAGCTACAGCTGTTGTGGAGTAAAAGCTGCAATTATAGAGTAGAAATTGGGAAAAAAAATTTTGCTAAGCTGCCAAAGTCCAGCTACAAATGTTACCAAAGACTTTAGTAGATAGGTTACCTCACCATACTCCCAAACGGGCTAGTAGTGACGTTGTTCCGCATGCAACTAGACGTCTGCATTTGCACTATTTCAGCACGTCCGCTTCAAAGCCAGTTGGCAGTGGCGCAGCAACTAATTCTTTTAGAAATGTTCGGAAATTGACCTTCTTCCCGAAATCACTCCAAATAATTTATCAAACAATAAATTAATAGAAAAAATTAAATGGAGAATACACTAGTCATACAACACAAGATTTAAGTGGAAAACTCCAAATCTGGAGAAAACCCAAGGCCGTTGTCAAAGAAAAAATATTCACTATATGGAAAAAATTATTACAACCATACTCAGAAATAATTTTCTCTCACCTAAGCCCTAAATACATAATCTCAAAAAATATTCCTTTACAAAGCAAACCCGTGTTGAGGAGCAAAATGCTCCTATATACTTAAAAATATTTCTCTGCTCTCAATTTAGATTGCTTCTTTGGGATATAAAAATGAGTTTATAACCAAATTTTGGCTTCCTTTTCTTCCTCATTTTCTTCTTTACAGGGGCGGCACCCACCCATTTTTCCTTGTTTAATGATGGTGGCTCAGCCACCCATCATTTTGACATTTTTTTTTATTTTAATCACATTTTCAACAAGAAATCCTTTTAAATTTCGTGAGTAAATTAATTTGAGAAATAATAGATTATCCAAGTAATGAGAGACTTGCTTACTCCAATTTTATCTCAACTCCAATACAAAAATAAATAAAAGATTTTAAAATATAGTTATTATAAAATTTTGAATTAATAACAAATTTATCTGAAAATTTTATCTCAATAAAATTAAGGTGAAATATATTTATGGAATATTATATTATTAGTCTATTAGACAAATTAAACTATTTAAATTATATTTAAAGTTGATTTTTTAATTACTATGTAAACAAAATATTATAATTAAAAAAGAGAGTTTTGGTCTTGGTTTATAAAAACTTGGTCGTCTATATAATCATTTTCCCATTCCTTAGAATATAATTATCCTTGTTCTTTTATCAAGTTATTAATTTATCACATTAATCCAATGATAAGACTGATATTGGAAGTTTTATTGTATATAATATTTAGTTCAAGTATTTATAGTAAGAATTATACTGAATTCATAATTATCATAAATAATCAATCAAACAAATATTGGTTTTTCAATTGATATACTTTCCCATTAAGGTAATTCCCAAGTTAACTTTAACATAACATAAAATCTGGAAAATCTTGCCCGCTCAAAGTATTAAAATCCAATCCAATGGATGATGTTTAATTTGTCGAAAAATAGGGGAAACTGGCTGAATTGGTTTGTTTAGAGTGATCAGCAACTGGAACAAATGGTTTGAGGACTGTCTGTGGAGGGGAAAAATCAAAAATCGAAGAGGGAATGCTCTAGGGTTTATCAAAAGAGAAAAAATTAAAAATTGAAGAGGGTTTGTTTAGGCCTCTAGGGATGGTGAAGGGCAAAGGAAATTGTAAATTGAACTCTACCCAAGAAAAAATTTGCAAAACTTAATCGAACCCGTCAACGAAGTCGTTGCCTATTCGTCTGCAAGTGGTTGCCATCGGTGTTTCTTCTTCCTGCGGCTTGGCTGGTCCGTCGAACGCCGGCGGAAAGATTGCTTGTCGTTCCGCCGCTTCACAGTCTGGCTTTCTGTTAAGCAAACATCGTAAGCATATCATCAAACGTATCACATATAGATTTGATATAATCTAATGATTGCATGTTCCTTTCCCTTCGTTTATTTTGCTATTTTTTATTTTTATTTTTAAATTGACATTATATTATTATATATTCTCTTTGGTCACTCGTAGTAAAAAGCAAAGATCATTCAATCGTACCCCCGCCATTGCATGCTTTGACCACCGAATTTACTGATTATAATTTTTTTGCTGAATTGTGTTCTATTTAACTTGTTCCTTTTTAGATAGTTGCTCATTTGAGCTCTGATCTGTGTGGTTGATTGATTTTGATAATACTGATTTTGAAGTTGAATTAAGTATTTATGAATTTTTGCATTGGGTTTTAGCTCTTATATGTAGTTTGTTAAATAATATTTGCAATAATAGGAAAAGACATTAATTTGACTACATCATGTTTTATTTGCACGCTAGATTTGAAGAACAGAATCAACTCTTTAAGTAGTAGAAATGTCACTTTATATGAAAATTTAAAAAAGTAGATAAGAAAATAGTTACAATTAAACTCCATCCTACCATTTCCTATGCTAGGTAATGAAAATATAAAGTAATATGGTTTTGTTTAGGCAATATTAGTGTTTAGGCATCTCTTGTTTTGTATTATGTATTATTGTTATGAATGCATTATAAAAATTGTTAACTTTTCTTAACCATAATAAATATTGACGGCTCTATTTGGTTTAAGTCTTTTATGATTGCTGAATTTGATGGTTTTTTATGTACATGTAGTCAATGAACAGGGGAATTGGAATGCT
Organism: Atalantia buxifolia; assembly: GCA_030444775.1. Lineage (NCBI taxonomy): Eukaryota > Viridiplantae > Streptophyta > Magnoliopsida > Sapindales > Rutaceae > Atalantia > Atalantia buxifolia. Next base: position 27,236,979 of record CM059838.1, read on the forward strand.
GCTGGGAAAAAATGAGAAAGAAAAATGAAGCAGTTACGTGTGATGCAGAGGTCTCGGAAATGCTGCACCCAACGGATCAAAAGCGTAAGATTCTTTGTTCGGAAGGTGAAGAATGGGAAGTTGAGGGTGACAATTGGTCAAATGGAAGCAACTAGAGGTTTGTGTCGTCTTAGAAAGGATCTTATTTGTTATTTTTTTGTTTTAATTTAGTATAAGCTAATCTACTGGAAGGTATGATGAAGTTAGTGACGAAATCTTGAAAACTAAAAGAAAAAGAAAGCACTATGTAAATTTATAAAACAAAGAAGGGGTTGGGATATATGCAATCAGAAATCTACTACCAACACTGTTTGACCTGTTTTTCGGTTGAATAATATACTTTATTTGTATTCACGATCTAGAAATAAAGCTAATCAGTTTCCATCCAACAATCTTGGGGTTTGGTCTGGATTTTGTCTCCTTAATCATCCAAATTTTGATGAACAAAGAGAACTTATTTTCCATTATCTGCTCTTTTTAGCATATTTAACCAGACCACAGCTGTCTTCTCTCTCAAAGTTTTCTCTCCCTAAGAAAGCTTAGAGAATAGAAGTTATAACTGAGCTATAGCTCATTAAATCGCTCTTATTGAGTGTTTTTCTTTTAATTATCATATCTTGTTAATGAAAGTGATTCTTACTGTTGTAAAGATTTCTCAATAGTCACTGGAAATAGTTGGGCTGGGAAGGTAAGCAGTTAATGGGGTAATAAATCCTTTCAACAAACTCAAGCAACCTAGCCTGCATTCTTAATGGAGACAGAGGAGCTAATACGGAGGTGCAAGTCAATATCTCCAGAAGAGGCAGAAGGAAACAAATTCTCGTTCAAGGGAAGAATGAAGGAGAGGGGTCTACAAATCGCAGCTGGATGCCTGATAGGGAAGGTGCTACATACAAGAAATGTAAATGCAGAGGGATTGAGAATCGCTTTGAACCAGGTGTGGCAAACAAATAGGGAAGTGAAGATTGAGAATATAGGAGGAGACAACATCTTTATCTTCAAGTTTGGGAATGAAGCAGACGAAAGAACAAGACCACAGCTTGTGTGGCTTTCCTCTTTACCAGCTGCTATAAATATGAAAAACTAGTGACATGAAACTTTTGATGAAATCCATGAAAAATATAATTTATTTGTTTCTATTGAAATTCTTTTAATAATATTAAAGTGTTATACGTAAAAGATGATTAACAAATTCGAGTTGATAACCACTCCTAAATGGGCTACAGCTAGTGTGGAATTTCTTCAGCAATAAATGCAGCTCGAACCACTGCATAATTCTTTAAACATAGGAAACATGGAGACTTATATACGTATTACGCATCGTTTTTGCACCGCAGAGAAAATAAAAGCTTAGTTTATGGATTTAAAATGATGATTTGTAATTTATATCCTAAAAGTCCTTGGAGATTTTATGTACCCCTTTAGTGTTTTAAAAATTTTATGTGCCTCTTTAGTGTTTTAAAAATTACCAACGGCTTCCTATTTATGTCATGTTTCCAATCAAAAGTTAAATCCTACTTTTTGTACTTTTTGTTCTATGTAGTTGCAATTTTTTTTTAATCCATTAGCTTAAATAATTTGCCAAAAGACTGGATTGAATATACAACTCGCACTTTTTATCTGATATTTTCCAAGAAGTTTTTCGTTTTTGCTATATTCTTAACATGTTCCTTTAGCTAGTTTTGAAGAAGCTGAAGGAATTTAACTGTTCTTGATCAGAAACGAGAGAGTAGTTTGAGGCCACTGACATCTAGTGGAATTAATTTTGTTACATAATCCGGACATTCTCATTCGCCAGTTTGGTTGTTCTATTGAATCCATTTGCTTATGCAGCTACTGAATCTTGATTGTAGATCTGCTCAACATCTGGAAGGTTCGATAACTAGTTCTATTTTGGCTTGCTGGAACAACCAGAGGACGTTTTGCTGAACTTGGTTGTGATTGCAACGATGGTTTGCCAAATCATTGGCAGCAGAGCAGAAAGAAATGGTTGAGCTAACTGGGAATAAACTTTACTCATGGGATGAATTCCTCCACTTGGTTAGTTTTTCATCATTCTGGTTTTATGATTAAAGTAATGACGACTTTGAAATCTTGGGGAAAAAGTATCATTATCTGCGGGAGTTGACTCCTATCATTATTTTAAAAAATAAATCCAATTGGCTAATGCCCCGTTGCTTAGTGGAAAAAGATGTTCTTACAAAAGATTGCACAACACTTTACACAAAATACACTGTTTTGAAAAGATAGAATTACAAAATATTGATAAAATCTTAAATATCAATCATATACCTCCCTATTTGAATTCATTTGGATTTTGGGTTAAGTTCATTTCTATATGGTATCAGAGCCAAGTTTTTGGTTTAAAATATAAATACGGACGAAACAAGTTTTATTCCATTAATAATAGAGGATATAATCTAATGATAAATAATGATACAATTAAAAACAATATAACAAAATATAAACAATATTATTATTCAGAAATTAATGTATTGGATGATAAATTATTTAGCCAGTGCTCATGGATTTAAAATTGGAGAATTAATAATAATAAAAACTAGAAATTTAAACATTGATCCTATTCTCTTATTTAGAATTAGGAGAAAAGTATATAGAAAAGATTTTTCATGGAAACAATGGAATATAAATTCTATTGAAGATTACATAGATGATCTTATAATTGATTATAATGGATTTTTAAATATTAAACAACGAGATGAATATAATTGGGATAATAAAAGAATCAGAAGTAAATATTATTTTTCTAGCAACATGCTGATAGGATATAAAGATTTAATTATGTATAAACTTTGCTATATACATAAAGGATTAACTGAAAACAATATCCCTAAGGATATAAGAAATATTATATGTCATAAATATTTATTAGAATATAATGAGATATTATGTTGATGGTACTATGAATAAATTACCAAAACCATTGTTAATTTCTCAAAATATAGAAACGAATATATTACCACCTTCTAGCTATAGGCATAGTGGATTTACTTATGGAAGATTTCAACCATTTGATTTAATAAATGATTCCGATATGTGGGGAAATAATCAGCTAAATTGGATTTCATTATATTTATTAAATAAATTAGAAACCCTAATTTAACCATAGATGATATAGAAAGTATAAATGAGATACTTGAGATTAAAAGTTTTGATGCTGAAAATATAAGACAGGTCAAAAAGATAGGAGAAAGAATGAGTGAAGAATTTGATTCTGTTAAACAATTAATAAAAAATTTCAAAATTGATGATCAAAATAAATTAAAACAAGAAATATTCAATATAGTGAACAAAAGTTCAATTGAAAATAAATTAAACAAGATAGAAATTTGGCTACAAAAAATAGAAAAAATCATTGAACAACTTGGTAATAAATTTGCTATAAGCTTAGATGGAAAATTACAAAAGGATTGAAATACAAAAAATTAATAACAATATGGAAGAATTACTTATAGTAATTCAAGAAGAAAACAAAATTTTACAAGATACCATAATTTACTATAATGAACAGAAAGATAAAGAAAGGATAACAATATCTAAACCAAAATTTGACAAAATTAATAAAGACAAAATTAATAAGTTTAAGAATACTAAGTGAAAACATAGAATCATTTAATCAAGAGATATTTGAATCCGAAGAAGAAGACAATACAATCATTAACTTAAAAGATATTGAAAATAGAATAGAACATCTAAAAATGAATGAATCAAAACCAAGTGTTTTTGAACAAGGAGAAACTAGCAATAGAGTTTCCTATGCTAGGGAAGAAATACCAACTTATGAAAGACTATAAGGTCAATATTTTAAGATTAACAAACCAAAAAAAGAATATAAAACTCGAGGAGAATATAAAGAAAGACCAATCAATCATAATGGTGTATGGTTAGATTTAGACTATATCAAAAATAGAGATAAAACAATTACTGCTTAAGTTAAATTAATGAAAATGACTTTTGCATTTTATAAAATTGATAGGGATAATAGTATAAAATTCCTAAAAATTTCTTTTATAGGAATTGTTTCTCATTGGTTTATGGGATTAAATGATAACCATAAAAATAGAATATTATATGGAGAAAATAATGATCGAAACAAAAGTGTTGATCAAGTTTTAAACAGATTTGAAAATGAAATAAGAAAAGAATTCTTAGGAGAAGATTGGGAAACCAATTTTCAACAAGAAATAAATAGAAAGCAGATAGAAAATTTAATGAAACTAGCAAGGCTTGAAATATGTGATATATGTTATTTAGAAGAATATACATGTAGCTTCGAAGCATTATATTATAAATGTGAATTTGATAAAGATGAGGATAACATATGCTATTACCATGATTTATATTTTATAAAAATACTAGACCCATGGGGTAAAAGGATTATGTTAAAATATAATAAAGAATACAAAGATACTACAGAAACTGATACATTAGGAAATAGGATTAGATTTGCTCAAAATAGAATTAATGAATGGTGTTCTGAAATAAGAGATAGAAAACTTATGAAGAAGCAAAATCGAGGATTATGTTGTTCTAGGCTAGAAGATCTGCCAAAATTTGGATGTTCTGATAAAATCTATAAACACAAGAAAAAATTCAAAAAGAAAAGGTTCTTTAAAACCAACAAGAAATATTACAAGAAAAATAAATATAAAAAGAAATTCTAGAAGAAAAATAAAATTAAAAGAAAATTTAAAACCAATGCACCTAAAAAGTGTAAGTGCTGGTTATGTAATGAAGAAGGGCATTGTGCAAATGAATGTCCTAGAAAGAAGAAAGCAAATATAAAAATATTTGAGGGTTTTAATGACTTAGAATTAATCACTAATAGCGAAGATATTAGTGAAAATGATAGTACATACTATCTTTCTGATGAAACTCTGAGAAGTTCTGATTCAGAATGAGTATAGAAAAATTAGAAAATAAAGATTTATATCAAGATGAAGAATTAGAAGAGCAATGTTCTTTTAATAAATAATTAATCTTTGATAAAAAACAATATTTAAAGATTAATAAAAAAGGATTGGAATGATCTATGACTTTGGTCAATAAGTTAGCACAAGGTATTGCTAAGATGATTAAAAGAAAAAAATATAATGTATTTCAATGCTACCATAAGAGAAGAACCTATTGAAATAAGGTATGCTAGAAGAAATATGAATATACCATTGTTATTAAAATCTGATATAGAAGAGAAAATATCAAAAATAAGAACTAGCGATAGGTCTAAAATTGAATATGTTCATATTGGAGGAATTCAAGTCATGATAAAAGCTCACTTTCGAGAAAGAATAGATAGTCCAGTAAATTTAGCAATATTAGATAATAGAATAAAAGATCGAAAACATGCACTCCTTGGAATAATACAAGGAAACTTGAGTTATAAAAAGTTAATATTTAAGATATTTCCCAAATATTCTATAAGTCTTAAAGACAGAAACATAAATAAAACATTAACTTTAGGTCATGATTTTAGATATTTTGATATAATGCATGATGAATCCTATCCATATAGCATAACATATGCCATAGAATACGCATTAACAAATTCAGCAAATAGCGAAATGTTTGCCGATAAAGATTTCATTGAAATTGATAAATTATTCAACAAGGTTGGGAAAATACAATCTCCTGAAATCTTGAGGGAAATATATTTACCAAAACAATAGGGAATGGATTTAAGTAGTCAACCTACTTTAATTAAAGGAAATACCGATAAAGCTATAGAATATACTCGAGAAGGAAGAATCATCACAGGAAATAGAAGATCATTCTCTATACTCAAAAGAGAATCAGAATTAAGTAGAACCTAAAGTTTTACTAGATGTAGTCATCTTGTGATACCACCATCACATGAAATATTAGCCGTAATTAAAAAAATAATAAAAATTTAAAAATTAAGATTGAATATAATAATGGAAAGTCATGGCACGAGACTTCTGCAAAATCTTATGTAGATGCTAAAATGATTAAATGTTTAGAAAGAAAAATTTAAATTGAGCCTCATACTTATGTAGGATTTAATGGAGAAAGAAAGACATTACGTCAATATAGTAAAATACTATTAAGAATAAAAGGGATAGAATTCATCATTCCTTTTTTTTCATAGAACTGGATTATGAAACAGAAATAAGACCTTTATTACTAGGGATGAATTTTCTTGGAAATTTCACTCTTTATTCTATAGGAGATAGAGAAATAAGCTTAACAATTGAAGGAATTAAGCAAAATATATCAAGATATGTATAATCCTTTTATAGTCTATATAAAAGTGATTATACCATATTATAGGCATAAGCCAGAATGGTTTCATGCTTTAATAGATACTGGTTTAGGAGTTAGTTTAGCTAATTCAAGGATTTATCCAAAATCATATTGGAAAGATTATAAACCCTTAATAGGAAAAGGAATAAATGGAGAACAAATCACCCTAGCAACATGTAGGATTAAAGCATTAATCCAAATTGAGGAATACATCTTAAGTATCTCTATATTATGGTCATACGATCATATGGGAGCAGATATAATTTTAGGAGTCAATTTCCTTTGTCAGTTCATTTATCTAATGACTAATGAAAAAATTACTCTTAAAAAACCATGTAATCATTCCATCACTACCCAAAGAATTTATAACCCTATTAGGTGAACAACTCGAAAATTACATTTTCGAAGCAGCCAACGTGGTGAATATAATATAAAAATCAATCAAATCATATCTGACTATGAAATTGTTTTTGAAAAACTTGATAAAAATTTTGGAGAAAACCCAATTCAACTATGGGAAATTGATAAAACAAATGCAAAGATTGAATTAAAAGATCTAAATGTTATCATAAGAGTCAAACCTATGAGGTATGGACAAGAAGATAGACTAGAATTTGATAAACAAATTAAAGAGTTATTACAACTTAAGATTATTCGAGAATCTAAAAGTCCTCATAGTAGCCCAGTGTTGAGTGCTAGAAAGTGTATATTTATAAAGGAGAAAATCGTCATTTTGTACTTCAAGTTTTACTAACATCTCTAATTTTATTTATTTAAGTCCCTTATTATTTAATTATGAGAGTTTTGTTTTAATTAAGTATTTTATGTATTTTAAGGGCATCATGGTCATTTCACAATGAACGAGATATCGGATGGCAAAACGGACGTCACTTTTGAACTCAGGACAGTCGAAAACCTTAAGAGGAGCATAAAAGGAAAAATGGCACTGTTCACACGTACGATACTGTTCACATGTACGGTACTGTTCATGGGTATTATTCACGACACTGTTTATACCGTGTTACTGTTTAAACCGTGTGCAAATCGTGTTACTATTCAAACCACGTGGTCAAACCCGTGGTCAAACGGGGTACTATTGACTGATGACGTGGCACAATCCTGTGCGTCCAAACTGTTTTTAATCCGATGGCCATGATTTACTCAATGTATCTATAAAAAGGGGTCCTCTCCCCCCTAAATTGATACCCCTGAATCCATTTTTGAGCTTAGTTTTCTGTAATTCTTTCTCCATCTTGTATTTTCTACGTATTTTAATAAATTTCCATTTTACCCTTAGTTTAATTATGAGTAGCTAATTTTCTTTCAAACTTGGGTTGAAGGTGAAGTCTCAACATGTGTCATGGGCTTTATTTGGTAAATTTATTTTCTCTTCCCCTCTAATTTCTATGGAGATTTTGACTTTTCGTCGACAAATAATAATAATCTTGTCTAGTTACCGTCCTGGTTTCACCGGCACCCTAGTATAAGGTTATTATTTTTTGGCATGATAAGCCCTTAGCACCATATTGATTAGAGCGTGGTTCATGAGGTGTGGATTCCCCTCTCATGATTTAATTGGTATTATTAAGGATTATTTAGCCCATGGTGCATGTTGATACGGATCCAGGTACCCAAGCACTCTATTTCAATAGTTCCCAATTCAATTTAATTCCGCTATTCCAATTTAAATTCTAACATCCTTTAAATCAATTTCCCTACAAATCCAACCATCCACTTACAAAATTAATTCTACATATAATTAAAATCCACCTCCTCGTGGGATCGACACTCAACACCATTGATCTATTTTACAATAGATTCGTGCGCTTGCGAGTTCAACAAAATTTGCACAACACTCAGCCTTTATGGTTAGAAATCATGCTGAAATTAAACGGGGAAAAGTCATATAGTCATTAACTACAAAGAATTAAATAAATATACCAAATTTGATGGATACTTTTTACCTCATAAAGATACATTAATTACCACTGTAATTAATAAAAAGATATTTAGCAAGTTTGATTGTAAATCTGGATTTTGGCAAATTAAGCTTGAAAAAGAAAGTATATCATTCACTGCCTTCAGTACACCTAAAGGACAAAATGAATGGACTGTAATGCTTTTTGGATTAAAAAATGCACCACAAATATTTCAAAGAAGGATGGATAAAATTTTCAAAGAATTTCATGAATTTTGCATCGTTTATGTAGATGATATTCTTATATTTTCTAATAATAAAGTAGATCATGTTAATCATCTGATTTCTTTTGCAGAAAAATGCAAAAAACATGGAATACTACTCTCTAAAAAGAAAGCTGAAATATTGAAACCCAAAATAGAATTTCTAGGGTTAATAATAGATTAAATAGGAATTGAGATGCAACCTCATATTTCCGAAAAAATATATCTATTCCCAAATAAATTAGAATCTAAAGAACAAATTCAAAGATTTCTAGCAGAAGTGCAGAATGTATTTAATCGTGTTGTTCATGTGGTATGAAAGGATTACTTTCCATTCAAAAAAAAAATGCAATTTTAGTTGCTTTAATTTAAAAATTAAATTGATTGCACTTGTAAATCTAAGGGATTAGAATTCTGTATTGAATTTATTTTTTATTAAATAAAAAATAACATTAAAATTTAATTTAATTTATTTTTTTATCTAGCTATCATTGACTTGACATATGAATAAAGTGAATTACAGACTCTGTGTGTAACAGCTCAGTGCAAATTAGCCTTGTATTAGCTAAGTTCCAACAACTTTTCCTCACTCCTGCAACGCGTGGATGCTCCCCATTTGCTACGTTACATACAGAGTCTGTAACGTAGCAAGGTCCGCAACAAATGTATCATATTTTTGTTTTGGAATTGTGCTTCTCTAAAAATACCCTCACCAAATTAGCTTAATTCATTGTACTCATTGCTTCTCTTCCTCTTTTCGTCAACGACAATGGGTAACTTAATCTCAACCTTCTTACCAGCAGACTTATTTGATCGAACTTCAAACTGCGTTGGTGAACAAGCAAAATATGTATGGGGTCTAGAAAAAAATCTTCGGGTCTTGGACACTGAATTGCACAAATTGACTCGAGCAAGGGCCGATCTGCAGACCAAGGTTGAGGTCGAAGAACAACGACCTCGGGCATTTAACGAACCAGTCGCGGGGTGGCTTGAAGATGTGCAAAACTGAAATCAATTTACCGAGCTGGAACGAGTTAGAGCTCAAGAAATGGATAGATTGTGCCTTGGAGGCCTCTGTTCCAAAAACTTCGTTTCAAGCTACAATTACGGGACTAAGGTGGTCGAGTTGACGGATCGAGTGATCAATTTAAAGAAAGACGGAGAAAAAATTGAAGTCGTTGTTGAGAAGGCGCCAGGTGGTGCAGCAATTGAATTACCTCTTGAGCAAACAATTGTTGGTCAACAATTACTAGTGGATCAAGTTTGGAGATGTATCACTGATCAGGAAAAGAACAGGGGAATTATCGGCTTGTATGGTATCGGGGGAGTCGGCAAAACTACCCTTTTAAAACAAGTCAACAACAACTTCTGCCATCAACGGCATAATTTTGATGTTGTTATCTGGGCGGCTGTGTCAACACTTCAAGATGACATTTGATAGAAAATTTGGCCAAAGAAAGACAACCTTTACAAGGATTATTAAGAAAAAATAATACAAAATCATGGGAAGATTTACATACCAAGTCGGTAAAAAGATTGAAAGAAAAATGTAAAAATCTTTCAAGGTTAGGATTCCCTACCTCTAGTGATAATTTAATTCTTGAAACCGATACTTCAGATAATCACTGGGGAGCAGTTTTAAAAACATATCAAGAAAAGATTTGTAGATATTCCAGCGGGACCTTCAAACCCACAGAAAAGAATTATCATAGTAATGAAAAGGAATTTTTAGCTATTAAAAATGGGATAACTAAATTTACCTTCTTTTTGTTACGAAAGAAATTTAAGATAAGATCCGATAACACTCAAGTTAAAGGATTTATATTCAATAAATTGCCTAATCTTCCTCAATATAAAAGACTAATTAGATGGCAATAGTTTTTTGCTGAGTATGATTTTGAAGTTGAATATATTAAAGGATCTAACAATTGTATTGCAGATTTTCTTAGCAGAGAATACAATGGAGAAGAGCCTCTCCCAAATAATTAAGGGCATAATGATGTGCTCTGAAGGTCAAGAATTGCTTCTCCAAGGCAATAGAATGATTTATGATGGGCTTGCTATGATAGATGATGCCCATGAAGAATTGAGCAAACTTTGCCCAGATAAAAGTTTGCAAGATCATCCAGAAGTCCAAACTTCAGAACAATATATTAGCAATATGCTAAAAAAAGGTCCATTTTAAGGATAAAACTGAGGGTCAGATCGCTCAGAGTTCTTCACAGAGCTCAAAGGTCACACATCCAGAGAAATTTCTCACAATCAATGATCTTAAAAATCAATAGTCAAAGAAAGAAGAATCTCAAGGATCTTCAGTAAGCTTAAGGCCCCAATATGATAAAAGCTGGCAATCAGTCTCTATGAATAAAATACCTATAGGAAGCGACTACGCTTATGATTATAAAAGAATTGGTAAAATAGCCTATGGGATTCGTCCTAGCCAGACTATTATACCAGATCATTCAGAGTTATATCCAATGATAAATTTTATGCCAGGAGCTTATCCAAAATTAATAAAAGATATGTTTGAATATGGTTTTCTTAACCTTGTTTATATTAGTGATGATTGCAGAGAAATAAAAGAGCTCCCAGCAAAAGTCGCAGAGGCTGCTAAAGATCTCAAAAGAATATCTAAGACAAAATAAATGATTTTTGTCAAAATCCTCACTGCTTGTCCAGAATAGTGTGATAACAAGTGGTATCCAGCACAGCACATGATTCAAGTTGGAATTAGCAGTAGAAAAATTAGTCCAACTATTGATATAGATCAAGTCTAGAATGATTATGATCCTGAATTGTTCGAGCCAAAAGCTCTCACTAGTAAAAGAGTTATAGGAATGAAAGTCCTCTATGAATCTCTTGAGAGGATAAGCAAGGAAAAAATATGGCTCCACGAAGCCACAAAAAAGTATCTAATCTTTTCTATGAGTAGAAAAGAAAATATTTTAGCCAAACAAGCCATATTAAAAAAGAAAAATGGCATATATAAAATCTTGTAGACTTCAGCTTGCCGACACACCACGAGGTATGCAAGGTGCTAAAGCATCAGTCATCATGTTGCTACTTCTACAAAGGATCAAAAGGAGTTTATAGTGGGGAAAACATGTCTCTAGATGAAGATATGATAATTGGCATGTGACGAGAACCACTTCAAAAGATAAAAGGTGCTATCCAAAAAAGCATCAATAATTCGAAAAAGAAATTCCAAAAAGATAAAGGTTGTCTACCAACATGAAAAAGAGGACAACAATTGGCTTTAATGATGAGGATAGGGGGTCACCTTATCAAAAGGAAATTGAGATTCCACCAAAAGAATTGAACATGTGTTATGTAATCTTATCTCTTGAAGAATATAAATAGAAGCATGTAAGAAAGGAAAGACATCACATGTCTAACCTTCAACTACCTTTGTATTTTCTGTAACCATCCTCTGTAAAAAATTCCAATAATGAAATAAATAAAACTCTTTTGAGTGAAATTATCATCTTCCAGATATCTTATACATTTTTGAGAATTAATCAAGAACCTTACATGCCAATACTTGTGCTAAACGAAGAAGATTTTCTATTGCTAAGCACTCTTCCAGAGACAACTGCAAGGAAATCACTTAGACATATCCTATTAGGCCAATCTATTGTGTGTTGCGTTGGGCCGTGTGAATAGTCGTTAAAGTGATCTTGTATGATGTGTAAAGTTATGGCGGTGCTGACCATGGACCTCTCTATGGTTGGAGGCAATTAGTGAGTCTATCTCAGAATTCCGAGAGATAGTACACTGATTAGTGATCTAAAACTCTTCTTTTATTTTAGTAACAAACGGTAGCATGTTGGGCATTGATTGTTTTTCTGAGGTGTTATAAGATTGGAAGTGATAGCAGTAACTCAATTTCTTAAAAATGGAAAGATCTATTAATAAATTTTTAGATGCGATAGATAATTTAGACTTTTGTCAAGAATATCAAGTTGCTTATTCAATTTCTTTGATCAAAATTAAATTAACTGCAAACAAACGATTGTATGAAGAAATAAAAGAAATTAATGATCTAGAAATATTCGATTCTTTTAAAGAAGAAAACAAGATAGTATTAATAGAATCTATTCTAACTACCCTAGAGGTAATCCAAGACAGATGCAAGAATAATAATAGAACTTAATCTCGAGCATAAAATAATGGATAATAATAATATAGAAATATTAATTCAAGATGCAGATCTCAAATTACAATTTATATGCGAAAGCTTTGATAGAATGTATCTAAGCTGGGATGATAGCTTAAGAGTATATATAGATATATTAGAAGAAAAAATTTGGTCTATGACTCAAAGAAGACAAATGATTATAAATTCAGGGATTAATTTAAGTATAGATTTTTATGAAAATAATAATCATTTAGAACTATATAAAAATATAGTCAAAACTTTAAAGAAATTTAAAAATAGATGTAGAAGAGATGGAAGGAGAAATGCTCCAATTAATTAAAATCAATAAAGATCATAAATTTTGAAATAACATAAAATTTTGAAATAATTTGCAAAAATATCCTTGTTGTACTAACTTTTGTACTCACTTTTGTGAGAATATCATTGTTGTTGCTTAGTTGCTTTGAATATTTGCCTTTACCTGTGACGGCACATAGGAGTCACACAAGATAATTTTCCTTGTAATTAATAAAAAAAAAGTAAGAGCATCTCCAAAAGGCTCTATAAGTTTTACTCTTCAAATATTTGTTTGCGTACCTATGTGGTAAATAGAAGAGTGAAAAAATATATTATTCTCCAAAAAACTCTTCAAATAGAAACGATTTAATATTATTTTAATTAAAAAACTATTTTTTTAAAGGAAAAGTCAATAGTAATTAAAGCACCTCTCTCTTTTTCTTCAACAAAAAATAATAAAATATAAATTGAAGAGGGAGAAAGTAACTCTCCAAATTTGAAGAGAGAGGATCACTTCTTATTTGAAGAATCTTAATTGGAGAGTCTTTTGGATCCTTAAATGCTAATGTGGCTCTTTAAATAAGTAATAAAATCTTATTTGAAGAGTCTTTTGGTGATGCTCTAAGTTAATGATATTTTTAATAAATAACACTTTTTTTATGCCCTATCGAATAGAATCAATATTCACACGGCGCGTGGATTAATTAATTAAGAACATAATAATTTTAATTAGAAATGAAAACATAATGTAACTCTAATAATAATAGAAAAAACACTGAATGACTAATTAAATTTGATTATGCTTTTATTTAATAAAACTTTCCTCCTCCCATTGAGGTTCTTAAAAAAAATAATAATAATTTTATCTAACAATTGGAACCAACATACATTCATTAATAATATAATTTCAGCTTAATCTGGAATTGGATTTAAAGTTATAGAATCAATTAAAGTAAAACAAATTAAAGTCTTTTAATAGAATAAGATAGTAATTAGACTAACTATATATTTTTTTTTTCAATTCTTCGCAGTACGTTAATTCTTTTGATAGCAACAAATAGAATTCAAATCATTATTGAAATAGTATACACGTTATAGGATTTAAACATATTAAATTTAGTTTCATTGAAAGAATATGTTATATTGTAAATCGATTTCACTTAAGCGATATAAGTATAGCTACATATTCAATTGAAATTGCTAGTAAATTTATAATGATGAAAAATAATATAACTAATAATCCAAAATCAATATAATTAAATTTGGAAAAATAAAATACTGTTAGACTATTTATTATTGTATTTAGTCATTCAAAAAAATATGTTATAATAATTTTTTTTTACAATTCACATTAGAATATATTGGATTGTGAGTACTATGGATGCGTTTGGCATATTGTTTTGTACTATATTGTATTAGTTGTATTGCATTATAGTGTATTGTATTAAAATATATTGTTGTTTGGTGTAGAATGGATTGTATTATATAAAGTAATATTATTTTATATTAATGTTAAGATTAAATTAATATTATTTAAATTCATTAACGTTTTAGGGGTTTATTATTAATCTTTGAAATTAAGTATAAAACAATCATATATATATATATATATATATATATATATATATATATATATATATATATTAATGTTTACAATAAAAAATGATTTAATAATATGCTATTATTAAATTATAAAATATTAAAATATTATGTTACATTATTAATAGTGTTATATTATAATATAATTTATTTCTATATATTAGTTATTATAATGTAGGATAATAAAGTCGATTATAATTGTTTAATTAAAATTTATTTTTAAATTTAGTGTGTTTGTAAATAATAAATGATAAAATAAAAGTTATAAATTCATTTTCATTTAGTATAACAATAATAAAATGATTTTATGCAATAAAAATAAAATAATGCATTATCATTTGTTTATTAATTATTTAGGTCTATTACTATCTTATATTATCATTTAAATTTAAATTTTTTATTTAAATATAAATACAAATTAATATTTAAAAATTTTCATTTTATTAGAATTTATTAAATAATAAAATTAAATGATTAGATTTAAAATGTAAATAGTATTTTAATGCAATGCAATCTAACCCGGCCTTGCATGCTATGGACAATGTAATCATCTTCGATTAACGAAATACTCTTATTTAATAGAAAATGATATCAATAGTGAAAATAAATTAATCCATTCCCTACTACTATAATACTATTAATAACAATGCTGATGAGCATAACTTACATAATATTCGCCACCTTTAACATATCACTCTTAGGCCATGCTTAGATGCTATGATTAAGAATAAGATTGGATTAATTTTGAGATTAAATATTTATCCCATGTTTGGCAAACTTAGTTGGATCGGATTAAGGGAACTAAATTTGAATTTAATCCTAAAACAATGGGATTAATAATCCTTATTTATACATGCGTTTAGTTGGGATAAGATTAAAGAAAAAAAGTTGTTTATATATGAGTTTTTTTATATTATTTTTTTATTTACACCTAATATTAATTAAGTAATTTTTTATTCGAATTTATTAAATTTTATTTTTATTTATTATTTATGATCTAATTAAATTGGTAATTTTACTTCTACTAACTCTTGAGATTAAACTTCCATTACTTGCATATTTAACAATTTATCAATAAAATTAGCCATTTAATAATTTATTGCATTATTTGATTGTATCAAATTTAATAATCATTAATATAATATTAAAAATAATCATGAAAATTAATAATACCGTTAATTAATTGATTTTATATAATATTTTTAAATATTTCATAAAAATTAATTAAATAGTGAATTTTATTTATTTAATTTTATTTGTTTATTATATTATGACTACTCAATAACTTATTTACAATATATTTAATTTTCTTATTAATTGTTTTTAAATTTATTTTAATTATGATTATAAAATTTCATGAATTATTGATATTTATATTTAAATATCAACTTAAATGTAATTTAATATTATTTAAATATAATTTAATATAGTCTAATTCAATACTATATCAAACATAAGATTATATAATATAATCCAACTTAATTCAATCCAATCTAATCCAGTTTAATTCTAATAATTAGTTCAATCCAATCTCGCATACTAAACGAAACCTTAAGTCCTTAGCTTGTAATAAAATTTTATATATTGACTAATTCTAATTAGTATCTATTTTAATATTTTTATGTAATAGAAAATAGTAAGTGTTAGGGGTCAATTTCGGAATCAAAAGTGATGCTTATGCACATGATAGACACTAAATTTAATCGCATACATCATGAAAATTGGGATAAAAAATTTAGTAATTACTACTTACTAATTACCTGGTTTGTTGTAGTGCTTTGGTGTTCGAAATTTTATCTTAAAATATCTGACGTTCTGAGTATGTAAGAACTAAGAAGGTGAATTAATTAATTTATTTTTAAAGCTGATGATGTCATCATGCCACACAACTGATGCAAGTCCAACCCATCAAAGACAGGCCGCATGATGACTAGAGTAAGCCCATTACATCAAGATAACATACCATTCTTCTAACTACACCCATCCAAAATTCTTGAAAACCATTTTAAATTTTATTTCGTAAGATATCTATAGTTTGATCTATAAAATATTAACTCATCAAACACCTTGCCATGAAAATTTTACCTTAAAAATATATTTCTTTAAAGTTTCAATTTATGAAATACATACAAATCTTAAAATCTTTAATTATTTTATTCTTATTACATAGTTTCTATATTCATACTTTATTTTTATTATTGTAAATGCATGGTCTAGTGAAATCAAATTCTAATGGTATATTTGTTTCTTCTCTAACTTTTACAAAATTCACCTTGAATTAAAAAATTAATAATAAAATATTTAATTACTTTTACAATATGTACGGTAAATTATTTTACAAGTGTTAAAAATAAAGTAAAGTAACATGAAAGCATAGACACTGTTTTGTGCTTTAATAAATAGTTGTATATAGTCGCGCGATTTAATAAGAAAATTACTGTTATAATTAATTATAACTAGCGAATAAATTCTCAAAGTGAAAGTGAGCGAATGATTTTTGTGAAAGTTGGAGAAGAAACGAATTTTGCCGCCATTAGAATTTCACTTAACAGTGTGTTGCTGCGCTAAGAACAATATAAGTGTAAAATTATGCTCATCAACACTTATATTGTCACTATAGTTATTAATTATAATAGGGGATAAATTTAAAGTAGCTTGTCACGGTTGAATTTAGTTTCTATTGCCAAAATTTATTTCATTAACATTGGATGATTAGTAATTACATTGTCCATGGTGTGTCTCACACAATTAAGTTCTTATGGTATTTATGATCCAATCTATCCTGATGTTGATCGTAACTGACGCACATTAATTAGAACATGTTTTTTTAATGACTAAATTCATTAACAAAATGTCTGTTCAATAATTCATTTATCGTTGTCTAATTAAATTGATTTTGGATTAATTGTTATATTATCTTTTAGTTTGTAAATTTTCTAGCAAATTGAATTAATAACTAAACTTTAAATTTTATGACTTAATTATAGTCAAATTACATTATAACATACTCTGAATGAAACTAAACCTAATAATGTACATTATATTTTAATGACGTTTTCAATTATAGTTTTTGCTATCAATGTCCTTGACATGGGTCCTAAGACTTTACAACCCCACCGAAGTTTAGGTGCTCCCCCGCTCCCCCCCCCCCCAATCTTAATCTTTGGCCTAATTCACAAAGGGTTATTTTTAATTCCCTCCCTTGAGTTTTGGGCTTTTTGCACTTAGATAACGAAGATTCATTTATTAGTGAAAACCCCCCTACGAAGTGCAAATGTTAGTTTTTTGTTAATTAATTGTGGGCACTTTGATAATCGCATTTGACAAGCAATAGTTTTACACTTTTTGGTTGACATGAGCTAGTGAATTGTCAAATCAGTTTGAAAAATTATCTTAATTTATAAAGTAAAATTTACAAAACAATTCAAAGTGACTTTTCTCTTTCATGAAGCACAGTTATGGCCTTTTCTCTTTCAAGAAGCATGGTTAAGATCTCTGTTTAGAAAGCACAAAAATCTTCTTTGTTGTAGAGCAGTATTTATTACTTGTGTAAAGTGAAAAAGAAACACAAGACCCACATTATGTATCACTCTGAATTTCATCGATGCTCCAGGGATCCAAATTGCTTTGTTGAAGCCAATAACAGGTTAGTCTCTTACAATTTTTTTGGGCCTAATTTGGAGCGTTTTGATACTACTCTAAGTGGAAAATGTCGAGTGGATGCTTGATTTCTTGTTAATTGACATGATTTTGATGAGATTTGTAGAACTATAGAGTAAATTTGTTTAATTTAAAGTACTAATACTCTTATCATAGCATATGTTATCAAACAACATTACAAGTCCAGAAACTGTTAAAGACATTTTCAACTTTTATTTAGAAAGATGAGAAACAAAATTTATCCAGATGTACTTAGTCATTTATAAAATGTTTGCTTAGGAAATCATTTTTTTCACGATTGTTTGTAGAAAATAGAAAACTAACTTTGAGAAACAATACTAAACACCCTTGAATATTATTTAATGTTGTAATTTAATTAATGGTTTATATGATTTATTGTTAAGGTTACAATTGTCTTTTTATTTGTTGAATTCAATTGTAAATAACCCATATTTAAGGGGTATAATAGTAATATTATGGTTGTTATAAACTTGGGGCCAAATGTTTAAGATGTGTAAGTTCTTGAAAATCCAACGAGGGGTATTTTAGAATTTTTAACTTCCACTACCAGTCAACCACAAAATTAATTGATGGTAGGGGGATTTTCACTAATAAATAGATTTTCACCATTTAAGTGCAAAAAGTCCAAAAGTCAAGGGAAGAAAGTATAAATTAGTCCAAAAGTCAAGGGAAGAAAGTATAAATTACCCAAAAAAATTACATTCTTTAATGCTTTAATGACACGATTTTTTTATCTATTTTATATGGATAAAATTGTGGTATCATAATTGTATGTCATCACGCGGTTTGACAAGATCTTATAATTTAATCAGTTCGTTCAGATCTAATTTTAATAATAATTATTAATTAGATTCAACATTGAATTCGATTAATGATGCATAATCTGTGTGATACCACAACTGGATTCATTATATATATATATATATATATATATATATATCCTATATATGTATTTCAAATTCTCATGGTAGAAACGGCGTCGTTCTGAATACTTTTTGGAAAATTTTGAAATCTTTCCGTCTTCTGCCCCTTCCCCCTCCCCCCGCCGCGCCCCCTCTCTCTTTTCGTATTGCCTCTCTTCCCAAATCATTCGGAAATCTTCCCAAATCAAACCCAGTAGACGAAACAAAAACACTTTAAACCAAACAAGAACAGTTTGAAGAAATCCTAACAAAGATGGAAGATCGAAGACAAGAAACCTTGATAAACCCTAACAATATTGAAGATAAGAAACAGAATATCTAAGCTCGAAGCTCTTTCGCTAGAGGTGACTCTCTCTCTCTCTCTCTCCATATAATTGTCTCAATTTTTTTTTTTTAAATTCATTATTATTTAGTTCTAGATAAAGTTTTAATTTTCGATTTTTTCAGTGTTGTCCCTTGTCCCGGCTTGGAGATAAGAAATTTTCAATTGAAACTCTGTCTCGTAGGTCTCTCTGTTTCTTCGTTTCACCTCACTCAGCACAAGGAAACTTTAAGCCCTCACAGCCTTCAATCAACGCACGAAAACCCTAGGCCGACCCCGCAAATCCTGGTTTTGTGGCCCATATTCCCCTTCCCGGTTCACTGTATAGAAATCACGAGATCTTTGTGAAGCCTTGGGATCACAATCTGTTCGATAATTCTTCGTCCATTGATGTTCATTTCTCTTTTTCATTTTTATTCTATATTATTTCTTTTTCTGTTTGTTTGCTGAGAAAATTCGGAGAGAATATTTAAGGACCTAGTCCTACTTGAAAGATGCAATGAGTATTTTTTATTCTTGAAATTTAACTGTTTGCAAGAGAAAATTATTTGCCTTTATTAGAGCATTTAAGAGATTAAATTGAATAATTAATTTTTTTTTTAATCATGGAATTTGAATTGCAGTTATGCATCCACAGTTGGTTTCGCATGTCGAGTAATTTTGGGTTTATGAGGATTGTGTTTCATTTATGAATTTTATTTTTTCATAGTGGAGAAAAGAGTGATTTCTGGATTTCAAGGCTAAAAGAAATTATTCTGGTAATATCTCTTTATTGAATTCAGCCTTGTAATTTATTTTGAACCTATGTAATCTTCTTAAATACTGCTTGTAAAAGTTGGCAATTTCATTCTTCCATGTTTGTAGGATTTACTTGATGAAGAAGAAACAAATGACTCTGCAGAAAACCTGTTTGAAAGCATCAGCCTTGCCTGCAGCTCAAAGGATTATAGCAGTAAGTTGTCTCTAACTTTGTCTACACAGGTCTATAATCAATCCATTGCTGTGATGTTGTGTTTGTCCTTAATATTTTTGCTAAAGGATTGATGACATATCCATAATTTTGCAATCATTATTATGAACCAGCTCTGGAGATATGATAAACTAAGGAGTGATATTGTTTTGCTGACATAGAGGGGAAAGTGTTAAGGATCGCTTCTTTTTTTTTGGGTTATTAAAGATGATAATATCTTTTGAAAAGCCTATATATATTTTTTTAATATTTGTGCTACCTTTTGATGTAGTAGTCGTGCAACTTTTTGACGTAGTAATGATGATGATAATAGTGTAACCAAATTATAATAATTTAGCATCAATATAAATGGCAGGAATATTTGTGTTTGTGGGATGGTTGCATAAATGGATTAATTCCTCAATTGTGATGGTTGCTAAGAACTATGCGGGCAATTATAGTTTTTATAGAGTATAATATGTTAATGTAGCAGCACTATATACACGATAGGGGAAAATTCACAATTCCAACCATTATAATTCCATTATTAATTCTCCAAGTTAGTTGCTCCGTCCACTGTGTGAGGCAACCAACTTGGGCAATTGAAATTTATGATCTAGGGTTAGGCCTTTGATGGGTTGGCATTGTTCTTCTTTTGATGTTGTAGTTGTTTATGAGATTTGCTTCATTTATTTGCAGGGAGCACGGCTGATATAAAAATAGATGAAACAAGACCAGCCCTGAAGAATTGATTTCGTTCCATATGCTGAAAATGAAATAACATGGGCAAAACTGAGATGGCTGGATGGTTCCTTGCTCTGGTGATAGATTTATTCAGAAATTAATATGTGACTTTGTAAGTTATCAATAATTTATTTAATTGTCACATTGATTCAAACAATTGATAGTTATCAATAATTTATTTAATTCTCACATTGGTTCTAACAATATCAATTGTTTGAGATTTGGGGGGTTCACGATGCGTTCTGCTACAGATACATCATATTGCAAGAGCCTATAAC
Organism: Atalantia buxifolia; assembly: GCA_030444775.1. NCBI lineage: Eukaryota > Viridiplantae > Streptophyta > Magnoliopsida > Sapindales > Rutaceae > Atalantia > Atalantia buxifolia. Next base: position 27,258,412 of record CM059838.1, read on the forward strand.
AGAATAAGGCTCTCATGAACATCCTGCAGTCAACTCAGTTTTTAGTAGATTTAACTTCAATTACTTGAATAAGCTAATTAAACGTTAAATAATTTGAGGAAAAAGTAAAAGAGGGGAAAAAAAAAACCCACAGATAAAATACCACCTGATGACAATCAGTCAGACCAGCAGCCAAAGCAACTCCGCAGTCTTTCTGAGTCTCAGGTGGCCTCTCAAAAAAACACCTCATTACAGCAGTGGAAGATGTAAACAAACCTGTCCACTTAACATATAAATAATGTATATATTAGCCAATAATGCTGAAGTGAAATTGAACTTTCAGCAGAGCAGCAAAATTTAAGTCATATTCTGATGAAGGATGGAATATCTTTCTCACTTTTCAAGCATCAAAGCAAGTGGGCTTAAGAGTAGAAAATCTGTTGGCCGTTCAAGCAGCCCTACAGAATGATAGAGGAGCAACTAAAAGCAATCTAAGCAGCCTCTATAGATGCAAGACCAATAACCTTTGAACATGGCACCTGGCATTAAGTAAATTGGTTTCAAAGATACACAACACCTTCTTGACTACCAAAAACATACATAATTGAAAACGTATTGACTATGCAGGATGAGAATGACAATGACTTAAGATCAAAAACCCAATCAAAATTAAAGTTTCAAAAAGGCAATAATCCATCCAACAATACTATCTACAGGCAAGAACAGGGAGCATCCACTATGTTGTGCTTCTGTACATGTGTGCATGCAACATATGACATCCCTGTCAAGGCATACATGAGACAGAGAGAGGGAGCTGGACTACTAACTTCATTTGCTACAATATCAAACAGGCGGAACATCTTTTTCTGCTAGACACGTTGCTCTGCCTGAAAAGTTATTTCTGAGCTAGCTGGTAACTTTAATAGGAGTTCTAGATATAGTGTAATTGCGAGCAATTCCATGCCAATCAACTTTGCCCAGCTTAAGCAAACCAAGTAAAGACATCCAATGTTCCTCTTCAGTCCATGGAACACCTGCATAAGAAAATTATATGCCGTTCAGAAGAAAAACAGGACATCCAAATCAGATATGAAGTTGTACGATCGGGATCTTGCAATACCTCTGGAATTTAAGGGGAATTCAGAGAATTGTGCTCCAATCATAAACGATTGTCGTGCGCAACAATGAGTTCTCCAATTTCATTCCTTCGTCTTAGAAACCAAATCAGAGACTTGCTCTAAATTAACATATACAGGATAGATAGACAATAAGCCTAAATCGGGAAAGCTCGATAGCAAGATCATTTAATTTACGGGAACCAAAAGGTACAACAACTTGTTCAGACATTGAGTTAAAGAGTTTGAGGCAAGAAAATCAATAACCACTGGCATAACCATACAATTAATGTTCAAATAAAATGAGACAAAAGTTTGGGGCTGAAATTAAAGCCATAATCATTAAAGTTAAAATCAACAAATAAATGCTTTTTATGTTCTCCGAAACTAACCTTCACCATAAGTGGTGGAATAAAGGAGGAACATTCATTGAACTATCATCCATATGGCTAAAACTGCCAAACGACTCACCGCATAGTTTCCAATAGAAAAACCAGTATTATTAACCTCGTGGGACTTACAAATGTCACAACTTAGACGATGAATAGAATGTTTTCCATATCATCTAAAATTGCAAAACTAACTTTGTTCAAACTTTTTTTTTTCCACTAGGAATTGTTATTCTATATAGATGCATAGTTTTACAGAGCATTATTCTATATAGATGCATAGTTTTACAGAGCATTCAGCCATATTGAGTAACAGTAAATTTCACGAGGTAAGAATGCTACCACAAATCAGAACTTATTTATGTTATTCTCCAGCTATAGAAACCATGGTTTATCAATAACTTAACATTTAAGGCGAAGCCAAATGCATTCCCTGTTGAAAATCAGTACAAGACTTCCAGAAATTGCTGAAAATCAGTACAAGGTTTCTGGAAATTAGGTGCCGTCATTGACATTTTGATTTGGTAATTGCCGACCATGGACAAAATGAAATGGGGGTGGATGAGTTAGGTGGCTGCCAAACCTAACTTGTGGAATTTGTTAGCCAACAATTGGCTATAAAAGGGGAGCCATGCAAATGAGTTTTGCATCCCCATTTTGAGTGCATCCGAGAGCTTATAATAGAGAGAAAAATAAGTTTCTCTTTATAAGCATTTGTTTTCAATATTTATATATGAGAGTGTGGGTGTAATAAATTGGGTTTTGGGTAGTGAAGAATTTATCTCAAAATACTTGTAATTCTCCTATATAGTGAAAAATTATCTTTTTGTGGGTTAATTATCTCAGAAAATTCACACTAAGGAGAACCTAGCAGATGCATTGACCAAGTCAATCAACACTATCAAGTTTGTATGGTGTAGATTCTCCTGTGGCCTAGTAGAAACATAAGCAGCATGATGATGGTGAAGACGAAGGAAGGTGTGGAGATTGATTGGATCTCAATCAAATCTCCAAGTGGGAGAATTGTTGAAAATCAGTACAAGGCTTCTAGAAATTGTTGAAAATGTCAATGACGGCACCTAATTTTCAGAAGCCTTGCACTGATTTTCAACCATTTCTAGAAGCCTTGTACTGATTTTCAACAATTCTCCTACTTGGAGATTTGATTGAGATCCAATCAATCTCCACATATTCCTTCATCTTCACCATCGTCACGCTGTTTACGTTTTCACTAGGCCATAGGAAGATCTACACCATACAAACTTGATAGTGTTGATTGACTTGGTCAATGCATCTGCTAAGTTCTCTTTGGTGTGAATTTTCTGTATATTCACAGTTCCATCTTCCACTACTTCTTGAACAAAGTGATACTGTACTACTATACTCCTATGTGCTTCATCCTGGAATGAAAAACTGCATTCCTTGCAATGTGCAAGGCACTTTGACTGTCACAAAACAAGGGAATATTTTCTTGTTTGTGCCCGAGCTCCTTCAATAACCTTTGTATCCAAATAGCCTCCTTACAAGCTTGTGTAGCTGCCATGTATTCTGCTTTCATTATAGATAATGCCACAACAGTTTACAGTTTCGAAACCCAGCTTATAGCTGCTCCCATAAGTGTAAACACATAGCCTGTAGTGGATTTTCTTTTATCAAGATCTCCTGCAAAATCCGAATCCACAAAGCCCCTGACAGTAAACTCTAATCCTACATAACATAATGCAATATCTGAGATTTCTCTGATGTATCTTAGAATCCTCTTCACAGTTATCCAATGCTCTCCACCAAGATTTGCCATGTATCGACCGACTGTTCTCACTGCTTGTGTAATGTTCGGTCTAGTACATATCATAACGAATATCAAACTTCTCACTGTTGATGCATACGGTACTCGAGATATCTCTTTTCTCTCTGCTTCATTGCTAGGACACATACTCGAGGATAATTTGAAATTATAGGAAGTGAAGTAGAAATTGACTTACAATCTTGCATGTTGAACCGCCGCAAGATTTTCTTCAAGTAATTCTTTTGAGAAAGCCAAATCTTCATATTATTTTGGTCTCGGTGAATTTGCATCCCTAAAATCTTGTTTGCTGATCCCAAGTCCTTCATTTCAAACTCCCTAACCAACTGTGTCTTTAATTCTTGGACTTGATCTGTGCTGGGGCCTGCTACCAACAAGTCATCTACATACAACAGCAGAATGATGAAATCATTATCCTCAAACCTCTTTTAGTATACACAATGGTCTGAACTGAGTCTATTGTATCCAAGGCTCATGATGAAGGAATCAAATCTCTTATACCAACACCTCGGTGCCTGTTTGAGACTGTATAGAGATTTGTTCAACCTACAACCAAGTTTTCCTTTCTTATTTCTGTAAAACTTTCTGGTTGGAGCATATAAATTTCCTCTTCAAGTTCTCTATGAAAAAATACAGTTTTCACATCTAACTGCTCTAAATATAGTTCAAATGTAGCACACATCGCCAAGACTACTCTGACTGTTGTGAGTCGAACTACCGGAGAAAATATTTCGTTGAAGTCAATACCTTCTTTCTGAGTATATCCTTTCACCACCAATCTTGTACGATACCGCTCCACTTAGTCAATGCCATCACATTTGATTTTGTAGTCCATTTATTTCCAATAGCTTTTCTTCTGTAAGGTAGTGGTATAAATTCCCATGTCTTGTTCTTATATAGAGCTTCAATTTCTTCCTACATTGTTGTCATCCACAAAGTAACATTTGGGCTGTTTAAAGATTCATGGAAAGTTTATGGCTCTCCATCCTCTATTAGAAGGCAGTATGTAACGTTTATTTCTGTGACATAATCTGAGTGCCACACTGACGGTTGTCTCTCACGAGTTGACTGACGAACTTCTGGACCCTCGAACTCGACTACTTCTTGTTCCTCGTGCTCTGGTGGTGCTTTAGAAAAATCTGAATCTTCTTTTTCCATATTATTTTTCACATACACCGGTACAGTTTCTGACTTTTCTTTTACAATAATATCATCCTCATCTCTCATTTGCAGTTGATCTTTTACAAAAACAATATCTCTATTGATGAAGATCTTGTGGGCAGTTGGGTCCCACAGATGATACCCTTTTACTCCATCAATATACCCCAAGAAGATTTTGGATCTAACTTTGCTATTTCTTGGGCATTGTACATCACGTACACAGAACATCCAAATGCATGTAAGTAGGAGTAATCAGCTGGCTCATAGATTTTGGATCTAACTTTGTTCTTTCTTGGGCATTGTACATCACGTACACAGAACATCCAAATGCATATAGGTAGGAGTAATCAGCTAGATTTTCAGTCCACATCTTTATCGCTGTCTTCAGCCTAATTGCTGTGGATGGCGACCGATTTACTATATAACAGGCAGTTTTGGCTGCTTCTGCCCAGAATGAATTGGGTAGACTAGCAGTTCTCAACATAACTCTTATTCAATCTGTAAGAGTCCTGTTCATCCGCTTTGCCATTTCATTTTGTGAGGAGTGTATATTATCATGAATTGCCTCTGAATACATTCTTAGTTATAGAAAGCAAAAATCTCATTGTCTGTATACTCTTCACCATTATCTATCCTCAAGCACTTAATCATTTTGCCAGATTCAGGTTCTACCCCCGCTTTGTATTCTTTAAATACTAGAAATACATTTGACTTTTTCTTAATTAGACATACTCAACATCTCCTGGAGTAATCATTAATAAAAGTCACCGTGTACTTTGCATCTCGCATAGATATGTCTGGTGATTTCTAAATATCAGAGTGAACTAAGTTTAGAATGCATTTACTTCTAACAACAGATTTACTGAACTTTAATCTATGTTGTTTACTTGTAACACAATGCTCACAAAATGGTAAGCTTACCAATTTGAGCTCTAGAAGTAATTTTTGCTTAGAGAGAATCTGCAAACCTTGTTCCGACATATGGCCAAGTTTGAGATGCCATATCATTGTTGACTGTTCTCCGACTCTTCTCCATTTGACCCGACACACGCATCAGCTTCCTGTAGTGTTTCTTCTTTAAGCATGAATAGATTAACACTGATCTTTTCTGCCTTCATCAATACAAGCGCGCCTCTGGTAATCTTAATGATCCCATTTCAACATGACTTTTGCACCCATGATTATTTATTTGTCCCAAAGACAATAGATTTTTCTTCAGACCTTTGACATGTCGTACCTCCTCAATTGTGTGAATTATACTATCAAACATTTTGATTTTGATAATACCAATACTAGTGATCTCCAAGGCATGATCATCTCCCATATATACAGGTCCTCCTGAAATAGATTCATATGTGTGGAACCATTCTCTCCGAGAGGTCATGTGTCATGTAGCTCCTGAGTTTATAAGCCAGACGTTAGATAGTCGTTTTCTGCCTTTTGAAATAATTGTTACCTCGCTTTAGAGAATTTTCCCATCATTCGAGGTATTTACTACACACCCGTGAGTATTTGATGACTCAGGTTCTTTGCCCTCTCTTCTCTACTGGTTGTTCCAACACTCTTTCTTGACGTGCTTTTTCTTACCACAATTGTAGCATTTAATATTCTTTTTACTTCTGGATTTTGATCTATCATGATTGTAACTCCCACTAGGGCCACGTTCCGTTGATCTTCCTTTCGTCACCAATAATGCTTCTATTTGTTGCGAACTTACTTGTCTGTCTTCCTTACTTTTTTGCCTGCTCTCCTTATTTAACACGGAGGCTGCAACATCATCGAAGACTAGACTATCCGCTGGGTTGTTGATTGTTAGATTGATGATGAGTTGATCATATGAATCTTGTAGACTTTGAAGTTGAAGCTCCACATGTTCATTTTTCTCTATATTATGACCCAGCATTGTGAGTTGTGAAAATAGAGTCTTTAAGGTGTTGATATGGTCGGTTACTGATGTAGAATTCGCCATTCGAAGAGTATAAAGTCTCTTTTTTAAGAAGATCTTGTTGTGCAGCGATTTGGCCTCGTACAATTTTGTAAGAGTATCCCATATTTCCTTTGCTATCTTTTTCTCTACCACACTAGATAATACTTCATCCGCAAGTGCCAAGTGTAGATAAAAAATGGCGTTGCCGTCTATTTCGTCTCACTTGTCATTAGTTATCTCCATGAGCCTTTCTCTAATTGTTGCCAAGCAATTATTTTTCCTCAATATAACTTTCATCTTCATTTTCCACAATGAAAAATTATTTTCGTTGAACTTCTCAATTTCATATTTTGCCGCCATCGCTTTTCACCATGAACTAACTTTGCTAGGATCGGCTCCCACCGTTTCATGTGAACAGTAACTGTATATGTGAACAGCAACCGTATATGTGAACAGTTCTGTATGCGTGAACGGTATCCCAATTCTACAAAAATACAATCAGTAGCTCTGATACCATTGTTAGGAAATTAGTGGGTGCAACAGGGTCACAGCTAAAACGAAATTGGAAGAAAAATAAAGAACCAGCACAAAGAGGACACCAGAATTTACGTGGTTCAACTTTTTGACCTACGTTTACGGGTAAAGAGAAAAGAAGGATAATTTTTCTTCCAGTTTCATTTTAAATGTGACCTTTCTTTACCCACCAAATTCCTAACATTCCCACTAGAACTGGGGTTGCAGACATTTAAGCTACCTTTTAAACGTCCTAAGACCGAGAAAGATGACTGCACATATCTATATATTTGAATTATCATCAAACATTACTAAGTCTTTTCTTCATCTTACAACCCAAGTCAGTAACTTGGTTTTGGTGTTAGTGTTACTCCTGATTCTACATGAATAAGTCTTGTTGCACATAAATCACTCTCTTGCTATTTCGTATGTGGTTAACCAAACTGAAAGACAGCAACATCTGAAACCAACTCCTTCCTTCAAATCCAACATCATTGGTCATTATTACTAATTCCAATTCCTACATCACTTTAACATTGAAAATAATATCTTGCGTAGCTCCTTCATCTAAAAAAACCATTAATAAATGTGCTATACTTCAGCATATAACTTAGTGGTTCGGTTTACAAGCCCATTGACAACGTCTCTCCATAAACCCCAAAAGGGTATATGGACAAGTATTGATTGCAGTTAGCTCTAGTCTATGAGTAAAAAAGGTGTCCTATATAACAGGCGTACAAATAACTATAGGAAGAAACAATCCAAGCTAGAATATTAAGACCTTAATTACTGCAATCAGTCTAAAAGTTAAGACTCTAGTAGGTAGTTGTTGAAAAAATGTTTAAAACAAAAAATGAGAAATAGAATTTATACTTCCAAATATCAAAATTGCTACGATTAATGTATTTAAAAATCAGTATTTAAAAATCAGTATTTATGAGGAAAAACCAATGAAAATGCACAAGTACGAAGAAAAAAGACTTGCTTTCCCTCCCCCCCCCCCCAAATTCTGCCGTCCAAAAAGCATATAAAACGACACGTTTTGACTTTCATTACAGCTGCTAGAAAAAAAAAATTCTACAAATTTGTATTTTTCCGCACATAATAGCTTCCATTTTGTTAACAAAAAAAATGAAGTGAAAAAGTGTTACCGAGAAAAAAAAAAAAAAAAGGCAACAAGGAATTTACCTTTCCCGCAGCGAATAACTCGACTTCGAAATCGGTGGATTTTGAGGAGATGGTCTTGGAGGGGATGGAACATTTTTTACTGTTATGTTTTTTACTGGTTAATTGGTCATACGAGGGGCTGTAAGTTATGCAAGCCGTAGCTTAGTGAGACCCTTTAGGTTATGTTTGAAAGGTAAGATTAAGTGTAGGATTGGATTAATTATTGGGACAAAATATTAATACTATATTTGGCATGCTCACTTGGATTGGATTAATGGACTAAATTTAAATTTTAATCCTAAATTCATGGGATTGCTAATCCTAATTTTTATGTGGGTTTAGTTAGGACTAGATAATGTCAAAAAAATATTTGTCCATTTATAATATCTTCCATAATTTATTACACTATTTTATTTATAACTTAAAAATTATTTATTTATTTATTGTTTTTAATTAAGTAATTTAATTTTTATTCATGATTTACTTAAAAGTTATTAATTAATTTATTATTTGAATAATTTTATTTATTTTATTCAATGAAATGATATATCTCATTCGAAATAACTTATAATTTAAATAATTTATATTTCTTTATTATAATTATGACTACCCAATAACTAATTATATATATATATATATATATATATTCTTGTTAGTTTTATTTTTAATAAATTATAATATTTTTTGTTAAATATCTATGAGTAGTTGATATTTAAATTCAAAAATTAATGTAAATACTATTTAATTTCATAATTTCATATAAATTTAATTTAACATAATCCAATCCGATATTATACCAAACATAAGTCAGCACTATTTATAATTCAACCTAATCTAATTCATTCTAATCTAATCTAATCTTAATAGTTAATCCAATCCAATCCTGCGTGTCAAACATAACCTTAAGGTAATTGCCCGTGAAAGCGAAGTTCGAATAAGCCTTGGGCGGCAAAGGGTACATTTGTAATAAGCTAAAACGTCTCAGCTGAAATACCACCTTGGACCCTTCAGAGACCGGCAAAAAGACAAACAGAATAACTGTTTTTTACTGCTCGCGGATACAAAACGACGCTGTTTTACCTTGTAACTAGGAGAAGTCTCTGCCTTAGCCATTTGCCAACCATAAACGTTGAGAGCCTGGTAGACACTTTTGACAGTAGCAAAAATGGCATCAAGAGACTCGGATTATGGAGCTTTCATGGAGAAATTTGTTCTTCAACCATGCTCTTCGGCTCATCAACTACCTTTAAGGGGCCTCACTTTTGCAATTAAAGACATGTAAGTCTTCAGATAACTTGAACACATAACATAAATGAATTATTTTGATTCTTTCTCATTAAATCAGTCTTTTGCATGATGGGTACATAATATTTTGTAGAACCATTCTTGTTCTCATGTGCCTTCAAATTGTTGCAATATTGTAATCGTTTCACCTTCTGGGTATGCTAAAATTTATTTGCAAGCTTCTAAATTCTGTTTAATTTCTTGTAGAAATGTGTCTTTGGAAATGTAGTTACCAATTTCAACTCTTTGAGAAGTGTCTATGCTAACTATTGCATCAATTGCAGTGTATTTATATTATCTTAATGCTTAATGTGTGTGTTTCTGCAAGCTCATATGCTCTGTGCAGTTGGCTGTTGATATTTTAACTTGAATTTTTGGAAGCAGATTTGATGTGGATGGACATGTCACTGGATTTGGAAATCCTGATTGGGCAAGGACTCATTCTGTTGCCACATCAACCGCGCCGGCTGTTTTGGCTGTGTTAAGTGAAGGTGCCACATCTATTGGTATAACTATCATGGATGAAATGGCATACAGGTTAGAATTCAAACCAATTCATTGTTTCAGCTGTATAGGAATTCAATTTAACTATGTTTTCTAGCGATTTTAGTGAAGTATTGTTCGCTTGCTCTTCTGAGTTGACTCTGGTGAAGACATTATGCTTGATGAAAAAAATACTGAATTCGTTTATTCTATAATCTTGGTCACATAGATGATGTCAATTCTACGGCTCTTTTATGCATAATTCATTTTTTATGTTACATAAACTCTGGATTATCATATCATTACAGTATAAATGGAGAAAATAAGCATTATGGAACACCCACAAATCCATGTGCACCAGACCGGGTACCTGGAGGATCTTCTAGTGGATCTGCTGTCGCAGTTGGTGCTAAGCTTGTAGACTTTTCCTTGGGTCAGTATCTCTTTCTTTAACAGTTCCTATGTGTTGTGATTTTTGCTTCGGTAGCTAGAACATAAGGAAAATGTTTTGTTCATCCCAGGAACTGATACTGGTGGAAGTGTAAGGGTCCCTGCCTCGTGTTGTGGGATTTTCGGGTTTCGGCCTTCACACGGTGCCGTTTCTACTGCTGGAGTCATTCCGATGGCCCAGAGTTTCGACACTGTAGGTAAGGAACTGATGCTATTTTATTCATGCACAATTCAGTCATACATATTATTCCCTGACTATTATATTTATGGAACTTCATAATTTGCAGCATGTCTTCAATATGGTCTCATTGTTTTAAACTGAATTCTCATCTAGGATGGTTTGCTTGGGATCCTAAAATTTTGAATCGAGTTGGACGTGTTCTACTGCAGTTGCCTGATGATGCAAGTCTGGTCAGACCCACTCAGGTGATTTTTGCCGAAGATTGCTTGCAACTTTCAAGCATTCCAAGTGATCGAGTAACTCAAGGTCTAGTTAAATCAGTGGAGAAATTGTTTGGTGGTGGGTAGATTTTCCAGCTAATAATTCTAATACCAGTCAAGTTCTATAGAAAATTTGGAATTCATGCCCCACATCAGACACAGAATGGTAGTAATATTTGATTTGCTGTGTGCAGGTCACATTATAGAGAATGTGATTCTTGGAGACTATGTGAAGGACAAAGTTCCCAGTTTGCAGCATTTCATAAGCGAAGGAAACAAAGAGCAGGAGTATAGCATACCATCTTTGGCAGCCCTTTCAAGTGCCATGAGGTTGCTACAAAGGTGCTTATGTGAACGGAACTTAAACTTCTTAACATATTCTGCTAACTCAAAATCTTGTTTTATTATTCATTGAATGTTGAATTTTTTTATAATTTGGAGCATAGGTATGAATTCAAGAATAACCATGGCGATTGGGTGACTACAGTCAAACCTGATTTAGGCCCAGGAATATCAGAACAAGTGTGGGGAGCTGTTAGAACATCTGTGCAAAACATTGATGTATGTCAATCTGTAAAGGCTGAACTACGCGCTGCTCTCAGTGAACTTCTTGGGGTACCCTCTCTTTCTCTTCCTGTCTCAATTTTTCGAAGCAAAAAATCTGTTCTTCAAAGCTCATAACTTCCTTTGCAAGAAATCTCTTAATAACTTTATTGGATGTGCTATTTCTAGCTAAAAGAAATGTCTATTTACAAAAGAAAGCCATCACTCATCAACAAATTATATTCTGCCAGGACTACGGCATCCTTGTTATCCCTACAGTTCCTGGTCCTCCACCCAAGCTACAGATGGATCCATCGGCATTGGAAGTTTTTCGTGGCCAGGCTTTTAGCTTGCTGTCCATTGCTGGAGTATCAGGATTCTGCCAGGTCTCTTTCTTCTTTGGTTTCTATAATAAAATTCTTCTAATATTTTTTTTCCCTTAGCGAATCATGTCTAATATATATATATACATACACACAGGTAAGCGTACCGCTAGGACTGCATGATAATCTACCTGTGGCAATTTCCTTGTTGGCTAAGCATGGTTCAGATGGGTTCTTGCTCAACCTTGTCGAGACTCTTCACGACACCCTTAAAGAAGAGCTTCAAAGAATGAGTTAAAAGAGTTAGTAAGCTGGGATTTCCAACAATCTCTCTGTAAGTTCTATGTCATTCTCCAAGCTAACCAAAAAAAGAAAAAAACTGACCATAAAAGCCTATTGTGTATGCACCTCATGCTCCCTAATGCTTGCTTCTCAAATCTCTTTCTTCTTCAGGTGCATTGTTGGAAATTCAGATGATGATAAATGGGCGTGTGTGTATGATTAAATATAGTTGCTTCTTCTATGTGAAAAATAGTTGAAAAATGAAACATATGAGCACTATGTGCTCCTGTTGGTGATGTGGAATTGAAAAACTAGTTTGCAATTCTAATATATGATAAATACTAAGAAAGATTATGGGAGTTTCAATTGATTAAGCCGCCTGATTATTGTTGCTATTTAATTCTTCATAATGAATTATACTCTTTGCAATGAACTCCATATATTATTATTAAGAAAAATGCTAAAGAAAGAAAAAAACGAGAAAAAAATGAGAGAAAGTGTATATCAATTATAGTAGACACCAAGAGAGAGAACAATTGTAGTAGGGTGGTTGAGAGTCAAGACATAAAAGAACAAATAAAAACAATATGGTAAAAAAAAACTATTCATAAAGTATGAAATGCAAATGTGCAACCCAAAGAGGGGGTGAATTGGGATTTTAAAATTTAAGTTAAGCAAATCGCACAACAATTAAAACTAATGCCTTAATAAATTGAAAACAATAAATTCAATGAAAGACAATAATAAATGAGTAAGGGAAGAGAATGCAAACTCAAAGATTTTTACGTGGTTAATTTATCCCCGCCACGTCCACGCCTCCAAGAACCAAGCCTTGAGTGAGGATTTCACTATCCAAGCCTTTGAGGCTTTCAAACGTCAAATTGATTCAAGGTGTCAAAGAACCTTTACAACAAAAGAGATTACCTCTCAATCTCTTCACCAAGTGTCTCACACACTTAAACACTCACAAATTTATGATGAAATAAAGATTACAATCAAATACTCTCTTAAAGAAAGTAGATTTACAAAATGAAGAACAAAGATGATTCAATAAATGATGATTTTGAAATCGCTCAATGTATGTTGTATGCCCTTTGTTTGTGCGTCTAAGATTACCAAAAATGATTTGGATTTGAGTTTATATAGTTGGAACTCAAAAAAACTAGCCATGCACTTTTTGTTCATGTCGGATCGCGTTAATAGGATGTCGGATCGCTGTCGTTTGGGTCAACATGACCGAAATGGATTTTCAAATTGTCGGATCAAAGTTATCAAGATGTCGGATCGCGTTAGTGTCCGAGAGGCTAATCTTCAACTCGGGAGATGTCGGATCGTTATCAGATGTCGGATCGCCGTTATCGCCCGTGAGGCTAATTTTCAATTTTGGAGATGTCGGATCGCCGTTATCCCAGATGTCGGATCATGTTAGCCCATTGAGGCTAATTTTCAGTCGGAGATGTCGGATCGCCGTTATCTAGAGATGTCGGATCATTATCTACAAGAATTAAATGAAAATGCTACAGTGAACTATTTTGCAAAATGATAGTTTGACCCCAAAACTTTATCTAACTGTACTATGGCCCAAAACGTTATGAAATTTTACAAACAAGTCCAATTTCAGAATTTCTAAATAATACACTGTGAATCCCAAAACTTTCTGAAATTATGATATGACCCAAAATACTATAAAATGTTTCAAATAAATCCTTCTCCAAAATTTCAAGCAATACTTGATTGATTTCAAAGTTTTCAAAATTCTTTCAATTAAACCATAAACTTGAAAAACAACCAATTTCATAAAATCATTTTTCCATTAAATATAAAACCTTTATAATGTGAAAATAATGATTTATTTAAAATGTAAGAAAAATAATTTAAGCTTTCAAAAACTTAATCATTCTTAATTTTGTTTGTTATCATCAAAATCAACATTATGTTAACATAAATGTTAACAATCTCCCTTTTTGATGATGACAAACTTTTCATGTATTTAAAGAATGATTCTATAAATTGCTCCCCTTAAATATAAGCTTCTCTTACAATTTGCCAATTAGCTAAATTAACAAATTTAAATACATGCATTTTTCTTCTCCCCCTCATCATCAAAAAGAAAAACTTAATTGGCAAAGAAAAAGAATAGAAAATTTTATAAATTTAAAAACATGTATTCTTCTCCCCCTTCATCATTAAAAAGAAAACTTAAAGGAAAAGAATAAGAGTAGCAAGCAAATTTGTTACCCATGTTGTCCGAGTAGAAATTTTGATAGAATCTCCCCCTAACAACAAGCATCACCTCAAATACAAGTTTAGCATTATTACTCCCAAATTATCATAAATCATCATACAAACAAACTCTATACATAAATCATCACATAATCCATCAACCATAAAATGATCATGAACCATCATTCCATCAATTACCAAGTCAATAACTCATAACACAAAATTATCATATAAAACAACCATGTAATCAAATTATCATCATATCTTCAAAATTCATCAAAATCAACATCATAATCACATATCAAAACAATACTCAAAATGCATACTATTCAAAATCATATTGTATACTCCCCCTAAATATATGGCCAATTTAAAATTTTAACCAAAATGATTTTATCTAAAAGCATATCATATTTATCTCCCCCTTCATCATATAAAAATAGATAGATGCAATTTAAAACACGATCATAAAAAATAATTCAATGAAGATATTACCCATTTTGAGCGAGCAAAAATTTCGACAAAATCTCTCCTTAAAAATGAACAAATCCTCAAATACACAACATGGTTAAAACACTTCCATATAAGCTTAAACAATTATAACAAACCAACAACTCCATCAATTCATCAAGCAACACACATATAATCATCAATCATCAATCACCAAGAAATCAAATCATCCCAAGCCAAATTTTTGAAAATTGCTCTTCGTAAAGAGGTTTTGATTTGTTTACCAAATTAGCATGCATATTATCAACTATCCAAGCTCCATAATTACTAATCACATTTTAGAAATCAAGAAAACTCATCAAAGACCTAATGTGATGTTTCAATATAACTTAAAAAATCTTGTATACTTAAAATTCTCAAGTATATGAATTTCTCCCCCTTTCGATATCATTTAAAGCAAGTAATGCATATTCGACAATATATCAATAAAGTACAAGAAATGCATCCATTCACTAATCATAGATTGCATAATATCAAACTTCATCAAATACATGTACTCATCAAAGCATATTCTTTATCCAAATCTTAAGCAAAGCATACGTATATAATGGCAATAAATAGATCATCAAAATCAACATAGCTATCAAGAAAAGCCATCATTCTGAGCTAAAAGAATAAGTGATCAAATTCATAAATGCAATAAGTTATGTGTGCGCATTTTATAAATGAATGACGATATAACACAATTAATGGCATATGAGTTTACACATACATAAGAGATGGACAATGATGATAAACAATTAAGAAGATGAAATCAAAATCAAACAAAGACATCATGTTAAATCACTCAATGTTATGCACAATGATAATTCCATCATGTAAACATACAAGCATACTTTCACAAATTTAAGCTATTATCCATTTATCATGATTCATTCAACAAAATCAATATGGCAAGAATTGTTACCAAAACAATTAAATCATCTTGCCTTATCTTTTTCTCCTATATCATGATCGAATAATTATTCTCACAAGCTTTCATCAAGGAACTCTCCACCATTCCTTGTTTGTGGTACCTACAAAAGAAAATTCAAGTTGTGTGCTTTGGTACCCAAATACTCTTGGGTCCTTGAATGTTAGTTTTGGTTCTTTTTGGAACCCAAATACATTTTACTCCATAATATGCATCTCTCTTTATTGGACATCTATTTTTCATATGACCATCTTGATTACAATAATGACATACAATTTGATCATTAATGGAGGTAGTTTTAACAAAATAACTCTTATAATATTTTTGCTTCAAATTTGGCTTATAACCAATACCTCCTTTGTCAAATACACATTTTTGTGAATTAAGCAAGTTATCTAACATCTTTTGCTCATTTGTAAATTTTAAGACAATCTCATTTAACTCATTGCTCTTCTTCTTAAGCATTTCATTTTCATTTTTCAAGTAATCTATGTGAGATTCTAGATGCTCATGCGAAGTGCTAGGTTTCTCATTTAATAATGCAACTCTATCATGTAATGTTTTATTTTCTAATTCTAGGCACGTAATCTTTGCACATAGAGATTCATTTTCATTTTTGAGATCTACCATTTTCTTTTTAAGACATGCATTCTTTTTACCAATTTTCATCCACTCATTATACAATTCTTTAAACGCATCATGTAATTCATCATAAGTAGAAAGATCATTTACCTCTTCAAGTTCATCATTCGATTCATCTCCAATTGCCATGAGAGCTAGGTTTGACACTTCTTGCAAAACTTCCTCATCATTTGAATCTTCATCGCTATCATCCCAAGTAGCCACCATGGCTTTCTTCTTAAATTTGTTGACAAGTGGACACTCCGATCTTATATGGCCACGCTTTTTGCATTCAAAACAAACAATTGCCTCTTTCTTCCCTTTCTCCACCTTAAGGTTTTCTCTCATGAGATCTTTAAAGTTTCTTCTCTTGATTTGCTTCTTGAAGATCCTTCTAAACTTTCTAGCAATCATTTCAATGCCTTCATCTTCAAAGTCACTTCCATCATCATCACTTTCAACTATAGAAGATTTAAAAGCAAAGCTCTTCTTCTTTTTATCTTCATCAATTCTTTCATTAGCTATATCTTCTTCATAAGAAGTAAGTGAACCAATAAGATCATCAAGAGATAAAGTATTAAGATTTTTGCTTCTTCTATGGCGTTCTCTTTGGTCTCCACTCTTTTGGCAATGATCTAATAATTTTCTTCACTTTTTCACAATTACTAAATTTCTTTCCTAATGCTTCAAGAGAATTTACAATATCGGTGAATCTAGTGTACATATCATGAACACACTCATATGATTCCATTTGAAACATCTCATATTGCCTAGTGAATCTACTAATTTTACACTCTTTGACTTGATTCGTTCCGTCATATACAACTTCAAGTTTCTTCCAAATTTCATAAGCACTTTCACAACTAGAAACTCTATGAAATTCTTTCTTATCTAAAGCACAAAATAAGGCATTCATTGCTTTGAAGTTTAAGGACATCTTTTTCTTTTCTAATCCACTCCATTGACTAGAAGGTTTTAGAATTTCTTCCCCTTCTTCATTTTTAGTTAAAGGCATAAAAGGACCATTATTAACGATTTCCCAAATATCATAATCTAAGGCTTGTAAAAATACTCTCATCCTTCTTTTCCAATAAAGATAGTCATTACCATCAAAAAATGGAGGTCTAGTGGTAGATTGGCCTTCCATGAAGGTTGAGCTAATTTGGGTTGCTATAGATCTTTAACTCTAGACGGTTAAGTCTACACAAGAGCACCTTGCTCTGATACCAATTGAAATGCAAATGTGCAACCCAAGAGGGGGGGTGAATTGGGATTTTAAAATTTAAGTTAAGCAAATCGCACAACAATTAAAACTAATGCCTTAATAAATTCGAAAACAATAAATTCAATGAAAGCACAATAATAAATGAGTAAGGGAAGAGAATGCAAACTCAAAGATTTTTACGTGGTTCGGCTATCCCCGCCTACGTCCACGCCTCCAAGCAACCCAAGCTTGAAGATTTCACTATCCAAGCCTTTCAAGGGCTTCAAATGCTTACAATTGACTTCAAGGTGTCAATGAACCTTTACAACAAAGAGATTACCTCTCAATCTCTTCACTCAAGTGTCTCACACACTTAAACACTCACAAATTTATGAGGAAATGAAGATTACAATCAAATACTCTCTTAAAGAGTAGATTTACAAAATGAAGAACAAAGATGATTCAATAAATGATGATTTTCGAAATTGAAGCTCAATGTATGTTGTATGCCCTTTGTTTGTGCGTCTAAGATTACCAAAAATGATTTGGATTTGAGTTTATATAGTTGGAACTCAAAACTAGCCGTTATGCACTTTTTGTTCACTTTGTCGGATCGTAGTTAATAGGATGTCGGATCGCTAGTTTTCGGGTCAACATGACCAGTTGGTGGATTTTCAAATTGTCGGATCGTCATTATCAAGATGTCGGATCGCGTTAGTGTCCGAGGCTAATCTTCAACTCGGGAGATGTCGGATCGCCGTTATCTAGATGTCGGATCGCCGTTATCGTCCGAGGCTAATTTTCAGTGCGGAGATGTCGGATTTCAAGATTTATCCAGAGATGTCGGATAGTTAGCGTCAGGAGGCTAATTTTCAGTGCGGAGATGTCGGATCGCCGTTATCTAGAGATGTCGGATCGCCGTTATCTAATACTTTTGATAAATGCTACAGTGAACTATTTTGCAAAATGATAGTTTGACCCCAAAACTTTATCTAACTGTACTATGGCCCAAAACGTTATGAAATTTTACAAACAAGTCCAATTTCAGAATTTCTAAATAATACACTGTGAATCCCAAAACTTTCTGAAATTATGATATGACCCAAAATACTATAAAATGTTTCAAATAAATCCTTCTCCAAAATTTCAAGCAATACTTGTTGATTTCAAAGTTTTCAAAATTCTTTCAATTAAACCATAAACTTGAAAAACAACCAATTTCATAAAATCATTTTTCCATTAAATATAAAACCTTTATAATGTGAAAATAATGATTTATTTAAAATGTAAGAAAAATAATTTAAGCTTTTCAAAACAAATTCATTCTTAATTTTGTTTGTTATCATCAAAATCAACATTATGTTAACATAAATGTTAACAAAGTATCCTTCCAACTATGTGCGCTTCTTGAACCCTTGTTGAACACGCACTAATGAAATGCAACATAAGCTGCAATCGAAGTTCCTAAGCCCTATAGCACAATTGATCGCAGGAGTAGTTAGCAGTGATAGACATTGTAATTTTTTTAATTTTAAATAAATAATGACATGTTCTTAATTGAGTAGTTAATAATTGTTTATAAGATTTAACTAAATTAAATGTATTAATTAATTAATTAATTAATACTACATCATTTAAGATAATTTTTATTCTAAAAAATTTAAGATAAATAGCACTATTATTTAACTCACTCCGTCATAGTTGAAGTACCACTTAAACATTAGAATAAGTCAATATTCTTATATAAAATTTTATTTTTAAAATATTCAATATTTTAAGTAATTAAAAAAATTAGTAATACTATATATAACATACCAATTCAAAATTTTTTAATCAACATGCTTTAATGAGATTTTGTCTAGCAACCAACTTTGTTATAATATAACTTTTATGATGTAATTAAATTTTTGTATTCAATGGTTTTCAGGCAATATTTTTTTAGTTGGTCATTTGAGTTAATTAGATCTAGTGACAATAGAAAAAAAAATTATTTATATAAGTGGTTATCATTCTCAGGTCATACGTATTTTTTCTGATATCTCATTATTATAATTAAGTATTGCGGATTAAGGTATGTTTCTACATAATTTAGTTATCGATTCTTAGTGATACAACATAAATATTCTTAAGTCATAAATAACGGTTTTTATCAAAGGTTTTCTTATCTTAATAAATGTTATCAGAATCTCTTCACGTTGAATTATTAAGAATCAAATTTATTTTTTTGATTATCGATTAAACCTCGAGTGTTCTCAAATACAGTATCATTAAGTTTGAGAACATATTTGTTATTTTGTTGTATTAAATTCCGAGATACAGAAAATTAGGATTAATAATTAATAAAAAATCGTTTCCCTTTTTCTTTTTTTTTAAGAATACAGCCAGCGGTAGCTACTGCCACCACTGGCGTTGCGGAGAGACACGGCCGTGCCAGCAAGGTGGCCGCGCCGCGGTGGCCATCAAGAAAACAAGAAAAAAGGAATAAAGAAATAAAAAAACAAGGGAAAGAATTTGGAAACGGACGGCTTCCGACCAAGATTCAGCCGACACCGCGGCGGCTTATTAGAGGGGCAGCCATAGTCGCTGCATACAAATGAAGAAAAGCGGCGGCAGGGCTGCTCCATGAGTAAGGAAAAACGAAAAAGAGACCTAGGGTTGCATGAGTAATCCTAAAGATCCCTGAGATTTTGTAAAATTCATTTTTGGTAAAATAGTTATACAACTTCTCATTTAAGTCTTAAATTTAGTGTTGGGCCTAGCAAGTTAGGGTTGATGGCTTGATGGATTAAAGGAGTTAATGTATATTAGTCCATTCAAATTAAAGTACAAAAAAAAGGGGGTTTGTTTGATTGTGAGCTGGTTCAGGATCCAATTCGGATCAA
Organism: Atalantia buxifolia; assembly: GCA_030444775.1. Taxonomy (NCBI): domain Eukaryota; kingdom Viridiplantae; phylum Streptophyta; class Magnoliopsida; order Sapindales; family Rutaceae; genus Atalantia; species Atalantia buxifolia. Next base: position 27,278,626 of record CM059838.1, read on the forward strand.
TTGGAGTCGGTCCAACTTTGACTGGGTCAACGATTGATCGGTCAACGGTCAGCATTGATAGTTGGCTTTGGCCTTCGATTTTTGACCAAATTTTGATTTTTTGTGGTAATTTTTGGTGTAATTTGAAATTCAAATATTGATTGGTTTATATGTATTTTGAGATAAATTAATTGAAGCAATATGTCACCAAAGTGATCTCTCTTGTGGAAATTAATTTATTTTAGAATATAACAGTTTTGTACATATAATTTTTGTAAATATCGATCGGCCCAAAGGAATGTGCATATTTAATAAAATTGCATGTGCACATGTGGTAATAAACACGTGATGATTATTCAGTTTTACGTGTGAGTAATAAATCAGCCCGAAAGAAGATTAAATGTTTGACATGTTTTTATTATTAGTATTTGATTATTACACTAAGATATCACTTACAAGTTAATATTTTGTCCAAATATGGAATATTAATGGAGTGTCTGGTATATTGAGATGGAATTTACCTTTATATGAATTTATTTTTGGTTTTAAGACTAATATGAGTTTGTTTTATTTGTTTATTGTTCTCTGTTCAATTATGTCTATTGCTAATATTACTGCCAATATCAATTCTATTCCTATGCTAAATGGCTTTAACTTCAAGTCATGGCACAAGAACCTCTCAATAGTTTTTGTAGTCATGGATCTTGACCTTGCGTTAAAGGTCGATTCTCCCCCCATCTTTTAAAGATGAAAGTACCCCGATAATAAAAGGGAAATAGAAAGGTGGGAAAGATCAAATCGCATGTGTATAATGATCATAAAGAAGGCCATTCCAGAAGCATTTAAGGGCTCAATGACTGAAAAAACAATTACAGCTAAGGAGTTTCCTACACAGACTAAACAAAGGTTTGTCAAGAATAAAAAAACTGAAATTGGAATGCTCTTGAGAAACCTAATTTTAATGAGGTATACGGGTAAAGGCAATATCAGGGAGTACATCATGGAGATGTCTCATCTTGCTTCTAATTTAAGAGCACTTAAGCTTGAACTCTCTGAGGACTTGCTAGTGCATTTGGTTTTAATATCCTTACCAACATAGTTTAATCAGTTTAAAGTGAGCTATAATTGTCAGAAAGAGATTTTTTCTCTAAATGATCTCATATCACACTGTGTTCAAGAAGAGAATAGGCTGAAGAAATATAAGGTAGAAAGTGTTCACTTAGCCTTTACTCCTAAGGGCTAGAAAAAGGGCAAGAAAAGGAAGAAGGATAGGGAAGCTGCAGATACAGCACCTCAAAAGAAACAATGAAAGAAATAAAGTGATCCAGAAGGTAGTGGTTGTTTTTTCTGTGGGGTTGAAGGGCATAAGAAGAATCACTGCACTAATTATCATGCATGCCGTGCTAAGAAAAATATGCTTCTTAATTTGGTTTGTTCTGAGGTTAATTTAACTTTGGTACCTAGACATATGTAGTGGATAGATTTTGGTGCAACCACTCACATTAGTGTCTCTATATAGGGTTGCTCGAGTTACCAAAAACCCAGTGATGGTGACAGGTGACAGATACATTTATATGGGCGATGACAAGACAATTGAAGTGAAGAAATTAGAAAATTTAGATTATTATTAAAGACTAGATTTTATGTGGATCTTGATGAAACATTTATTGTCCCGTCTTTTAGACGAAATTTGATTTCTATTTCTTCTTTGGAAAATTTTGGTTTTTCTTGTTCATTTAGGAATAAAAATTTTATTTTGTTTCATGATTCAAAATTGGTTGGTTTCGGTTCTTTGTCGGGCAATGATAATCTTTATATGCTTGATACAATTATTTCATTTAATGACTCCCTACAATTAAGTACACGAAGTTTAAAGGAAAAATTAACTAATAAGAATTCAGCTGTGTTATAGCATAATAGATTAGGTCATATCTCCAGCCGGAGAATGGAGAGACTTGTGTCAGAAGAAATTCTCAATCCTTTAGATTTCACAGATTTCGATATTTGTGTTAAATATATTAAGGAGAAACAAACCAATAAAAGGAGATTTGAAGTCAATAGGACTTCGAATGTCTTAGAACTCATAGACACAGACATTTGTGGGTGTTAATTATGGGGTGGGTACTATAATGTGAGGAAAGTGAAACAAATGAACTGGCTATTGTAATTAGTTGATGACTTTTATTTTTTGAACTTTCAAAGTAACTATTGGAAAAAAATTTAATTAAATGGGCGAACATATAAGGGATGTGCTGATTTTAATCCGACCCAAACCGATTTTATCAGATTGGGTTGGGTCGGTTCATGAAAGGTCGATTTTTAAAACATTTACAACAAAATGAAAATGGAACCGTTTCGATTTGGTTCAGTTATATAAAAAACGAACCGAATTGAATTTTGCCCACTCCTAAGTGAGACTAATGATAAGATAAATTATCTGATGGGGATATTTCCCTAGAGGATAAGATGTAGTGCTTGAGGCTTAGGAGCAATATGTGTAAGGATTCTATCTCATCTTTAAATTTTTCAATGTCAGTTTCAATAACGTTTTGAAATATTTAGGGAACAACCTCGCCAAAACTTTCATCAGTCTTTTGCTTCTCTAGTAAAAAGTTATAAGCTGATTATAGTTGTCATTCTAGAGCCAACAATTAGTGGGATTAAAGCAAATTATTTCATTAAGAAGAGTGGTTTTTAAATTCACATAGTGTTGGAGCTATCGGTTTTTATGGTGGAATTTGGCAGTTGTACAAGGATTTTCTACAAGTAAAAATTGTTTTACATCACAAGCAATTCATCCACTTTAAGATTGCTAAGAATAATATCCTCTTTTCTTCGGTCACTTTAGTGTATGCTAACCCAATCCCTCTCATTAGAAAGTATCTTTGGGAACATCTTTGGAGGATTGCTAACACTATTTAAGGATCTTAGCTTGTGGGGGGTGATTTTAGTTCCATTGTTTATGCATAAAAAAATAGAGGGGGCTTTTTGAATAGTAATAGAGGCCGTGGTCTTTTCAACAATTGGTATCATTCACACAAAATATATGATCTATAGTTTATAGGGCCAAGGTTTATGTGGTTGGCAGCTCTTTCTTTAAACGGTTGGATAAAGTTATTTGTAATAAAGAGTGGCTATGCAATTTTGTTCATAGTTAGGTCCTTCACCTACCAAAAATTGACTCTAATCACATATCGGTTTTAGTTCACTTTGATAAAGCTGTGAGGAAGAATAGAGATCTAATGACGGCTTGGCTTACTTATAAAGATTTTAGTAATTTCATTGCTTTTAATTAGCATTATACTGAGCCTTATCTTCATGTAAGTAAGATATTCATCTCTAATGTCTTTTTTTGGAATATAAACTCCTTTATAATATTTTTTATATGAAGATGAGGCTTCTACGTTGTGCTGGCGAATTCAATAAGCTTTAGAAAACCATGCCACAAGGAGTCTTTTATGGCTTGAATTAAAATGAAAAATTGATCTTGTACAAGTCTTATCTTAGGAAGAAATATTATAGTAAAGAACTCTAGAAAAAATAGGATTTCGCATCGGGATCTAAATACAGCTTTTTTCCATTAAAAAAAACTCTCACAAGAAAAAGATAGAGCCAGATTAATGTAATTAAAAATGACGGTCAGTGGCTTTATGATATAGATGTCATTAAAAATTATGCAGTCAAATTCTTCTCCACCTTATACTTCAATGATAGTATTGATTTCAGCCCTACCATCTCAAGGATTACTATCCTGCTTTAAATGTTGCCGACTATTCCTTCTGAACTGACCTATTGATGATGTTGAAATTCAAAACACTATTTTTAGCATGAAGCCTCTAAAAACACCGGTAATAGATGGCCCTTGTATGATTTTTTACTAATCTTAGTAGAGTGTTGTTGTTCCTTTTTTTTTGTCAATTTGTTAAAGATACTTCAACGAGCGGTTGTATTCCTGAAGAGAAAAATAAGGGTTTAGTAGTTCTTGTTCTAAAGAATGATAATCTTACTACATGGAAAATATACTGCCACATTAGCTTGTGTACAATAACCTGCAAGACTCTTGCCAAAATAATTGCAAATAGGTTTTTCAATCTTTTCTTCTCAACTCATCGATCCATAACAACAAGTTTTTCTTTAGGCCGGCATATTATTTTAAACATTGTAGTTACTTAAAAAGTTATTCACTCGATGAAAAAGAAGTTAAGAAGGAAGGGATGCAAGTAGAGGTGGCCAATGGGCTGGGTGACATGAGGCACGACACGATACGAGTACGTTTCGGTAAAGCACGCAGCATGGCATGACACACACGTGGGCCGTGCCGGGCTTAGATTTTAGGCACGTGGGCCTTAAAAGCACAACAAGATTAGAGATGGGTCAAAGCACGACACGCGAAAAAGCATGCAATAAGCACGTTTTATTTTTTAATGAAAGTAAACTTAAAATTTTATGATTTTATAAATAACTTGAAATTGAATCTTTTAATATATTTTATTGGCTCAAGTTTTTTAAATTTATTTAATTTTTAGTTTCAAAAAAATTATAATTGATTTATGTTTATAATTTATTAAATAAATAATTGATATCATGATTTTATAAATATGTATTAATATATTATAAACTATGATATATGACTTTACGTAATTTCAAGTTAACAATTAATTAACTTTTAAAAAAAATTATTTTTATTGTTGTTGTTAAGTATTAAAAAAGAATTCTAATACCATAGAGTCAAACTTGACAACTAATATTCAATTATCTTATTATTATTAATTTATTATTATTGATATGGACTTGAATTTTGAATTTTGAATTTTATTAAATTTAAATAAAGGCACATGGATCTAAAAAAAGTACATAAGATTGAAAAAAATAAGACAACAACTTGGCATACGCTTTTAAAAAATAAAAAAGGAAAAAAGCTTAGTGGGCTATTTTTCCTAGGCACGGCATGTCACGACCCACGGCACGTCACGAGTGGGCACGAGTACGATCACGTGTGGGCACAATACGTTTGCCGAGCTGGCACGGCATGACACGAAATGAATAGTGGGCATGGCACGGTACAAGTACGAGCACGCGTTGGCTTCCTTTTATGGGCCTGGGCCGGCACGGCACGATCCGTTGGCCATCTCTAGATACAAGGCTATTAAGGTGGATTTAGAGAAGGATTTTGACAAGCTCACTAGAACTTTATCCATGAAACTCTTATTGAAACCAAAATTCCTTCAAATCTAATTCATCTAATAATGCTGTTTGGAAAGTTTAATCTCGCCCAAGATCTTGCAAGTAAAAATATCAAACAAATAATAAATAGAAAAATAGATAGAGAATAAAATCAATTACACAATACAAAAATTCACGTGGAAAACTCCTACAATGGAGAAAACCCATGGCCGACAAGGATGACAAGAGAAAAATCTACTATGTGAAAAATTATTACAATCACTCTAGTATTTTTTCTCACACCCAAAACTCTAATAAGACTCAATTCTCAATAGACCTATTGCTTCTCTCACACTAAATACTGTCTACATGCGAAGAACTTATTATTATGTTACACAAATAAGTGAATCTAACCTCCATATATAGTGATTATTTCTTGGAGGAGAAATATTCCTTTTTTTATACTAATAGTATTCCTCCTTGAATAAGTCATGTGGAGAAATTAATTATTCCTTAAATAGAAATCCTACTAAAGAGGAAAATATCTTAGGAAATCCTTATTAAAAAATAAGACATATTTCCTAACAATCTCCACCTTGGCAAGTTTTTTAATTAGGTGATAAAATATGATCTATCGTATATCCACACGATCATGTCATCTCCACCATAGGCAAAATATTGTCCTCTATCTAGTAGCTGTTGAGTGTTAGAAAGTGTATATTTATAAAGGAGAAATTCATCATTTTACACTTTAAATCTCACTAACATCTCTAATTTTATTTATATAAGTCCTTTGTTATTTAATTATATATGTTTTGTTTTAATTAAGTATTTTGTGTATTTTAGGGGTATCATGGTCATTTCACAATGAACGAGACTTCGGATAACAAAACGGACGTCACTTTTGAACTCAGGACAGTCGAAAACCTTAAGAGGAGCATAAAAGGAAAAATGGCACTGTTCACACGTACGACACTATTCACATGTATGCATCTTGTTCATGGATATCGCTCACATACATTGCTCGCACTGCGTTCGTTCAAACCGTGTGCAAACCGTGTTACTGTTCAAACCGCGTGGTCAAACCCGTGGTCAAACCGTGTTACTGTTCACTGATGACGTGGCGCAATCCTGTGCATCCAAACTATTTTTAATCTGATGGCCATGATTCACTCAATGTATCTATAAAAAGGGGGCCTCCCCCCCTAATTTGATACCCCTGAATCCATTTTTGAGCTTAGTTTTCTGTAATTCTTTCTCCATCTTGTATTTTCTACGTATTTTAATAAATTCCCATTTTACCCTTAGTTCAATTATGAGTAGCTAATTTTCTTTTAAGCTTGGGTTGAAGGTGAAGTCTCAACATGTGTATTTTCAAGTTAATTTCTGCAATTTAATTTTCAACATGAGTAGCTAATTTCTGCAATTTAATTTTCAAATTATTTTTCTTTGTAATTTTTTATTTATCTTGTTAATTTATTTTTATTTTATTCATTTTATTTCGCGTATTTTTTTTATGTACTTTCATAGAAAGGTTGTAACAGCGCAATAAGATTAGTATTGTAATTTCTCCTTTTTCTTTATTTTTATTTATTGTGTTCTCATTTTTATTTTCTTTGCATGCATGGTCGTAGGTCATTATTACCTAATCTTGAACCTATAGATCTTGAATTAGAAAGAACACTTCGCACACACAAACACATTGCATTTAAAGATAAAATTGAAATGGATTTGCAACACCAACAACCAGAACCACAGGAGAGGCCATTTAAGGATTACTTTAGTCCTTTAGCTAATTTGAGCACATCATGCATTAGATACCCAAATGTAGCTGCTAGGAGTTTTGAACTAAAACCTAGTGTGCTAAATTGTCTCCCAACATTCTATGGCCTAGAAAATGAGGACCTATATAATCATCTGAATGATTTTCATACAATTTGTCAAACCTTTAAATATGAGAATTTTTCAGAAGATGATGTTAAACTTAGACTATTCCCATTTTCTTTAAAGGATAGAGCTCGTTCATGGTTCAATACATTGCCTGCTAATAGCATTACAACATGAGAACAAATGGTAACAAAATTTTTAAATAAATATTTCCCAGTGCATAAAACCAATGCTATTCGCAGGGAAATCTCAGAGTTCACTCAGAGAGAAGACGAGCAGTTTTTCGAAGCATGGGAGCGATTCAATGGGCTACTTTTGAAGTGTCCACATCATGGGTACGAGAAATGGCACTAATGCCAATACTTCTTGGAAGGATTATTGCCAAATGTGCAAGAATGGCTAATGACAACAAGTGGAGGAGAGTTAATGTCAAAAAGTGCAACAGAGATTTGGGATTTCTTCCAGCGACAAGCGGATAATTCCCAACAAAGGAGTCGGTCTCTCAGGAATACTAGAAGAATTAAAGGAGTGAATAAGGTTCACATTGGCGAGTCTGGTTCGGGAATCAAAGAAGTCAAAGAGATGGTTGAAGGCCTTTCTCGACAAATAGCATCTTTAACGACTGCTAAATCAACAGAGCCACATGACCATGACTCATATTCAGATCAAGCCAATGCCATCGGTGTAATGAGAAAACCATCAAATTACAACCCATACTCCAACACATATAATCCTGGATGGAGAGATCACCCCAATTTTTCATGGTCTCAGGGATTCCAACAGAATGGACCAGCAGCTCCAGCTCCACCAATGCAACCAATTCCTCAAGTTCCTCAAGCCTCTCAACTACCATTTAGACCATACAATCAGAACCAGAATTACTCTCAACCCAGACAATGGGAGAATGCACTCCAGAATCTCAAAAATGTTACTCACTCTACAATCGAGCAACAGAACCGCACCATTGATGGACTACGGAATGAGATGAGAGCAAGCTTCAACTCACAAGCCCAATCAGTTTCAAGCCTCGAGAAGATGGTGGGACAACTTGCCTCTTCAGTGCAAACTTTGGCAATGACTGTTGAAAAAGGTAAATTTCCAAGTTAACCAGTGCCTAATCCTAAAGGAGTACATGAAGCAAGTACCAGTTCACCACAACAGCATGGAGAGGTCAAAGCCGTTATGACCTTGCGAAAAGGAAAAGAAGTCGACAACAAAGTGGAGATGCCAGTGACAAAATCAACTCAAATTGTACCTGTGAATGTTGAAGACTCACCACCGGAGGAGAAAGAAGAAACCAACACACGAGAGTATGTTCCTAAAGCTCCATTTCCTCAGAGGTTAGCTAAAGGAAAGAAGGGAAAATCCACAGGTGAGATTCTTGAAGTCTTCAAACAGGTAAGTGTTAACATCCCTTTACTTGATGCAATAAAACAAGTTCCATCTTATGCCAAGTTTCTTAAAGACCTTTGCACTAAAAAGAGAAATATTCATGTTCAGAAAAAGGCATTTTTAACTGAAAATGTTAGTTCTATACTCCAACACAAAATTCCTCTAAAATGTAAAGACCCAGGCTCCCCCACTATTTCATGTAGTATAGGGAACCACACAATTGAGAATGCTTTGTTAGATTTAGGAGCTAGTGTTAATCTTTTGCCTTACTCAGTATTTGTGAAACTTGGATTGGGAGAATTACACCCAACTCCAGTGGTGTTACAGCTTACAGATCGGTCCACGAAAATACCTCGTGGTATTGTGGAGGACGTGCTTATCCAGGTAGACAAGTTTTATTTTCCTGTTGATTTCATTGTAATTGACACTCAACCAATACAGGATTCAAGGAAGCATATCCCCATTATCCTAGGCCGACCTTTCTTGGCAACTGCGGATGCTCACATTCAATGCAGAACTGGAAATATGCAGTTGTCCTTTGGCAATATGACCATGGAGCTCAACATCTTCAACATTGCCAAACAACCTCACAATGCAGATGATGGAATTGTTGATGTGGATTTAATTGAAGCATTAGTTGATGATACTTTTATTTCAAACCTTAGTGATGACCCTTTACAAACATGTTTAACTCACTTTGGTTTGGATTTTGATGTTGACAGATCAGTCGATGAGGTCAACGCCCTACTTGACTCAGCACCATCCATGGACACTAATAAATGGAAGTCAAGAGTTGAACAACTAGCACCATCAGAGAAGAAAATCATCCCATCATCAGAGTCACCACCGAAACTCGAGTTCAAACCATTACCCAACACTTTGGAATATGCGTTCTTGGGAGAAGAAAGCACTCTACCAGTAATCATCTCATCATCCCTAAATGACGAACAAAAAGGTAAGTTGTTGGATGTTTTAAAAGAGCACAAAGGAGCATTAGGATGGACCATAGCAGACATCAAAGGTATAAACCCAGCAGACTGCATGCATTACATTCACCTTGATGAAAATGCTAAATCTACTAGGGAAATGCAACGTCGGTTAAATCCTAATATGAAAGAAGTTGTTAGAACGGAAGTGCTTAAACTATTAGATGCAGGTATCATTTACCCCATTTCTGATAGTTGTCCTGTGCAAGTAGTCCCTAAAAAGTCAGGAGTCACAGTAGTTACCAATGCTGATAATGAATTGATACCCACTAGAGTGACTACAGGATGGCGTGTATGCATTGATTATAGGAAGTTAAATTCTGTCACACGTAAAGACCATTTTCCTTTACCATTTATTGATCAAATGCTTGATAGATTAGCAGGCCATGAATTTTATTTCTTTCTAGATGGCTATTCAGGATACAATCAGATTCCCATAGCACCAAAAGATCAAGAGAAAACTACTTTCACTTGCCCTTTTGGCACTTTTGCATACAGGAGAATGCTATTTGGATTATGTAATGCACCTGCTACATTTCAACGTTGTATGTTAAGCATTTTTTCTGATATGGTTGAACGATTTCTTGAGGTCTTTATGGATGATTTTTCTATCTGTGGTGACTCATTTGATCAATGTTTACATCATCTAACACAAGTTTTGCAGAGATGTATAAAGAAGAATTTGGTCTTAAATTGGGAGAAGTGCCATTTTATGGTAAAAGAAGGTATAATTCTTGGTCACATCATTTCATGCAAAGGTATTGAGGTTGACAAAGCCAATGTGGATCTCATTTCTAACCTTCCTCCACCTAAAACAGTCAGAGAAGTAAGATCTTTCCTTGGGCATGCTGGTTTTTATAGACGTTTCATTAAAGATTTTAGCAAAGTTTCTAGACCCTTATGCAATCTACTTGCTAAGGATGTATATTTTATCTTTGATGATTCATGTCTTGTAGCATTTGAAAAGCTAAAGCGTTTGTTGACAACATCACCCATCATTCAGCCACCAAACTGGAGCTTACCATTTGAGCTTATGTGTGATGCATCTGATTATGCAGTAGGAGTAGTATTAGAACAAAGAGTTGATCGAATTCCTCATGTTATTTACTATGCTAGTATGACATTAAACGATGTACAGTTGAACTATTCAACTACTGAAAAAGAAATGCTAGCAGTAGTGTTTGCATTAGAAAAATTTCGATCTTATCTTATTGGTTGTAAAATTATTGTGTTCACAGATCATGCTGCTCTGAAATATATTCTCACAAAGAAAGATGCAAAGCTAGACTAATTCGTTGGGTGTTGCTTTTGCAGGAATTTGACTTGGAATTCAAAGATAAGAAAGGGACAGAAAATGTTGTGGCTGACCATCTCTCTCGTCTCCACTTTGACATCAACACAGAACCCTTAACATTGAATGAGTCATTTCCAGATGAACAATTAATGAGTGTGGAAGTATTACCTTGGTATGCTGATATAGTTAATTATCTTGTTACAGGTAAACTTCCAGAGCATTGGACCAAGCAAGACAGGGCCAAATTCTTTGCGGAAATAAAGAATTTTTTCTGGGATGACCCCTATCTGTTCAAGTATTGTGCAGATCAAATTATTCGACGATGTGTCCCAGAGAATGAAGTTCATAACATCCTTTCGTTCTGCCATGAACAAGCTTGTAGAGGCCACTTCAGCGCTAAGAAAACAGGGACTAAAGTTCTACAATGTGGTTTCTATTGGCCAACTATATTTCGAGATGCTTACACTTTTTGTTCTTCATGTGATAGGTGTCAACAAATGGGGAGCATTACACGAAGGAACATGATGCCACTAAATCCAATTTTAGTGGTTGAGATTTTTGATGTATGGGGTATCGACTTCATGGGACCCTTTCCCGCTTCTTTTGGCCATCATTACATATTGGTTGCTGTTGACTATGTATCAAAATGGGTAGAGGCAATTCCATGCAGGACGAATGATCATAAAGTGGTGATAGGGTTTTTGAAGAGCAACATTGTTTCACGCTTTGGATTCCCTCGGACAATAATCAGTGATGGTGGTACCTACTTTTGCAACAAATCATTCAAAGCACTTTTGACAAAGTACTCCATCACTCATAAAGTGGCGACTCCGTATCATCAGCAAACCAGTGGCCAAGTTGAGATCTCCAATCGAGAAATAAAGCACATATTAGAAAAGACGGTGAGGCCAGACAGAAAAGATTGGTCATTAAGACTCGATGATGCATTATGGGCATATAGAACGGCGTTCAAGACCTCAATTGGGAGGTCACCCTACAGGCTAGTGTATGGAAAAGCTTGCCACCTACCTGTGGAACTTGAGCATCGTGCGTACTGGGCCATCAAGAAATTCAATTTTGACATGCAGCAAGCTGGCTCAGAAAGACGATTACAGCTGGCAGAACTTGAAGAAATTCGTAATGATGCATACGAAAATGCCAAGGTTTACAAGTAGCGAATGAAAGTGTTTCATGATAAGCAGATTATGAGAAAATCTTTCACCTGTGTCGAAAGTACTTTTATTCAATTTCGTTTGCACCTATTCCCGGGTAAGCTACGCTCTCGATGGTCCGCCCCTTCATTGTTCATCTTGTTTTTTCCACGGGCAATTGAAATTAAGGACCCAAAAAACGGTGTCACGTTTAAAGTTAATGGTCAAAGATTAAAGCCATATCTAGAGTACCAACCACATGGAGAGGACACCGAAATAAATTTAAGTGACCCACCAGATTTGAATTGAGATTTTTCTTTTCGGTGATTTGATTTATTTATTTATTTTTCTTCTGTTAATTAAAATCATTTGTGCATAAGTGTGTTTGTTTAACCATTAAGTTTTCTTTTATCACTTTTAATCATGAGACAGTTCCTCTTGAACATCCTTAGACGACTTCAACGTGTCCAATCTCATCTCAGAGGCCAGATACGATTTTGTAAAACACATCGTATTTGGAAGCTACAACCACCGGAGTTAATATCCCACGTTGAGGATTTAAAAAGCCAACTCAGAGACATTGAGAGAAGTGTCTACAACATCCAGTTGGAGCTTGAGGTAAATTCTATAAGAGGACGATTGTGATTTTCTTTGTGTGTTTTTATTTGTTTGTTATTCCGTTTGTGTGTTTTAGTTTGTCACCCCGGTTAAGTGGCGGATAACGGTACTCCGTGACAATCAAGTCGGTTACTTCAGTTTCCCATAATTACTGATCTTCTGAGGCGAAGGTATGGATAAAAACGAGATCTTAGCAAAGCTTCATAGTCGATTCCCTTCACTTCCTCAGAATGCTCTCCTCACAATCTATAAAACTCGATCTGAACGCATGCGATTGCTCATGAGGAATAATATACCTGCTGATATCCGCTGGTTAATCGAGGCTAAAGTACGCTTGGCAGGTGAGTTACCTCCTAAATTTATTGCATACATGCCTGGTTGTGGTAAAGGAAATTATGCAAGAAAGCGAAGAGCTCGAAAGATTTCAGTTGCTTGTCATAAGTGTGCCAGAATGATATGCAATAAAAAACGATGTTCTTTAGGAATGGTGTCTGATAACAGAGAAGATAAGATTCAATTCATTAGGGATGGCTTGAATAAGGAGTCATTGGATGATATCCTTTTGTCTCTTGAAACGCATCCCAGTGGATATGTGCAAGGAGCGATTCTCTAGTTATGGCCATCATTCCAGAAAGAGCATGCACGATACAGTCTCGGGAATCTGACTATAAACGACCCTGTTTGCCAGTTTATAAGAAAACTGGATGGGAAGCCTATCCTCGACCCATAGAGGGCGTTGAAGCCGTTTCTGGACGTAAAACCAGAGGAAGATGTGAGCCACAGTCGCAACTACTTGTAAATATCCTTTTACTTTACTGTTGTTTTATTTCACTGTTGTTTTACCATTTGCATTATTGTCTTTAATAATTTTATATTTGTCATTACTTGCTTTTCCTTTTTACTATTTCCTTTTTGACTTTCAAGCCATGTGCATTACACGATTAATTGACATAGACATGATACCTCATTCACAGCTGTGACCCACTGCCACCAAGATCCTTAAATATGATTCTTTTCATTTGCACTCACAAATTATTTTTTTGAGAAGTATCCCAATGGCACCTACTCCCAATAAACAATTCAAGAATATTTGTGTGCTTTCTGGATTTAACTATGGCAAATACAAAGAGTTCTTTGAGGCAGCCATTGATCTTGGTCGAAGCATAGCAGAGAGAAAATTACACTTGGTGTACGGCGGAGGTGACCGAGGGTTATCAAAATTGGTCTCAGAAGCTGCTTTTGTCAGAGGAAGTCAAGTGTTAGGCATCATACCACAAACCCTAAAACCTTTAGGCTGCTTGTCTAACTCACCGACTGGAGAAGAGTTAGTTCTCTCAGGTATGCAAGAAAGAATAACCGAAATGCTTAATCATCTTTGATGCTTTTATTTTCTTACTGGGGATCTTGCAACTCTAGAGGCACTTATCACTTTAGCATCTTGGGCCCATCTGCACATTCATCAGAAACCCATCGGTTTGTTAAATGTCAATAATTTTTATGATGGCTTTATCGTATTTCTTAACCATGCAATAAAAAACTACTTCATTCCCTCTACGGTGAAAAAGCTTTTTATTTGTGCTCACACTGCTAATGAGCTACTTGATCTGTTACAAGCTTATCAACCAGAGCCAGATCCCAAAACCTTGGTGTTGGAGTGTACAAATAACGATGGTAACAATAGCAGCAGTAAGAAGTACAAATTAGATTTAAATCTCCGCCTGTAAATATTTTATTCTGTGTTACACCACCCAGGTGATGTCTTCTATACGCTACTTCTTTCCTTTAAAACATTGAGGACAATGTTTTGTTCTGGTTGGGGGGAGGGGATAGTTGACAATTGTGGAATGTTGGTTAAGTTTTTACTAATTTTTTGTTGTAGAAACTAATCATTGCTAATCTTGTTTGTGTTGAAGATGACTGAATATGGAGTGTAGTTACTCTAGAAACGCATCTTCTTAGTTAAAAAAAAAAGAAAAAAATAATGAAAAAAAAATTCTTATTTTTCGTGTGATCTTTCTAACTTTTTGACTTCTCCTTTATAAATATGCATTTTCAAATTTTGAGTCGAAGATGGCTGAATATAGAGTGTAGTGCCTCTAGAAACGCATCTTCTTAGTTAAAAAAAAAATCATTTTTCTATCATTTTAAGTGTAAAATTTTCAATTAGTTTTTCTGCATCATTTTCACATTTCTGCATGCATATTTTCCTTTCATGTTTAGAATAGGTTGGGGGGGTAGAATGTTGTTTAAAAAAAAAAAAGTGTGATTTTGTTTTTATTTTTGGATGACATGATGATTTTCGAATTTTAGTATTTGTATTATCTTTGGTCTTGAGTGATGTTACACTATGTTTGCTACTCTACATGTTGATGTCGGAGATAAATATGAGTTGCTTGAAAGAATTGACATGTCATAATGAATACCAAGTGAGCTTTTGAGCCTATTATTTTTCTTGGAGAGTAACCCTTTTTGCCCATTCTTCATACAACTTAGCAAAGATTATTATTTTATACATGATCTTTAGATTTCCTTGGAGTCAACCCTTTAAAAAAAAAGTTAAAAAAAAAAATGCGTTGCTACATCTAAAGGTCCATTTAACTAGTAGATATGGAGGATTATCTAGAGCCCTAAAAGATGATGGAAAGGCCATCTTTAACGCGTTTGAGCCTTTCTAGCCATCCCTTATGTGAAATATCCATAGTTAGCCCTTTTGAGCCTTTTATTAAAAAAAAAAAAAACTTTTCTTTGTCAACTTATCATCTTGACCCACTCCAATTTGGAGTATTACCCGATATCTTACAAAGTTCCATCACCTATTCATGTTTGAGAAAAATATAAATAATTATTTTGTTTAGTAAAGTTGTACAATAACAAAAAAAAAGAGAAAAAAAAAGAAAAAAAAATTCTCTAAAAAGAAAAAAAGAAAAGAAAAAGAGAGAGAGAGATATATATAATTCAATAAGTGAAATGCATTTTTTTTTCCAAAAGATATTATTTTTCTCAAACATGTATTTTGTTTTCTCTATTTTCCTTTCTTTGTTAGCCATGTCCCTAGCCTACGTTACATCCTAATAAAAGTCCTTCTTGATTTTAGGGAACTATAGTCTGAAGTAGAAGTTAGTTATATGGGCTAAAAGATGTTGTAATGCATAATAAAAAAAAAAGAAAAAAAAAGAAGAAGTAAATAAATTGGGTTGACTAGCATTTTGTTTGACTTGAGATCGTGTTATTTCTAAGTTGTGGGCATATTCTTTTCATCTTGGTGAGAGTGTGTGATATTATTTCTTTATTATCTTCACTCCATTTATCATTCATTGAAGTGACAATTTTTATTGGGTTTAATTTCCTTGTGAGAGTGTCACTATTACCGGTGAGATTTTGGGGTTGGACATGTCATTTTTGAAAGTAGCTGTATTTACTTGGTTGATTCATGTGGATGGTTGATGTGGGTGTGATATTTCTTTAGACTGGAGATAATGCTTATACTTTTATTTGATTGCTATCATTAGTCTGATTGAATAAACAAGTTGGTTTAAAAAAAAAAATTTTGGTTTTGAATTTTATTTTCGCTTTATTTGCTAGGGACTAGCAATAAGCTGGTTGGGGGGTGTGTTGAGTATTAGAAAGTGTATATTTATAAAGGAGAAATTCATCATTTTACACTTTAAATCTCACTAACATCTCTAATTTTATTTATTTAAGTCCTTTGTTATTTAATTATATATGTTTTGTTTTAATTAAGTATTTTGTGTATTTTAGGGGTATCATGGTCATTTCACAATGAACGAGACTTCGGATAGCAAAACGGACGTCACTTTTGAACTCGGGGATGATCGAAAACCTTAAGAGGAGCATAAAAGGAAAAATGGCACTGTTCACACGTACGGCACTATTCACATGTACTGCAGATCTTTGTTCATTGATATCGCTCATTCACGACACTGCTCGCATCGCGTTCATCGTTCAAACCGTGTGCAAACCGCGTTATTCTTGTTCAAACCGCGTGGTCAAACCGTGACATCTTTTCATTCCGATGACGTGGCGCAATCTCGCATCCAAACTATTTTTAATCCGATGGTCATGATTCACTCAATGTATCTATAAAAAGGGAGCCTCCCCCCCCTAATTTGATACCCCTGAATCCATTTTTGAGCTTAGTTTTCTGTAATTCTTTCTCGATCTTGTGTTTTCTACGTATTTTAATAAATTCCCATTTTACCCTTAGTTCAATTATGAGTAGCTAATTTTCTTTTAAGCTTGGGTTGAAGGTGAAGTCTCAACATGTGTCATGGGCTTTATTTGGTAAATTTATTTTCTCTTCCCCTCTAATTTCTGTGTAGGTTTTGACTTTTCGTCGACAAATAATAATAATCTTGTCTAGTTACCGCCCTGGTTTTACCAGCACCATAGTACAAGGTTATTATTATTTGGCACGATAAGCCCTTAACACCATATTGATTAGAGCGTGGTTCATGAGGTGTGGATTCCCCCCTCATGATTTAATTGGTATTAATAAGGAATATTTAGCCCATGGTGCATGTTGATACGGATCCAGATACCCAAGCACTTTATTTCAATAGTTCCCAATTCAATTTAATTCCGCTATTCGCATTTAAATTCTAGCATCCTTTAAATCAATTTCTCCACAAATACAACTACCCATTTACATAATTAATTCTACACACAATTAAAATCCACCTCCTCATGGGATCGACACTCGTCACCGTTAATCTATTCTACAATAGATTCGTAAGGCCATGAGTTCAACAAAATTTGCACAACAAGTTTTTGGCGCCGTTGCCGGGGAGGTAAGTATTTTGATTTGTAGAATTAATTTTTTGTAAATAATTTTATTATTATTATTATTATTATTATTATTATTATTATTATTATTATTTTAGTTGTTTCCTTGTATTTTTTTCTTAATTAATTAAAAAAAGCGAATTTATATTTTAGGTAAGAATTTCTTTTTCTCTTCTTTAAATTTCTGTAATTTAATTTTCAAGTTATTTTTCTTTGTAATTTTTTATTTATCTTGTTAATTTATTTTTATTTTATTTATTTTATTTCACGTATTTTTTTTATGTACTTTCATAGAAAGGTTGTAACAGCGAATAAGGTTAGTATTGTAATTTCTCCTTTTTCTTTATTTTTATTTATTGTGTTCTCATTTTTATTTTCTTTGCATGCATGGTCGTAGGTCATTATTAACTAATCTTGAACATATAGATCTTGAATTAGAAAGAACACTTCGCACACACAAACACATTGCATTTAAAGATAAAATTGAAATGGATTTGCAACACCAACAACCAGAACCACAGGAGAGGCCATTTAAGGATTACTTTAGTCCTTTAGCTAATTTGAGCACATCATGCATTAGATACCCAAATGTAGCTGCTAGGAGTTTTGAACTAAAACCTAGTGTGCTAAATTGTCTCCCAACATTCTATGGCCTAGAAAATGAGGACCCATATAATCATCTGAATGATTTTCATACAATTTGTCAAACCTTTAAATATGAGAATTTTTCAGAAGATGATGTTAAACTTAGACTATTCCCATTTTCTTTAAAGGATAGAGCTCGTTCATGGTTCAATACATTGCCTGCTAATAGCATTACAACATAGGAACAAATGGTAACAAAATTTTTAAATAAATATTTCCCAGTGCATAAAACCAATGCTATTCGCAGGGAAATCTCAGAGTTCACTCAGAGAGAAGACGAGCAGTTTTTCGAAGCATGGGAGCGATTCAATGGGCTACTTTTGAAGTGTCCACATCATGGGTACGAGAAATGGCACCAATGCCAATACTTCTTGGAAGGATTATTGCCAAATGTGCAAGAATGGCTAATGGCAACAAGTGGAGGAGAGTTAATGTCAAAAAGTGCAACAGAGATTTAGGATTTCTTCCAGCGACAAGCGGATAATTCCCAACAACGGAGTCGGTCACTCAGCCTTCTTTCTTCTGAAAATAGAGTACTAATAACTTCTTCAAGATGCACAGTCTTCTTCCCATACATTAAAGTAGGCAACAAAGTGCCTTGTCTTTGTATTTAATTTTAAATCCAATTGCTTTCAGTTTTGTCACGATGCCATTGAGAACACTAAGATGATCAGAATTTTTATACCATCAATCATTCTCAACATGAGAAACCGTTACTTAAGGTATAAGCGATTAGAGATTCTATTTGTCTTATATAAATTTTCTAGTCTCTCCCAAAATTCTTTTGGCGAAGGAATATTTCCTGCATTAGCAAGAACATTCTTTGCTAGACATAATCATATAGCACTTATAGCTCTTTCATCTAATTCTTCCCAATCTTTATCACTCATAACAGATTTCCCAGAGTCACTGCTAGAAGCAGGGGATCGTTTGCCCTTCAAAGTCTTGTGTAGCCCAAATTGAATCAATACATCTTTGACTTGAATTTGCCATAAGCCAAAAAGTTTATTCTTCTATCAAACTTTTCAACTTTAATCTCACAAGATTTGCAAATTTGTTTGCAGATATAATTGCCTTGTAGAACAACCTTTAGCTCTTATGCACTTGTTAGGGAATTTTAATCTCGCCCAAGATCTTGCAAGCAAAAATATCAACATAAAGAATAAACAGAAAAATAGATGGAGAAAAAAACGAATCACATAATACAAGAATTTACGTGGCAAACTCCTATACTAGAGAAAAACCATAACTACCAAGGACGGCAAAGAAAAATCTACTATGTGAAAAAATTTTGTAATCACTCTTATATTTTTCCTCACACCAAGAACCCCAATAACATATAATCTCTCAACAGACTTACCGTTTTTGTCACACCAAAAATTGTCTACTTGAGGAAAACTTATTATTGTGCTATACAAATTAGTGAATCCAACCTCTCTATATATAGTGATTATTTCTTGTATGAGAAATATTCCTTTCCTTATACTAGTAGTGTTCCTCCTTGAACAAGTCATGTCCTAAAGAGGAAATTACTTAT
Source organism: Atalantia buxifolia (assembly GCA_030444775.1). NCBI lineage: Eukaryota > Viridiplantae > Streptophyta > Magnoliopsida > Sapindales > Rutaceae > Atalantia > Atalantia buxifolia. Next base: position 27,298,081 of record CM059838.1, read on the forward strand.
TCCTTAAATAGAAATCCTACTAAAGAGGAAAATATTCTAGGAAATCCTTATTGAAAAATAAGATATATTCCTTAACAAATGCAGTGTATCACTACAGTTCGCATGAATGTGCTTTAACAGGGTGAGTTAATGAGTGATTTTTGTTTCTACTAGCGATATACGACAGGAGGGCCTTGTATCTCTATATATTTTGGTGTTTTGTATTGAGCGGCTCAGCCATGGTATTTGTCTATCAGTGAATATAACAGAGTGGAATCCATTACAGTTTTCTTGTTATAGGACTCCTCTTATTTAATATCTCTTTGTAGATAATATTCTTTTGTTAGCTGAGGCCTCATGTGATCAGGCAAAAGTTCTTAATTCTATTCTTAATGCTTTCTGTTTTAGCTTAGGAACTAAGGTAAATAAGATTAAAACTCAAGGTTTCTTCTCAAATAATGTGACTCAACCAAGGGTAATAACATTAGTAATATACTCACTTCTCCATTACAAAGGATCTTGGTAAATACCTTAGTATGCCCTTTTTTCATTCTCAGGTGTCTAAGAGTACTTATCAAGATATAATTGACAATGTTGATAGGCCACTTTCAGGGTGGAATGCATCCCATTTATCTTTTATTGGTAGAGCAACTCTTATTCAATCTATCCTCCAAGCTATCACTACAAGAAAACTGCTAATACATGATAGACAACTTATGACAGATTCTGGGTATATCATAAAATTATGATAGACTTGTGACATAATTTTCAATCTATCATGAATTAATGATGGCTTTGTGATAGAATTATTTTCTATCACAGATTAATGATGGTTTTATGATAGAATTATTTTTTATCATGAATTAATGATAGTTTTATGATAGAATTATTTTTTATCACAAATTATTATTTTTTACTTAAACACGTGTCGACTTATAATTCATTACTTAATATGTGAACAATTACACTATATAATTTCTAAAGTATAAAAAGTGAACCCTAAATCTAATCTAATTAAACACACTAGTTGTTAAGTTGCTATCGTCGCTCCCCTGCTGCTCTTCGATTTCACTGTTGCCATTGCTTTGCCGTCATCAAGCTTAAGCCACCGACTACCAAACTAGCTACCATTTTGTATGTCGCTGACTTGTTGCTGCCACTCATCTTGGTCATCGTTGTCACTCCTCTACCATCAAGTCAAGCTTCAGCCCAGCCAGACATTGTTGCTTTACCACCACTGTTAGTCTACCACCAAGATCCATACCGTTCTTCAACGGCCTTCTAGCATTTTCCTCTCACACTTTCCACGGTCGCTATTCTCCTTCTTCACTAACATCACTCGTGAGAACAAGATACCGAAAGAGTTGCATATATGTTGTTGTACAGGTATGCTTTTCTATGAATTGACTCTTCCAGTTTGATGAAGAATGAGAAATTCAGCTGTCGCTTATTACTGTCAAATTTTAATTCGTTCCATTTGATGATGCTGTTACATGTAAATTAACCTATGATGCATGTTATATTAAGGGCTTTATGTTGTACTATTTCTCTGTTTTTTAGAGTACGAGAAAGCTAGTAGTCTTGTGGTATAACTTTAAATGAATTGTTCTTCTATTAGCTTTTGGGATTTAATTATAACTTTAACTTAATGTTGGAATTTAAATGAATCTTCTTTAATTGCTTTTTGCATTGGAATGTATGAACTGTTGAATAATAGAAGCCTTTCATAATTCTTCACAATTGTATTTTCCCTTTTTTAATTACTAATCTACATTTCATGTTGTAGTAGAAGATAAATCTGGAATGTTCCCTAGGGTTATTAGGTCAAATACTCTTTATATTGTAAATAATGTAGATTTTGCGAGAATGAATTTATTAAGAGCTATAATTTTGTTAGGGTTTTTTTTTATGCTTCGAATTGAAAACTTAATTCTCTGTTGTCAAATCGTAGCCTTGGGTTCATGATCTTACGCAAATCATTTAAGGAAAAATGATAATTTTTTTAAGAAGGTCAAGAACTCATTTTTGTGAAGCCCTGCATAAACTGCTGGTGTGGGGCCTACATGCTATACCCAATGTGGATGGAAGTTTGTTGATATGAATTGAGAAACCCATGGTTACATCTTGTTTTCTAAGGAGTTGAAATGAGACTCCGCTGATTTGAGTTGTAAGGAATTGATATAGCTATATGCATCTGGGTGGGTTTAGAGAGGTACTGTCTTAAACTGATTGTTTTTAATTTGGTTTCTGCCAGTGTGATAGAGAGCAGCACCTGTGATCCCATGATTCTACTTGTTTGCTTTTACAAATTAGTTTTTGAGAATTAGTTTAATAGTGATTAAAATAGTGACATTGCTTGCTATCAAAAGCTTGTCATCTGAACATGAATATACCCAAACAAATTGAAGATGGCTTCACCTTCATAAACATTGTGTTTGCTTAACTGTAACATGCTAGGTCATTAAGGACAGAATTAGCATCCTCTTTAACTCAATCATTCATTCCAATAGTCGAGCACTGGTTTTATTTACTGAGTCTATGCTTGATTATTTGTTGCTATGATCTATTTTTGTCTCCTCACACTCGTCTATTATTGTGGCTTCCTTTGCATTTTTAGCTAGCTTGCTGATTTTGATGAATTCTCATTCACCAAAAGTAATTTTAATCCATTTAGTATGTACATTTTGCTCATTCCATAAAAGTGAAGTCAGTTTAAATCAAATAGATAACAATATTTGATGCCCACATGTATTGCAACCTTTAATTTTCCTTATTCTACTTGGTGTTTGAATCAATTTTGTTCGCAGGAAGCTTGCGTGTCACTTTGTAAGTTTTAATTTTCGTTTAGAGTACTATTAAAAGATAGTATTGTTGCTGGAATTTTTACAGGAAGTCTTACTAGAAATCTTATTGTTGGAGTAGTTGCATTAATCTTTGGAAGTTTTGTTGGGTAACTTGGCTTGGCGGCCGGAATTCTAATTACTTTTCGTAGAGTTTGATTGGAATTTGATTGCAATTTTATACTTTGGGATGGCTTTTTCAATTTGGGATGTTTTATTATGTATTGGTGGAGATCACATTAGATATCAGATTTATTTCTTTTTAAATTAAATTTTTTTATATTTGTTTTATTAATTAATTAAATTTGTAAACAAGAATTCATTAATAAATTATAATATAATTTTAGAAAAAAAATAAAACTTTATAATGGAAAAAGCCATCATATATTCTATCATAAATAATTTCCAATGGGAGCAAGAATTTCCAGGAGCATTTGAAACATTTCGTTTCTGAGCAAAAGAGCCGTTTTCAAGTAGTGGTTGATCGATTACATATTAATCAATGTTCAATTGATTGGTCTGAAGTTATTGACAAAAAAGATTTTTTCCACCATCACCTCCCAAAAACCAAACTCTGCCTAACGTAAAGTTGCCAGAGTACGATTAACCTCTGGGTTTGAAATCACTGCTTATATACCTGGTATTGGCCATAATTCACAAGAACATTCTGTAGTCTTAGTAGGAGGGGGAATTAAATAATAAATTTTCAAATAATAATTGAATTTCCCACTAAAAATTTAAAATAAAAATTTTAAAAATGACGCAAAAATTTAAATAAATTTAATTTTTAATTTAATTATTTTTACATTAAAATATTGTGTGATAGATATATGATAGATATATGACTATAAAATACTATCATGAATTCATGACGGAAAATATTTTGTCATGAATTAATGAGAGTGACATAACTGACACATGAACTGTTTATCATACACCCCCTTTTATGACTGTTATTTCCCGTCATCTATTGCCAGTTTTCTTGTAGTGATATTCCCATATATGCCATGTAAATAACAAACCCGCCTTTAAGAGGTAAATAAAAAACCAAGCATGTTTGCAAAAATTTTATTTGGAGTGGTGCCAATACTCAGTGGAAAATGAATCTTGTTACTTGGGATAGGGTGTGCCAAATTAAAAGGTGTGGTGGCTTTAGTTTTAAGAACCTACGGCTAATGAATAAAGCTTTATTGATGAAAGTAGGGTAGAGTTTTATCTCATCGCCTTCTAATCATCGGTCTCAGGTTCAAATTTTTCTCACCAAGTATGGGATTGGTCATGACAAGCTGCCTCATGTTTTGCCAATGAGGAATGGCTATTACTTATGGAAATCTGTAGAAAAAGTCTAGAATGATAAAATGATAGGAACTCAGTGGAATACAAAAAATGGCAAAAGTGTTAGATTCTGGTGGGACTACTGGTTGATAAAGATGCAGCCTTGGTTTTTCATGCAATTGATAGAGTTCGTGAGGATATTATAAATCAGGAGGTTGCTAATTTGGTGGACGATAATGGTAAGTAGAAGTGGATGAGTTTTAATCATTTGGTGCCTCACAATATCATTCGTAGAATAGCCTCATAAATGCCACCAATGAAAACTAGGGGTGATGGTAGATTGTACTGGGCAGAATCTAACAAGGGTTTGTTCACAATAAAATCAACTTATTATGCTATTTCCAAGGATAAGCATAGTAAGGATGACCGGATATAGAATTACCATGAAGTTAAAAGGGTTCCCAAAGTATTCGTTTCCTTATCTGGCTGGTTCTTTATGGTTGTTCGAAAATAAAAGCGCGAAAACATGTCCAGATTGGGAGTGGGTGTGATTGTTGAGGTTGTTCTTTGGAAGATACTTTACACGTAGTTCGTCATTGCATAGTGGCTAGAAGAGTGTTGAATTAAGTCCTTCCTGTTAGTCAATAGTTGTTATTTTATTCTCTAAATTTGAGGGATTGGATGAGCATGAATTTGAAGAACATGTGGAGCTTGGGATCGGGTTTACACTGGAACATGCTCTTTGGAGTAGCTATTTGGCATCTTTGGTTCTAGAGGAATCAATTTCAACTTAGCCACCTTTCTAGAGATAGTGCTTTCATGGTGAATGATATCAGATCCAGAGCTGAGAAGATAAATCGTATAAAGTTTATGCCTCTGCTTACGGGAGCCGAGACGGTGGAGAAGTCAATTGGCTGGACCTTGCCAGTTTGGCCAATGTGCAAGCTAAATACTGATGGAGCTAGCAAGAGGTTAGGTGAAGCGGGAGCTGGTGGTGTTAGTCGAAATCACAATGGGAATTGGCTCATTGGTTTTGGTATGAACATTGGATCTTGTTCGGTTATGGTAGCTGAACTCTGGGGATTGTATCAAGGTCTTCAATTAGCTTGGAAGAATGGCATTCGCTGGTTGGATATTGAAGTTGATAGTATTTTTGTTACTCAGCTGGTTGCTAATCCAATGAAGTCAATTAGTGAGTATAGCCCTTTGCTTGGAGCTATCAAGGATCTCATCAAGTGAGATTGCCACATCATTATCAATCATGTCTATCAAGAGGCAAATTATGCTGCTGACTTTCTTGCGAACTTCACTTATCTAATCCTTTGGGCCTTCACATTTTTCTAGCACCCTCCTTCCCGGTGTGGTTACTTTTATTTTTCATAATGTGTATAGGGTGACTTAACCCTGCCTTGTTTTACCTTAACAACTATGATGTCCAGTACTTTGCTTATTATCGAGCATATGATAACGTTGCTCTCATCGAAATTTAAGAATATTTACATTCCCTACCTTTTTTTTTTCCGACACAATTCTGGCTTGTTGTTTTGAGTCCATAATCTGCTAGATCCTGTGCCCAGCTAACACTTTCTTGTGACTGTAATCAGAGCCATTAGCACAGAACCTCAAGTTTCTTCAAAATGTATTTTTAACATGGTTAGCTATTTAAAAGCTTTGGTGAAATAGCATCATGTAGCTTGTGAAGACACTCGATGTTTATTAGTGGCTGGAAAAATTTTTATTTCCATTCTATGTAAGATAATTGTAAATTTCCTTTGCCTGACTAATAGATGTTTACAAGGATGACATTTAAAAATCATTTTTAGTAATTTAGTGGAGTCTGAATTTGTTCCGTTACAACAAGCAGATTGATGATAAAATAATGTATAGCCTTGCTCCAAAAGACTGACGAACTTTTTCTGATTAGCTTCTCAAAGTCATGGCTGGTAATTTGGAAGCCATATTCCCAGCTGCTAACGTTGAATGTTCTCCTTTTATTGAGGAGTTAAGGGGGGATCCGGGCTTCCAATCCGCATACAAATGGAGAAATGGATTGGACTCACTTCCGACAGTTGTTTCTTATTTCCTGTAACTTATTTGCCAATTATTTCAATCTTAGTATTTAGTTTTATTTGTATATATAGCTTTTTTTGAAAAATGACATTTAAAAGAACTCTATTTTTATTCTTCTCGTCTATTTTGTTACAGTAGAATTAGAGATAATTTATATGCAAGTTTACAGGAGTGAATATTCACAAAACAAAGGAAAGCAAATAACGATCCCATATTCAAAGGGATTACAAATCAGCCACATATAAGGAAACAATATCTCTCAATCAGTCAAGTGAAGCCAACGAAATCTTAACACTCCCCCTCAAGTTGGAGCATGTATATCCAGCATGTTCATGAAATGCAAGTGTGCAACCCAAGAGGGGGGGTGAATTGGTATTTTAAAACTTATCTTAGCAAAACACACAACAATCAAATCTAATGCCTTAATAAATTCGAAAACAATAAATTCAAAAACAATAAATTCAATAAATGCACAATAATAAATGAGTAAGGGAGGAGAAAGCAAACTCAAGGATTTTTACGTGGTTCGGCTATCCCCGCCTACGTCCACGCCTCCAAGCAACCCAAGCTTGAGAATTTCACTATCCAAGCCTTTCCAAGGCTTCAAATGTTTACAATTGACTTCCAAGGTGTCAATGGACCTTTACAACAAGAGATTATCTCCCCAATCTCTTCACCACAAGTGTTTCCCACACTTGTACACTCACAATTTGATGAGAAATGAAAATTACAATCAAATACTCTCTTAAAGAGTAGATTTACAAAATGAAGAACAAAGATGATTCAATAAATGATGATTTACGAAATGAAGCTCAATGTATGTTGTATGCCTTTTGTTTGTGCGTGCTAAGATTACCAAAAATGATTTGGATTTGAGTTTATATAGTTGGAACTCAAAACTAGCCGTTATGCACTTTTTGCTCACCGTCGGATCGCCGTTAATAGGATGTCGGATCGCGTTTGGTGTCAACATGATCTTGGCTGGGAGATTGTCGGATCGCCGTTATCAAGATGTCGGATCGCGTTAGCGTCCAGCTAATCTTTTCGGATCGCGTTATCGGAGATGTCGGATCGCCGTTAGCGTAGAGATGTCGAGATGTCGGATCGCCGTTATCTACAAAAAGAATCTTTCTGATAAATGCTACAGTGAACTATTTTGCAAAATGACAGTTTGACCCCAAAACTTTATATAACTGTACTATGGCCCAAAATGTTATGAAATTTTACAAACAAGTCAAATTTCAGAATTTCTAAATAATACACTGTGAATCCCAAAACTTTCTAAAATTATGATATGACCCAAAATACTATAAAATGTTTCAAATAAATCATTCTCCAAAATTTCAAGCAATACTTGTTGATTTCAAAGTTTTCAAAATTCCTTCAATTAAACCATAAACTTGAAAAACAACCAATTTCATAAAATCATTTTTCCATTAAATATAAAACCTTTATAATGTGAAAATAATGATTTATTTAAAATGTAAGAAAAATAATTTAAGCTTTCAAAAACTTAATCATTCTTAATTTTGTTTGTTATCATCAAAATCAACATTATGTTAACATAAATGTTAACAGTTCAACTTGGTTGTTAGCCCCTTAAACACTTTTCCTCCAAGAGCTTTTGTAAAAATGTCTGCCAATTGTAAATGAGATGGAACAAATTTGGTGATTATCGGACCAGCTTGTATTTTCTCCTTTACCACATGACAGTCAAGGTCTATGTGTTTTGTGCGTTCGTGATATACCGGATTTGCTACTATGTGAAGAGCAGCTTGGTTATCACATAATAGCCTGGTCTTATAGAAATTTGCATATCATTGAATAAAAATCTAAGCCAAGTGAGCTCACAGGTTGCTGCTGCCATGGACCTGTATTAAGCTTCTGATGATGATCTTGAGACTGTTTTCTGCTTTTTTGCTTTCCAAGAAATCAACGAATCCCCTAAGAACACACAATAACCTGTTGTTGATCTTCTTGTTATAGGACAGTTTGCCCAATTATCATCACAGTAAGCCTTTAAAGTAAAGGAATTACTTGAGGAGAATAACAAACCTAAACCAGGGCTGCCCTTTAAATATTTAATAATACGAAGAGCAGCATCCCATTGGGGCTTTCTTGGAGCATGCATAAATTGGCTTAAGATGTTAACTGAGTAAGTAATGTCTAGTCTCGTAATTGTGAGATATATTAGTCGGCCAACTAATCTCCTGTAGCGAGTTGGGTTATGCAGCAAATCACCTTGATGATTTGTGAGCTTCAAATTCATCGCCATGGGAAAATTTACCCGTTGAACGCCCAAGTATCCAACATCATCTATTATTTCTAAGGTATATTTTCGTTGAGAAATAACAAGGCATGCTTTGGATCTTGCAACTTCCAACCCAAGAAAATATTTAAGAAGACCGAGATCTTTAATATGAAATTGCTGGTGAAGAAATTGTTTGAGATTATTTATAGCGACTGCATCATTTCCAGTTATCACCATATCATCTACATAAATAAGAACCATAGTTATAAATGTGCCTTTTGTCTTCACAAACAGCGAGTAATCCGAATGTGATTAAATAAAGCCAGCTTTCTTGACAGCATGATAAAATTTCGCAAACCAATTGCGAAGAGCTTGTTTAAGCCTGTAAAGGGACTTATGAAGTCGACAAACAAGCTACTCCCCCTGTCGACAAAGTCCCGGTGATGGAGTCATATATACTTCTTCTTCTAAATCACCATGCAAAAAAGCATTGGTCACATCTATTTGATACAATGGCCAATGTCTTGCAGCGGCCACAGCAAGTAAACAACGAACAGTTCAATTTTGCCACAAGAGCAAATGTCTCAGTGTAATCCAAGCCTTCTTGTTGAGAAAATCCTTTGGCGACTAATCAGGCTTTGTAACGTTCAATCGTACCATTAGAATTGTATTTACTACGATAAACCCATTTGCTACCAATGGGGCGATGACCAGCAGGTAAAGGGACCAAGGACCATGTCTTTTGTGAATTGAGAGCATCAAGTTCATGTTGCATAGCCTCTTTCCATTTCGGATCCAATACAGCCTGAGCATAAAAGGTTGACTCTAGGACACTTGAAATGGTGTTAACAAAGTGTTTATGAGTAGAAGACAAAGAATTATAGGAAATGTATTTACCTAAAGGATATTGAGTACCTGACTTAGTTGAAAATGACTGACGTGAAGTTGCAACTGATGGTGTTGTACTAATATGTCCACAATGAAAGTCACGAAAGAGAACAGATGGTTGCCTGACACGATCACTTTTGCGAATAGGAGGTGCAGGAGAAGATGTAGAGGAAGAAGGGGAAGAAGTTGATGACAATAAAGGATTAGGAGAGGGAATGATGGTCTCTGATGCTGAAAGGACAGGATGAGTTGCAGGAGGAGATAGATCATCGATGTAATCTAATATCGCAGGTTGAGGAAAAGTGCTATCTAATGATGTTTCGATACGAAGAAAAGGAAAAATAGACTCATGAAAAATGACATCACGACTGGAAAAGAATTGGTGAGTGTAGAGATCATATAACCGATAGGCTTTTTGGCCTATAGGATAACCAACAAAGATGCATTGTCGAGCCCGAGAATTAAACTTATGGGACGGTTGTAGATTTGTTGCATAACAGAGACATCCAAAAACTCGTAAGTGAGTGTAGTTAGGTGGCTTATTATACAACACCTCATATGGAGATTTATATTGCAACAATGGAGTGGGAAGACGATTTATAAGATAGGCTGCAGTAAGTAAACTCTCCCCCCAAAATTTTAAAGAAAGGTTGGCATCAATTCTCAAAGCCCGACTGACGTTTAAGAGATGACGGTGTTTTCGTTCAACTACACCATTTTTTTGAGGTGTAGATGGGCATGAGCTTTGAAATAAAATACCCAGGTTGGATAAATAAGGTTTCATGGAAAGAAATTCTGAGCCATTATCACTTCTAAGACATTTAACTTGGCAATTAAATTGAGTGTTCACAAAAGAAATAAATGTCTTTATTAATCCTTGGGTTTTGGATTTAAATTTCATTAAAAACGTCCAAGTGAAATGAGTATAATCATCAACTATAGTCAGGAAATAATGTGCCTCTGTATGAGTTGTAGTACGAAAAGGTCCACAAATATCAGAATGAATAAGATCAAATGAATACAAAGTTTGAATAGAACTTGAAGAAAATGGTAAACGAGTTTGCTTTGCCAAAGGGCAAGTTTCACAGGAGTGTTGAGAATCAAATACAAATGCAGGAATAATATTGCTTAAAAATTGTGAAGGTGCTTTTGAGGGATGTCCTAACCGTTTGTGCCAAGTAATATGTGTAGTAGAATCAGCATGATGGGTGATTGAAAAAGAAGTTGGTGCAGACATCACTTGAGGAACAAAGTAGTACAAGCCATTAAGCTGCTTCCCCAAGCCAATCATCTTCTTCGAAGCTAGGTCCTGCAATATACAGAAAGTGGGAAAAAAATGGATTGAACAATTCAGGGCAGCAGTAAGTTGACTAACTGAAAGTAAATTAACATGAAAGGATGGTGCACATAATACATTATTAACATGAAAGTGGTTTGAGAGTTGTGTTGAGCCAATTCCAGTTATTTTAGTATAGGCACCATTAGGCAAAGTTACTTGAGATGACAGAGGAGTTTTAATAGTTATTGAAGTTACTATGTGATTTGTTGCACCGCTATCAATAATCCAGTGATTCAAGTCTGTCTTTTACGTATTGAAAGATGAACAGAAAGGTATAGGGATACTTGTGTAGTTTGCTCGAGCAGGATTATTACCATTTCTAAAGAAAGCTTTTATTTGGGCAAGCTCTTCAAAGGTAAATTGGGGAGTTTGTTCAGTTGGTGTCTTTGCTAAGTTCTGATTCATTTCAGCACTAGTTTGATGCACAACAGGTTTTCTGCTTCGATTTGAAGGCTGAACTTCTTTGCCATGAAGCTTATGACCAACTGGAAATCCATTCAAGTAGTAACAACGATCTACTGTATAAGTTGCCCTCACAGTAAGTACAAAAGAAAGATTTCTTAGTTTCTTGTGGCTTGGGATTAGATGATGGTACTTGTTTGGTTTGTTGTTGAGCATCAAATTGTGATTCTCTAGAATTATCACGAGTTTTGATACTCATGGCATGAATGAGATCAATGCCTTTGGCTTCAATAAGTCCTCGCTGCTTTTCTTCCTCACGAAAAAGAGAATATGCCTTTTTGACAGTTGGTAGAGGATACATTAACATTATTTGTCATCGCAAAGCTGAGTATGTTTCATTCAATCCCATGAGGAATTGTCCCAGCCTAATCTTTTCTTCTTTTTCTTTCAAGTCTTTTTGTCCTCCACAGGTGCACGTGATTGAAGGACTGCAAGTAGTTAGCTCATCCCACAACATTTTTTATCTTTGTGTAATAAGGAAAAATTGAATCTTGATTGTGTTTCAATTCAACAATAGATTGCTGAGTTTGATAATGGTGGGAAAAATCACCTTGAGAGAAACGTTCTTAAAGGTCTGTCCAAATCTTTGAGGGTGTCTCTAAATAGAGTACACTATTTGCAAGCTCATGATTTAGAGAGTTAAGGATCCAGGAAAGCACCATATCGTTCGAAGTGTTATTTGCCATAAAGAATGTTTTGGATCATCTTCATCTGGCGTCTGAATGATTCCTTTGATGAATCCCAGTTTGTTTTTGGCACTAAGACTCATTAGCATAGATCTCTTCCACATAGCATAATTTGTTCCATTTAAGACTTTTGGAACAAGAATCATTCCAGGATGATCAAAAGCATGAAGAACAAGAGGGTCCGAGGAATCAACCATAGACATAAACATAGTGCGATGAGAGGTTTGAGAGAATATATGATTTGATGAATGATTGTGACTGCTATCACTATCAATATCAATATCATCCATAAAAAAAAAAAGAAGCGGAAGTGTTTTATCGAATCAAAACCATTGCTCTGATACCATGAAAAATGACATTTGAAAGAACTCTGTTTTTATTCTTCTCATCTATTTTGTTACAGTAGAATTAAAGAGAATTTATATGCAAGTTTACAAGAGCGAATATTCACAAAACAAAGGAAAGCAAATAACAATCCCATATTCAAAGGGATTACAAATCAGCCACATATAAGGAAACAATCTCTCTCAATCAGTCAAGTGAAGCCAACGAAATCTTAACATTTTTTTTCCTTTGATCGATATTCAATGGAGTCTTGGTTCTTCAGTGATCTTCAATTTTTATCCTTTATTGCATAGATAGGTAATAAAAATGTATATATAGTCTGTAATGTAGCTAAAAATTCCGTGCGCATTTGGCTTTTTATCAGTCTTATGCTTGATTATCTCATTTTGTTTTGTATGGCAAATGCCATAAAAGATATGATGAAACTAAAGTGAAGTGCCTTCTGAAATTGAAACCATCAGTTCTCTTTTTGTGTTGTTGTGACATATAGCATAATGTTTGCTGCATTCTAATATTAACATATATAGCTTCCCTCTCAGGCTTTTGTGATTTCACAGCCAGACTATGAGCCTTCAGATATGGATATCTTGTATGCTGAGGGAATAACATCGACCAATGGCCTTTCTTGCATGGAATATTCATTTCCAGAGGCAACACAAGAGAGCTCCATCGACTCTTCCAAACAGAATGATCCCTTGCGAAGGTTACTTTGTATAAGCCAAAAATGGAATGCACTCTGCCAGATTTTGCTATTGCTGTTGCTGATTAAGTACCACTGTGAGATATAGATTTAGTGATGGAACAGGTTAAATAAAAAGGTCACCTGATTGTTTATAAAAAAAAATTTCCATTCTTATCAACAATGTTAGTCTCTGTGTTGTCCGGCACGCGTTTGGTAATCAAATTTTCATGCAACTTACCCAGTTCTTGTTTGTACTTGCAGGTATCAACTCGTTAAAGTGGATCCAAAAAGCATTGGGGAGAACTACAAGTGGCTACAAATTTTGAAGATGTTGACATGGTCCTCTTTCGTGGTTTCCTTGACCTACTACGACGAAGTTTTTGAAGGTAGCAAAGGATTCTCACCAGCAAGTTGTTGGCAAGCAGGCAGCTCTTCGAGAACATTTTGATTCATCCAACCTTCAATCAAAAGTATTTCCTTCTTATACTCAACAGCTATGATATGCTAAAGTAAAATATTGTCCTCTCACTCAACGTGAATTGTTTTATGACTCCAATATTTGTTTGTTTCAATAGTTACCGCCTTAGAGCCTACAACTGCAAAAGAAGCTCTTAGATATGCCCGGTTCCCCTAATTAATCTTTTTAATTACAGTAAAATGCTTGTGTAATCTTGCCAATTGCCATGTTCGCATAACCTTAATTGCTTTTAAAGTATTAATATTTTTAGTATATTAAACCATCTGGTATCCGAGTAACATATTAGATCTTGACTAATCTAGATTCGAGCCGGGTAGGACCATTAGGACGACAAAACTCTCCTAACAAGTATTTAACGCAGCTGCGTTCCCAAACCTCGAACCGATGACCTTAATTAAGATAGAACAATCTCATACCAGTTGATCTATGCGCTTCTTGATTTTTAAAGTATTAATATTAAGCGAACGTGTTTGATTATTTTTGTGCTTGAAACTTTTCAAAGGTGTTTGTTATTTAATTTACTTTATTGTCCAATTCTTTCCTAGTTTAATAGTGTATCAGAGGGAATGATGTGTCGTATATTATGTTAGCCTATATGGCTATAAATATTGATTTTGATGATAACAAAAACACATGAGTTGATTAAAGAAAATTGAGAGTAATTAAAAATAAAGTTTTATATATTGTGTTTTTAAAACAAGAAAATGATTTTATGGAGTTAAGTTATTCTTCAAAGTTGTGAACTAAAGTGAAAGAATTTTACAAATCTTTATGCTTAATAAATATTATTTTGAATTTTGATTGACTTATTTGAAAATATTTAAATATTATGGGCCATTCTAAAAATTCACAAAGTTTGGGCTTGTTCATAATTTCAGAAAGTTTTGGGATTCACATAGTATTATTAAGAAATTCTGAAATTGGACTTAATTGCAACTTTTATAACTTTTTGGGCCATAGTGCGGTTATGGAAAGTTTTGGGGTCAAACTGTAATTTTCGCAAACAGTGCACTGTACGTTTATAGCAAGCGGCAATCCGGTTATGCTAAACGGCAATCCGGTTATGGGGCAGAAACTCTCCGGACGAATGCAGCAATCCGGTTGTCTTAAACTTTTGATTCCTGCCTTTTTTGAAAGCAAACTAATAGGATATCGGCGGCATTAGGATACTCAAAAATTCAAATTTTTGCCTTAACGGCAACATGCAAGCGGAATTCGGATATCATAAACGGTAATCCGGTTATGAGTAAAAAGTGAATAACGGCTAGTTTTTAGCTCCAACTATAAAAACTCAAAGCCAATTCATTTTCAAGCTCTCTAGCAAGCACAAACAAAAGGCATACAACATATCTTGAGCTCTCAATTCGCAAATCATTATTATTTTGAATCATCCTTGTTCTTAAATTTGTTCATCCACTCTTAAAGAGAGTTTTGTTGTAATCTTTATTTTCTCATCAAATTTGTGAGTGTATAAGTGTGGGAAACACTTGAGTGAAGAGATTGAGATATAATCTCATTGTTGTAAAGGTTCATTGACACTTGAAGTCAATTGTAAGCATTTTAAGCCTTGGAAGGCTTGGATAGTGAAAACCTCAAGCTTGGATCGCTTGGAGGCGTGGACGTGGCGGGGATTGCCGAACCACGTAAAATTTCGTGTGTTTGTTTTCTTCTCTCTTACTTATTTACTATTGTGCTTTGATTGAACTTATTGCTTTTAAATTTATTAAGGCTTTAGATTGGATTGTTGTGTGGTTTTGTTAGGATAAGTTTTAAAATTCCAATTCACCCCCTTAGGTTTGCACACTTGTATTTCATTTGGTATCGAGCAAGGTGCTCTTATTTAGATTTAACCATCTAGAGCTAAAGATCAATGGCAACTCATAATGATTCTACATTTAGGGAAGGACAATCCACCACTAGACCACCATATTTTGATGGAAACGATTATCCGTATTGGAAAACTAGGATGAGAATTTACTTGCAAGCTTTAGATTACGAAATTTGGGAAATCGTTAATGATGGTCCTTTCATGCTTTTGACTAAAAACGAAGTAGGGGAAGATATTCCAAAACCTTCACGGGAATGGAATGAATTGGAAAAGAGAAAAGCTTCTAAATTCCAAAGCAATGAATGCCTTATTTTGTGCACTTGATAAGAAAGAGTTTCATAGAGTGTCTAGTTGTGAAAGTGCTAATGAAATTTGGCACAAACTTGAAGTCGTGTATGAAGGCACGAATCAAGTAAAAGAGTCTAAAATTAGTAGGTACACTCGACAATATGAATTGTTCCAAATGGAACAAAATGAGAGTGTATATTCTATGTATACTAGATTCACGGACATAGTGAACACTTTAGGAGCCCTAGGAAAAATTTTTTCTAATAGCGAGAAAGTTAAGAAAATCATTAGATCGCTACCTAAGGAATGGAGACCAAAAAGGACTGCCATTGAGGAAGCTAAAGATTTAAATGTTTTACCTATTGATGATTTAATTGGCTCTCTCATTTCATATGAAGAGGATTTGGCAGCAGAAAAAGGGCATGAGGAAAAGAAGAAAAACATTGCTCTCAAGGCGTCAAACGTGAGAGTGATGAGGAAAGCGAGATGGATGATGAGGAGTTGGCAATGTTGGCTAGAAGATTCAGAAAATTTTACAAGAAAAATAATGAGCAGAGAAAGTTCAGAGGTTACAAAAATAAAAAGGAGAAGAAAGAACCAATCACTTGCTATGAATGCAAGAAGCCTGGACACATACGACCGGAATGTCCTCTCCTCAACAAACTCAAGAAGAAAGCTATGGTGGCCACATGGGATGATAGCGATGAGGAAACAAGTGATGAGGAAGAGCAACAAGAAATGACAAACTTAGCTCTCATGGCCTTTGGAGAAGAATCATGTGATGAACTTGATGAGGGCTTGAAGAAGAAGAAGAATAAGTGGTACTTGGACAGCGGTTGTTCAAGACACATGACAGGGAATTATTCTTGGTTTTCAAGTTTTACCAAAATCGAAAATGGTGGAGAGGTATCATTTGGAGATAATTCAAAAGGCAAAATCATTGGCATTGGCAATGTCAGTAATGTATCCTCTACTCTTATTGAAAATGTATTAGAAGTGACCATGGTGGAGAATTTGAAAATCATGCATTTGAGAAGTTTTGTAATGAGCTTGGCATTGAGCATCAATTTTCATCACCTAGAACTCCTCAACAAAATGGAGTTGTAGAGAGAAAGAATAGGTCTATTCAAGAAATGGCTGGACCATGCTAAATGAAAACTCTTTACCAAAATATTTTGGGCAAGCAAATCAACTCCGCATGTTATGTTTTGAATCGTGTGTTGATTAGACCTAATCTTAATAAAACTCCATATGAGCTTTGGAAAGATAGAAAACCCAACATTGGCTATTTCAAAGTTTTCGGATGCAAATGTTTTATTTTGAACACAAAAGATAATCTAGGTAAATTTGATTCAAAATCCGATGTTGGTATTTTTCTTGGTTATTCAAACTCAAGCAAAGCTTATAGAGTGTATAATAAAAGAACTTTGGTTGTGGAAGAATCTATGCATGTCACATTTGATGAGTCTAATCCTCCTCTTGCGGAAAAAGGAATTGTTGATGATAATGCAGAAGAAGAACATCAAGAAGAATCATCAAATGACAACAAAAAAGGATGCACCTCATGGAATTCAAGAAGAGCATCATGAAGAAACAAGTGCAGAGCAAAATGAAGGTAAATCTCAAACACTCCCCAAGGAGTGGAGGTATGTCTCTTCTCACCCTGCGGATGTAATTTTAGGAGATCCTCACGAGGTGTTACAACTAGATCATCACTTAGAACACTTGTGAACATGCTGCATTTATTTCTCAAATTGAACCAAAATCCTTTGCGGATGCGGAAAATGATGAGTCTTGGATTATGGCAATGCAAGAGGAGTTGAATCAATTTGAGAGAAACAATGTATGGGAATTAGTCCCTAATCCGAACATCAATCCGTTATAGGTACTAAATGGGTATTTAGAAACAAAATGGATGAATCCGGTGTGGTTGTAAGAAACAAAGCTAGATTAGTGGCTCAAGGTTACAACCAAGAAGAAGGAATTGATTTTGATGAAACATTTGCACTGTAGCTAGATTAGAATCCATTAGGATCTTTGTTAGCTTATGCATGTCATAAGGATTTCATTTTATATCAAATGGATGTCAAGAGTGCTTTCTTAAACGGTTATATTATGGAGGAAGTATATGTGAAACAACCTCCTGGTTTTGAAAATGAAAAATTTCAGACCATGTGTATAAGTTATCTAAGGCTTTGTATGGTCTTAAACAAGCACCTAGAGCATGGTATGATAGGCTTAAAAACTTCTTGTTAGATAATGATTTTTCGATGGGAAAAGTGGACACAACTTTATTTGTTAAGCATAAAAGCCAAGATATACTTATTGTTCAAATTTATGTTGATGATATTATTTTTGGTTCTACTAATGAGTTGTTGTGTAAAGAATTTTCATCTTGTATGAGCAAAGAATTTGAGATGAGTATGATGGGAGAGTTGAAGTACTTCCTTGGACTCCAAATCAAACAAAACGAGGAAGGAATTTTCATAAATCAAGCCATTACGTGAAAGATCTACTCAAAAGATTCGGCTATGAAAATGGAACGGCAAAAGCACTTGAGTACTACAATCAAGCTGGACAAAGATGAGAAAGGTAAGGAAGTTGATATCAAGACATATCGAGGTATGATCGGATCTTACTCTATTTAGCGCTAGTAGGCGACATTATGTTTAGTGTATGCTTGTGTGCTAGATTTCAATCTTGTCTAAAGAGTCACACTTGTTTGCCGTTAAACGAATTTTTTCGTTATTTGATTGGCACCATTAATCTTGGTCTTTGGTATCTAGGGAACACATATTGATTTAACTTGTTACTCGGATGCCGATTTTCTGGTTATAAGGTTGATAGAAAAAGTACTAGTGGAACATGTCACTTCCTAGGTCATTCACTTGTCTCTTGGTTTTAAGAAACAAAACTCAGTTGCGCTTTCAACCACCGAGGCCGAATATATTGGTAGTTGTTGTGCACAAATTCTTTGGATGAAACAAACCCTTAGAGACTATGGCATTAAACTCGATCAAATACCTATCTTGTGTGACAATACTAGTGCTATTAATCTATCCAAGAACCCAATTCAACATTCTAGAACAAAGCATATAGAAATTAGGCATCACTTTCTTAGAGATCATGTTCAAAAAGGAGATGTTGTAATTAAATTTGTTTTATTTGAAAATCAACTTGCGGATATCTTTACAAAACCTCTTAGTGAAGAGATTTTTATAAAGATAAGACATGAGCTTGGAATGTTGAATGTTGCATCTTGAGTTATGAATTATTGCTATGTTTGTTATTGTATGGATTTATACTTCATGTATTTGATATGTTTATTATTTTATGTTTCATGAATTAAATGGCTTATTGAAAAATTTTGAATCTCAAAATGATTTAAAATTGATCAAATTTTAAGCCAAAAATAAAATGGTGTGTATAATACAAGTATAAAGAGCTTGCCAATTTTCAATATGTGGTAAAATTTTTCTAAGTCCAAACCGGTATACCGCTTTCTATTCAACCGAAATCCGTTTTCTTCTTGGTGCTCTCGGGTCAATATTGACTAACGGATTTACAAACCGTAAACCGGATTTGAAAAATCACTCTCTGCCTCACATCAGGAAAATCCGGTTCATCAAACCGAAATCAATTGGTTCGAAATTTTTCGGGAATTATCAGGACAATAGGATATGGAAATCTGAAATCCGGATATGTTTATGTAGTTTCTTGGACTGTAAGGATAACCGGTTACAACATTGAAAACCGGATTTCATAGCTCACATTCGGACATCTTTGAGCAAAAACCGATGTAAACCGAATGCACTAGGAAGTTTTCTCGAAATGATTCGGATAAGGTTATCAAAAGAATTCAATTCACATTTCGAATGTAATATAGGATCGTTACAAACATCCGATAAACCGGATTCGCCTTGAGCTTCTATCGCCTTCAAAGGATAACAGGTTTGTCATCCGAACCGGATTTAAGAACTGGAATCCAACCAGGAAGTCGGTTATGCATATCCGTAATCGGATTCGCAAAGATGCATCTCGGAATAGGATGACCGGTTGTTCGCATCCGAATTCAAAAATTCTATTTGTTCTTCATCTTCTTCTCTTATTCTAAGAAAGGTTCTTCTCTCTCTAAAGCCGCTTCTCCTCTCTCATTTCTCTCAAAATCCATCACTTTTCATGTGTTTTTGATGCAAATTGATCCAAGCAAATTGTTCCCATCCGTTCTTGTGTCCAAAATCATCTTTAAAATTCATTTTCAACCTCAAAAACATCAAAATCCGAAATCAACCTAGGGTTTTGAAATCTTTTCTCTCTAAATTTCTTCCTCTCAAGTTGTTTTTGAGCCAAATTGCTTCTCAAAATTGTTTCCAATCCTCATTATCTTCATTTTCCGTAACTCTTTTCACCTCAAATCACTCAACTTCACCATGTCAAGCTCACGGCGGTTGAAGAAAAGGCAAAATGGATTCAACCCCCGGCGGTTTCGGCGACACCACCACTCAATCCTCCTTTGACTCCTCACTCCTTCGGAACAAGCATTTGATCAACCGGTTTCATCAAAATTTCCGGACTCGAGAGGTACTCAATCGTTTTATATTTCCGAACCAAATTGGCTTCATAGTCTTCATATTAGTCATAGAAATTTATTTCAATTGCTTGGTGATGTTGGTTGGAATGGTGCTCTTATGATTGCGAACATGTTTATCGGCTTGGTGAAAGTGTTTTACTTTCGAATATGGGCGTTTGAGTAATCACCAATGTTGGAGGAGTTATGATTGATTTTGATGTTTCATTGTTGAACTCATCTAGGATCATCGATTTTGGTCTAGAAATTTTTCGCCTAGGAAATCTCCCAAAATTGATAGATATGTTCATATTGACGCCCGTTCGAAATATTTGTCGGCGTAGAGATCTTCTTGTTGAAGATTGTACCATTCATTTCGTACTCATTTGTCTTTGTCTTCAAACTCGTATTTTACTTCGCTTTATTCGAGTCCATTGTTCTTCCTAGATGGGGCATTTGGATGAGGTTTCTCATATGGACGTTGCTTTGATTATTTGTATTCTTCAACGTCGTTCGGTTAACTTAGGTTATCTCATCATCGAAATATGTTGACCATACACCGCCTTGATTTTTCGCTCCCTTCCATATGGTCACTTTATTACCCGAATCCTTAAATTCTTTAAGGTTCTGATTAATGAACCATCGTTTAAACCTTCTAAGGGTATAGGGGATGATGCTGTTATTGGCTTAGGTTTTGAGTAACGTGATCGCACTTAGGTCAAAGTCACTGAAAACAAGTACACTTTCCTTACTCCGAGTGATGATCGGCAACTCAACGATGTGATTCCTGGCCGATCAACTCCGATTTTCGCTTAGTTTCGAGGCCAGCGTCGTCGTCGAGATTCTCTGGTGTCTACCTCTGCTCCTATTGCCTCTGCACCTGCATTACCACCTCCCGAGCATCCTATTTCTGACGAGGTTATACTTCAGCAGATTATGGATGAGGTGAGAACGCTCTCTGTGCGGCAGACTGAGTTTCAGCAGCAGCAGCAACAGCTCATTCACGGCCAACGCCTCCTCTTTGAGCACTTCGGTATTCCATGTCCATATCCATCTCCATCACCACCATCCTCACCACCTCAGTTGTCTCTTATGCTTGTATTGGACACACCTACATGTTATTCTTGCTTTATGTATTTTCCGTTTTCGATTATATGGATAGTTGTTATGACTTTGGATTATGTATTTGATTTGGATTATATGCATTTGCTTTGCGTATTTATTATGTTCTTTAATTCAGTTTTGGAAGCCATGGATTTGTTTTATTTGTTGGCTATGATATCTTTTCATGCTTTGGATTTTTTGAATTAACGTGCTTGTATTGAGATTTTGATGATTGGTAGGGAGCTCTTGTTCTTTTTGATGATGAAGGGGAGATATAATATATCTATGTGTTATGAAAATTGATATGCATGTATGTAGGGGAGCTTTTAAATCTTTTTGAAATTATTTCTTAACCTTGCATTGATTAAGGGGGAGCTTTTCATAACTAAATCAATTTTTTTAGTGTCTTTGTCATCATCAAAAAGGGGAGATTGTTAGCCATATGGTATAAATATTGATTTTGATGATAAAACCCATGTGTTGATTAAAGAAAATTGAGAGTAATTAAAAATAAAGTTTTATATATTGTGTTTTTAAAACAAGAAAATGATTTTATGGAGTTAAGTTATTCTTCAAAGTTGTGAACTAAAGTGAAAGAATTTTACAAATCTTTATGCTTAATAAATATTATTTTTGAATTTCGGATTTGGACTTATTTGAAAATATTTAAATATTATGGGCCATTCTAAAAATTCACAAAGTTTGGGCTTGTTCATAATTTCAGAAAGTTTTGGGATTCACATAGTATTATTAAGAAATTCTGAAATTGGACTTAATTGCAACTTTTATAACTTTTTGGGCCATAGTGCGGTTATGGAAAGTTTTGGGGTCAAACTGTAATTTTCGCAAACAGTGCACTGTACCGTTACTGTAGCAAGCGGCAATCCGGTTATGCTAAACGGCAATCCGGTTATGGGGCGAAACTCTCCGGATTTAAAAGCGGCAATCGGTTGTCTTCAGCGCATTAGGATTCAGGCGAAAACACGGAGCATAAAGCGGAATCCGGATATCTTGCGGCATTAGGATACTCAAAAATTCAAATTTTTGCCTTAACGGTAACATGCAAGCGGAATTCGGATATCATGTAATCCAGGTTATGAGTAAAAAGTGAATAATTTAGTTTTTAGCTCCAACTATAAAAACTCAAAGCCAATTCATTTTCAAGCTCTCTAGCAAGCACAAACAAAAGGCATACAACATATCTTGAGCTCTTTGCAAATCATTATTATTTTGAATCATCCTTGTTCTTAAATTTGTTCATTCTTAAAGAGAGTTTTGTTGTAATCTTTATTTTTCATCAAATTTTGAGTGTATAAGTTTAGTGAAGAGATTGAGATATAATCTCATTGTTGTAAAGGTTCATTTTGAAGTCAATTGTAAGCATTTTAAGCCTTGGAAGGCTTGGATAATGAAAACCTCAAGCTTGGATCGCTTGGAGGCGTGGACGTGGCGGGGATTGCCGAACCACGTAAAATTTCGTGTGTTTGTTTCTCTTCTCTCTTACTTATTTACTATTGTGCTTTGATTGAACTTATTGCTTTTAAATTTATTAAGGCTTTTTGGATTGTTGTGTGGTTTTGTTAGGATAAGACCCCCTCTTGGGTTGCACACTTGTATTTCATATTATTGTCTCAGGCGGAATGATATGTCGTTTGCTTATCTTTTTGCGGGGATGTACTTGCTTATTATTTAATTATTGTGTGGTCTTGGTGCCTCTTTGCTTAAGAACTATCTTGAATTTACATGAATCAAGAAAATAATTACTTCCTGCCCGGTATAATTAACCACTAGAATGAATTTCAGACAAATACTAATAAATCTTCCGTGAATAAAACAATGTAACATTTGAATTAAAAATAATGCTTGTCATATCTATATGACAACAGTAGTATTATTTCTTTTGATAAACTTAATTCTAAGTTTCTCATCAAAATGATTTTGTAGAACAAAAAGTAAAACATTATCATGGTTTCAGACAAACTCTTACCTCATAAATTCACGGTATTTGTTTTTTTTTGTTTATTTGAACATTATAATACAATTCTTACAAAATGAGAGTCAAAAGTATATCAAAATTTATTTTGATTTTATTCATTTAAAGCTTCAATTTTACTTATAGCTACCTTGATATACTTCACTTAATAAAGTTTTTATGTTTTGATATTGTTCATCTTAAAGTTCATTCAGTTCAAATATTTTGAGCTAATTACTTGTTGAATTACTAAATTTTTCAAAAATACCTCAAGACATCCATACTCTTAAATATATTACATTCCTACCCTTATTTTTTTTTCGGTTTTAGTATAACATTCTTGACATTAATTAACTTATTTGCCAAAAAAGTTAATTAGCAAATCAACTAATAAATATCAATATAAAAACTAGTATTTTTCGTGTCCTTACAACAATCTTGCTAATTATGATTTATAAATAAATTAATACCAACCAACTTTAAGTAATGTTTTAATATCTTTACAACAATCTTACAAATTAAATATTTATAAACAAAATAATTGACAAAATGAATCCTAAAATAAAAATAATAACAAAAAAAATTACACTAACTTTTATTTGACTTTTAAGGATGATTTGATAAATTAACATTTTTTCTTATTGTTAATATCCCAATATTGTTATTATAACTATATTATTGTAAAAGTAAAGAAAAATTAAGTGGTAGAAGCGTAATAAATTTAATAATAAGGGTATCTTGTGATGTTTTTTAAAATATAAGAATTAAACAGTTACTTAATTAAAAATATAAAGATTAAATGAATACTTATCTCCAAAAAAAGATGAAAAAACCTATATTAAATTATAATTTTATTCCCACAAAACCAAATGTCTGTTAAGACCTTTTTTTTACATATAGTATTGTATGCAATCCGAAAGTCTAAGAGAACCAAAGCTTGCATTTTGCATCTACCTTTTGTTTGATATGCTATTGTGTGTAAAGCTTTTGTTTAAATCCTTGTAAACAAAGAGATTTGTATTCTCTATTCAAATAGGTTCATTTTGGAATACACCTTTATCAATTGATTATCTTTAAATCACTTTCTTTACTTTTGAAAACATCAATTTATTCTTTATTTTCATTAAGAAGAAAAAAAAATAATCAGCGTACCCATTCTTCCCTTATCTTTAGACTAAGAGTGGAACTATTGGCACCCCTCTTAATACCCATTTTCTTAATTAACTCCATTACAATATTTTAAAAAATTATAAAATTCTTTTAACACCTCTATCAATGACAAAAATAACCTTAAGTAAAATTTGTTGTGTAAACCACATTATCTAATTTTTATTATTAAAACTCATTTCAACAACCATATTTCTTTCATTTAAAAAAAAATTTCTTTCTTTTTATTGTAGCCATTAGTGATAAATTTCTCATCTAAAAAATAAAAAAATAACCTTTTTAATTCTTAAAATAAAAAAACTATTTAACTTTTGAGTGAAGTTTAATTAAAAATTATCTTATTATGTAATTTTAATAAAAATAAAAATAATTAAAAAATTTTAAAAGGTATTTAAAGTGGTGTTAATAGTCTCACTCTTAGACTAAATATAAAAGTAATTTGAGAGTCGATTTAAGAGAGAGTTATCCCACGTTTATCGGTATTCAATTTGGAAAGCTTTTGTCCGTTGGGGAGAACTTTGGAAAGGCAACACTAACGTGATCTACGTAAAATTTATTGTTTAAAAATAAAATCGACGGTCGGATTGAGTTCAGCCGAACTCTTTCAAACAAACGGCCGATATTGGACTTTTAAATTTTCCAATCGCACACCAACAAAACCAACCTCGTAAGATCACAATAAGCGCGGTGCGCACCGCCGGCGCACTTTAGCATTAGCAACTCGTAACCCCCGACTGCTGCGAGACTGCAGCCCCCTGTAGTCGAGTCCAAGCACTCGTAGTGGTTGGATAGCAAATAGAACAAACGGAAAGCGACAAATCGAAGAAGAGGAAGAGAAAAATTGGAGAGACACAAAGCCAGATAAAGCGAAAGTGAAAGGTTTTATTTATTATTATTATTTTTGTTAGGTTTACTGATGAAGCGTACGATGATGTCCGACCCGAACCCGTATAGCACCGCAAACGGATCTTCCAACAAGCGTTCCAAGCAACCGGCACCGCCTTTAGTAATTCCTCATGGACACGTGGCCTTCCGTCTGCTATGCCACTCTTCTCGCATCGGCGGCGTCATTGGGAAGTCCGGTAATGTCATCAAGCAGCTCCAGCAGTCAACCGGCGCCAGGATCCGGGTCGAAGAGCCCCCGACCGAGACGCCCGACCGCGTCGTGACGGTGATCGGGCCGCCGAGTATTGACACTACGATTTGTATTGAGAAGAAAAGCAGCAGTAGTGGTGTAAATAGTGGTGCTAATGGGAATGTCCTGGACGGTGATAATTTGAGTAAAATTGAAGTTTCGAAGGCGCAGGAGGCATTGATTAGGGTTTTTGAGAGGATATTGGAAGTGGCGTCGGAGACTGAGGGAGTTGAAATGGGGGTGGTGTCGTGTAGGTTGTTGGCAGAGACGAAGCAAGTTGGTTCAGTAATTGGGAAAGGAGGTAAAGTTGTGGAGAAAATTAGGAAAGAGAGTGGATGTAAGATTAGGGTTTTGGCTGAGAATTTGTCTGCTTGTGCTGGCCCCAACGATGAGATTATTGAGGTAACTGATTTTTTTGCAATTTCCGTGTTGTCTAAACTGCATTGAGAATTTGAAACTAGCTCATTGTGGATAGAAGACTGGGCCTATAAAGGAATCAGTATTAATTCATGGGGACATAATTGGAACCTTTATGTGATTAATGAGTTACATTGTTGTGTAGCTAAAATTTGAACTTTGGTATTACATGATTACATTGCTGGCTTGTTCTATGTATCTAATGTTGAATGTTGCATCCAAACCTAGGAATGGCAGAATTACTTACTGTAATATCCCACATCACTCCGGTATGGAAGAAGTCTAGTGCTGATAAGGGGTAATCCACATCTTTTAGGAAGACTCGTTTTGGGGTGTTCCGGCACCTTGAGAACCAATCTGTGAGGGCTTAGCCCAAACCAGACAGTATTTCTCAATATTAGTATAAAAAATCCTTACTAACTTAGGGTAGATACAATCCTCAAATACAAAAATGGGCAGCCATTGTATCTGACAAATAACCTCTTAGTATCGATATCTTTAGCGATTTTACGTAGAAATTTCCGCACAACAATCAATTTCTTAGATTCTAAGCTTTTGTAAATCAAGGCGCATTCCTCATTTGTAAAGATTGATGGGGTCATACCTTATCTGGGTTTCAGTTTGAGCTTGAGCTTGTCTGATCGATTTGGAACTATCTCTTGAGAGCCTCTGCTTTTTCCCCAGATGCTTAATAAGCATTTTTAGGAGGTGAGAGAAAGAGAGAGTGTTTCTGGTGGTTTTTTAGGTGGCAAAGATATCAAAACTTTTGAAGAACGATGGATAGAAATTTGCTTTAAAAGAGTTCAAAAGAGATTGAAGGTGGATACTTAATGATAATTCGATGAAGTGTTAAAGCTAGAACTCCCCCCAAAATTCAATTCTTTCTTTGGGCTTTATCTCGGAGGAAAATTAACACATGTGAAGTGATTCAAAAAAAGTATCCATCTATGTGTCTCTCGCCTTCACGGTGTGTGATGTGTAGAAGAACCGAAGAAACTGCTAATCACTTGTTTCTTCATTGTGAGGTTGCTTTTAGATTCTGGCAAAGAAATTTAAATTGAGCCTCAAATTAAGAAAGCAGCTGAAGGAGGTTTGTAGTTTATAGCTGCTGAAACCCTTATGCTTGAGAGAAAGCTTGATGTTCATTGTGTACTTTAGAGAGACTTATTTCAGTAGAGTCCTTCCAAACTATTTGGGGAGGAGAATATTTGCTTCAGGTGATAAATGGTACAGAAAGATATTAGCCTTAATTTTAGGTTGTGGAAGTAATAGGTGAAGAAATTAAAGTGATTTTAAAATATTGTATATCAAACTCATTTGTTGCATTTTTATTCATTTGGCATACATTTTGTATTCAGTTGACTGTATTTTGTTCAGAGATGTCAAATGAATGGGTCGAATGGGGCCAGAAAATTGAAGCTCACACAGGCCTGCAGGTACGTTGGGCCTAGGCTTGCTAATTTAATGTCCACTCTATAAGCGCATAAACTTGGGCGATTATTGTAGGACGAGTTAGAGATTTATTTTGAGGTTTTTATTATTTTTAATTTTTAGTTGTGATCAGGTTTTATTTAGCTTATTCGGCTTTGGTTTAATTTTCTAAAGTGGTTTTGCTATTTGAGCCGGATGTCTGCTTCTTAAGGATTTCTGGTCCTTTTTTTATTTGGTCTTTGGCCACTGCAAATAAGGCCTTTTTGTCAGTTTTCAGTTAAGACTTTTGATAATGGAATATTGAATAATTGAATAAAGAGTTGACTTCTCCATATATTCTTCTGATTATGGTCTCTCTTCTGATAATGGAATATTAAATAATTGAATACAGAGTTGGCTTCTCCATATATTCTTATGATTATGGTCTCCTTCCTCTCAAGATTTTCTCCCCCTTTCTATATTTGTTTCATATTATTGAGACAAACCCACAAGCTTTTGACATTGGATTTTTGTCATATGAATGCTGAAACAGGCTTGGCCTCTAATGCCCATGAGCCTATAACCCATGTCTGTCACATCCCACTTGGTGGATCAGATGGACTAGTTGTTTAGAGAGTGGACTGAGCCCAAACCTAGTTTGTTCGACCATCTTGACATCTCTAATTGCATTAATTGTGAACAAAGATGTATTTTTTTTTATGCATGGGAAAATGAATGACTTGTCCCATCTTATTCTCTTCAAGTACTTAGTGAAGTTCATTTAGATTTGAAATTAATTCTTGCAAGATTAAACTTGGACCTGTTAACTTTGGAATATTTCATAATTCGTGTCACTAAAGATGTTATCATTGGTATTCTGGCAATCTGGATGTGTTTACGTATCCTCAAGGTTTGGATCTTTATAATTGAGTCCAGCTAGATTCTCTTTATCTGATGCATTTGTTCTGTTTAATTACAGCATGGCTGTGAATTTATTTCTTTTTCCCTTGAAAAAAATGGTTCCGTGTGTTCTGCAGATTGATGGGGATGTTTTGGCTGTAAAAAAAGCACTCATTGCTGTTTCTCGCTGTCTCCAAGATTGTCCCCCAAGTGGCAAGACTAGGATGACTGGAAGCCGATCTAATGAGGCAAATTTACAAGAAACTATACACAAGCCTCTTGAGGTAGCCTTCCAAGAGTCTATATGCAGACCTGTTGAGACAATTCTGCATGAGACCATGCGCAGACCTGTTGAGACAATTCCGCATGAGACCATACACAGGCCTCTTGATACAATTCCACACGAGACCATACGTAGATCTCTTGAAGCATTTCCCCATGATACTATATCCAGACCTGTTGAGGCAGTTCCCCAAGAGATTTTATGGAGATCTCTTGAGTCTGGTCCTCAAGAGATTTTAAGGAGACCTCTTGAGGTATTTGCTCCAGAGAGTTCACATAGATCTTCTGAGGCGCTTTCCGTTGAGACTCAACATAGACTTTTTGGGGCAGTTTCCCAGGAGATTCTACCTGATCTTCGTGTAGATATTCTTTCACAGAGAAATTCTGTATTAACCACTGCACCAAGCAGCTCTATCAGTTATGTGTCAGCAGTTCGTCCTTTGTCACTAGAATCTGACCGGGTCGCCACTCTGGATGCAAGAACACAACAGCAGGAAGTAAGTTTTAGAATTCTTTGTTCTAATGATAAGGTCGGAGCCGTTATTGGGAAGGGAGGCACCATCATCAGGGCTCTTCAGAGTGAAACAGGTGCTTCTATAAGTGTTGGAGCTACCATGCTGGAGTGTGATGAACGGTTAATCACTGTTACTGCATCAGAGGTTTGTTGTGCTGTGATCTTTCTTTAGAATTATCTGTAGACGCTTATGTTATGATGTATGGGTTTTTAAGTTTTTCTACATTGGCTTATCCCTTGTAGGGTCCAGAATCACGGTATTCGCCTGCACAAAAAGCTGTTGTCCTTGTTTTCTCTAGATTAATAGAGGGTACTAGTGAAAAGGGGTTAGATTTCAGCCCAAATAAGGGGTTACCTGTCAATGCTCGGCTTGTAGTTGCATCAAATCAAGTTGGTTGTTTGTTGGGAAAGGGAGGCACAATAATCTCAGAAATGCGGAAAGTGACTGGTACTAGCATAAGGATAATTACTGACCAGCTCCTCAAGTGTATCTCAGAGAATGATAGAGTGGTGCAGGTAAAATTGTTTCATTTTCTATTTTCTTTATTGTTCATAGTGTATTGATTATGGATGACTTTTTGCACCTTGTGTTATGAGTTTTAATTTTCTGAGTTGCAATGATCTTGATTAATTAGTCTTAAATAACATTTTTACTTTCTCATAATCATATTTCTATGTCTGTGTTTGCCAAATGTGTCTTTTTATCTGATCATCCTTTTTATCCATATATGCATTAATTATGAGAATTGGGTTTTCTTTTTTCCTTCCATAGTGCTGTCACAGCGAGTAGCGTTTATCGTTTGGCAATTGTTCACAAATAATGTTCTGTTATATTTTATGTGCTATTTAGGTGTGAATGCATGTGGTTATTATGTTTATTGATTTGCGTAAAGTTATATCAACAGCTTAGGATAATGTTTGCTAGTCATAGGTTCACTTTTGCGGATCAACTTTTCCAATCCATTGTTTCTGTATGAATGCACTTTTCTAGAAAAACAGAGAGTGTTGTGTCTAACAGGTCTAAATAAATAGATGAGATCTCTTACAGGTTGGAAGGTTGTTTCTTCATTCAGTTAGGTAAAGATCAGCCTTTTTGAAGCCTATTACATTGATATGAATTAAGCAAACCATAGGCTGCCCTCAGAGAGTTGGCATAGGAAACTGTAAGTTTGTAATGGAGTTGTAGAATCTTGATGATGAGGGAAATTTATCATTGACATGTTGTATTTAGTGGAAGAAAACATAAACTGTAAGCAGACATGCGCTGTTGAATGAATAAAGTATTATATGGTTGGAGCAGTGCAATGGGTCACATTGGTGGACAGCAACAATGGGTGAGAAGAAAAAAGGCTGTGATAGTTGTGATTTATTTAATTTATGAGTAGTTATGCGAAAATTTTGAAGATATCATTTAGAATGAAGAAAGGCAGTAAGCTGAGTTAAGAGCTAATCTGTTCATTTGGCAAGATTATCAAATGCAAATTTCTGAAACCGCTGCTCTAGTTTTAAGTTTTTAGTGTGAGAGGTAGTATGTCAATCCCTAAATTCAGCACCAATTTCAAGTAATAAGAAATCTGTTATACTTTAGTTTTAGTGTGCTGATTTTGGTATTCTGAAAATAATCTCCTTTGTTCCTTTTTGCCTTTGTTATTTTTGAATTACTATAGGAAGTAATCCTCAAATTTCATATTGGACAGGGGTTGTTTGTATCTTGTTGTGCTCTTTTTCAGGGGACTTTGTTAGTTCCAAAGAGAATTTGAGACAGAGTAGCTAGAATATGGTACAATTGAAAATATGGCAAATAGCTGTTTTCTAGACAATTGCTTAACTTAAACCCATCTAGAACCATTTTTTGATCCTCTCCTTTAATTTTCTAGGTCTTGCAGTTCCTGTCTGTACACGCAATCATCTCTTCTCAATTTGTGTTTGACTCGGGGTACTCGTGCAACTTCTTTTATGCCATTCCTTCCAATATTTTGTAATGTGGACTATATTACATGCTTTTCCTTTGGATTCATTTATACTCGTGAGTGTTAAAAGGATGAATGAATGACCGTAGGAATCAATTATATCATACATAAAAGATGATTCCTTTTTGTGTAGTACACAAAGCTGAACAGCAGTAATCAGTTTAAGTGTTCCAACTATTCTGTTTTCAAATAGTTTTCTTTTTCTCAGATGCTTATGCATCTTTCATTGCTTTCATTTAGTTTCTTCCATATCAATGCTCACGGGTCTTGTTGAAAACATGTGAAAAATATAATAATGTGATCCATTGCTCTTTTTTTCTTTTTCCCTGGGTGCTGCAATATTGCATAATTTTCTTTATACAGCTTGTTATATTTACAGATTTCAGGAGAGTTCTCAAAGGTGAAAGATGCAGTTTATAATGTAACTGGTAGACTGCGAGATAATCATTTTTCTGGCACATTGAACACTGCCAGAACAAGGAGCACTTCCTCTGTATTAACTGAGACCAGTCCTTATAGTAGATTGAAGGACCCTGCTTCTTTTGGGGTTCACTCGTCAGTTGCTGTTTCTCATAATTTTAGCCAACCTCCCTTAACACAGGGTATGGATCATCTTGGACTTGCCCATAGTCTAGATCGTCCTCCTTCACCAAAATTATGGACAGCACAGGTAGTATCTCTTTCTTCAGTTTCTCTTTCACATATCATTGGATTCCCCAATATTTTCATTTATGGGAGGGTTTGTTTGCAGACGGTAACTGGAGTTCATCTGAGGGGCGGCTTAGATGTTGGAAGAGGTTGGAGTCAAGGTCTGAGTCATCATAAAGGTGGATTGGAGCTTGGCAGGTCCGTAACAAGTAACACAGTGCAAGAAAATAAGTGTGGGCTTATAGTTGGTCTCTTAAATAATTCACTTTATAATTATCAACTCCTGGCATCAAACTGTCAATTCTAAACATCTTATTTTAATCAAGGATACTTGACACTGCCCTCCATTCCCTAATGTGGCGCGCACTTGATATGCTGCCATGTGTCTATGACCTCATATGGATCCCTGGTTTGAGACATGAATGCCAGCTGTTTCAATAAACTTGATTGAAGTATTTTCATCTAAATGCAATTTTATGTTTTTTTTACCCTGCTAGCTTCATATTTTGACATTTCATTAAACTACATCTTGAGTGTGAGGGAATGGTGCAAGGCAAATTTAAATGGGAGCATTGTCTAGTTGGCCATATGGCCTGCATTTATAAGGTCTTCACTCTTTCATCTGTTTTTTCTGCAGTGGAAGCAAATCCGCCATTGTAACAAATACAACTGTAGAGATTATAGTTCCTGAAAATGTGATTGGCTCTGTTTATGGGGAGAATGGTAGTAATCTGCTTCGCCTGAGACAGGTATCCTGCATTCTTAATGTATTTGCCTATTAATATTGTGCAGGCAGTATTATTTCATCATGTCACCAGTACGTATACTTATTGTTTTAGTTGAATTGCCTACAATTATATAACCTCTATATATGAGAGAGAGAATGAAAACAACTTAGGGAAGAATTTCTCAACAAATGTGGTTGCTTTATCCCTGCCTTTTTCATGTGATTTCTTTATTACAGGTATTTAAACCCCGTTGTTGGATTGTATCCTGTATTTAAGCTTGGATTATTGATTTACTGACTTGGGTTTTTCTATTCAAAATTGAGGAAACCACCCTCTATTCTACTAGTTATTTTTCTTTGGACTGTGCATTAGGATCTGTGTGCAGAGCCTGTTGATTTAATTATTTGTGTGATGGGGGATGTTAGTGTGAATATGCTATCGACAGTTTAATTTCTTTGAACTTGAGCTTTGGGATTAATTGTTATTCGACGCTTCGAAATTATGGGTTTTTTCCCCTGGTTGAATTGGAAGCTGATCTCTTTTTGATTAATTTGTTTTTGTAAGAAACTTGTCCTCAATTAACTCCGGCTCATCATCTAGTTTCTTTGGTCAGATTTCAGGTGCAAAGGTCATTGTGCATGAACCTCGTCTGGGATCAACTGATAGAATCGTTGTGATATCTGGGACACCAGATGAAACTCAGGCCGCACAGAGCCTCCTCCAAGCATTCATCCTCACTGGGCCGTCATGACAGTGGCGTCACCTACCTTGAGTTATTATTTTCACAGGAGAACCTTTTAAGGCATCTCATTTTTGTCAAGTTGTGTACATTATCATATCAAGCCTTAGATTTTTGTCAACCATGCCTCTGTCAAAAGCAAATTCAAATCTCATTATTTTACTGAATTTTCTCAATGAGAAATCGCTGTAACTGACATTCTGACAACATTGTACGTTCAAAATAAGTTTTATTCAATTTTTCCCTAGTTTGTAGCTTGGGGTTTAGTATTTAAAATCCATTTCAAATTCAGATCTCTGCAAATTTTTATATATTTAATAATAAAATTTACTTAATGAATTTGAAGTTGATACCTCCTTTTCATTCCAGAAAAATTACTTACGTCGATAGAATCAAATGCGGTAGAGAATTGACCATATCCTCTTTTCATCTCTTTTGAATAAGCTCTTTTAGAGAAATAATTTAAAAGGCAAGCCAAGGTTCAAATGTAAGACAATCACAGTAGACACACAACACAATTAATGAAGATAAAGAGGTTTATGGAAGATCTGGTAAAAGCAATACCAAATATTTGGCAGTTAACTAGGACTCAGCTGCTGCTGCTACTGCCAATGGTTGTGGTGGTGGTTTGAGGATAATTTCAACATTATCGTGGACTCCTTGTAAGAGAAGCTCACCATCGTATGTAAGAAATTTACGTTTCTTTGCAGCTCTCAGTGTCCCAACAAGTGCCTCAAATATGTTTGCGCACCTATCATCATGAAATAGCACACCAAATGTAACCTTCAAAACAGAAATCAATTCTTACATTAGTACAAGGGAAAAGGTCTTTAGTTATGCTGGCTGCTGATTATAAAACATCACGAAAGCCAATGAAGCTTTGTATCAGCTGGCAATGGCAAAGTATTACAGAAGAAAAATTATGCAATTAGATGCAAAGGTAAGTAATCTGAATTGATATTTCCATGGATGTAATGAACAAAAAAACTATCTGGACAAGAGGTCCTGGTACTTGGTGTTGCACACGGAGCATGCTGCGCCGTCCCAATCTAAATTCCAATTTTCCCCAAGCACCCGTCATTTCTCCTTACTTAGCATTATGTTTCTCCCAAGCAGCCAAATGGTAATCAGATGTTTAATTCGTTCAACCCCTTGATGTTACTATTCTGGGATGTCAACAACTAAGTAGAACCAACCCTAAAAGTTCCTCTTCATCTCGGATTCAATCCAACAAAATTTACCAGCACAATTTTGAGCCATCAGTGTTGACTAGTACTAAGATCATTTGTTATTGATTGACATCAATAAATATCACTCGAATTTCTTACTCAGACACAGATAAACAAAATCTGAATAAAAATGTAACAACAAATCAAGTATTCACGGAAAACAACATTAAATAAAATAAACAAGGTTGAATTGACAGAATTAGTTCCTGGAAGGCAAGTCAATTCTTGATGAAGAGGTAAAAAATCTCAAATCATTTCATAATGTCACATCACATCATTACATCCATGGATATTAGTAGAATCAAAATTAATGAACTTCTAAACTAGTTGAAATTTTTGAAAAATACAAGTTCTTCTACCCTCAAAATTTGGTTTAATCTCGATATTAGCAGTTATTAGTCACACATTCTTTACCAGAAGAACAAAAGTACAATCTCCCATCCTAAATATTTAGCTTAAAGCTCAACAGATTCATTAGCCATATCCATTATCAGAAAAATCCGAGCACTGATGAAAATGTTAAAACTATATGACCAAAGATCTGCCCTTGACATGCTCCAAATGTATTAACTGCAGTTCAATCCCAGCAAATCTTTGTATCGTAATATGGGCTCCGGGGATCTCAATCAAGCATCATATTAAAATGTTAACAAACAAAACAAATTCAAGTCCAGAGATAGATAGGGAGAGATATATGAGAAACCTTGTAAGAGCCATCAGGTTGGATCTTGCCAAGTCGTTGGATTTCTTCCTTGAGTCGCTCTACCTCTTGTTCCACATTCATGGCTTCTTCTTTTGTCTTTTATCTTTTTTCAGTCTTTTTTTTCCCCTTTTTCTCCACTCACTTTCTATACCTATTCATCATTGTACATGCCTTTTATTATTTTTCACTTTTGTTAACATTTAACCGGGTCACAAATTTTTTAAAAAAAAAAAACCTTGGAGAAGGTGACAAACAAAATAAATTATATACCTCTGAAGTAGTTTTTTTTTTTTTTTTTTGCATCCCTATGATTTGAAGATATGACATAACACCTGTATTAATTTTTCATTTTTCAATTAGCAATATGTTTTTATATTAATTTGTCTACTTACAATCAAGAATACGGCACAGCCCATAATTTATTCCATGTTAGAATGCGTATATCTATTTATATTGTAACCAGGAATATGGCATGGTCTAAAAGTCTATTTCATATTAAAATTTGAGAATATATATGCTCTATTCACATTTGATGATAAAGATGTCTATATCTATTTAATTATATGGCTGGAGAATATAGCTCCAATATCAACAATATTAATGTTGGAACTTGAACTCCTACCCTTCAAGTTGAGAGTGAATGGCGACATCCCATATAATTAAAGATCAGTATTACAAAGTTAATGTATGTTGACAATATTATCCTTATACTCTATTTAAAAAACTAACTTAAAAGCTAAAACTAGACAAGACATTTTAATGACATGGTGCATGTATTTGTGGATAACGCCTCAAGGGATAATAATATTATTAATGTCATAATTTTAGGACTAAATTTAAGTTTAATACAATAGTCTAATTCAAAGTGAAGTATGCTGAAAATAAGATAAATAATTTGGCTCAAAAGTTAGCCTAATCCTATACTCAGTGTTAGACGGACTTCATGCAAAACAAGCTATGTATCTTTTTGTAAAGGTTAGCCATTTAATTGTGGTCGATAAAATTTGTTTAAACTGATGTTCACAGAGGAGGAGGTATCAACGGCACTTTCCTAGATGTGTCCAACCAAAGCCTCGGGCTCGGACGGATTACCAGCGGGTTTCTTTCAAAAGCACTGGAAATCGGTAAAATTACGTGTGGTCCATACTTGCCTTCACATCTTAAATGGTAATGGTTCTGTTGCACCTCTAAATCACACACACATAGTCTTGGTTCCAAAAATTTCTAAACCTCAGAGGGTGGTTGATTTCATACCCATAAGCTTATGCAATGTTATATATAGGATTGTAGAGAAAGCAATTGCGAATAGGCTGAAAATTGTACTTAATCATGTAATCTCCCCTTACCAAAGTGCTTTCATCTCAGATAGGTTGATTACGAATAATATCATTGTGGGTTATGAATGTTTGCATAAGATTAGGCATGGAAAATGGAAAAAACATGGGTGGACAGCTCTTAAGCTAGACATTAGCAAGGCTTAGATAGAGTAGAGTGGGAGTTTTTGAATTGCACTATGAAAAAGCTAGGCTTCTCCTGTAAATTGGTGGATTTGATTATGAATTGTATTACCACAGCATCATTTTATGTCGTTATCAATGGAATGGTCTCAGGGCTGATTCAGCCTCAATGAGGCCTTAGGCAGGGATGCCCCCTATCCCCGTATCTCTTCATTTATGTGCAGAAGTGTTCTCAAACCTCTTTGTGCTAGCAGAGGAGTAAAAGCATATCCAGGGTCTTCACTTTGGGAAAGATACTACAATCTCTCACCTTCTTTTCGCCGATGACAGCCTAGTTTTTGTTAGAGCAGTAGTGGAAGATTGTCATTACCTTAAGGAGCTGTTCAACTGCTATGGCAGAGCTTCGGGGCAGATTTTCAACTGCCAAAAATCCTCCATGTTTTTCAGCAATAATACAAGAGATGATCGAGTCACGGTAAAAAAAGAAATTTTCCAGCTGGAGGTGGTGTCTCGCCATGAAAAGTATCTAGGGCTTCCGTCTATAATAGGAAGGAAGGCCAAAAGTTTCTTTACAGATGTAAAGCTTAGAGTGTTAAACAGGATCCAAAGTAGCACAAGTTCTTTTCAAGTGGGGGCAAAGAGGTACTCATCAAAGCAGTCGCGCAAGCTGTCCCAGCTTACGCTATGAGCGTCTTCAAGATTCCTTTGGGTTTGTGCGTGGACATTCAAAGAGGGGTGGCTAGATTTTGGTGGGGGACAAGTAGAGAGAAAAAAAGGAATTCATTGGGCAAGGTGGGAGAAATTAAGTCTAGCAAAAGTCATGGGAGGCCTAGGTTTCAAAGACTTCTCAAGTTTTAATCATGCTTTAATCGCCAAGCAGGGATGGAGAATCATTCAGAGCCCAAGCTCATTGATGGCTATAGTTGTGAAAGCCAGATATTTCAAGCATTTTGATTTTTTGACAGCAGGCCTAGGTTCAAAGCCATCTTTCATATGGAGGAGTATCTTATGGGGAAGACATGTGATTCAAAAGGGTGTTAGATGGAGAATAGGGAGTGGGTAGAAGGTGAAGGTATACTCCAGCAATTGGATTCCTAGGCCCTCAACGTTTAGACTTGTTTCAGCTCTAACATTGAGGATAGACACTGCAATTGCAGACTAATTGATGAAGAGCAACTGTGGAAAGAAGCTGTGATAAAAGATTTTTTCAAGCCTAAAGATGCAAAAGCAATCCTATAAATTCCTCTTTCGATCAGACCAAGAGAGGACAAACTTATTTGGCACTATGACAGAAGAGGCCAATACTCAATGAAGAGTGGATATCAAATAGCAGTGAGAATAAAGTTTCCAGATTTTTCTAGCTGCTCCTCTCAGAACCCGAATCACTGGAATACAATCTGGAAACTAGATATTCTTGAGAAGCTAAAAATTTTCTTGTGGAGAGCCTCAAACGACTTGCTTCCCACGGCTGAAAATCTTTGGAAGAAAAAGGTCTTGAAAGAGCCATTGTGTCAAATCTGCTGCAATTCTGTGGAAACAATAGCTCATGGTCTGTTAGGTTGTAAGTTGACAAAGAAAGTCTGGAAATTTTACCAAGCAAAAGGGAGCCCTCCGAAAGGTCATTTCCATGATATAATCAGATTGATGGAAGAAATGACAAAGCAGGGAAAAAATTTAGTGAAGGAGTCAATTGCAGCCTTACTCCGGGTGATATGGAATGCTAGAAACAAATAGCTTTTTGAAGGAAAACAAGAGGCTCCAACCAGATTAGTAGTAAGAGCTGAATCAGTAGTAGAGTCTTTTAAGATTGCAAGACAGTATGATGGGTTAAGGCTAGATCATAGAAAGGATGGTAAGGAAAATCAGTGGCACCCTCCTCCAAAGGGGTGGCTAAAGGTTAACGTGGATGCTACAGTGATTGCTGAGAAACAGGTAACTGGGGCTGGGGGTGATAATCAGAGACTAGAACAAAAATTGTATAGTTGCTGCCATTAACACTTCTCGATATTTTGGCAATGTGGCTATGGCTGAAGCTGCAGCTGTGGAATGAGGATTGCAGGTTGCATTAAGAGTGGGGGGGAACCTCTGTGTTGATCGAATCGGATTGCCATGAAGTAGTAGAGCTTATAAATAATAGAGACAGCAGCATGACTGAAATTATATGGGTGATCTCTGAAATTCTGGAAACCAAAGAGAGTTTTCAAAATTTCAAGGCTCAACACACACCTAGATCTTGCAATGGTATAGCTTACTATTTAGCTAAGTTGGCTACCCAAAAAATGGCTGATGTTGTTTGGCTGGATGAATTTCCAGCCGAAGTCTTGTATATGATTTCAAGTTAATTTATGGAAAGGCTTACTTTCTCATTAAAAAAAAAAAAAAACTGATGTGATATAATTATATTCGCTAAAATAAATCATATGGGTTGTGGCATGTTGTCATTTAACTAATACAATAATTCCACACCAATTTTTGTTAAAATAAATTTACATAAAGTTTGTGACTTTATTTATTTACATCTTGTTTTAGTGTATATTTGGTCTGATTTATCTAATTGCCAAAAATATTTATTTAATCCCAAAATTTCCTTTTAAAATTTTTGCACAAATATTTACTGACCACCTAATATTTAGCACTTTATCAAAAATCCACTAAAATATTTTTTCTTTTGCAATATCTATCTGAAATTTATAAAGTGCATCACTTTGTAAACTTCTTCATTAACACCTTTAGAAAAATTTAATCGAAGATTGACAAAAATAACTACTTTGCTCCTAAACGTAAAAAAAACTATCTAATCCTAGCTAAATGATTAAAAAAAAAAGTTCATATTGTAGCTGTTGGTACCAATAATAGCTACAAAATTAGCTCTATGAACTCATCAAACTTGTGCATTTATATATATAAAATGACTAAAATAAGAATTCTAGCCAATTTGTAGCTTATTTACAATATAAATCAAGAAACCTTATATAATCCATTCTAAAAAATATATTTTCAATGATAATAATAAATTTTTGATAACAAACTCATTGTAGAAATCATTTGTTCCTATCAATAAAAGATAACAACATAAAAATAGTTATGAAGAACTTAAAGTTACATAGTTTGTTTCCATCTATCCAAAATGAACATGATCAATGGATATTAACTAAAATTTTTGGTATTGTCTAATTGTATTTTAAGTAAACTTTCAGGATTAAATTTTTGCCTCGATGACAAAAATCTCAAAATTTTAGACTTTTAAGAATAATGGTTATAGTTTTTTTTAAAATTAAATTATCTGATATACCCCTTATTTATTTCATTATTTTATTTCATTCATTTCAAACATAACTTGAAAATATTTGTCTTATCAGAAAAATTTAATAACTTTTGATAAAAAAATCTGATGGAAAACCAAACAACTTATGTTTTTAGTAAAAACTCTACTCATGAAAATTCTAAAATTCTAATAGAATAGTCTTTAGTGACGAGATGTTCTGGTGCAGTCCCCTACACATCAGGTTCAGTAAACCTCCCCTTCGTTCTCACGTGCGCGCTTGTTTTTGTTCGAGACTTTGACCCCAGTCCTCACGTGCACGTCCAAGACGTCAAAATTGCAATTTCCAACGAATAGAAAACCGGTCCATCTTCCACCAACCGTCGGATCTAAATTCAAACGGCTGACTGCTGACTGCATCCGTCAACAGGTCCCACAATCAACGGCTGTGATTCTCATCTTCCCCTCGAGCGCAAAGATATTTATTTATTTATTTTATTGTTGTCTGTGTGCTTCCTACTTGGCAAACGGCTACGGAGTCTGTTTTCAGCTTCTTTAGTCTTAAATTTACTTCCATTAATTAATTAATTAGTTAATTAATATACAATAACAACAACAACAATAATAAAAATTATACACACAATTTGTATATTAGTTTCCATTTTCAGCTATTTATTATGTAATAGTGTATACTTGGCTCTTCTGCTAATCGGAGAATTTATTCATGAAACGGATGTTGAAGCAGCTGCGAATTTAGTGTTCTGTTTTGGGGGCGAGAGAGAGAGTGAGTGACATTAGTTAGAGAGAGAAGGAAGTCTTCAGAAAAAAATTTGGTTAGGGTTTCTGTTTGGTGAAGGAGAAAATTGAATATCAAGTAGTTTCCTGGGAAGTCTAAAAGAAAATAGAACGTGAAATGGTAGAGAAATGTTTGCGATGAATCCACGACCACTACAAGCGCGGCCGTATATAGACACGGAAGAGCATGACGTGGCACAAACTCCGATTCCGATTCAAAACGGCAGCAAACAGGGCGACCGGTTCGACGAGCCTGAAGAAGTTGAAGATGAAGCGGGAGCGAGCTCGGTTAACCGAAAGAGCAATGATAGAGGTGGTTCTTCTGTTCAATCATCAACTTCAACTCGCACCAGTGAGCTCACCGTAGCCTACGAGGGCGAGGTCTATGTGTTCCCTGCAGTCACTCCTCATAAGGTATTATGTCAATTATACTTGCATTAGGCTTAATGATCGATTATGAGAAACGGTGGAATTTGATTGATGATTGATGATGAGTAAGTGTTTAGAATTTGTATGTTTGCTTTCTTATGTCAGGGGTAATATGTTTGCTCTTCTTAATCAACCACAACTATTTTGTCATGATTAGTATTAGGATACTTTTGATGCTATTGCTTCTTTGGCATGTCAAATTGTCGATGACTAAAAAACTTTTGACGCTTTCTGCAATGAAGAAAAACATTGAAACTATGATTATATTGAATGTTTTGATATCTTTCAATCTCAGGATTGTTCTTGCAAGGAGAAAACCACATGAAAATACTATGATGCATTTTTATCTTATATTTCTTGTTTTATAATGATGCTGCTCAGATAAGAAAATGTTTTGAGCTGCAGAGTTTTATTTGTAGTACTTGTGCTTCTGTTGCGACCGTGCTCATTAGATTCTGCTCCTTTGTTACCTCTCTGTTTCTTGATTTCTTGAGGTGCCCATGGCAGGTGCAAGCATTGCTATTACTACTGGGAGAGTGTGACATTCCTTGTACTGTTCCCAGCTCAGCTTTTGCGCAACCACAAAACATTATGGTATTACTTTATACGATACTACTTTCGTTTAAGAGAATTTTTTTGTCAATCTGAATTTCATTGTCTACATTTTCCGCATACCATTTATCAGAGTGGTGGCAGTGCCTCCAATGGCTCAAAGCTTTCACAAAGAATTGCTTCTCTGGTGAGGTTTCGTGAAAAACGAAAAGAAAGAAGCTTTGAAAAAAAAATTCGGTATAGTTGTAGGAAAGAGGTTGCTCAGAGGTAAGATGCTAATTCTGTTGATGGGTTGAGTGTTTTAAAAGTAGTACAGTTTATATGCATCAGTAAAAGAGAATTGCA
This sequence comes from Atalantia buxifolia, assembly GCA_030444775.1. Lineage (NCBI taxonomy): Eukaryota > Viridiplantae > Streptophyta > Magnoliopsida > Sapindales > Rutaceae > Atalantia > Atalantia buxifolia. The sequence goes on from CM059838.1 coordinate 27,339,817, forward strand.
TGACAACAAAAGAATCTGCTGCATTCTTATGAATATTGCAGTTGTAAATTGTCTACCTGTATATTGGGAAAGAATTCATAGGGGTATTGCAGTTGTAAATTATCTATATGTATATTGGGAAAGAATTCATAGGGGTAAGTTCTAGTTACAGATGCTATGATCCTGCCTTTCGGTCTCTCTCTTTCTCTCAGGAACAAGCACATGCATCCCTCAAATGCAAATGCTACATACTCTCAAACACAATACAATACAAGCATATTGGCTAACTATTTTGTATATCGAGTTGCTGTGACATGAGTTTATGTGTATTTAGAGTATAAAATACTCCGCTGTTTTAAATCAGTCAGATCTAAGTGATTGTTGATCATGAAGATCAGTGTTGTGTGAGACATTGTGATTTGCTATCAATTGGATTGCTACTGTACTTTTCTGCTAGAATGCAACGTAAAAATGGACAGTTCACATCATCGAAGGCGACTTTTAACACAGCTTCTGCCAATTCAAATCCAAGCAATGGCACTGCTCCTCCTGAATCCGTGTGAGTTTGAATTTTAATTTCAGTTGTTAGAAACTTTAAGTCCAGGCTTACGCTTCTTCAAGAATTACATTTCTTTGCATTAAGCTCTTTTTTTTTTTTTTTTTCAAATGCTAATAGCAGTCCTTGTTTATTTATTTATTTTAATCGATTTGTGATTCTGCATTTTGTTTAGCTCGCGAATATGTCAACACTGTGGAATAAGTGAGAAGTTGACTCCAGCAATGCGTAGGGGGCCAGCTGGTCCAAGAACTCTTTGCAATGCATGTGGCCTTATGTGGGCGAACAAGGTAAATCTCTTGTTCATAAAACTAGTATTCAGTTAGATTTTTACCTCTCTCAAGTGTCTATATTGGGTGCTCTAATATGTTTTATGTTCTGCTCTTCCTCTTAAGTATCTTTACTAACTTGTCTTTCCATATCTTAGACACCTTGAATTCAAATTTCTTATGGGTATAAGGCTAACAAAGATGACATAGCTTGGCCAGGGCTTCAGCTCTTATTTAGACAAAATTTTATTGTAGATTTATCGTTGTTGCAGTAATGCATTGGCTGCATTGGTCTTTCATGCAAGGGAATCTTTCAGAAATATCCACATTGCCACAAATTGAGGGATTAGTGATTTCAGGATTATGGAGATCTACAACTATTTAGATTATCTTCATTAGACAGTAATGAATTTAGGCTCTGTTTGGTAATAAACAAGTTGCCTATCCATAAGTGATCAATACACCAAGCACTACACTTATATTTATTAATGGGTTACACCTTTGTCTTGGTACTATGCTCAAGCTCTGGTCTGAGCAGCAGGACCGAATTTTTATTTGTTATGTGCCCAAATAATGGATTCAATATTTCTTGCAATAATGTCTGTTGAGCAGCTGTGGCTTGTAATTGTTTGGTAAACACTGCAGATTGGAAGTTAAGGTGAATTTAATTCAAAGTTGATGAAAAACTTATATTACCTTACTATTTTGTCAAAATTATTAACTTTAAAAATCATATTTACCAACACTAAGGAAGGAATTTGGCCAGTGCATTTTGCTATACTTATTTTCTTTGATCTCTTTCTTTTTTATTTAAATGTTTGCATGCTACCATTTAAACAATAATTAGTAACAGAGACATCTGAAAGTTTGGTAGTATAGTTGAAGTTGTGTTTGTTAGAGAAAGCTACATAGACATGACACTTTTAACATCATAAACTTTTCTTTATGAAAAGGATCAATCTTCTAGAACTCTGTAGGTATTTGCAATCTATTTTAGCTTTTCCTATCCATTAGAGGAGTGAAATCATTTGCACTAAATTTCATATTGATTGATTTACTAACCTATGCTGGCATTGAATGATTTCATATTATTTGAAAATATGCAAAATTCTCTCAAGTATGATTTGCTGCCCTTAAGAAAGTTCTCGTAGTTGATTCAGATTAGGCGTAAGATAATGAAGATTTTAAAGAATGATAATTATTAAGTGGCTTTAAACTGGATTTAAGAATTTTTTTGTTTGCTTGGTTCATGCTGTCTCCTTTTTCAATGTGTGTGGCTCTGAAATTCTGTGTCATAAGATACTGAGCCATTGATTGACTTTTCTTCTATTGTGGGAAAAAGTATTCCTGCTTCCTTTACAATTTCGCCCAGCTATTTGTTTTCTACTAATACCCTTACGAATCATGAGTAGTGTTCATACTCTCATTCTAGATTTAATTTGTGCTTGATTCTCAAGTTGATAAGCCCTTTTCTATCTTGGGAATAATTTATTTTTCACTCTGATATAGAAGATGCAACCATGATATGCTCCTTTTCCCTTTTGTAGTAAATGAGGAATTCATTTTCTCTTGGATATTAATGTCTCCTGGATATGTTTTACCTGTTCCTACCTAGATACTTGTCTGTACAAGCTCTAGATATGCTTCTCAACTTTATTGATTTCCTTCTAGCTGTGACTTAACATACTCTTTACCTGATTTGAAGGGAACCTTGAGAGATCTTACAAAAGGGGGAAGGAATATTTGTTTCGAACAACATGAGCTGGTTTGTATCTTATAACTGATGTCTTCTACTTTTGAAGAGAAAAGAACCTTTTCTTGATTTTCCATATTTCTTTTTGCCTAAACAAACCATAGTAATTGATCATCCGAGTCATCATTAGTGTTTGTTCATGGTAATTTCTTGAATGTTAATAGATTGTCAAGGAAAAATCTTACTTGATGGCTATTCATAACCTTCAGGAAACTTCTAGCGATATTAAGCCTGCAACAAAAGAAGCAGAAAATTCTTATGCCCACCAAGATGAACAGGTAACTTCTTAGAATCAGTAAAGATTGATAAGAAAACAAAATAATTTTATAGTGCTGTAAGAGAAAAGAAATGTGGAAAATTTTGAATATGGTATGTTGCTTCTTGTAACATTTTTATGTTGTCAATTTGTTAAGTGCTTTTGCATGATTGATCTAGTAAAGTAGCTAAAATTCTAAACCATGCGACAGTGATCATTTCTAGTCATCCTGTCCACATTTGTATCTCTTATCTTCTTTCAAGTTCTACAAATCTTTTAGTTTCTTTCTCATCTCCACACCAAATCCGCACCACAACCCCCCACCCCCTTTTTCAAAAGGAAAATAAAATAGGAAAAAATGAAATCATTTGGTAGTTGTGTTTGCTGGGTAGAAAAAGATTCAAATTTAAAATGTTGGCATCAAATATTCTTTTATTCTTTTGTATTTGGTTATGATCCCTTTGTTAGGATTTGTCCTCATGGAATGTACCTTTCAATCTATCAAGTAGATTAAATTATGAAACAAGTGATTGATGCAAAATTTGATTTTAACTGAGCTTTGCTATTCATCAACAATAGGGAAGTCCACACGAGACAAAGCCTGCTCCCTTGGATCCTCAAAATCATTCCATGAGGTCAAATGAGCAGGTATGTCAATTTTTCTAGAACTTGAAATCAATTTACATTTTGTGGATGATCGTTGACTTCTGTCTAAGCTGAAGTATCATAAAGGAGCTGGAAGATTGTAGAACAATAATATTTTAGGTGCCCCACTGGACTTTTCTGGTCCACTCTTGCTGGCCTTTTTTCTTTAATGCAAGAGTAAGATGCACAAAAAACTTTTATTGCTTTGGACTGAGAACCATTAGCAGAATTACACAATAATAATTTCTAGTGTGCACAAGGATTTATGACAGAGTAAGTAGGATCTCTATTTTTGCATCAAGTATTGGCAGGAGCCTTCATGAGCTGTGATGTGAACTAACAATTCATATGGAACATTTTGCCAGATAAGTGGAATCAGGTTCATTGATGACATTAGTATTTGCAGGAATGGGATTTCTGACATGGATCTTGCTTCTAAACTGGGATTTAACTAACTGAAAAACTATAAGATAATTGCTGTTTTGTTTATTTGGTATTCACAGCATATGTATTTTAATACTAAAGGAAGTCTTAGAAAAAGATTAGTTGGATTGGTAAGTAGAGACTCTGGATGCGTAGCCCAATCCTATCAATCCAGGCTTGTGGACTGGGATGGCTAAACCTCTTCCATCTAATAACAGCCATATTGAATGCTTTTAAGATTACTGTCGTAGAAGAAACAAAATATCTGCACTAACTAGTATTGTTCTGAGCATCATAAATATCCATTTGTTTTCTGGAACATTGGTCAATAATGGTTGTGGCCTAGGTTACAAATTGTCAACTTATCATGATTTTCATCTCTGTTATTTGATTTCTTTCATATCATTGTTGGATAATTGTTTTGTCTAATGTTATGTTATTTTTTCTTAGCTTATGATATTATGTTAGGAGTATACTGTACTTCCATTATCTTGTTACTTTATTTGTTCCTTCAAGTGCCTAATTAATTGCAATTTCATTCCTGCAAGTCAAATCACTAATTTGTAGCTTGTCACTTAAGCCTGTGGTTTTGATTATCAAATATACCTGTTTGATAAGCAGTACTTGCTGGAAAGTGATGATGGTTTTGCATGTCCTTTGCCCATTCAAGAAGGCAACTCATTGATGAACCTTGATGATGAGGTATTTTGTTTGCTTATTGATGAAATTCATATGATGCAGGTTCAAGATTGACTCCTACTCCATGCTTTTAAGCAAAAATCTAATGTATTGTCTAGTTCCTTTGCCCATACCAGTTCTTTCAATAAATGGGAGATAGAAATGTATTCCCATTGGTGAAATTTTTGATGGCATGGTATCAATCAACAATCCAGCATGTAAACCTGAGGGGTCAGTTGAATGGTTAGGCATGTGGTTTGCGCTTATATTGTCTAGGGTTCTATTTCTTGGGGATGATTACCTGTTGAAAAGCAACTAGTTTCTTTCTTCCTTTGCACGGTTCTGCAAAGACCCCAGTATCAAACTTGAGTTTGCTAAACAGGTTCAAGGAATTTTTAGGTTATCGAAAAAGGAAATTGCCAAAGTTTAATTTAAATATTTACAACATTAATTTAAGGATTGTAATTTAGGTAAAGCTGTTGCTAGTTGAGCAACAGAGCAACTTGAATCTATATGGTAAGTGAAGTTAGGGCTGCTTGTCTAGTTGAATTACAATATTTGGTTGGTGTTTTGCCGCTTGATACTGCCATGGAAGTTATCAATTTAGGATTTTTTTTCCTGTTGCCTTTGAGATAACGACAGGAAATTTTCGCGAACCATTTCTTACCGTCAAAGAATATCAATGATGAATGAAATGTTAAAAGTGCTGTAACACTTCAGACGCGCATTTTATTTTTTGTGAGCTTGCATGTGTCTGTATAGGTTTATGTTCTTTTATAATAAGAAAGGAATTGTTTGTGCACTGTGCAACACCAACCTTAGTACTCATTAGTTGAAAAACATATACCTGTACACTTTTTTGAAGTCATAATTCATCTGTAATATGTACCAGGACTTGCAGGAAGCTATGGATGAGCTTGCCAATGCTTCTGGGTCAGATTTTGAGATCCCTTCAAATTTTGATGAGCAGGTATTTATTCATATATAACTTGGCTTCAAATAAGAATAAAAGCATGCCTTAAGTTGATAATATCACATTACAGGTTGATGTTGATGATTCGAATTTGGGGACAGACTGGCTGGACACTTGAAATTGTGCCATTTGTTTGTAGACATATTAAAGTAACGCACACTTGGTTTGCCAAATGAAGTTCCTTTGCTGGTGTATACTAACATGATTATACAGCCCAGAGCCAGGTTAGCCAGGTTATGTTCATAGTCAAAATAGAAAAGCATCTTCATGTACCTTGCTTTGGATAATATAATGTAAATAGCTTTTTATATTCCAACTTCTCTATTTTCGATGCCGTTTTTCTGAATGAATTTAGTTGGAAACTAGATTGCCCAAAAATGTTACTTGTGAGTAGGAGAGAATTCTGATTGACTACAACAAATCCACATTAGAGATCATGCGGTAACATGCTTCAGATTCATCCATTTTGATAAAATACGCAAAGTGGATTATGACCGGGCAGCTGTAATTTAAAAATTACAGTGTTAAAGCATTGTTTATCATACTGAGTTGATGGAGCTTAGTTGTTGGGGGGAGTAGCTATGAAATAAAAATTAATAACATGTTGTAAATATAATTTATAAATAATATTTTTGACAAAAAATAGTAAAGATATTATATAATTTTTATTATACAAGTGTTGGATAAAATTAACTTATCTTTTGAGCCGTATTAGTTAGTATTTATCAAATAATTTGAGAGTCGTATCTTTCGCAATCTTAATGCGAAACAGGACCAAAGTGTTTGGTAAACACATTGTTCAGAAGTTAAGTTGGTTGTAATGTCATTGTTAGTTTTGTCAAAATTATTATTTAAAATTTATATTTTTATGGAGTCTCTCATTGTTTTTTGCATTATCTATAAAATATAAGACCCTAATTTTATCTAGCCTTTAGAGATTTGTTTTAATTTAAATATAGTATTCTACTACACACACACATTTATGCATAGACTTTACCAATGGGTTTTACTTGCTCGATAATCGGTATTCGGGCGTGCCTTAGAATGATCTTGCAATTGATTTCATCTCTACAAGAATTTTCGTTAGACGGTTAGTAAGCTAGGGATCGCAAAGAGTCCTTAGTATATATTCTTAATGCCAAAGCAGTTGTCTCTATTTTAGCAAGATATGAGAAAATATTTGTTAATTTTAACAAATTGTTTTAATAAATGAATAATAAAATATTATGTATAAATTAAAACATTTTGTTTGCAACAATAAATTTTAGTACTTGATTTGTAATTAATTTGACTTGGCAGGAAATTAGCATCGAGGATGAGTAAATATTTGTTAATTTTAGGTATTAGAGTTGACGTAGACAAAATAATTATTAAGATGAGAAAAAGATGACCGTATGTTTAGTGGATGAGATAAATAAGTGTCAAAAGTAATATGAAATTTTGTTATATTAATCACATTACATCATATGCAATTTTGTCATCTAAGATTTCGGTAAAATATGATAGGTACTCATATTATCTTTCAAGAAGCCCTAAGGGTCTGGTCAAGTAGTTTCAAGCAGTTTTATTTAGTTGGTTACTTGAAATTGTATATTAGGAAAAGTATGAGGTTAGAAATTAATTTAGATTTTACCTAAAGTTGTATATTAGAAAAAGTGTGTGGTTAGAAATTAATTTAAATTTTACCTACTCTTTTATCTTAGAAAGAAAAAAGAATTTTCGGTGGATGCACACCCTAAAAGAAATTGAGATGAAATAAAAATAAGACAAAAGTACTAATAAAGTAATGCATGTCGCTTGATCATCAGCCCTAAGGAAATAGAAATAAAATAAAAAATAAGACAAGAAATAAAAATAAAGATAAGACAATGGATACTAGGAAAGTAATTGATGTCGCTTGATTATCATTGGTATTCAACAGACCGCTCTCTCATTCAATGTAGAGAATAATGAACCACCAATATAACACACACACACACACACAATACACATCAACAGATCACACACCTATAATGTGTGATTCTTCTTTTATTTAAACGTAGTTTCAATTTCTCTACAATTGATTATTATTGCAAAAATACTCATACAACATAAGATAAATAACTAATTAAAAAAAATCAATGGCATCCCCCGTGGGGCAATAATAGGTATAGTCAGAATGAGCTCTCTTGTAATCATATTCTTCAGTTGACTAAACAATCTTCCACTTGTACGTGCAAACCAATCGTCGCTATTCGGTGATGCTGCAGGATTAGTAGAAAGTGAAGTGTCTGAGTTAGATTCTTAGCTAGTACTGTTGGTTGAAATAAGTATGTTTTCAGTGTTTGCCGCTACAAGCAAAGTTAAGATGATGAAACTGATATACTTACTTTTTGCAATTTCTTAATTGAATCGTGAACTACTTGTTAGGATTTAAAGGAGATGTGTAAGAATCACATAGGCCCTATATATAAATTAACATTGAGTTAAATTAACATTCATTACAAGCAAAGTCAAGTTGTATTCACCTTAATGATATTGAAGATTCTTTAAATAAGGGTTGAGTAAGTCATCCTACTTTATTTGTCTTAACTATTGATTTTAATAACTTGTAGCATTAAGACATCTAATTAATTTTATCATTTGTTAGTGTCGCTCTTCTGTTTAGTCCGCTAATTGAAATTTTTTTCTTTTTATTTCCATGCGAAACTTGAAAGTATTTTTCTAAGAAAAATGACAAACGGATTAGAGAACCGCTGAGACGGCGACATAATTGTAAATTAAGTGATTAAATCCGTGAGGGTTACAGTTGTTATCAATTTAACGAACACAGGAGCAATAAGATGGTGATTGGTGACAAATAATGTACAACTAACTTCTTGTAACTTAAAATAGTAAACCGAGCAAATATTTTTGTCGGACTAATTCTTTCATCTAAATATATATCAATGCTGTTTTCTTAATCATTTTCCTTTTGTATTTTTTACTAAAATAGTACTCGTATATTCCTTCCTTTTTTTTTTTTTTAATAAGATAGATATTAAATATTTATTTTTAATAATCTATTAAACCTTTCAAATATTTATCTTAACATTTTGTGATAAGGAGTAATAACTTCACTTGTGGCAAACATACGATGGATGGCATGCTTCAGCGAGAAAACGTTTATGGCCAAGCCAAGAAGACATAATAAGAATTATTTTGACAAACTATGAAATTAAAAGTTATATCTTTCAACCATTCACTACCGCATACATCATCAATCTGTTCAACATTTGACAACCAAAGTCGGAGAAAACACCTGAACACTACCATTTGAGAAGCACAGCTTTCAGAAAAGCTACAAATGATACACTGACAGTAAGGGCCAAATCATTTCAGTACTTCTGAGTAGGTTCCTGAGTCGGCAACGTTCACAAAGTGTTTCTGCAGCAGAACTCTTTGCCTCAAGTAGTCGGGGAAAAGCGAGCTGCGATTGGGAAATAGCAAGAAGAGAATAACAAATAATGACATGAGAATCTAGAAAATAGACTCTTCATATAGAACTTTCTAAAAGTAAAATATGCTAAATAGGTGCTAAAATGAGAGAGAGCAGGATAGTTTGCGTGCTTTTTGATACTACCAATTATTCATGGTTGGATTATTTCCAACAATGAAAATATGGATATTGAATAAATTTCCAGCCAACAAGAAATATACAATGGTGGATTTGAATTGATGCCACCTTAATCAGGTAAATTTTTCATGCAATGCTATTTTCATTTTTCATTTTTCATTTTTATATATTTTTTTAATTGATATTCCTTTGTTTTAGTAATTTTTTTCTGGTGCATTTAGAACATTACACGTCTTTGTAATTTATGCATCGGCTCTCTGGAGCGGGCCCAAAAAACTGATGGTTTTAATTTTTCACTTAAAAAAATTAGGTGTTTTGCTGGTGGTTTTTTTTTTTTTTTTTTTGGTATCTGTATTTAGATACTAAAATTAAAATTAGACACAATATATCTTTTTTTCCCTTAATTTTTTTTTTCAATCTATGTAAAATTCATCTTATTAGTTCATTCAAGCTTAAAAAAAAGAAAAAGAACTACATTTTTCTTTCTTGTCATCATGCCTTACTTACTACATTTATAGTGTGTTTACTAAATTGATAATTAGAATAAGTTGAAATTAAAATAGATTGGAATCAAAGTGGTCTGGAATTTCGAATAGGGACTAGGATACATTGTTTACATTAATTGTAAAAATCATAATTAGAGTGAGTTGTATTTATCATAATTAGAATGAATTATTATTTATTATAATAATTGTGAGACCATTCCCTAATCTTAAAAACATGTGAGCCTATATGTTTCATTCCCCTTTCATTTTTATTTTAGCAAGTACACACTATCAATCATTCCCATTTAGGATTTAGAATTTCCGACCCCATAAGTAAACACACCCTTATAGATTCAAAATTATTGATTTTCATTAGATATATACAAGTTATTTTTCATTAGACTTCATTCGTTTGAGACTTGATAATTATATTGTACTCAAAAGTTCACAGCACCTTGTTAATTTATTTTTGCTTCAGGTTTTGTAGATTCTGTTGTACTGTTTGATTAACACAAAGTAGAATACCTGAAAAGAATCACAAAATGCATTTTAAGAGAAAATGGCCATGCATTCAAAAGGTTGTAGACAAGCTATTTAACATAATCTTACATTTACAAGTCAAAATGGCTATTTAAACCTCTAGCACATTCTGAGCTAGATCTTCTTCGTTGTGCTTAACTTTCATAGCAAAAGGCAGAGTTTCAACTGCACCTGCACTTGTGAAACTCACTAGTTTTCACTAAATGAAAAATATATACGATCTTACATGAAATTTATAACAAAACAGGATCCAGATGTTATTTTTCATTTACAGCAAACCACACGTGCGCGCGAGCACACACAGATATATGTCCTTTTGATTTTACTGAAATTATCTGCCTTTAATTTTTGAGCAAATGAAATCTAAGAACTGCGTTATAACAGAACTAATATAACAACTGAACCACAATAATAACTAACTCTTTGAGAAGTTATGAATATAATAGACCACTCAATCCCCCTTTAGCAGATCATCTTAGGAAGAGATACCACAAACACTTACTGCACAACATTCTAAAACTTTGATTTAGTCTATAGATGATACAGTTTTGTAACTAATCACCTAAATTTACTCTAACATACCGTGAAACACTGAAAGTTTGAAAAGAAGATCTTGTTTCCTGATCAGTTCAAAGATACAAATATCTCCTTCCTTCAAATTCTTGACCCTTGAGATTTCAGCCCATCCCCGAGTTAAAAAAAAACCCCCTTTAGGTTTCCATTGGAGTTCAATTGATTCCTTTACTTCATTAGATATCTGTACTTTGACATATTTGGAATCTTTCTTGACAAACTTCTCAGCGAACTTGAGTGGACAATACTGCACAAACAAAAAGAATTGTATTGAGTATTTACCAACAGCAAAGCTCACAAAATCACATTTTGTTTGAAAGCTCACCACATCACGGAACGATCTGGAATGCTGTTCCAAGATAACCATGAATGAAGAGTTTTTGGGCTGGACAATTCTTGCAAAACTGATTGCTCTCTTGCTTTCTTCTGCCGAAAACTGTCTGTATCTATAAGTAACATATATTCCCATTTTCTTAAGCACGTCAGACAAATTGAAGTTATTGTCACTGTTTGGTTTGTCCATCTCCACCACCTCTTCCATTTTTCTCTTTCTGCTTTGCTGCTCAACATGCTCCACACTTTTCTCATTCTCGGGATCTGAATTTTGCTCATCATTCATTGATTCTTCACCAACATATAGATAATCAACCTCACATGCATCCAAATTAAATATAATAACACGAAAGGTTGAATTCTTCTCATAACTGAAGAACAAGAAGTATCCTGCTGAGATTGAATAACTTTCAACAAAGTCCTCCCAACCATAATGAAACCAAATGTCTTTTCCTTTTCTGGTCAATGCCACTTGCCAAACACTACCATCAGGAACTGTGAGTTGAGCACCATTGGAAAGTTCATGGCCAAACTTCTTCACCAAATCTCGTGGAATCCTCTACATTTATTCAAATAAAGTCAGATGATCATCCATTAAAAAACAAGTAAAAACCAACCACAAACAAAACAAAAATGCTTTCATGTTTTTGCTGTCATGTATTTGGTCAGTACAGATCAATGTTGCAAGCGTAGTCAGTATGTGGAATCATGGACGGAATACATTGGTAGCACGTGGAATCACTAAAGAACATTATCACAAACTCATAATAGGAGGCAAAATGCACCATCATTTGTTTTTTTCCTCATTTTCTCATATATACGAACAATCAGCATAGTGTTTTACGTTTGAGGCGAGAGTACTGCAATAGATAACAGATGTCATAGAACTCCACAAACTATGGACAAAATAGTTTTCAAGATAAGATGAAGATGAATATTAATCAAATTAAAAGGGACTTGTTGTAAATCTCATCTCACATGGAAAATACACACGATGAAACCCATGTCCACCCCACCAAAAATATTGAGTGCAAGTCCAGATTTTTATTGCTTAATAATTCATGTAAAATAATTAGTAAACTCCAGAATCAAGCATGTAATAGTTTACAAAATCTTATAGACAAATAATTAAGAGGCTGCTGAGAAACAGAAAAGTTGTGAAAATTACCAGCTTTTTTTCGGCAAGAACAAAGGGAAAAATAATCTTGAAGAAATGAGGACTTGACAAATATGCTCCAGGATTCAGCCTGCAAAAGAAATTAAAACAGCAACAATATTAGATTCATTTGCAAATGCAAATACATATATTGATATTGATAATGTTAAGGAGAGATAAAATTGTAAACCCTAGTACCCAAAAGGCAGTAAGGCACCAAGCACTCTTCTTCTCTTCTTCTCAAATTAATTATAAAGTAAATATCAAGATAGGGAAGTAAGGCAGTGAGGCACCAAGCACTCTTCTTCTCTTCTTCTCAAATTAATTATATGCAAAGTAAATATCAAGATACAGAAGTAAAGAATTTTTATCTCAATTGCACAAAAATATTAAAGCTAAAACTTTTGATATATATGAGCGTTTTGCAACTGGGTTCCATAAAAGCCTATCATTTTTTTTCTTTCATCTTCACAAAATAGAAAAGTACAATTCAATTACTTTTCTAATTCTTTTCTTTTAGTAATATGGATGAGCCAGATTGATGTTAGGACCCCACATTGACTAGGTATGGGAATAGTTGGTAGTTCATTAACTTCAAGGCACCCCTTCTTACAAGTTAGTTTTTAAGAGTGAGTTCCACCTTGCGGGTCGTAACTATTGGTACCTCTGAAGTTAGCCCTTGCCAGTGTGCTTAGCTTTGTGACCTTGAAGGTGTCACCTAGTCGGAGTATGTGAACCATCGTAGTCGTGGGGGTGTCACCAAGTCGGGTTTCTCAGCTTCGTGACCTTGAGGGTATCACCTAATTGGGGTATCATAGTAGTCTGTGAACCTTCGTAGTTGGAGGAGAGTGGAATGTTAGGATTAGTTGGTAGTTTATTAACTCCAAGGCACCTTCTAACTAACCCTTTTTTTACGAGTGAGTTCCACCTTGTGGTTTCTTAACAATTAAGAACAATAATGCTTATAAAAAAAAATTAACGAGCAAATATCTGCCAAATACGTAATGTCTTAATGTGTCACGCCTTATTAACAGTACAAAAAATTTATTTATTTTGCCGCTTTCAAGACCCTAATACCCAAATCAAGATTTACCAAAACACAACACTAATGCACAAATCAAATTTAAGAACGCACTCGACTCCAAAATGGATGCCAGCGGCTCAAATGCTACCCACCGTTTCCTCCATTGCTGTTCAAACAGCCATGTCGCCGCCGCTCTTTCCGTCATTGCTAACGCTGGAAGCGTTTCCATTGCCGCCGCCGCTGCAATTCACTTGATTGTCGTCGCCGCTGTGGATTCTGTTTGTTGTTATGATTGTTTTGTATTGCAATACTTCGTTTATCGTTGGGATTTGACTAAAACATTTATGGGGTTTTTTCAGTAACTTTTGTTATCTAATTAATTTATTATTTTTATTTTAAAGAGATTTTTTATTTAATAAATATTAATTATTGATAACTTTTGTTATCTAATTTATGTCTTATTTATTTTTAAGTTTTTTTTATAATACTCTTCTCTAACAAAAAAAAAAATCATTATTTTGTTAAGATAAAATAATCATTTTATGTCTAGAGGATAAAATATTTATTTTATTAATATTTTATTAAGAAAGGAAGTGTACACACACACATATATATCTTCAAGGTTTTGGTAAATGGTCATAAAGACCTTGAATTTTTAATAATGTACACAAGACCCCTTTTTGAATATAATTTTCTTTGACTTAATAAATCTAAAAAAATTGACTCCAAAATTTTATAATAAATAGAAATATAGTATTAAAATAAATGCAATAATATATATTTTAAAATAATTTTATTTTTAATTATTTTATACTTTACAATCTATTAGACATATTATATTATATTAAACTAATTTTTAATAATAAATAAAAACATAATATTAAAAGATATTAATTAAAGTTAAAATTATTTTAAATATTATGAAAAAATAATTTTAATATTATTAATAGGAAGATATTTTGTTAATTGTAAAATCTATTTAACCCAAAGATTTGTTTAAAATCTTTATAATAAATACAAATATATTATCAAAATAATTATAATAATTTAAAATTTTAATATATTTTAAATTCTAAAAATAATTTAATATTATTAACTTACTAGATAGATTATATTATTTATATTATATTTGTATTAATTAAAAAATTTTAAAGCCAATATTTTAATTATTATATTCAAAGAGTATTATGATAAAAAAAAGTTTTAATACCTTTTTTTAAAAAACTTGAGGGTTTTGTAACTATTTCCTCAAACCTTAAGGGTATTGGTATCATTTTCCCTACTCTATTTAAATCTAAAAAAGGATCAATTATGTTTTGTAAACTTTAGACTGATAACAATAAAAGAATCAAATATTTTTTTATTTTTAATAAGATGTTAACATTAAAAGGTGGGTGGGTATTTATCTGTGAATTAATTAATATAAATGTTATTAAAGCACTTAGAAACTTACTTGCATCATTGTGTTTCATTCCAATTGTGGCTGCAATTCTAAAACTCTAAGGGCCAATTTAGTTATGCTACAAATTTAAAAGTAATTGTTGTTAATTTTACGATAGGAATAATGAATTGTGCAAAGAATCATTTAAATATTTGATAAAATTTATCATTAAAAATATAACGAGTTTTAAAAGCAGTCGTATGTATTTAGTAGATCTTATTGTTAAACTGTTGTAGAAATATAAATGATTAAATTAGACATAATATTAAATAAAGGGCGTGTTTACTTCTCGGATTGGGGAATTGAAAGCAGAAATTGGAATACACTTAGTTTTGAGATTTGCAAAAGGGAGATTGATTCCCCGTGGGTTCGAAATCAGTCTCCCATTTCTTGGAATATCAAATTTGCGCCCATCAAAATTTTAGAATACTAAAAATACCCTGCATTCAAGTGAAAAATATAAATAGCAAGGAAAAAAAAAATTGAAGCCTCCATCAAACCTTCGCAAACAAGCCTATATTATGGCTGGCCAAACATTTCTGGCCTCCTCCATACCATGGAAATCCAGATTGCTGTAGTATATGTGCATCCTGTATCATCAGCAATTGCTCAACAGGAAAAGTTTTTGTTATGTCTTGCTTAGTTAGAGTGCTTGCATTTGCTTCCAGCCTTAAGAGATGATCTGCTACTTGACTCCTAGTACATTTTCTGTCCTTGATCTCTAGGTCAAACTCTTATAGTAAAAGAATCCACTTAATCAACCTTGGTTTGGCGTCCTTCTTTGAAATCAAATATTTTATAGCTGAGTGATCTATATAAACAGTCACTTTGGTGCCAACAAAATAAGCTTTAAATTTATCAAATGCAAAAACAACTGCCAGCAACTCTTTTTCAGTGGTAGTGTAGTTGAATTGTGCATCAGCTAAGGTCTTGCTAACATAATAAACGTAGTGAAAAATCATCCATTTCTTTTGCCCTAACACAACTTTAACAGAAGTGGTTACTAGCATCACACATCAAATTAAAAGGCATACTCCAGTCAGGTGCTACAACGATTAGTGTTGGAAAAAGAGATTTCTTCATCTCCACAAAGACCTTTAAGCAATTCTCATTAAAATTGAAAGGTATATCATGTTCTAGTAACATGCATAAATGTTTGGCTATTTTGGAAAAATCCCTAATAAATCTTCTATAGAACCCATCATGTCCTAAGAAACTTCTAATGCCCTTGACTAAAGTAGATTGTGGAAGTTTATCAATCATCTCTATTTTTGCCTTATCCACCTCTATTCCGTTCCTAGGACTATCGATTCTTCTACCATGAAATCACAACTCTTAAGCACATTTTCTAGATTATGCAAATGGTCATCAAAAGATTCCCCAAAAAATGAAAATCATCCATGAAGACCTCAAGTGTTTGCTCAACTATATCTGAAAAATAGACATCACACACCTCTGGAAAGTTGTTGAAGCATTCCACTGACCAAATATTATCCTTCTGAAAACAAAGGTTCCATAAGGACAAGTGAATGTTGTCTTCTCCTGATCTTCTAGTTCTATAGCAATATAATTGTAGCCTGATTATCCATCTAAGAAACAGTAAAACTCTTTACCAACAAGTCTGTCCAGCATCTAATCTATGAAAGGCAATGGAAAGTGATCATTCTTTGTGGCTTTGTTTAACTTCTTATAATCCATGCACACTTTCCATCCAAATACTATTCTTGTAGGAATAAGATTATTTTTCTGGGTAATTATCCACCGACCACCTGTTTTTTCTAGATTTTTCAAAAATACACAATTTTTTTCTTTTTTTTTTTTTTTTTGCAGTGCCTAACCTGAAGTTAACATTTTTTCAATGGTCCAATCCCTTTATAATACCATTAGAACTTTGTTGACATTATAAGGGTAAAATTGTCATTTTACAACGACATTATTTGAAGGCAGAAGTGGACAGGTGCAAAATAATATAACGTCAAGTGAAGTTTAATAAAAAAAATTTAAGAATTGTGTATTTTTCAAAAAAAGTGAAAAAATAGGTGGTTGGTGGATAATTGCTCTTTTGCATTTGGGGGTAAAAAAACCATTTATATAATATTTCATTAGTTCTCTTAACAGTTTGAAGACGGAAGTGGATATGTGCAAAATAATATAACTTTGAGTGAAATTCAGCAAAAAAAATTAAGAATTTTGTATTTTTGAAAAAGTGCGAAAAAATAGATAGTCGGTGGATAATTATCTTTTTTTTTTTATTTGCTACAATCATTATTCCCCCTTTGTTTGGAACACATTGTATTGGGCTTACCCATGAACTATCTGATATTGGATAAATCATTCCAGCATCAAGCCACTTGATGATCTCTTTCTTCACAACTTCCTTCATAATAGGATTTAATCTTCTTTGTTGCTTTACAAAGTTGCTATAGCAATCTTTCAGTAGAATCTTGTGCATGCATATGAAGGGACTGATTCTTTTGATATCTACCATGGTCCATCTAATGGCCTTCTGGTATCTCCCCAATACATCCACTAAGCACTTCTCTTGATCTGCATTTAAAGAAGATGAAATGATTACAGAAAGTGTGTCATTGTCACCAAGATAAACAACTTCAAGTGTGAAGGTAAAAAGCTTTAATTTTAAAATAGGAGGCAACTCAATAGAGGGAATAGAACGTTTTACTTCCCAGTTTGAGAGATCTAGAAATTCAAAGTGCTTGTCAGTTCTTATGGGTTGCTTCTCTCCTAACCATGCTATGTCAGCTGTTTCAAGATCTTTATCTTCAAGTTCTTCAATTGTTAAAGCTTGATTTCTTCATTGATGTAACAACTGTTTAATCTTTCTATTACAGCAAAATCCACAACACTGATAAAATTAAGTCTTCAACATTATCAGGACACTTCATGGCATCTAACACATTGAATGTAACTTGCCGATCATTCACTCATATAGTCAGATCTCCTTTTGCACATCAATTAGAGTCTTTCCTGTTGCTAAGAAAGGTTTGCCTAAAATGACTGGCACTTTTTTATTTGCCTCAAAGTCTAGTACTATGAAATCTATAGGAAAAAAAAACTTATCTACTTTTACTAATACATCTTCAATCTCGCCTTCTAGATAGACATGAGATCTGTCAACAAATTGTGAAGTCACTGTTGTTGTTCTAACTTCACCAACTCCCAATTGCTTGAACATTGATAGAGGTATGAGATTGATGCCAGCTCCCAAATCACAGAGTGCTTTACCACTATATTTAGTTCCTATAGAGCATGAGATTGTAAAGCTTCTTGGATCCTTCAATTTTTAAAGGATTTTTTTTGAAGCATATGGCTACATTCTTGTGTTAGAGCAGCTATTTTAAACTCTCCAAGCCTTCTTTTATTTGCCAAAATGTCCTTCAGGAACTTCATAATTCGGCATTTGTTCTAGAGCTTTCACAAAACGAATGTTGATATATAGTTACTTCAATACTAAATTGAATTTACTGAATTGCTTGTGTTGCTTTTGCTTTTGAAAATTTTATGGAAAAGGTAGTGGGTGCCTAAACTGCTATGCTGTAGTAGGCTGCTTTTCTTTTGCCATGTTCTGAGCTAGTGTGGGTGGTGCTGCAGCAGCATTACCAACATGTGTTGGACATCATTTTCTATAGATGCTGCAACCTGGCTGTTTACACTAGTGGGTTGGAAAGAGGAAGGTTGTGGCTCCTCTTTAACATGAGTTTCTTTTTGGGTTGAAACGGGTTCAACTCCTCTTTTGGATACACCAAGATCCTTTTCAAACCTTAAGTTAATCATTTTGCAGTGTTATTTTTCCCCTCTTCTTGGATCCTCTGTGTTGCTGGGTAAACTGCCCTGAGGTCTGTTGTTTAATGTTGTAGCAAGTTGTCCAACCGCTTCATTCTTGGCAATATACTCTTTAATCAAGCTTCAAAAGAATTGATTTGATTATTGATGGTGTTTCGTTACCCTTGATTTTGCTGGTGAAATCTAAGTGGTTGAGTAGGCCAATTTCGTCCACTAGATGATACAACATGCTGACTCTAATTGCTTCATGAGAAGTTTGAGTGCTATCTTCGTCTAGGGTTGTAAGTGTTTGAATACAAATTGTTCTAGTTTTGTCTGTTAAAGTTGTCCATATAGTTTTCGGGGCGGGATTTCCATACAATTGTCAAATAGATGCCCTTTTTCGCAATAAACACAAGATATCTCAGCGATTTAGTTGATAGTTACTGGAGTAGTTGTCTTAGCTTTCACCATATTTGTTAATGACGTTACTTGGGCTGATAATGCTGTCAAAGCATCTACATTATGGACTTTTACTATTCCTCTTGCTATAGCTTGTCTTGTAGATGGCCATTGATAATTATTGTTGGCTATCCTTTCTAAAATTTCATAAGCTTCATTGTTAGATTTAGACAACAAGGCCCTGTTTACTGAAGTATCTACCATCAATCTAATGTTTGAGTTGAGACCATTATAGAAAGTTTCCAACTGAATACAGTAAGGAATACTATGATGAGGACTTCTTCTAAGTAATTCCTTAAATCTTTCCCATGCATCATACAAGTTTTCATCTTCAAGTTGATGGAAAGATGTAATATTATTTCTTAATTTTGCATTCTTAGTAAGTGGGAAGTGTCAACTAAGTTATTCTAGGGTGGTAGAGAGTTCAACCATGCCCTTACTCGATCCTTTAGAAAAAAAGAGAAGAGCTTGAGTCTCAATGCTTCCTGCGATATTCCAGCAATCTTAAAAAGTATCACTTACTTCCAAAAAAAGTTTAAGGTGAAGGCGAGGATTGTTGAATGCTAAAAAGTGTATGTTTATAAAGGAGAAAATCGTCATTTTACGCTCTAAGTCTTACTAACATCCTACTTTTATATATTTAAGTCCTTTGTGATTTAATTATGTGTGTTTTATTGTACTTAAGTATTTTATATATTTTAGGGGGTATCATGTCATTTCACAATAAACGAGAGATCAGATAGCAAAACAGACAACAATTCTGAACTAAGAACAGTCGAAAACCTTAGGAGAAGTATAAAAGGATAAACGACATTATTCACATATACGGTACTGTTCATGGTACTATTCATGACATTGTTCATGACACTGTTCACATATACGGTATGATGGTGTAGCATTGACCGATGACGTGGCACTGACTGATGACATGGCAGCATTTTATTGGATGAATGATGTGGCGTTGACTTCTTATGTGGCGTTGATTGATGATTTGACGTTGACCGATGATGTGTCACGATCCTATTGGACTAAAATGCTTATGTGGAGTTGACCGGTGACATGACAGTAAATTAGTGGATTGGAAAAACACTTGTACGGTACATGCATATACACGAAATGACAACCCTGATGATGTGTTCTATGATGATAATGTTAAACTTAGATTATTCTCATTTTCTTTAAAGGATAGAGCAAACTTAGATTATTCCCATTTTCTTTAAAGGATAGAGCTCGTTCATGGTTCAATACATTGCCTACTAATAGCATTACATCATGGGAATAAATGGTAACAAAATTTTTGAATAAATACTTTTCAGTGCATAAAACCAATACTATTCGTAAGGAAATCTCAGAGTTTACCCAGAGAGAAGATGATCACATTTTCGAAGCATGGGAGCGATTCAATGGGCAGCTCTTGAAGTGCCCACATCATGAGTATGAGAAATGGCACCAATACCAATACTTTTTGGAGAGATTATTACCGCATGTGAAAGAATGACTAATGACAACAAGTGGAGGAGAGCTAATGTCAAAAATTGCATTAGAGATTTGAGATTTCTTCTAGTGACAAGCGGATAATTCCCAACAATAAAGTCGATCACTCAGGAATATTAAAAGAATTAAGGGAGTGAATGAGGTTCACATTTACGAATCAAGATCGGAAATTAAAGAAGTCAAAGAGATAGTTGAAGGTCTTTCCCGACAAATAGCATCGTTAACGGCTGCTAAATTAACAGAGCCACACGACCATGACTTATACCTAAATCAAGCCAATGCTATAGTTGTAATGAGAAAGCCATCAAACTACAACCTTTAGTCCAACACGTATAATCCTGGATGGAGAGACCATCCCAATTTTTTATGGTCTCAAAGATTCCAACAGAGTAGACCAACAGCTCCAGCTCCACCAATGCAACTAATTCCTCAAGTCCCTTAAGCCTTTTAGCGACCATTTAGACCATACAATTAGATCCCGAACTACTCTCAACCTAGACCATGGGAGGATGCATTCCAAAACTTCAAGAATCTTATTCACTCCACGATCGAGCAACAAAACCGCGCCATTGATGAACTACAAAATGAGATGAGAGTAAACTTCAACTCACAAACCTAATTAGTTTCAAACCTCAAAAAGATGGTGGGTCAGCTTGTCTCTTCAGTTAAAACTTGGCAATGACTGCTGAGAAAGACAAATTCTCAAGTCAACGAAAGATAAATTCCCAAGTTAACTAGTGCCTAATCTTAAAGGAGTTTATGAAGTAAGTACTAGTTCACCTCAGCAAGTCAACTTGGCAATGACTGCTGAGAAGTCAAAGCCGTCATGACCTTGCGAAAAGGAAAAGAAGTCGATAACAAAGTGGAGATGCGAGTGAAAAAAAACTCAAATTGTACTTGTAAATGATGAGGACTCATAATCAGAGGAGAAAGAAGAAACAAACCCACGAGAACACGTTCCTAAAGCTCCATTTTCCCAACGATTAGCTAAAGCAAAAAAAGAAAAATACACAGGTGAGATTTTTGAAATCTTTAAACAGGTGAGTGTTAAGATCCCTTTGCTTGACGTTATAAAACAAGTGCCATCTTATGCCAAGTTTCTTAAAGACCTTTGTATTAGAAAGAGAAACATTTACTTTCAAAAGAAGGCCTTTTTAACAGAAAACATTAGCTCTATATTTCAACATAAAATTCCTCTCAAATACAAAGACCCAGGCTCCCTCAATCTCATGTAGTATAGGGAACCACACAATTGAGAATGCTTTATTTGACTTAGGAGCAAGTGTAAATCTGTTGTCTTACTCAGTATTTATGAAACTTGGACTAGGAGAATTACACCCAACTCCAGTGGTGTTACAGTTTGTAGATTGGCCATGAAAATACCTCGTTGTATTGTGGAGGACGTGCTTATCCAGGTAGATAAGTTTTATTTTCCTATTGATTTTATTGTAATTGATACTCAACCAGTCCAGGATTCAAGGAAGCACATCCCCATTATCCTAGGCCAACCTTTCTTGGCAACTGTCTATGCTCACTTCAATGTAGGATTGGAAATATGCAGTTGTCCTTTGGCAATATGACTATGGAGCTAAATATCTTCAACGTTGCCAAACAACCTCACAATACAGATGATAAAATTATTAATATGGATTTAACAGAAGAATTAATTGATAATACTTTTCTTTCAAACCTTAGTGATGACCATTTACAAACATGTTTAACTCAATTTTGTTTGGATTTTGATATTGATAGATCAGTCGATGAGGTCAACGGCTTACTTGATTCAGCACTATCCATGGACACTAATAAATGAAATTTAAGAGTTGAACAACTAGCACTATTAGAGAAGAAACTCAGCCCATCATTAGAATCACCACCAAAACTCGAGTTCAAACAATTACCCAATACTTTGGAATATGCGTTCTTGGGAGAAGAAAGCACTTTGCCAATAATCATTTCATCATCCCTAAATGACAAACAAAAGTTAAGTTGTTGGAAGTTTTAAAAGAGCACAAAGGAGCATTAGGATGGACCATAGCCGATATAAAATGTATAAACCCAGTAGACTGCATGCATTACATTTACCTTGATTAAAATGCTAAACCTACCAGGGAAATGGTACGTCGGTTGAACCCTAACATGAAATAAGTTGTTAGAACTAAAGTCTTTAAACTATTAGACGCATACAACATTTACCCATTTTTTTATAGTTCATTGGTCAGTCCTGTTCCCAAAAAGTCAAGAGTTACAATAGTTACCAATGCTGATAATGAATTGATATCTACTAGAGTGACTACAGGGTGGCGCGTAAGCATTGATTATAGAAAGTTGAATTCTGTCACATGTAAAGGCCATTTTTCTTAATTATTTATCGATCAAATGCTTGATAGATTAGCAGGCCATGAATTTTATTGTTTTCTAGATGGCTATTCAGGATATAATCAGATTTCCATAGCACCAAAAGATCAAGAGAAGACCACTTTCACTTGCCTTTTTGGCACTTTTGCATATAGAAGAATGCCATTTGGATTATGTAATGCACCTGTTACATTTCAACGATGCATGTTACGCATTTTTTCTGATATGGTTGAACGATTCCTTGAAGTCTTTATGGATGAATTTTCTGTCTTTGGTGATTTATTCGATCAATGTTTACATTATCTAACACTAGTTCTGCAAAGATATATAGAGAAGAATTTGGTCTTAAATTGGGAGAAGTGTCATTTTATGATAAAATAAGGTATTGTTCTTAGTCATATCATTTTGAGCAAATGTATTTAGGTTGATAAAGTCAAAGTGGATCTTATTTTCAATCTTCCTTGACCTAAAATAGTTAGAGAAGTAAGATCTTTCCTTGGGCATGCTGGTTTTTATAGACATTTCATTAAATATTTTAGCAAAATTTTTAGACTCTTATGAATCTACTTGTTAAGGATGTATATTTTGTCTTTAATGATTCATGTCTTGTGGCATTTGAAAAACTAAAGCAGTTGTTGACATCATCACCCATTATTCAGCCCCCAAACTGGAACTTACCATTTGAGCTCATGTGTGATGCATCTGATTATGCAGTAGAAGCAGTATTAGGACAAAGAGTTGATCAAATTCCCCATGTCATTTCCTATACTAATATGACATTGAATGATGCACAGTTGAACTATTCAACCACTGAAAAAGAAATACTAGTAGTGGTGTTTGTATTAGAGAAATTTTAATCTTATCTCATTGGTTGTAAAATAATTGTGTTCACAGATCATGTTGCTTTTAAATATCTTCTCATAAAGAAAGACACAAAAGTTAGACTAATTCGTTGAGTGTTACTTTTGCAGTAATTTGACTTCAAATTCAAAGATAAGAAAGGCACAAAAAATGTTGTGCCAGACCATCTTTTTCGTCTCAATTTTGACACAATTACATAATCGTTACCATTGAATGAATCATTTCCAGATGAACAAGTGTGGAAGTATTACCATGGTATGCTGATATAGTTAACTATCTTGTCACAGGTCAACTTCCAGAGCATTGGATGAAGCAGGACAAAGCATTTCTTTTGGGATCTATTCAAGTATTATGCAGATCAAATTGTCAGACGATGTGTCCCAAAAAGTGAATTTCAAAATATCCTTTCATTTTTCCATGAATAAGCTTGTGGAGGCCATTTTAGCGCGAAGAAAACAACTACTAAAGTTTTACAATGTGGTTTATTTTGGCCAACTGTATTTTTCTCTTCATGTGATAGGTGTTAACGAATGGGGAGAGTTACACGAAGAAATATGATGCCAGTAAACCCAATTTTAGTGGTTGAGATTTTTATGTATGGGGTATTGACGACCTTTCCCCCTTTTTTAGTTATTAATATATATTAGTTGCTGTTGGCTACATATCAAAATAGGTAGAAGTAATTCCATGTAGAACCAATGATAACAAGGTGGTGATAGGATTTTTGAAAAGCAACATTGTTTCACGCTTTGGATTCCCTTGAGCAATAATCAGTGATGGTGGTGCCCACTTTTGACAAAGTATTCTATCACTCACAAAGTGACAGCCTCATATCATTCACAAACCAGTGGTCAAGTTGAGATCTCCAATCGAGAAATAAAGCACATATTTGAAAAGACGGTAAGACTAGACAGAAAAGATTGGTTATTGAGACTCGATGATGCATTATAAGCATATAGAACGGCTTTCAAGACCCCGATTAGGATGTTACCCTAAAGGTTAGGGTATGAAAAAGCTTGCCACTTATCTGTGGAACTCGAGCATCGTGTGTAATGGGCCATTAAGAAATTCAACTTTGACATGCAGCAAACTAGCTCAGAAAGAAAATTATAGCTGGCAGAATTTGAAGAAATTCGCAATGATGCATATAAAAATACCAAGATTTACAAGCAGTTATTGAAAGTCTTTCATGACGAGCAAATTATGAGAAAATCTTTCACCCTAGGTCAGAAAGTGCTTTTATTCAATTATTGCTTGCACTTATTTCTAGGTAAGTTACCCTCTCGATGGTCTGACCCTTTAATTGTTCACATTATTTTTCTACATGGAGCTATTGAAATTAAGGATCTAAAAAACTGTGTCTCCTTTAAAGTTAACGGTAAACAATTAAAACCATATCTAGAGTAATAACCATATGAAGAGGACATCGAAATAAATTTAAATCACCTACCAAAAATGAACTGAGATTTTTTCTTCTTTTTTTCGGTGATTTAATTTTTTTTCTTTTTACTATTCTTTTGCTGATTGAAATTATTTTTGCATAAGTGTGTTTGTTTAACCATTAAGTTTTCTTTTATCCCTTTTAATCATGAGTGCCTCAACTAGACAACTTCAACGTGTACAATCTCATCTCAAAGACCAGATATAATTTTGTAAAACATATCATATTTGGGATCTACGACCACCAGAGTTAGTATCCCACGTTGAGGATTTAAAAAGAAAACTTAAAAAAATTAAGAGAGGTATCTACGACATCCAATTGGAACTTGAGGTAAATTCAATAAGAGAACGATTGTGAAATTAATTTTCTTTGTGTGCTTTAGTTTGTTACCTCGGTTAAATGGCGGATAACAGTACTCCGTGACAATCAAAATCGGTTACTTCAGTTTCCTATACTAATTGATATTTTGAGACGAAAGTATGGACAAAAATGTAATTTTAGCAAAGCTTCACAATCGATTTCCTTCAATTCCTCAGAATGCACTCCTTACAATCTATAAAGTTCAGTCTGAATGCATGCCATTACTTATGAGGAATAATATCCCTACTGACATTCGTTGGTTAATCGAGGTCAAAGGTGAGTTACCTCCCAAATTTATTGCATACATGCCTGGTTGTGCTAAAGGAAATTACTTAAGAGAACGAAGAACTCGAAAACTTTCTATTGCTTATAATAAGTGTGCTATAATGAGATGTGATAAAAATCCACGCTCTTTAGGAATGGTGTCTGATAACAGGGAAGACAAGATTCAATTAATTAAGGATGGCTGGAATAAAGAGTCATTGGATGACATCCTTTTGTCTCTTGAAATACATCCCAGAGGATACGTACATGTTAGCCTAAAGGGTACACATATTATAATTTTGATGATAATAAACATGTGTCTTAAATAATTTAATAAATATTGTATTTCACTTTTTCCTAGTTTTTGAAGGATAGTATTTATGCAAGTGAATCAAGTGAAATCAAGATGAAGACACTCAACGGACTACGGCAAAATCAAGAATAAAGTTTAGAGATCAACGGACAAATTATTGTGACAAATTCTTATAAAGCCGGTATGGTTTAATTAATGCATGATTTAACGTTTGAGAAGCTTAAGAGATTAATTTAATAAATAATTACTTTTCATAAACCAAAAAGTTTTATACTTAAGATAAAGTGTTTTGTGGATTTAAAGTAATTTGGATTAAAATGAAAAAGTTTTGCAACCTTTAAGTTTAATAAATATTATTTTGAATTTCGGATTTGGCTTATTTGTAAAAGTTTAAAACGTTTTGTGCTATATTATAATTTATGAAAGTTTGAGGCTCCGAATGTAATCTAAACACTTGAAATCCAAAATTGGACAGAGAGGAAGTGGCTAACCGCCTAAGGCTAGCGGCTAGCCGCTTGAGGAAAATCTTATATTTTCAAATTTTGGACTAAAGTGAGAGGTTTTGAAAACTTTAAAAATTATGAGTATTATGTTAAATTTTGAAAGGACCTCTTTGAAAAATATTAATATCCTTGGGGCCATATAATAATTTCATAAATTTTTGGTATGATAAGTATTATTTGAGGATTCTATAATTGGACTTGTTTGTAAAGTTTTATGACATTTTGGGCCATAGTATAATTAAAGAAAGTTTTAGGCTAAAGTTAATTTGATAACAGTGTTAGTGTAGCAAATTTCAAATCAAATGGTAACTTCACTGTTACAAGTGGCTAGCCGGATAAATCAAGCAGCTCACGGCTTGGTTGCGGGAATTTGTGTATAACGGCTAGTTTTCGGGTTTAACTATAAAAACTCAATCCAATCTTCATTTCCAAAATTAGTGCAAGCATAAACAAGATCGTATGACATATATTGAGCTTCCAATTTACAAATCATCATTTATTGAATCATCATTGAATTATAATTTGTTTATCCACTCTTAAAGAGAGTTTAATTGTTGTAACTTTCATTTCTTATAAAATTGTGAGTCTATAAGTGTGAGAAACACTTGGGGTGAAGAGATTGGGGAGATAATCTCTAGATTGTAAAGGTCCATGACACCTTGGAAGTCAATTGTAAACATTTGAAGCCTTGGGAGGCTTGGATAGTGAAATCCTCAAACCAGGTGAGCTTGGAGGCGTGGACGTAGGCGGGGATAGCCGAAACACGTAAAAATCTTTATGTTTGTTTTCTCTTCCCTCACTCTTTTAATAATGTGCTTGATTGAATTTATTATTTTTGATTTGATTAAGGCAATAGATTAAATTGTTGTGTGAATTATGTTGCATAATTTTAAAAATCCCAATTCACCCCCCTCTTGGGTTCAAAATTTGCACTTTATTTGGTATCAGAGCAAGGCGCTCTTATTTAGACTTAACCGTGTAGAGCTAAAGATCAATGGCAACCCAATATGACTCAACCTTTAGAGAAGGACAGTCCACAATTAGACCACCGTTCTTTGACGGAAATGACTACCCATATTGGAAAACTAGGATGAGAATTTATTTACAAGCACTAGATTATGAAATTTGGGAAGTTGTATGTGATTGTCCATTTATGCCTTTGACTAAAAATGAAGTCAGGGAAGACATTCCTAAACCTTCACGGGAAGGGAATGAATTGGAAAAGAGAAAGGCTACTTTAAACTCCAAAGCTATGAATGCCTTGTTTTGTGCACTAGATAAGAAAGAGTTTCATAGAGTATTTAGTTGTGAGAGTGTTAATGAAATTTGGCACAAACTTGAAGTTGTTTACGATGGCACGAATCAAGTGAAAGAGTCTAAAATTAGTAGGTAAACTCGACAATATGAATTGTTCCAAATGGAACAAAATGAGAGTGTGTATTTTATGTAGACTAGATTTACAGACATAGTGAACACTCTAGGAGCCCTAGGAAAGACTTTTTCAAATAGTGAGAAAGTTAAGAAAATTATTAGATCGCTACCTGAAAAATGGAGACCAAAAAGTACTGCCATTAAGGAAGCCAAAGATTTAAATATCTTACTTATTGATGATTTAATTGGTTCTCTTATTTATTATGAGGAAGACTTGGCAGCCGAAAGAGGCAATGAGGGGAAGAAGAAAAACATTGCTCTCAAAGCCTCGAAACATGAGAGTGATGAGGAAAGCGAGCCAGATGAGGAGGAGATAGATATGTTAGCTAGGAGGTTTAGAAAAAATTTTAAGAAATCCAGTGAGCAAAGAAAATTTAGAGACCTCAAGAACCGAAAAGAGAAGAAGGAAGTAATCAAATGTTATGAGTGTAAGAAGCCTGGCCATATAAGAATAAAATGCCCTCTTCTCAACAAGCTTAAGAAGAAAGCAATGGTAGCCACATGGGATGATAGCGATAAGGAAACACGTGATGATGAAGAGCATCAAGAAATGACAAATCTAGCTCTCATAGCAATTGGAGATGAATCAGATGATGAACTTGATGAGGTAAATGATCTTTCTACTTATAACGAATTACATGATGCGTTTAAAGAATTGTATGATGAGTGGATGAAAATTGGTAAAACGAATGCATGTCTTAAAAAGAAAATGGTAGAGCTCACAAATGAAAATGAATCTCTAAGTGCAAAAATTACATGCCTAGAATTAGAGAATAAGACATTGCATGATAGAATTGCAATAAGACATTGCATGATAGAGTTGCATTATTTGAGAATTCTAGCACTTCACATGAGTACTTAGAATCAAACGTGAATGACTTGAAAAATGAAAATGAAATGCTTAGAAAGAAGAGCAATGAACTAAATGAAATTGTGCTAAAATTCACAAATGGGCAAAAGATGTTAGATAACTTGCTAAATTCACAAAAATGTGTGTTTGACAAAGGAGTTATTGGTTATAAGCCAAATTTGAAACAAAAATATTATAAGAGTTATTTTGTTAAAACTACCTCCATTAATGATCAAATTGTATGCCATTATTGCAATCAAAATGGTCACATAAAGAATAGATGTCCAGTTAAAAGAAATGCATATTATGGAGTAAAATGTATTTGGGTTCTAAAAGGAACCATTGCTAACACTCAAGGACCCAAGAATATTTGGATACCAAAGTACACAACTTGAATAATTTTTTGTAGGTACCACAAATAAGGAAGGGTGGAGAGTTCCTTGATGAAGCTTATGAGGATAATCACTTGATCATGGTCTAAGCAAAAATAATAAGGCAAGATGGTTTAATTGTTTTGGTAACAATTATTGCCTTATTGATTATAAGTGATGGTTTTTTAATCTTAGTAAGTATTTAACATTTCATTGGGTATCATAACATTAAGTGCATTAACATGAAGTGGATAAATTTATTTTGTCTATTTATCATGTTGAGTGGATCATAAAAAAAAAAAAAATTGAATAGTAGCTTGAATTTGTGAAAGTATGCTTGTATGTTTACATGATTGAATTATCATTGTGTTTAACATTGAGTGCTTTATCATGATGCATGGTTATATATATATGATCATAGCTTATCAACTTATCATGATGGATTTATTTGATGTTAATGTTTATGAAGTGTTTAAGCATGATAGATAAGTGGTGAGTTTGATTTATTAACTTTTGAATACTTATATGTTTAATTATTGTGAAAAATATATGCATAATGAATAAATTTTATTTTTGAATTAATCATGTCTTAAATGTTTATAATTCGAACCATAAAGTGTTATCGTATCTCATAATTGTGATGTATATGCATGATGGATATGTTATAAATTTGAGTTATATATTTTCTTATGTTAATTATACAGATTCATGCATTAAAATGGCTTTTGAAATATTTTGGGATCACAAAATTATCTTGGAATTACTCAAGCTAAGCCGGAAAGCAACTTGGTGTGGAAGGGCAGAAACCAGGCAGCTAGCCGCCTGTTTCAAGCTGCTAGCCGCTTGAAATCTGTCCCAAACCCGAGAGCAAGCGGCTAGCCACTTGGTCACGGGTTAAAGGTATTTCCCCCTCTTTTTTCATGCTTTCTTCAACCTCTCTTCACTCTCTCTCTTAACCGTTCATCTCACCTCTATTTCTTCTCAAATTTTCTTCATTTCTCACCCATTTTATGCCAAGATCAATCTCTTAAACCATTACCCATGCATTTAACCTTCATTAAACACTCCCCAATCATTATTTCTTCATTTGTTCTTCATCATTTCATCATCATCTCTCACGCGTGAACAGTACTTCTCCATTTCTTTCTCAATTTTCTTCATCTTTCACTTCTTGTTAAAATCAATCATTCAAATCATTATTCATCCATTACTCCTTCAATTTTCACTCTCAAAACAACATTTCATCAACTCTCCACATAAAACCCAAATAAAAAATCTAACTCTACCTGTTTCTCTCTCTTCATTTTCAAGCTTCCTTTAGCCCATTTTTGATCCAATCTACATCATATATTAGCTTCATTCATCCCTAGCATCGATTTTCTTGGCTCAAACACATCCATTTCACTTAATTTTTTAGAAACTCGAAATTGGGTATTTAAGCTTGTTTTTGTTTCAACAATTGCTGGTGGTGAAAAGTCCAAGGGCAAGCAAGTGCCAAGAAGTGCAAGGAATATTATGGCGATTATTCGGAGTTTATATTGTCTCATTTTCCATATCCCCTGCTTTGGAAACGGTTTCATGACAATTTTATATCGAGGTCGGTTATCGCTCCCTACTTTGTTAATCTTTGTAATTTGAAGAATTTAGAAATTTGTGACAAATCTCTTAGTCATTTTCTCATTGCTATGGGCTGGAAAAATATTTTAGTTATTAAGGAGCAATACTATGAAAATTTAGTTAAGGTGTTTATTCGAATATGATTATGGAATCTTCGGATAGAATTATTTCAAGTAAATTCATATTGAATTTGATGATTGATGATTATATGTATGTTGCTTGATGAATTGGTGGACTTTTTGGTTTATTATAATTGTTTAAACTTATATGGAAGTTTTTTTAACCATGTTGTATATTTGAGGATTTGTTCATTTTTAAGGGGAGACTCTGCCGCAAATTTTGCTCGCACAAAATGGGTAATATTTTCATCGAATTATTTTTGATAATCTTGTTTCGAATTGCATCTATCTATCTTTTTTTTTATGATAAAGGGGGAGATTAATATGATTTTTTTTTGGATAAAATTATTTTGGTTAAAATTTTGAATGGCAATATATTTAGGGGGAGCATACAATATGATTTTAAATAATATGCTTTTTGAACATTTTTGTTGTCCAAAAGGGGAGACAAAGTATTTTGATGATGTAAGTTGGGGGAAGTAACATGCATTTTGAGCATTCTTTTGATGGTTGATATGTCATCAAGATAACGATTTTGAGATATAATGATGATTTGATTACATGATTTTTATATGATGATTTTATGCTATGAGTTATTGATTTGGTAATTCATTGAATGTTGGTTCATAATCATTTTATGGTTAATTGGATATTTGGTTATTATATATTTCTTGATTAACCCTTGACATATTATCGGTCTTAGCATGAATTTCTATTAATTTTGATGATGAAGGGGGAGAGATCATGTATTTTGAATACAGAGACATATAATACGTATTTCGATCTTGAAGTATTTGTGCATGGTTTTGAAATATTAAGGAGGAGTTTTATCTTAAAATTGATTTATAAGTTTAATTACGTATGTCATGTATTAAGGGGGAGTATAAATGTCAAAATACATAAGATGTTTGTTGTGGAAATTTTATTGAACTCGCAAGTGCACGAATCTATTGTAGAATATATCAATGGTGACGAGTGTCGATCCCACGAGGAGGTGAATTTTAATTACGAATATAATTAATTTTATAAATGGGTGGTTGATTGGATTTGTGGTGGAAGTGATTTAAATTATCCTAGAATTTAAATGGGAATGGCGGAATTAAATTAAGGTGAAAACTATTATAATTGAAGCGCTTAGGTATCTGGATCCGCATCAACATGCACCATAGGCTAAATATTCGTTATTAGTGTCATTTAAATTATGAGGGGGAAATCCACACCTCATGAACCACACTCTAATTAATATGGTGCTAAGGGCTTGTCATGCGAAATAATAATAACCTTGTACTAGGGAGCCGGTGAAACCAGGGCGGTATCTAGATAAGATTATTATTATTTGTCGACGAAAAATCAAAACATCCACAAAAACTAGAAGGGAAGAGAAAATAAATTTACCAAATAAAGCCCATGACACATGTTGAGACTTCCCCTTCAACCCAAGCTTAAAAGAAAATTAGTTACTCATAATTGAACTAGGGGCAAAATGAGAATTTATTAAAATACGTAGAAAATATAAGTTGGAGAAAGAATTACAGAAAATGAAGCCAAAAAATGGATTCAGGGTTATCAAATTAGGGGGGAGAGGCCCCCTTTTTATAGATACATTTAGTAAATCATGGCCATCGGATTAAAAACAGTTTGGACGCTCAGGATTGTGCCACATCATCAGTCAACAGTACGCGGTTTGAATAGTCAACCGGCTGGCTTGAATAGTGACGCAGTTTGGTTGAAAATAATCTTATGTATATGCATGTACCGTAGCATAATTTTTGGTCCACTAACATGCTGCCACGTCATCGATCAACAGTGCATAAGAATTTTGTCCAATAGAATCGTGATTTCTCATTAGTCAATACCACATCATCGGTAAATTCCACGTCATCATTCCGTATGTGTGAACAGTGTCATGAACAGTAACATGGACAATATCGTACATGTGAATAGTGCCGTACATGTGAACAGTGGCATTTTTCCTAAGATTTTCGACTGTCCTGAGTTCAAAAGTGATGTCTGTTTTGCCGTCTGATCTCTTGTTCATTGTGAAATAACCACGATACCCCTAAAATATATAAAATACTTAATTAAAATAAAACACACAAAATTAAATCACAAGAAGCTTAAGTACATAAAAATATGAATATTAGTAAAACTTGAAGTACAAAATGACGATTTTTTCTTTTATAAATATACACTTTCTAACACTCAATACACCCCCCAACCAGCTTATTGCTAGTCTCTAGCAAATAAAGCGAAAATAAAATTCGAATCCAAAATGATTTTTTTTAAACAATTATGTTTATTCAATCAGACTAATAATAGCAATCAAATAAAAGTATAAGCATTATCTGCAGTCTAAAGAAACATCACACCCACATCAACCATCCACATGAATCAACCCAGTAGAATTTGTCACAACTGCTTTCAAGAATGACATGTCAAACCCCAAAATCTCACTGGTAGTAGTGACACTCTCACAAAGAAATTAAACCCAAAAAATAGTCACTCCAATGAATGGTAATTGAGAGAAAAAAATAAAGAAGTAATATCACACGCTCTCCCCAAAATGAAAGAAATATGCCCACAACTTAGAAATAATACGATCTCAAGTCGAACGAAATACTAGTCAACCTAATTTATTTATTTATTTATTTTTCTCTTTGTTTTATGCACCACTACATCTTTTTATAACTAGCTTCTACTTCAGACTATAGTTCCATAAAATCAAGAAGGACTTTTATTAGGACGTAACGTAGGCTTGGGACATGTCTAACAAAGGAGGGGAAATAAGAAAAACAAAGTGTATGTTTGAGAAAAATATAGAGATTTTTTTTTTGGAAGTTACAAGGTGGATTTCACCCATTATTGTTTTTTTTTGCTTGAGAGAACAAATTTTTTTTTTGGATTTTGTTTTTTTTTTGGCACAACTGCACTGAACAAAATGATTATTTATATTTTTCTCAAACATAAATAGGCGATGGAACTGGTAAGATATTAGGTAATACACCAAATTGGGTCAAGATAATAAGTTTGATAAAGAAAAGTTTTTTTTTAAGGCTCAAAAGGGTTAACTATGGATATTTCATAAAAGGAATGGCTAGAAAGGCTCAAACGGGTCAAAGATGACCTTTCCATCGTCTTTTAGGGCTCCAAAGATGGCCTTCAAGTAACTCATATTTGTCTTCGACATCAACATGTAGAATAACAAATATGGCGTAACATATCTTAAGATCAAAGATAATACAAATACTAAAATTTGAAATTCATCATGTCATCCAATGTTAAAACAAATCACATAATTTTTTTTCCAAACAACATTCTACCCCCAACCTATTCTAAATATAAAAGGAAAATATACATGCAGAAATATGAAAATGATGTAGAAAAGCTAATTAGAAAAGTTACACTTAAAATAATAGAAAAAGAAAATGATTTTTTTTTACTAAGAAGATGCGTTTCTAAAGGCACTACACTCTATATTCAACTATCTTCGACTCAAAAATTTAAAAATGTATATTTATAAAGGAGAAATTAAAAAGAAGAAAGAAAAAATATGAATATCAAAGCTTAATAAAGAAAAAGAAAATGCCTGGAACCTTTTTTTTGGTTTTTTTTGTTTTTGTTTTTTTTTAAATGAAGAAGATGCGTTTCTAGAGTAACTACACTCCATATTCAGCCATCTTCAACACAAAAAGTTGGCAACAATTAGTTTCTACAACAAAAAATTAGTAAAAACTTAAACAAGATTCCATAATTGTTGACTATTCCCTCCCCTCAACCAGAACGAAACATTGTCCTCAATGTTTTAAAGGAAACAAGTAGAGTTTAGAAGACATCACCTGGGTGGTGTAACACAGAAGAAAATATTTACAGGCCGAGAGTTAAATCTAATTTGTACTTCTTACTACGGCTACTGTTACCATCATTATTTGGATACTCCAACACAAAGGTCTTGGGGTCTGGCTCTGGTCTATAAGCTTGTAACAGATCAAGTAGTTCAGTAGCAGTGTGAGCACAAATAAAAATCTTTTTCGCTATGGAAGGAATGAAATAGTTTTTTATTGCATGGTAAAGAAATGCGATAAAGCCATCATAAAAGTTATTGACATTTAACAAACCGATGGGTTTTTGGTGAATGTGCAGATGGGCCCAAAAAGTTAATGTGATAAGTGCCTCTAGAGTTGCAAGATCCCCTGGTAAGAAAATAAAAGCATCAACATGATTAAGCATTTCAGTTATTCTTTCTTGCATACCTGAGACGACTAACTTTTCTCCAGTCGGTGTCGTGGGATGATGCCTAACACTTGACTTCCTCTGACAAAAGCAGCTTCTGAAACCAATTTTGATAACCCTCGGTTACCTCCTCTATACACCAAGTATAATTTTCTCTCTGCTATGCTTCGACCAAGATCTATGGCTGCCTCAACGAACTCTTTATGTTTGCCATAGTTAAATCCAGAAAGCACGCAAATGTTCTTGAATTGTTTATTGGGAATAGCTGCCATTGAGACACTTCTCAAAAACAATTTGTGAGTACTAACAAAAAGAATCATATTTAAGGATCTTGGCGACAATGGTTCACAGCTGTGTATGAGGTAGCATGTCAGTGTCAATTAATGTGTAAAACACATGGCTCGAGAGTAAAAAAGAAAACAGTAAAAAGAAAAAAGCAAGCATTGATAAAATAAAATTATTAAAGACAATAATGCAAATGATAAAACAACAGTGCAATAAAAGAATAATCCAGTAAAAGGATATTTACAGGTAGTTGCGATTGTGGCTCACATATTCCTCTGGTTTTACGTCCAGAAACGGCTTGAACGCCCTCTATGGGTGGAGGATAGGCTGCCCATCCAGTTTTCTTATAAACTGGCAAACATGGTCGTTTATAGTCAGATTCTCGAGACTATATCGTGCATGCTCTTTTTGGAATAATGGCCATAACTGGAGAATCGTTCGTTGCACATATCCATTGGGATGTGTTTTAAGAGACAAAAGGATATCATCTAATGACTCTTTATTCAAACCATCCCTAATGAATTGAATCTTATCTTTCCTGTTATTAGACATTATTACTAAAGTACATGGTTTCTTATCGCATCTCATTCTGGCACACTTATGACAAGCAACCGAAATTTTTCGAGCTCTTCGCTTTGTTGTATAATTCCTTTACCACAACCAGACATGTGTGCAATAAATTTAGGAGACAACTCACCTGCCAAGCGTACTTTGGCCTCGATTAACTAGCGGATATCAGCAGGTATGTTATTCTTCATGAGCAATCGCATACGTTCAGACCGAGCTTTATAGATTGTAAGGAGGGCATTCTGAGGAAGTGAAGGGAATCGATTGTGAAGCTTTGCTAAAATCTCGTTGTTGTCCATTCCTTCGTCTCAGAATATCAGTTATTATGGGAAACTGAAGTAACCGACTTGATTGTCACGGAGTACCGTTATCCCCCACTTGACCGGGGTGACAAACTAAAACATAAAAAGAAAATCACAATCATCCTCTTATGGAATTTACCTCTAGCTCCAATTGGATGTGAGTATCCGCAGTTGTCAAGAAAGGTCGGCCTAGGATAATAGGGATATGCTTCCTTGAATCCTGTATTTTGAATGCAGAGACATATAATACGTATTTTGATCTTGAAGTATTTGTGCATAGTTTTGAAATATTAAGGGGGAGTTTTATCTTAAAATTGATTTATAAGTTTAATTACGTATGTCATATATTAAGGGGGAGTATAAATGTCAAAATACATGAGATGTTTGTTGTGTAAATTTTATTGAACTTACAAGCGCACGAATCTATTGTAGAATAGATCAATGGTGACGAGTGTCGTTCCCACGAGGAGGTGAATTTTAATTACGCGTAGAATTAATTTTGTAAATGGGTGGTTGATTGGATTTGTGGTGGAAGTGATTTAAATTATCCTAGAATTTAAATGGGAATGACGGAATTAAATTAAGGTGAAAACTATTATAATTGAAGCGCTTGGGTATCTGGATCTGCATAAACATGCACCATGGGCTAAATATTCCTTATTAATGCCAATTAAATCATTAGGGGAGAATCCACACCTCATGAACCACACTCTAATCAATATGGTGCTAAGGGCTTATCGTGCCAAATAATAATAACCTTGTACTAGGGAGCCGGTGAAACCAGGGCGGTATCTAGACAAGATTATTATTATTTATCGACAAAAAGTCAAAACATCCACAAAAATTAGAGGGGAAGTGAAAATAAATTTACCAAATAAAGCCCATGACACATTTTGAGACTTCTCCTTCAACCCAAGCTTAAAAGAAAATTAGTTACTCATAATTGAACTAGGGGCAAAATGAAAATTTATTAAAATACGTAAAAATACAAGATGGAGAAAGAATTACAAAAAATGAAGCTTAAAAATGGATTCGGGGGTATCAAATTAGGGGGGAGAGGCCCCCTTTTTATAGATAATTAAGTAAATCATGACCATCGAATTAAAAATAGTTTGGACGCTCAGGATTGCGCTACGTTATCAGTCAGCAGTATCCGGTTTGATCACGCGATTTGAACAGTCAACTGGCTTGAATAGTGACGCAATTTGGTTGAAAATAATCCTGTATATATGCATGTACCGTACGCGTAATTTTTGGTCCACTAATATGCTGCCACGTCACCGATCAACAGTGAATAAGAATTTTATCCAATAGAATCGTGACTCCTCATTAGTCAATTTCACATCATCAGTCAATGCCAAGTCATCGTTCCGTATGTGTGAACAGTGTCATGAACAGTAACATGGACAGTATCGTACTTGTGAATAGTGCCGTACATGTGAACGGTCACATTTTTCCTTTTATGCTCCTCCTAAGGTTTTCGACTGTCCTGAGTTTAAAAGTGATGCCCATTTTCCCGTCCGATCTCTCGTTTATTGTGAAATGACCACGATGCCCCTAAAATACATAAAATACTTAATTAAAATACAACACACATCATTAATCACATGAATCTTAAATACATAAAAATAGGAATGTTAGTAAAACTTGAAGTACAAAATGACGATTTTCTCCTTTATAAATATATGCTTTCTAAAACTCAACAATGTTTGTCATCATCAAAAAGGGGGAGATTATTAGCCTAAAGGGCTACACATATTGTAATTTTGATGATATCAAATATGTGTATTAAATAATTTATTAAATATTGTATTTCACTTTTTCACTAGTTTTTTAAGGATAGTATTTATGCAAGTGAATCAAGTGAAATCAAGTGAAATCAAGTTTAAGACACTCAACGGATCACGGTGAAATTAAGAATAAAGTTTAGAGATCAACGGACAAATTATTGCGACAAATTCTTATAAATCCTGTATAATTTAATTAATGCATGATTTAACATTTGAGAAACTTAAGAGATTAATTTAATAAATACTTTTCATAAACCAAAAGGTTTTATATTTAAAATAAAGTGTTTTGTGGATTTAAAGTAATTTAGATTAAAATGAAAAAGTTTTACAATCTTTAAGTTTAATAAATATTATTTTGAATTTCGGATTTGGGCTTATTTGCAAAAGTTTGAAATGTTTTGGGCCATATTATAATTTTTGAAAGTTTGAGGACTCGAATGTAATCTAAACACTTGAAATCCAAAATTGGACAGAGAGGAAGCGGCTAACCACCTGAGGCTAGCGGCTAGTCGCTAAGGAAAATCTTATATTTTCAAATTTTAGACTAAAGTAAAAGGTTTTGAAAACTTTGAAAATTATGAGTATTATGTTAAATTTTTAAAAAGGACCTCTTTGAAAAATATTAATATCCTTGGGGCTATATAATAATTTCATAAAGTTTTGGTATGGTAAGTATTATTTAGGAATTCTGAAATTGGACTTGTTTGTAAAGTTTTATGCATTTTGGGCCATAATATAATTAAAAAAAAGTTTTGGGATAAAGTGTAATTTGATATTTTATGGCGTTTAGGGCCATAGTACATTCATTCCCAAAATTAATGCAAGCATAAATAAGATTATATAACGTATATTGAGCTTCTAATTTGTAAATCATCATTGAGCTATAATTTGTTTATCCACTCTTAAAGAAAGTTTCATTATTGTAACTTTCATTTCTCATAAAATTGTGAGTGTACAAGTGTGAAAAACACTTAGGGTGAAGAGATTGGGGAGATAATCTGTAGATTGTAAAGGTCCATTGATACCTTGGAAGTCAATTGTAAACATTTGAAGCCTTGGGAGGCTTGGATAGTGAAATCCTCAAGCCGGGTGAGCTTGGAGGCGTGGATGTAGGCGGAGATAGCCGAACCACGTAAAAATCCTTATCTTTGTTTTCTCTTCCCTTACTCTTTTAATATTGTACTTGATTGAATTTATTGTTTTTTATTTTATTAAGGCAATAGATTAAATTATTGTGCTAATTATATTGTATAATTTTAAAAATCCCAATTCACCCCCCTCTTGAGTTTCATAACTTACATTTTAGTATAAAGAGCAATTCTTCAGTTATGGCCATTATTTTAGAAAGAGCGTGCACGATATAGTCTCGGAATTCCAACTATAAACGACCTTGTTTGCCAGTTTATAAGAAAACTGGATGGAAAGCCTATCCTCGACCCATAGAGGGCGTTTAAGCTGTTTCTGAATGTAAAACTAGTGAAAAATGTGAGCTACAGTCACAACTACTTGTAAATATCTTTTTATTTAACTGTTGTTTTATCATTTGCATTCTTGTCTTTAATAATTTTATTTTATCATTGTTTGTTTTTTCTTTTTACTATTTTGTTTTTGACTTTCGAGTCATGTGTTTTACGCGTTAATTGACACAGACATACTACCTCATACACAGCTGTGACCCATTGTCACCAAGATCTTTAAATATGATTTTTTTAAGCACTGATAAATTATTTTTGACAAGTATCCCAATGGCAGCTACTCCCAATAAACAATTCAAGAACATTTGTATACTCTCTGAGTTTAACTATGACAAATATAAAGAGTTCATTGAGGTAACCATAGATCTTGGTCGAAGTATAGCAAAGAGAAAATTACACTTGATATATGGAAAAGGTAACCGAAGGCTATCAAAACTGGTCTCAGAAGTTGCTTATGTCAGAGGGAGCCAAATGTTAGGTATCATCCTAAAAGCCCTAAAACCTTTGGGCTATTTGTCTGACTCACTAACTGAAGAAGAGTTAGACGTCTCAGGCATGCAAGAGAGAATAACTAAAATGTTAAATCATACTGATGCTTTTATTTTCTTACCAGGAGATCTTGCAACTCTAGAGGCACTAATCTCATTAGCATATTGGGCTCATCTGAACGTTCATCAGAAATCCATCGATTTGTTAAATGTCAATAACTTTTATGATGGCTTTATCGCATTTCTTAATCATGCAATAAAAAACCATTTCATTCCTTTCACTGGAAAAAAAAATTTTATTTGTGCTCGTACTGCTAATGAGCTATTTGATCTGTTACAAGTTTATAGACCAGAGTCAGATCCCAGAACCTTTGTATTAAAGTGGCCAACTAATGATTGTAATAGTAGTGGCAGTAAGAAGTGCAAATTAGATTTAACTCTCTACTTGTAAATATTTTCTTCTGTGTTGTAGCACCTAGGTGACAATTGTAGGTGCTGCATTGAGGACAATGTTTCATTTAGTTAATGGGAGGGAATATTTGACAATTGTAGAATGTTTCAATCATGGTGAAGTTTTTACTAATTTTTGTTATAAAGACTAACCGTGGCTAACTTTTTAAGTCGAAGATGACTGAATATGGAGTGTATTGACTCTTGAAATGCATCTTTTCATTTTTTTAATTTTTTTTTACTTTCCGAACATTTTCTTTTTCTTTATTATCTTATTATTAAGCTTCAACGGTCATTTTAAGTGTGATGTTTCTAATTTCTTCTTTTACCAATTAGTTTTTCTACATCATTTTCACCTTTGTACATGGATATTTTTCATGTTTAATATAGGTATGGGCGTAGAATGTCTTTAAAAAAAATTATGATCTTTTAACATTAGATAACATGATGACTTTCAAATTTTAGTATTTGTATTATCTTTGGTTTTGAGTGATGTTATACCATGTTTGCAACTCTACATATTGATGTCGGAGACAAATATGAGTTGCTTGAAGGAATGCACATGTCATAATAAATTCCAAGTGAGTTTTTGAGCCAGTCATTTTTCTTAGAGAGTAACCCTTTTTGCCCATTCTTCATACAGCTTAGCAGTTTATTATTTTATACATAATCTCTAGATTTCTTTTGAGTCAACCCTCTAAAAAATTTATAAAATAAAAAAATAAAAAAATGTTTGTTGCTACATCTGAAGGTCCATCTAACTAGTAGATATAGAAGATTATTTAGAGCCTTAAAAGACAATGGAAAATCCATCTTTGACTTGTTTGTGCTGTTCTAGCCATCCTTTTTGTGAAATATCCATAATTAACCCTTTTTAGCATTATATATATATATATATATATATATATATATATATATATATATATATATAATACTTTTCTTTGTCAACTCATCATCTTGATCCACTCCAATTTGAAATATTACTCGAATTCTTACAAGTTTCATCATATATTCATGTTTGAGAAAAATGTAAATAATTATTTTGTTCAATAAAGTTGTGCCATAAACAAAAAAAAGAAAAAAAGAAAATGAAAAATATTAATAATAAATAAGCAAAATATATCTTGTAATCTTCAAAAGATCTCTACTTTTTCTCAAAACATATATTTTGTTTTTTCTATTTTCCCTCCTTTGTTAGCCATATCCCTAGCCTACATTACGTCCTAATAAAAGTTCTTCTTAATTTTAGGAAACTATAGTATGAAGTAGAAGCTAGTTGTATGAGCTAAAAAGATGT
This sequence comes from Atalantia buxifolia, assembly GCA_030444775.1. NCBI lineage: Eukaryota > Viridiplantae > Streptophyta > Magnoliopsida > Sapindales > Rutaceae > Atalantia > Atalantia buxifolia. Next base: position 27,381,604 of record CM059838.1, read on the forward strand.
AGTGGTGTAAAAGAAAAAAAAATGAAAAAAATGAAAATGAATACATTAGTTTGACTAGTAATCTAGCATTTTATTTGACTTAAGATCGTATTAATTCCAAGCAATGGGCATATTTCATTCATCTTGGTGAGAGTGTGTGATATTACTTCTTTATTATTTTCTCTCAATTTACCATTCATTGAAGTGACCATTTTTTTTTGTTTAATTTCTTTGTGAGAGTGTCACTACTACCGGTGAGATTTTGGGTTTTGATATGTCATTCTTGAAAGTGGCTTAATTACTATAGCTGTGACAAAGTTTACTGGACTGATTCATGTGGATGGTTGATGTAGGGGTGATATTTCCTTAAGCTGGAGATAATAATTATATTTTTATTTGATTGTTACGATTAGTCTGATTGAATAAACACGACTGTAAAAAAAAATCATTTTGAGTTTGAATTTTGTCTTCGCTTAATTTGCTAGGGAGTTGTAACATCCACTTAAACATTCACTTTAAAGGTGTTTAAAACACTGTGCTTTTATAAATACGGATTAAAAATTTCATGACAAACAAAACTTTCTTACAAAAAGTAAGAGTCATACAAAAACTTCTTAGTAGAAAACTTTGTTATTACATAAAACTAAGACCTTTATTTTATCGAAACAAAGTTGGGCCCATTATAAAAATCCCAAGATCTGTTATGCCCATATGCACTTCGTCTTGGTTAGGACTTGGCGCCAACTGGCTCTACTCATCGTTGCCTGCAATGTAAGGACTATATAAGCTAATGCCCAGTAAGATAACACTTTGATGCATGTATGAATTATGATGCATATGGATGACCATATTAAACTTTTAAAAGAAACTTAAAAAAAATACAAAACAACTTCATTCAGGCCCTAGGTATGTTGCACTGCAATGCTGGCACTTTTACTCTTTAAACAATATGCCCTTAGGATTTATTAGTTGATCTTTTGGGTGTTACGTATCGCCGTCCTCAAAAGATTTCTTTTTACTTACCTTTGGGCGTTACGTATCGCCGTCCCCAAAGGATTTCTTTTTGCACAGCTTTGAGGGCTTGCCCTCCTTAGAAACTTTGCCACCTAGTAGTACAATCACACCTATTTTTATAAATTTATTTTCTGAAACATCTGCTTTATAATGTAATCCATGATATGCATGTATCCAATGCAGCTTATGTCATAACATTTGAAACTCCTGGATGTATAATAGAATCAATACGCAACACTATTTAAAGGCGGCATAGCTGACCATAGCATAATTAAGTATAAGAATCACAGATTAGGCGGTAGGGTCGACCATAACATAACTAAACAGCATAGATTAGGGGGCAGAGCTGATCATAACGTAATTAAGCATCATAGATCAGGCGACAGAGCCGACCATAACATAATTAAGCATCATAGATTAGGCGGCAGAGCTGGCCATAACGTAACTAAGCATCATATATTAGGCAGCAGAGCCGACCATATAAGAATTCACATTATCATAATAGCAATCACAACATAAATGAATGGTTAAAAATCGAAGTTACGTATAAAAAGAATTTTGTCCTTACATTGCAGTTGAAGTGTTACTTACCTCTTAACCTTGACTTCTCTAGACCTTTCTAAATTGAGGATTTCTCTACTCTTGTTGTTATGACTTTAGAATAGAAGAGTATAAAATTTCTAAGTTGCATTCAAAATGAAAGGTGGTGGGGGGTATTTATAGGAGTTCTTAAGGCTAATGGATGGCTAGGATTTTGCCACCAATACTCTTGATCAATGGTTGAGATTAACCTTCATAAATACCTTACTAAATTCTAGAATTCTTATCTTTCTCTACAATTTTTTTTTACATCATCACTTATATCATTGCTTATGTCATCATTACTTATGTCATTGATTATGTCACCTTATTAAATATCTAAGTAAATATGAGATTATCTTTCATAAATATTTTACTAAATTCTAGAATTCTTAATGATCTCTACTACATTCTCTTACAACATCACTTATGTCATCATTACCTAGAATTAAATATTTTATACTATTATTATTTTAATACTTAAGGGAGATTATTAGCTCTCTTTTAAAAATTTCGTCATCAAAATTTACTTTGTGAATAGCTCAGAATACTTATTCTTCATCTCTTCCTCACGATCCCATGTTGCCTCCTTCATTGAACTATTTCGCCATAGTACTTTTACTAAAGGAAATTTCTTATTTCTTAACTCCTTTATCTTCCTATCAAGAATTTGAATTGGACGTTCTTCGTAGGTTAGGTCTCCTTCTAGTTGTAGAGGCTCATAATCTAGCACATGGAAGGAGTCTGAGAAGTATTTCTTTAACATAGAGATATGAAAGACATTATGTATTTTTGATAATGATGGTGGAAGGGCAACTTTTAGAAATACTTTGTCACCAACTTGAAATTCCAAAGGCTTTCGCCTCTTATCCGCATAACTTTTCTGTCGACTTTGAGCTGCCTGCATTCTTTGACGTATTTTCTCAATCGCTTCATATAAGGCAATAACTAAGTTAGGTCCAAGATGTCTTCGCTCACCAATCTCATCCCAATGAATAGGCAATCTATATTTTCTACCACACAGAGCTTCGTATGGTGCCATACCTATTGTTACATGGTAACTATTGTTGTAGGCGAAGTTAACCAATGGTAAATACTTGCTCCATGATCCTTGAAAGTCGATAGCACATCCTCGCAATATATCTTCGAGCGTTTGAATTGTTCTTTTTGATTGGCCGTCTGTTTAAAGGTGAAATGTTGTACTAAACTTTAATCTTGTCCCCATAGTGCTATGTAACTTTCCTAGAATATCGAAGTAAACCTTGTATCTCGGTCAGAAATAATAGAAATTGGTACATTATGTAGTCTTACTATCTCCTTTACATATAACTTTGCAAGCTGATCCATGGTGTATGTCATTCGAATAGGCAAGAAGTGAGCAAACTTTGTTAGTCAATCGACAATCACCCAAATAGCATCATGCATTTTTACAGTCCTTGGAAGATCGATGACAAAGTCCGTTGTGATTTCTTCCCACTTCCATTAAGAAACCTGATTGGATTCCAAAAGTCCTGATGGTCTCTGGTGCTTTGCTTTGATTTGTTGACAAATGAGACATTTTGCCACGAACTCAACTATATCCTTTTTCATTCCGGGCCACCAATAATGCTTCTTTAAGTCTTTGTACATCTTTGTTATTCCAGGATGAAGTGAATAGGGAGTTGTGTGAGCTTCAAGTAGAATTTCTTTCTTTATATCTTTATTGTCTGGTACACCTATCCTGTCCTTGAACAAGATGATTCCTCTCTCTGACTTCTTGAACGACGTCTCCTTTGAGTTGGCTTATATCTTTAAGTTCTTCAAGTAGGAATCACTTTCTTGCCTCTCTTTAATCTTTTCTAATAAAGTTGAACAAAGTGTCATGTTGGCTAATTTTCCTGCTACTAACTCGATCTCTGCCTTGCATATATCATTTTGTAATGGCTTAGGTAGAATCCTTAATGTCGATAGGCTTGATTTTCTACTAAGTGCATCTGCTACCACATTTGCTTTTCCAGGATGATAGTTTATTTCGCAGTCATAGTCCTTAACAAGCTCTAACCAACGCTGTTGTTGCATGTTTAACTCCTTTTGTGTAAAGAAGTATTTGAGGCTCTTATGAGTAGTGTAAATCTTACAATGTGCCCCTATTAAATAGTGACGTTATATTTTTAATGCATGCACCACCACTGCCAATTCTAAATCATGTGTTGGATAATTTTTCTCGTACTCCTTCAATTGTCTAGAAGCGTATGCAATGACTTTTCCATTTTGCGGACACATCTTATGCTATTTTTGGAGGCATCACTATAGATGACAAATTCCTCAGAGCTGTTAGGAATGGCTAGGATTAGAGCAGTGACCAACTGTTGTTTTAGTTCTTCAAAGCTTTTCTCGCATTCTGGCGTCCATGCAAACTTGGCATTTTCTTTGTCAGTTGGGTCAATGGCATCGCGATCTTTGAGAAACCTTCCGCAAATCTTTAATAGTATCCAGTCAAACCCAATAAGCTTTTGACTTCTTTAGCATTCGTCGGTCTAGACCATTGGCTTACAACTTCCACCTTTGAAGGGTCTATTGAGATCCTACTTTTAAATACGACGTGTCCTAGGAATATAACTTTCTCAAGCCAAAATTCACATTTCTTGAGTTTTGCATAAAGTTGCTTTTCCTTCAAGGTCTGAAGAGTGATTCGTATATGCTCAGCATGCTCTTCCTTTGTTCGTGAGTAGATCAAAATGTCATCAATGAACACCACTATAAATTTGTCTAGGTAGTCTTTAAATACCCTATTCATGAAGTCCATGAAGGCTGCTAGGGTATTAGTTAGGACAAATGGCATGACGACAAACTCATAGTGTCCATAACGTGTTCTGAATGCTGTTTTAGGAATATCATTCCCCAAAGTGAGTTCTGCCGTATTGATTGCATATTGGCTTTTGCAAGACTTCTTTCTGATGATTCTTTGCGCGCTTGCTTTTATTCTGATCTTGGACTACTGGCATTCCCTTTCTCTTATTATTATTTGAGCGTTGTCTTTCTACAATGTTTCACTGGTTCACACTTCCTTTGTTTCTGCATTTTTCTTCCTTATTTTTTTCATCTGCTTGCTCGATTACCAGGGCTAGATCGATGAGTTCGTTGAAGGAAGCATCATGGACTCTAGCCACCTTTAAGTTTTTTGCGAGATCTTTGCGCAATCCTTGCATAAAGTGGTCTTTTTTCAAGTTTTCCGTTGCAACCATATGTGGGGCATATCGAGAGAGCTCATCAAATTTTCGGATGTACTCTACCACAGACATCCTTCCCTGTTGTAAATAAACAAACTCTCTTCTTTTGGCTGAGTTAACAGTCTTTGAAAAGTATTTTTTGTAGAAATGTTCTTTAAATTCCACTAATTGCATTGTTGCTTCATTATGGATTCGTTTAATAGAGTCCCACCAGTATTCCGCTGCTCCTCGTAGCATAAAGGAGACACAAGTGACTTTTTCTTCTTCTGGCACTTTGACTACTTCTATCATTCTTTCCATGGTTCGCAACCCTTGTTCTGCTGTGATAGGATCTACATTTTCTTCGAATGTGGGTGGATTTAATCTTCTAAATTCATTCGCTCCCTACGCTGCTTATTGCCCGAGCATGTTCATCCCTTCTAACTTCCCTTTCCAAGAGTCGTGCCACAATATCTGTAAGTCGATCAATTGTAGATTGCTCCCCTGAAGTTCCTTCTGCCCTTCTGCTTCTATTACCCCTTACGCTTGACATCTCAACGAGTTTTTAATCTAATTTCTACATGTCAAACCAATGAAACGTTAAGATATCTAACTAACTTAATCTCAAGTTTTTACTAAAAAGTTGAGCATTGTACTTCCCCTTGACTTGTGCACATGGACAGTCTGTAGAATCCATTTAAACCTGGCTCTGATACCAATTTGTAACATCCACTTAAACGTTCACTTTAAAGGTGTTTACAACACTGTGCTTTTATAAATACGAATTAAAAATTTCACGACAAACAAAACTTTCTTACAAAAAGTAAGAGTTATACAGAAACTTCTTAGTAGAAAACTTTGTTATTACATAAAACTAAGACATTTATTTTATCGAAACAAAGTTGAACCCGTCATAAAAATCCCAAGCTCTGTTATGCCCATATGCACTTTGTCTCGGTTAGGACTTGGCACCATCTTGCTCTACTTATCGTTGCCTGCAATGTAAGGACTATATGAGCTAACGCCCAGTAAGATAACAATTTGATGCATGTATCAATTATAATGCATATGGATGACCATATTAAGCTTTTAAAAGAAACATAGAAAAAATACAAAACAACTTTATTCGAGCCCTAGGTATGTTGCACTACAAGGCTGGCTCTTTAAACAATCTCCGTCCCCAAAAGATTTCTTTTTACTTATCTTTGGGCGTTACGTATTGCCTCCCCAAAGGATTTCCTTTTACTTAATTTTGACCACTACGTATCGCCGTCCCAAAGAATTTCTCTTTGCTTAGCTTTGAGGGGTTGCCCTCTTTAGAACTTTAACACCTGGTAGTACAATCAAACCTATTTTCATAAATTCATTTTTCTGAAACATCCTCTTTATCCATTTGTTTATTTTCTTCTTTAATCTCTACAGAATAGGTTCCAAATTAGGTTTTTAGGTATCCAAACTTTTTAGGTCCTTAAATATTAGTGATGGTTCCTTTTGGAACCCAAATTTTTCCTAATTGAACATGTATAGCTCATATTATCTTTTTCATTGTAACTTGCAAATGATCTGACGTTCACTAATTGAAGTGGCCTTAACAAAATAGTTTTTATAATATTTTTGTTTCAAGTTAAGCTTATAGCCAATGTCTCCTTTGTCAAAAACACATTTTTAAGAGCTAACCAATTTTTTGAAATTCTTTTGACCATTTCTAAACTTTAAGACAATATCATTGAGGGCATGCTCTTTTTCATGAGCTTTATTTTCCATAATCAAATCATTTGCAAGTGAATTCTTATACTTAAATGAAATATTTGATTTTTCTTTAAAAGAAATGATTTCATCACGCAACATTTTATTCTCTATTTCAAGATGTTTAACCTTTTCATTTAGAAGACTAATTAGCTTTTGTAAATTATCATTTTCATTTTAAATTTATAAAATTTTTTATTTAAAAGATGCATTTTTCAATCTAATTTTCTTTAGATTACTAGGTAATCCTTTAAAAGCGTCAAGTAATTCATCATAGGAGGGAAAATCATTTACCTAATCAAGCTCATTGAATGATTCATCTCCTATCGCCATAAGTGCTAAGTTTGACATCTCATGTGCTTGTTTTTCCTTGGTGGACTCTTCATCACTATCATCCCATGTTGCCATCATAGCTTTGTTTTTTGATTTGGAGTTGTTAAGGAGAGGACATTCCGATTGTATGTGACCCAACTTCTTGCATTCAAAGCAAACAATTGCCTCATTCTTCCCTTTTTGATTTTTGAAGTCTTTAAACCTTCTTCTCTCGCTTGGCTTCTTGAATAATTTTCTAAATTTTCTAGCAATCATTGCAATATCTTCATCTTCAAGTTCGTTTTCTTCATCACTTTCAAATCTCTAAGCTTTCAAGGCAGCACTCTTCTTCTTCTTCTTTATATCTTTATCTTTTTTTTAATAGCTAAATATTCTTTATAAGAAATAAGGGAGCCAATTAAATTATCAAAAGATAAAGTATCAAGATCCTTAACTTCTTCTATTACTGTTCGTTTAGTTCTCTAATCTTTTGGTAGTGACTTAATGATTTTCTTTACCTTTTCACTATTTGAAAAAGTTTTTCCTAGGGCTCCTAAAGCATTTACAATATCTGTATATTGAGTATACACGGCATGAACACTCTCATTTTGCTTTATTCTAAACAATTAATATTGTGTAGTGTATTTACTTAATTTAAACTCTTTTACTTGATTAGGTTCCTTATAGACAATTTCAAGTTTCTCTAAATTTCGTGAGCATTAGAACAACCCGAAACTCTATAAAGTTCCTTTTTATCTACGACATAAAATAGGGCATTCATGGCTTTAGAATTTAGAAAAGCTTTTCTCTTTTCTATCTCATTCCATTCACATGAAGGTTTTGGAATTTCTTCCCCTACTTCATTTTTAGTCATAGGGATAAACGAGCATCATAAACAACTTCTCATATTTCTACTTGCAAGTAAATTCTCATCCTAATTTTTCAATAAGGTTGGTCATTGTCATAAAAAAAATAGTTGTCTAGTGGTGGATTCAGTTTCCTTAAAGGTTGAATCATTTTGAGTTGTCATGGATCTTTTACTTCAAACGATTAAGTCCTAATAAGATAAACTCACCCTAATACCAAATGAAATTCTAAGAAAGCAACCCATGAAGAAAGTGAGTTGGGGTCTTAAAACTTCTTAGACAACAATTGCAAAATATTATAATGACCAAGTTTAAAGAGATAATAGAAGAGAGAACAAACACAAGATTTTTAATTAGCTTGACAAAACCTACCTACGTCCTTGCCTCGAAACAAACCAAGCTTGAGGATTTTATTTACGATGCCTTTTAAGATGATTACAATTGACTTTTAAGGTTTCAATGAACCTTTACAATGAGAGATAATCACACACTCCTTTTTCAATTGTTTGCCACACATACAAACCTCAAATTTTCAAATAAAATTAAAGTTTACAAGAGTTGCACTCTTACAAGACAATATTTGCAAGTTATAGCTCAATGATAAATCAATGTATATGAATAAGCAAATGAATGATAAAGATTGAAGAAGATAATGAATAAGATGAAGAAGCACTTTTAGAAAGAGTTTGACTTGGCCTTTTATAGTTTGAACATGAAAAAAAACTAGTCGTTATTGACTTTCTAGGCATTATTGGCTTACCATTTATATTTAAATAGAACGTCGTTTGCTTATATGGCAAGTTACCATTATGGCTTGATTTGAAATCTCTATGCAATCGGATTGTTGCTTAAAAGTTTTTGGTTGATTTTCAGAACCTCATCTAATTGAAGTCAGTTTACCACTTTGTAGTTATCGGTTTACTGTTTTATTCTAGACGCTCATCTCAACATAATCAGTTAGCCGCTTCAAGTTTGGTGGTATGCCACTTGATTCTAGAAACTTTTCCTAATCTTATTGGCTAATGGCTTTAAATTAGCAGTTCGCCATTCAAATCCTAAAAGCTATAGTTCTATCAAAAAAGTTTTATGAAAATAAAATAACTCTATTGTTAGGATTAAAAATAATACTTCATTTAAAATTTTTAAACCATTTTCAATTGAGTTCATAAACTATATATATATATATATATATATATATATATATATATATATATATAGTTTATGAACTCAATTGAAAATGGTTTAAAAATTTTATATATTTCATGAAATCGTATAAAATGATTTTTCTTGAAAAAATAATGAAAAACTAAGATGAGTTTTAATTGCTTAATCATTCATTCATTTAATCATATGAACTTTATAAGAGTTGTAACGAGGTAAATCACCTAAACTTAGTACCCTTGATGTTTGTCCTTGTCTTGATGAGTTTTATACATTTAATTGTATTAACCTTGTTCTCACATGGATAATTTTTATCATTCAAAAGATAGTAAGATTTGAAACATATATATATCAATATTCCTTTGAAACATTGTTTGTTATCATCAAAATCAAAGGCCATATAACTGCATAGGTCAACAAAGGCTACCAAGGACTTTTGGAGTGTACTACATGAGCAAAAATACATTTGATATATGGAGGTCGCGATCTTCCACCAATGGGGGTTGTCTTGCAAATACTGAAGGAAGTCAAGTTTTGGGTATAATCCCAAAAACTTTGGCTAAAGCAAACATCATTGGAAAATCAAACTACGAAGACAATGATTGAACATGTTGATGCTTTTATTGCTCTTCTAGGTGGACTTGGCATAACTGAAAATTCACCAAAAACATATTAGGCTGTTAGATGTAAATCATTATTATGGTTTCTTGATGATGTCTCTTGATGATATTGTGAGGCACAATATCACTGTCAAAACAATTACTGAATTCATTGATCGATTGTAAGACTATTAGCCTGAAGCCAACCTCCTCCCTTGTCAACTAGATTGGTTAGATGCCAATAGTGGCAAGAAGTGCAAAATGGTGGACTTGGATCTTCATCTGTAACTCTTTTCTATTTTCTTACATGCTAATTATATTTGTTTGCAAGAGTTTATTTTATTGTACGTTTTCTAGGTGCAGCCTTCTAAACATTACCTTATTTTTCTTTAGGTATTAAGGACAATATCTTGATATAGTTGGGGAGGGGATAATTGACATAGCATGTTTTTCGTATTAACTTTTTTTAAAAAAAAAAATCCTATGTTTGTTTCTTTTTTAAAAAAATTAAGAAATTTTTTTTTTGTATTTATTTTATGTCTGAAAAAACTAACTAATGTGTTGTTTGAAGATGACAAAGTAAGGAGTTCTTTTTGTTACTTTTGAGACACATCATTTTATAGTTTTAATAATAGCTACTTTAGTTCTTTTATCTTTGAATTAATTAAATTTGTGAGCTTTTCTTTCTAATAGTTTTTACTCATTTGTTTTGTTTTATTTGATTATCTGATGGATGTTACTGAACCATTCCAACACACACACTATAACACATACTTATGGGTTGTAAATATAGCTAATATTTAGTTCCCTTGATTTGTTGGAGGGGACGTCTAAGATAGTGGAAAATGAGTGTTTTATTTATTTACAAAAATTAAAAAACATTAAACTTTTGCCTAATAATTGGGCATCTTGCCTAGTTAGTAGTGATTGCTAGCATAGAATGGTAAAGTTTTAGTTTTAAAAAAATCAATAAAGCTTTATTTTTACCTAGTAACTGAGCATCTTGCCTAATCAGCAGTGATTAATCGCGTAAAACGATAAAGTTCTATGAATAATCATAATGCTTGAATTAGAAAAACAAACTTGAAATTTAACTCAGAAGTTATTGGAGATTTACTAGACCTTTGATCGGACATTACTGCTGAATGGTTGACATTGTCCCATGTGTCTGATCTCACGTCCACCGTGTTGTTCTAGATTTAGCACACCAAATTGGGTAGATCAACTACCTTGACTAAATGAGCAATTGGAGGGTCCTACTTTGACTTCAATCATAGCCATTGATTATGCTAAATCCAACGATCCATAATAGTTGTAAATTTTAGACCCTTGGATTATGCTACCAAATCTCCTCTAAAGTGTAATCGTAATCTTAACAAAATATCATATAAATATCAACACTTGATCGCTTAAATTTGTCTATATAAAAGCAAGGGCTCTCGCAAATTGAGGTGTTTGAATTTGTGCTAGATTTTGGGAGAAAAAAAAAAGAAAAAGAGACAGAATCGGGTGGTGGATTTTAAGGGTACCATTTTAGATATAAATCTAAAATAAATTTTAGGGAGAAATCTCTTTTCTATCCCTTTGTTTTCAATTTTCTTCTATTATACTTCACAAAGTTTATTAAGCAAATGAGTGTTTTCCTTTTAAACATGAGTGGCTAAATTTTCTAAATTGAGGTAAAAAATGAAGTTCAAGTATTCAATTTATTGAATTAATTACTCTCTCAAGTGAGTTTTAGGTTATTTTATTTCTTATATGTTTATCATTTGTATTTTTTTCTTTACCAATTACTTTTATGTCATGTTAATTTGTAGATTTAGATCTCGTTGGTTCTATATGGAATTTGGACATAATGTCGACACTCCAATATTACTCTGGCACATTAGGCACTTGATCCCATATTTATTCATACAAACGTCTAATTAAGAATTAAATAACATAATTTTTAACTAGCGAAAGAAATGAAAAATATAAATATGAGAGAATATTATGACCATAATTTGAAAATCTTAAAATAGATCCCCTAACCTTAGCATTTTTCTAGATTGGTCCATATTAACTTCTTTTTCTACAATTAATTTTTATTTAATAGTTGACTACTAGATTTATAGATTTCCTATGGTTCGATCCTAAACTCAGCAGGTCATATTATAATTAGACACTCTCATACTTGTGAGCAATCAATACTTTTGAGTTGTGCCAATAGATTTAGTATTTCACCCAAACCCTAATAGAGGAGTGCTAGGATATTTTTCTTTAAGAGTCCAATATTCTATATATGCTTGATATAATTAACAATGTAGTAGGTACATGTGATCCTCATGCACACACCAATTTCCTTCTATAGGCTTCAAAAAATATTTTCCAGTATTCCACATAATCTAATCTAATAAATCCCTAATACAAGAAATAAATAAATAAAAATATTATTGGCATAATGATGCCAATAATAAAAATCCTAAAACTATTTATAGATGAAATATAAAACACAAAATTTGCAACAATTAAAGTCAAATATGAAACTATAGATATCGAACATGAATATAGGTAAACAGGAAAACATTTAACTTTGTACATGTAACTATGATCATTACAGATGAAATATGAACTTCAAACATGAAATCGATAAATGAAATGGGAAAAAAATGTAATCTGTTGGGGCCATGTAGAACATGAAACAATGAACTCTTCACATGCAACCGTGATTATTATATATGAAACAGGAATGTGAAACATTTGAAAAAAAGTAAATCTTTGGGTGGTCATTTAGAACATGCAACAATTGACTCCATACCGCAGCAACGTCAGACATGCAATTAGGGGGATACAAGTAAACATTTTGGGGAGCATTTAGAATATGAAACATTGGACTTCAAATATGCAACTCAATCTAACATGAAATTTGTACATAAAATAAATAATATTAAATATGTAAAATATGTAACAATGGATATCAAACACGAGTACTATAAAATACAAAACATAGAACGCTTAACACTGTGACTATCAATATTACATATGAAGCATAAACGCTAGCACGAAACGGGGGAAAATAATTTTTTCACAGTACTTAGAATATATTACATAAGACATAGAACAAAATAAATAAAACTTTTAAACACATACAAAATATGAACATAAATTCATACAAAATATGAACATAAATTTTTATCTTTTTTAGTATACTTTATAATTTTTTCTCTCAATATTTATGCAAAAAATTAGTTTGTTTCATTTTAATTTATTTGTCTTTTTTTATTGTTACTACTATTTTTAAAATTAATATGATTAATAATTTATTTATTTTAACTAAATTAATTTTATTGTACAAATTAACTTTAGCAATCTCTCGCAGAAATCGAAATTTTATGAGTCAAAAAGGTTATTTGACTGCGACATGCCAGCCCAACAATGTTATAGACTTTTTCTATTACGCAGGGCTTTTCTCACCTGCCGCTTCCTTAATCTCAACATCAATCAAGATTTGCAGGATTATTTTAAGATCGGGGTCCGCTTATAATACAGCAGCTGTATCTCATACAGCTGCTTTCTATTATTTTTTTATTTGGGCATATAACCGGTCACCGAAAGAAGCAGTTGTAGTGGCAAATACAAAGGCAAATATAAAAGGTAATTATCATGTGGGTACCCTTATTTTAAGTAAATATCAAAAGAATCAATTCAAACTAAAAAACTACCAAAGACCCCTGAACGTTACATCAAATATACTTTTTTATTTTTTTAGTAAAATTAAAATATACTTAAAATATGAGACTCCTATACTACTGAGAATAATATTTAAGTTAATAAAATTTATTTTAAATAATTATATTATTTTACTATTATATTATAAATTTAACTATATTATACATTAAAAAAATTATCGAAGCATTTATCAAATTTTTTATAGTACAATGTAGTTTGAATATCTAAATCCATAATAATCATATTTATTTTCAAATAATTAGAACAAATCAATCCTATAATGCGCACAGTGATTCAAATGTTTACCTACCAATCTAAGGATATTTTATCCAATTATTGGATAATTATGAAATGATTATCTCGTTAATGCCATTATAATTACCTATAAATTATTATTATTATTTTCATTATTTTTATTAATAATAGTTGCTAATATTAATATGTTACGTATGCACCCTATAAAAAAATATTTGTATGTTAGACAAATATAAAGTGTCTAATATTCTATGTGTTTAAATAATACTCACAAACAACCTCTTGTGCATATTAATTCATGCAAATTTATGTAAAATTAATTACTTTATTTATTCCTTTATCTTTTATGATTACATTTATTCACTATTTTCAAATCACAACAATTTCTATAAACACTTAAAACAGACAGTTACATACATAATGTTAATTTTTTTTATCTATTGCTATTAGTGGTATTATGATTAATAATCTTATAGCATTAAACTTTATTATGTTTTTAATAGCCATAATTGTTAGCCAATTTTAATTTGATTAGGCTAAACTTAATTATGATACTTATTATCAGTATTAAATGTCTTATCACAATATATATCAATATTATGATACTTCTTTTAATATTGTTGTTGTTGTTCATATTATTATTATTATTATTATTATTATTATAAAAAGAGTGGTTAAGGGTCTTACATGAGTCTAACTCACCCCTTTAGGATTTAGAAATATTATTAGTTAAAATTGTAGTTCTTTTTCCCATTTTATAGTAAACAGGAAAAAACAATAACACACCTTTGTTTGGCAAATGATCATAAAAACTCCTTCCTACTCTCGTAATGATCCCATACATCTCTTTTTAGATGATTATACCCTTTGAATATAGTGACTAAAATATATTTCATCTGGACATAATTGGCAAAAAGTGATCTAAATAGTAAACAAAATAGATGAGTGACATATGTAGTTGGGTTATAAATTAGATTATAAATATTGGGATCCTACTATCATTGTAAAGTATTAGTACGATAATATCAAATTATTTTAGGAACCCAAGGATATGTTCGATAGGGGTGGGCAAATTTAGGTTCGGATAAATTTGATCGGATTTTCGGGTTAATCAAGCAGAGAAAAAAAATAATCGAAACTCATTTCAAACTTGTAATGCGATCTAATCCGAATATAGTTTGAATCTAATGGAAAATTTGTGTTTGCATGTGCATTGTGATTCAGATTTAATCGAATTGGCCAAAATCCAACTCAATTAGGTTGGATTCTTCATCCATATCCAATCAAAACCTGAATTTTTCGGATCGAGTCGGATCCAATTGGCTTATTTGCCCAGCCAAATGGATTTTAAATATTTTATTTAATTAGTTACTTAAGTCTGAATTTTGGCAGATAAGGGGATAAAAAAATGAATATGATGTTTTTAAATCAAAAATTTTCAAATAATGTAAGTAAATGAAAATGGAAATGAATTACTTTTCACTTAGGCGGGCAAAATTGGAACCTAAATGAGATATTTAACAAATTTTATTTTATTTTTAATTTGTATCAAATTGAATTTTTACAATTTTTCACCCAAGGTATAAATACTTTGCATTCTACTATATCTTTAGAAACCCTAGCCGCTCTCATAATATCTCAGCCCTCACACACTCAAAGCCTCACCGGCCACCAGCCGAGCTACCATCGCAATTCCAACATGGCTAAATTGCTGTCAGATTCACCATCCCAAGCATAGCTACGAGGTTGCCTAACGCTCGCGCACACTAAACCTTTAACAGCCACCATTGGTCGCAGATTAGCAATGGATTATCTTGCAGCGGATTTACGGTAAATCTTCTCTCTTCATTCCTTATTTCACTTAGTCTTACATGTCTGTATGAGTTTTTGAATTTCTCTTAATTTAATTGGATAAATTTAAGATGAAATTTCAGTTAAACATCACTGCTTTCTTAAAAAATTGAAATTGTTTTGCAGAGCTGGTTTCATTGATTGGTTCCTTCTGTTACTTATTTACACCACTAATTGAGCCAGTTTATATGGCTTTAGATCACAAACTAGCTTACTACATGATTTGGTCTTTCATCCAGAAGTCTTGGATTAGGGAGCCATTTTTTTTTTAAATTTCGTCAAAGTATCTTCAATTGTGATTTCCTAGAGCTTGGCTTTTCAAACCGAATAGGTGAAAAGCTCCTGAAAGTGATGAATATGTTAGTATCTTTCAAATCACAGATAAAATGATATAATTATTCACTGGAAGCACATTTTATAGCTTATTCTTCCTGCTTATCATCTGCCTCATTGTTTATTTATTTATTTATAACTTTACTACAGTTTCAACCTTTGCTACCGCTTTCTATGGATTGATATTTCAGATGTTAAAAGCTCTAATACTTCTAATATTGATACTTAGTTTGATCATGGTCTAATTTCCAGTTGAATTCTAATGTTTTAAGAACTTATATAATGGTTATTTGATTTTGTTCTGGTTTCATATTTACTTTTCTCTCTATTCCATTAGGGATTTGCTTAACTATTAATTGATTTGAATTAAATTATGATTGAATTGAGTAAACTGAAGGTGCTAAAGATATGATTTGATCAATTTTTCTGCTCAAAGTATTGTGGATTTTAACATTTTTTTCTAGTGAAGGGATTGTAAAATTGTAAATGGTGAGGTTCTTATAATGTTTGTTGATTTTGCCGTGAGAATGAATATAAAGTGGAGGATAAGGGCTAATTGAATTGAACAATGACGCTACAAGGTGCGAATTTAGAGCTGGTTGACATAGTTATGTCACTACTTTATTCAATGTGAACAATTTACCTATAAGAAAGGAGTTTTATCTACATGCTATATATATTGTCTTAGAATGAAAAAATGGCAAGTTCCTCAAGCAGTCAAAGCTTGTTAAGGCTTCTTAAAAACTAGAAAAGTGATGATGGGTACAGAAAATATTGAGAATGACTACATGGGTAAGGGAACTTGTATGCAAAGTGATAGTTAAAAGTCTGTTAATAGTCTCGTTGCTTCTAGAAGGATAGTTTTAATTATTGGACCAATATGTCAGTAAAGGGACTTGGTCGCTTTACATGATTTTTCAGCATGTTAATAGGCTTATGATTATGCAGGTTCATTAATTAATTTTTTTATTTCATGTCGTGTTCTGGTCTTGTAAAAATAACAAAGATGGAAAAAGCTACAAAGACAAACTTAGTTTATATCCCGCGAGTTTTTGCAGATAAACTACGGTATTCTAATTACATTTACATTGTTATGCATATTAGATATTAGAAGAATTTCATTTTGAAAATATATATGGCTCTCTTAAAGCAAAATTGCAACACTGAATAAAAAGGGTACAGAATGATACACTTGAAGAAAACTGTAGAGCTTGAAAGATTTGGCGATTTGGCAATTTGGCCTCCACTAGGTAAGCAAGCCAAACTAGTGCTGTCTCTCTCTATTTTTAATTTTTTTTAATGATATTACACATTTGTTCGTTCTTTCTAGTATATGACGAGTTTTCATCCACACAAAAAGCATATATGTCACGACCAAAGTTAAAAGAGCTGCTCATTTTGGCAGTAGTGAAAAAGAGCTTGCTGCTAAAACCTTCGAAGAAATGAGATTGACACTAAAAGCCATGGATGACTTGACAAATCCATAAACCAGATAGTCACGTCATGCCATACAAGTTATTAACTTTTTCTCATTGTTAAGATTAATTGTTATTTTTTTTGTTGTTTTTGTAATTTTATCATTTTAATGGCATGGATAGATATATTAAGCACAAGGAAATTACAAAAGAATTGAAAATCATACATGTTATAACCTGTGTATGTGATTTGTTAACTTATATTATGAAGGTAGTCTATTAACAGACATTATTTGGGTAATTTCGTCATGTTGTTACTTATGAAGAATTCTTAAAATAAAAGTCGCATGTCAAGAGTACCTGCCATTCCAATCAAGACATGCGAAATTCATACCAATAAATGTTGTTGTTAAAGTGTTATATTCTCTTAGTACCAAACAAAGATGGGAAAAACTTTTAAAAATGATTTTAATTAAGTTAGAAAAATTGAAGAACTGATTGTGTAATTGAAAAATTGACTTAATATAATTTATTTTTAAGATAACAAGGTATACATTGGTGTAACATATCGAAACATCAAAAGTAAATATAAACAAAATTAAGTTCAAGAAAAAGAAATCTAATCAAGTTGAAATGATAGAAAAAAATGATGTTTTAATACAAATAAATTAGTATCAATTTTATTAATTTAAAATATTACGTAATATAACTTACGTTTGCCTTAATTTTTTAAAAGATAAAATTTTTTGAGAAGCATAGCAATTGGCTGCATCCTTATATGGTATTATTGTTTAAGTTACAACCAATTAAGAAAAGTAAAGAGAAAGATGAAAATAAATTTAAAAGGTTATTTTAAACGTAAATAATTAAAATTAATTAAAATGGAGAAAAGTGATTCAAAAGAATTAGAATTTTCTAATTTTTTATTTAAAATTATCATGATCTAAAACTTGAATTTAAACATTTTTATTTGAAATTGAATTTTATTTTTCAAATTATAATTTTTTCATAGCAAAATGAGAAATCATAAATGAACAAATGTTTGTGTAGAGGTCAAAAGATCAAGTATGGATAATCAAATTAATAATTAAAATAATCTCTCAAAATAATGAATAACGATTTTTTAAATCTTTTTTCTTCTCTTTCAAGTACAGACAAAGCATTTTTGCCAACCTTTAAAACTTTGATATAACATATTAATTTTCATGGTTCATGGAATAATCGTATAATAAAAATATAATTTATTTGATCATAACAACTTGAAAAATAAAATGTTTGAGGAGTATAACAATAACATGCAAAGCTATTAAAAATGAATTTTGGTTGAAGTCAGAGAAATTAATTATTTGAAAAGAAATAGAATAACAAAAATTTTAAACGAATTGATAAAAAAAATTATTTTCCCAGAAGCTTGTAAAAAATTCTTATAAACAAATGGATGAAAATTTTGATTTGGTTAATTTTTTAGTGCACTGGATAAATTAATAGGGTATGATAATTTCATTTACAATTGCAATAATTCTCAATTGTTATTTATTTATTTACCGTTGAAGTTATGAAAAATTAAGGAAAATTATCAGCCATATACCCTTAAATGACACCCGTATTAAACGTGTGTGAACACTTTTTAAGTGTATCACTCATATATTATAAGTTGATAAAACACTTCTGCCGTCCACTAATCCGTTAACTTCCGTTAGAAAGTTAATAGAATTGTGGTAAATTGACTATTTCGCCCTTGAAACTCAAAATGAGGTAAAAAGATAAATTTACTCCAAAAATTAACATAAATTTTCAATACACAATTTTTTTTATTTTGTTATTAATAATACATTTTTTTATTAAAAAAATATGAATTAGCATAAATTCATTTTAAATATAACTAAATACTATTAATTAAAATGATTAAATGATAATAAATATGTATAAAGATTAAAAGCTTAAGTATATATACATTCAAGTTTAGAAGAACTCATGAAGTAACGAAATTAAAAAAAAAAAGACTTAAATTAAGGACTCAAAATGTTGAAAATGATAAAGGGTTGCAAAAAAAAAATTAAGTATTGTATAGTAAATTGATATTTGTTAAAATAATAAGGGGTTATATATAATTGGCTTTACTGATATTGTTGTTATTATAAAAAAGTAATATTATTATTAGTTGAAAAAAGGACATGGAACATGTATCTATAGTGTTGGAATATAATGAAAATAATAGGAACATAAAACTATTGTAAGGTGTAAGAGAGTAGTAATAACTTAACCTGAAAGTGAAAATAATTTACTAAAAAGTTGAAAATTTATAACGGAAAGCATGAATTTATGAAGTAAACTCGGATCATCAGCTAAAATATTAGAATACACTTAAAAGAGTAAGAATATGTAACCAAAAAATCCTGAAAATAAAGTTGAAATTGATTAACAGAAAGTAGGAATACGAAAAAAAAACTTGAAATATCTAATCAAAATATTGGAAATTCAATACAAAGAATGGGAATATAAAACCAAAAAATGATGGAAAAAAGAGTGGAAGAGCAGAACTTAAAAGTTGGAATAACTTGATAAGAATTTGATAAATTCCAATGAAAAGTAGAGATCCAAAAAATGAACTTGAAACATTCACTTAAATGTTGGAATTCAATAAAAAGAGTAGGAATATAGTATCGTGGAAAAAAGAGTTAAAGAAGTTAACACAAAAGTTGGAACAACTTACAAAGAATTTGATAAATTGTAATGAGAAGTAGGGATCTTAAAAATGAACTTGAAATATTAACCCAGAGTATTGGAATTTAGTAAAAAAAAAAAAAAGAATATATAACCAAAACGTGGTGGTAATAATAGTTGAAGAACTTAACCCAAAAGTTATGAGTATCCACCAATAATCTGATAAATTCCAACGTGAATAGGGATTTAAAAATTAACTTGGAACATCCACATAAAATATTGAAATTCAATTAAAAGAGTAGGAATATAAAACCAATATATGGTAGGAAAATCAGTGGAAGTGCTTAACACAAAAATTAAAAAAACTTGACAAGAATTTAATAAATTTTAATGAAAAGTAGAGAACTAAAAATAAACTTGAAACATTTATTCAAATATTGGAATTCAATAAAAAGAGTAGGAATATAGGACCAAAATTTGGTGAGAAAATAAGTTGAAAATATTGACCCAAAAGTTGGAACAACTTACAAAGAATTTGATAAATTTTAATAGAAAGTAAGGATCTGAAAACAGAACTTGATATATTTACCCAAATGTTGGAATTCAATAAAAAGAGTAGGAATATAGAACCAATAAATGGTGGAAAAGGAGTGGAAAAGCATAACCTAGAAGTTGGAACAACTTAACAAAAGTTTGATAAATTCCAATGAAAAATAGAGATCTGAAAAATAAACTTGAAACATTGACCCAGATTCTGGAATTCAATAAAAAGAGTAGAAATATCGAACCAAAATTTGATGGGAATAAAAGTTGAAGAGGTTAACCTAAAGTTTGGAACAACTTACAAAGAATTTGATAAATTTTAACAGAAAGTAGGAATCTAAAAACTGAACTTGATATATTTACCCAAAATGTTGGAATTCAATAAAAAGAATAGAAATATAGTACCAAAAAGTGGTAGGAACAATAATTGAAGAGTTTAACCCAAAAGTTGTAAGTACTTACTAATAACTTGATAAACTTCAACAATAAATAAAGATTTAAAAATTAACTTGAAACATCTAAGCAAAATATTGGAATTTAATGAAAAGAGTATGAATATTAAAACCAGAAAATGGTGGAAAAAAGAGTTGAAATGCTTAACCTAAAACTCGGAAAAAAGTTACCAAGAGTATGATAAATCCAAGAATAAATAGGGATCAAAAAATAAACTTGAAACATTCACAAAAAGTATTGGAATTAAGTAAAAAGAGTAGAAATATAGAACCAAAAAATAATAGGAATAAGAGTTGAAGAGTATAACCTAAAAGTTTGAAGAACTTAACAAGAATCTGATAAAGTTTAACAACAAGTCGAGATCTAGAAAATGAACTTGAAATATCCAAGCAAAATGTTAGAATGCAATGAAAAGAGTTGGAATAGAGAACCAAAAAGTGGTGGAAATAAGAGTGGAAGAAGTTAATCTAAAAGTTGAAATAACTTAACAATAATTTGATAAATTGAAACGTGAAGTAGGAATCTAAAAAGTAAATTTGATACATTTACCTAAACTATTGGAATTCAATAAAAAGAGCAGGAATATTGAACTAAAAAGTTGTGTAAAAGTAAATTGGAACAATTTAGCAATAACTAGATAAAGTTTTACATAATATAGAGATTAAAAAATAAACTTGAAATATTAACCTGAAAATTAGAAATTTAATGAAAGAACTAGAAATATAGAACTAATAACTAATGGAAAAAAGAGTTGAAACAACTTACCAAGAATTTAATAAATTCTAACGGAAAGTAGGGATCTAGAAATTGAACTTGAAATTTTCAAACAAAATTTTGGAATTAAGTAAAAAGAGTAGGAATATAGAACTAAAAAGTAGTAGGAACAAGAGTTGAAGACGTTAACCCAAAAGTTGAAATAATTTACCAAGAATTTAATAAATTTAAATGAGAAATAGGGATCAAAAACTAAACTTGATATAATTACTCAAAATGTTGGAATTCAAAAAAAATAGTAGGAATATATAACAAAAAAGTGGTAGAAAAATAAATCGGAACAATTTACCAAAAACTAGATAAAGCTTAACACATTATAGAATCATAAAAATAAACTTGAAATATTCACCTAAAAAGTTGGATGTTTATGAAAAAAGTGGATATATAGAACCAAAAACTAGTGGGCAAAAGAGTTAGAACGTCATACCACAATTTAGATAAATCGCCACAAAAAATAGAAATTTGAAAAGTAAACTTGAAATATGCATTATAAATATTGGAATTTGACAAAATAAGTAGGAATATAACTATTTTATAATATTTTTATATTTTTTGTACTATTTTTAATTTTAAAATTATTACAATCTTTTTCCTCATTTAATTACAATTTTATCATTTTTTTCCAAATTTTTTCATATTTTTTTACATTAAAAACAAATAAAATATAATTTTTATTATATTATCCGGTTAAAAACCGGTTGTACCGGTTGCATGCATGCGCTGTATGAGGTACAGCTCTGCATGGTAGGTTGACTCTTAAGATCGATTCCTTTGGGTTTCTTAGAGCAGGTGCATTAATTTCTTCATTGTCTGGTCTTTGGTCACTTTCATAGTTTCATAGGTCAAAATACAATTCCATCTCTAATCTTTGCTCCAACACCGTCAATGCAGCTATCAACTCAAAGATGACGGTGCCTATCAAGACGAAGCACGTACGGTCGATAACTTGCAACCACCAAAAATTAGCCATGATAAAATGGACGACCACAACTTTATTTGATGTGTACGCAAAAAAGTCAAGAAATCAATAATTGCACTCCAAAAAATCATGCTTACTTTCAATGAAAAGCTTGAAATTATCTCACACAATTACATTTAGCCACGAAATGAATTTTTGGCTAAAACCAGCAGATTTTGCCGTGTTTGTTGAGCTTAGACAAAAACATCGAATTTCAGTTTATTCACTTAAATACTAATGCGGTAAATCGGGTCAATCCGGCTGCGTATTAAATTTAACATTTTTAAATTCTTTTAACTCAGTGCATCAGCTTTATGTCACAATCAGCAACCGTGATGTCGTGGGCTTACGTGAGAGAAGATGTCACGGACTGTCCAAATTTATGACTCAAAAGGATTAAACGTGCAAGTTAAGGTGTGCTAGCTTGTTTTTATTTTAAAAACTTTCAGTTCTATTAATTTTAGCATTTTCTCCACACATGTACATATTTAAAAATTCTCTAGAGAATAGTAAAATATAAACCTTTTAGTATGTTATACATAAAATTTTTTGTTGGGATTATGTGCTCTTTAAAGTATATTAATTTATTTATTTTCTAATTAATAAAATATTTAAGATACTTTAAAAAAATCTTAATTACATAAATATTTTGAATAAAATCTATTTGATCATCACATGAATTTATTGAAGATATAAATACAAGTTATCTTATGATTAGATAAATTAAGTTTGCAGTTGATAAATAAAGTTGGACACTATTTACGTTTAGACTGTAGTAAATTCATCGAATAATTTATTTTAATCATATATAAATTTACTGATATAGTTTGACTACATTAAACTGGATCGCATATTAATCTTGAAATGACTATTAAACTTATTAAATCTCATAGACATTGATTTTATTGCAATCTTAATCTTGAGTTAATTATAGTTTCATTTTTGTGATTATCATTTCATTTGAGTTACCAATGGGCTCGACATATATTTGTAGTCAAGATTACTGGTATCTTGGTGGAAGCAATTATTAGTAGTGAGATTATAGATTAACAATATAGATTTTGTATAACACATCTCTTGACGGGTGTTCGGTACTTGATCATAGAATTTTTTGGCCAGAATGTGTCAACATAATTAGTATGTTGAAAATGATCATTAGAGAAAACCAGTAAGTGTTAAGGAATAATATGTAATTAAATTGATTGGACAGTTGAGATATCAATTTAATGGGCGATGTGGTACAAATGACTGTACAGTAAGGAATCAATGTGGCATAGGTCGAATTATTATTCGAGAACACTATCCTAGGTAGCATACAATTATAGAGGCCAGTTCCAATCTTTTAGTGGAGTAGATTTAGAATTAAATAATTAGGTTGTTTAATTACATGCCTAATTATTGTAACCATTATTGTATGTATCCATATGATCCCTGTGTTAACTCATTTAAATGACTACACCACTACTTGATTAATAAGTAAGATAATTAGCTATTTGAATTAAAAACCTAAATATATTATCTAGTGGGAGGTTTCATTTAATTTGCTTGTGTGTAATGGGCCTTATGTTATTTTACCAGGTGGGCCCCTAAAATAAGAACAAGTAACGCCACTTTTGGTTTTATTATTTTTTAATTTAAATCAAATTTGATTTAATAGAATTAATATATATATACATACACACACACACACACACACACACACACACACACACACACATATATATATATAGCCTAGAGTTTTCACCAAATTGAGATATAAAAAGGCTTGTTTCCTATAAAAAAAGAGGTAGTAGCCACAATATACAAATAAGAGAAAAAAGATTTTTTCTCTCTAAGTTTGAGAAATTTTTTTTTTCTTTTACTAATTGCTTTTAGTAGTGATAAAGGCGCTTACAGGTCAAGTGTAGATCAAATCTAAATCATAACCTGAAAGATCATAGGTGATAAATCGTGATCTAACAAGATTAGTGGTGACGGATTGTGATCTGAGAGCCTAGATTATTTCAGTAAAAAAGCAAAGTTATGATTTCTAAATTATGGTAATTTTATATATTGTATGAGAATTGTGATCCAAATATTTCCATTGCAAAATATTTTTCAAGCCAACATTCTCTATAACATTTTAGAAGTTGCTAGACATTAGAACTCCCTAAAAGGCATGAGAACTTTCTAGATTTAAATACTCTAGAGTTAGGCAAGTTTTCCTAGACTTGGCATTTGTCGTTTCATTCAACAAATAAAAGCAACTCAAGCAACTTATAAACAAGTTCTCAAAACACTCTTGTACACACTCTTGTCAATACAAATTTACTTTTTGGCTCAATTACTCTTTTTTCCCTTATTTCTTCCATCAAGAGAAACTCAGAGAATTTTAAAATTATCTAATTACTGTACAAATTTGCTACACAAAATAAACCATCGCGAGACATTTAGTTGTGAAACTTTTTTTGTTGGCCTATAACTTTATCGAGTGACAATCTTTGTTTTGTATCACTAAGCAGAACACTTTTAACGAATTTAGAAATAAAATAGTGGTAACGAGGTTGAATCCACAGGGATTGTTATAAATTGAAAGTCTAATTTAAATCTAAAATTAATATTAATCATAACCTAATTAAGCAAATTGAGTTTATAAGAAAATTAAACCAATTAAACTAAGAAAATAATTAAAACAAAGGAGAAATTAATAAGACAAAAATTACCAAGTTTTTAGAATCCACTATTATTTAACTAATAATTATCTAATTATTAATTAATCCTCAATTTTAAAATGACAGCTCGAAATCAATTTATGTCATCTCATGGATATAATAATTAAGCCCAAATAAAATTAATTTTGTGTAGGCTCTTTTTATGCTTAATAGTATGATATCTAAATATCTCATGTAAACATAGTAAACAACAAAGAGTCCAAATTTTCCTAAGCACTCTGGGTAAACAATTTAATGAAAGACATAGAATCAAAGATAATCATATATAAACTTTATAGATTCAAGTATAAATTTAGTCAAATATTAATCCTAACAATCAATAATGCATGACAGAATTAATGAAAATATTTAATAACATCTAACTAATCATGTGAAACAAGAACCATAAACATTAAAGAACATATATAGAGAATTAATTAAAAAGATAATTATTTCATTAAATAGAATTTCATCCTCAATATAAGAAAATTATCTAAACATACTTAAATTGGAAGCAACAAAATAAATAAAACCAACCATAGAAATTATGGAAGTGACGCTGCCGATTTTCTTCTCTGCTGAATGCCTAACGTTGCTCTTTTTTTTTCTTCTCTGGCGACTGCCCTCACAAAAGCCAAAGTCAGCTTCTTCAAAATGGGCTACCGACCTTTTCAATTCTAAAGCCGAAAAGCTTGGCCTTTTAATTTGTTTTGCACTCACACGTGCCCACCACTTAGAATTGTATTAGTATTCCTTTTTTAATGCTATGCACATGCTAAAAATAATGGAGATTGCTTCTCACGTGATGTATCTCTTCTCTTCTTGAATTAAATTTTAATAAATTAATTCTTTTAATTTCTTATCCTTCAATTGATTCTCAATTTAATCTCGTTGCTTCCTAAATTGAGTTTCTTCATCTCTTTTTAGTCATAATCTCTAATTAATTCTCTATTCAATAAAATAATTCAATTAATTAAAAATAATAAATAAAAATAACTAATAATTATATAAAAAATAAAAATAACTAATAATTATATAATTAAGAATAAAATATGTATATATTATATGCTCATCAGCAACAATAATATTATATAGGCAGTGCACAATTTTATTATAACATGCAAAATCCGTGCACGGTACGTAAAATGCACAATGACGTTATTTCATGTTATTCCTTTTTTAAAATTTCGACCACTTATCTTTGTTCTTAAAATATAGTCGTGATAAAAACATAATTTTCTTGTAGTGAATTGAATTCCATGCAAACTTTCAAACGAAACTAGGTAAGCTTCTTCATGCAAAAATGCGTACGGATTGTCAACTCTCATATTCCAACTTTGCTGAAAATGAATGTCTCCCCACTGATGACAATATGGAATCTGCATTATTTCAACAGTTTTTTTTTTTTTTTGATATGGCATTATTCAACAGTTAAATTGAAATTGGAAATAAATCATCCTGGCCTTGTAAAACTAATGTTCATACAGTATTTTGTAAAGGATATGCCATAATGATCCTTTGTTATTCCAAGTTTTACATATTATTTGCTTACAATATTAAACCACTCAGAAGTGGATTAAGCCGAACATTAGATAGTTGCTAAATAATAATTAGAAGTAGATAAAAACAATAAAACCAAAGAAAAAGTGGTTTATTTATTGGCCACAACCTGCTGGAAATTCACTCCACAGGGCCGAAAGCAAAATATATATATGTTGTGGGACTAAATGGGAACAGGGATAACACGAAGGGGTTGAGCCTTCTGTAAAGTGATGCCAAATTTTTCTTCCATATCCATGTTCTCATCTTCCAGCTTCCAATCAAAGGAGTTAATAAGTGAGCCCAACATTAGATGTAACATTCTAATTGCCAATGGCAAACCAGGACATATTCGCCGGCCGGATCCAAAGGGGATCAGCTCAAAGTTTCGGCCTTTGACATCAAGATTTGACCCCAAGAATCTCTCAGGCATAAAAGAAAGAGGGTTCTCCCATGCGAGTTCATCTCTGCCAATTGCCCATGCGTTAACAAAAACCTGTGCACCTTTTGGCACTATGAAGCCCGCAATTTCTACGTCTGCTAAAGCTTTACGAGGAAGTAACAAGGGAACTGCTGGGTGAAGCCTCAAGGTTTCTTTGACTACTGCTTGTAGATAAGGTAACCGAGTGATGTCTGATTCCTCAATTGGTTTGCCTTTACCAATCGTTTGTTCTAACTCTAATCTTGCTTTTGATAAAGCATCTGGGCTGCGGAGTAGCTCCGCCATCGCCCATTCCAGTGTGCTTGAAGTGGTGTCTGTCCCAGCAACAAACAAATCCTGTTATGTAAACCCCTGTTAAATCACTTGAAGTTTGTGCAAGGAAAGAGAAGGAAAGAGAAAGAAAGAAATATTACCAAAAACAAATGTTTGATGTAATTTCTATCGATCTCCACACTCTTGTCTTGGATAATATCGAGAAGAGTACCTAGCACATCTTTAGATTCGATGCTAGTACTACTGTAATCATGTTGTTGTCTTTGCTTCAATCGTTGATCAATCAAGCCATCAAAAACCTCCAACATCTTGCCAAAATAAAATGTCATGCGACTCCTTATCCCCTGCAAGTCAAGCCTTTTAAGCAGGGGAAAATGGTCGGACAAGTTAGGCTTTCCTATTTCTACCAGGATACTGGAAACTGTATCCTTAAACTTTCGTTCAGTGGTGTCATCAGCCAAATCAACAGAAAAAATTGTGTTGGATAACAAATTAAGTGAAGTATTGAAAACAACTTGGCTAATATCTATTGCTTTACCCGCACGGCAATTTTCTTCAACATAGGAAAGAAGATTTTTGATTTTCTTACGCCGGAGTTCTTGGTTGGCATCGAGTTTTTGAGTAGTGAAAATATGTAAGTTGCATAATTTTCGAAGGTTTTTCCAGGTTGTTGAGACAGGCAGGATGACCATCCCGAATTCATTGTGTTGGTGGGGAAAGATTGCATCCTTAACCATTCGATTATAGAAGGATGAATCGTGATCTTGAAGGATATATTTGGCCATGGGAGCAGATGAAACTACTACTGTGGTCACCTCGCCTAATTTTAGGCTCAATATGGGGCCATAAACCTTGGCAAGCTCGGCTAGTGACTTGTGAGGTTTTTCACCGAGTTCCAGGAGATTTCCGATCACCGGATAAGGTGTCGGTCCCGGTGGCAGCGGCCGTTTTCGTCCCCTTGAAAAGGAACTTAAAGCCATTACAAAAACCCATGTGAATAGAAGCCATATTAAGCAGCTTAACATATCCATCTTTGTAAGCGATAGAATGCAGCTTAACATATCCATTTTTGTTCTTTGTTTCTCTTTATTTTACAGTACTCTTATTAACAACCGTTCACTCTCTTTTATAGTGGAACTGCTTCAGTGGGT
This sequence comes from Atalantia buxifolia, assembly GCA_030444775.1. Classification (NCBI taxonomy): domain Eukaryota; kingdom Viridiplantae; phylum Streptophyta; class Magnoliopsida; order Sapindales; family Rutaceae; genus Atalantia; species Atalantia buxifolia. Next base: position 27,410,097 of record CM059838.1, read on the forward strand.
GTCGCTTTAATTAGCACTGGTTTCCTTTGTCTATTTTGTCATTAAACTGGCATTTCAAAATAAGTGGCCGGCGTCAATTGACTGGCTTTCCAATATTTGGTATAAATTAAAACGTGGAGTTACTCTCTCTCTCTCTCTCTCTCTCTCTCTCTCTCTCTCTCTCTCTCTCTCTCTCTCTCTATATATATATATATATATATATATTCTCAAAGTTAATTGATTTGATTTTAATTTGTATAATGAAAATTGAGTGAATTTTTTTAATTTTGTCAAAATTATTATTTAAAAATTATATTTACTATATATTATTAATTTTTATTTTATAATTATAATTTTTTCATAGAACCTTAATACTAAACAAGACCTTAATTATAAAAAAAAAGATACCACTGGTCTTAATTATAGAAATAGACAAACAACTACATAAGTTACAGCACTTCAATACTAAACAAGGCACTAATTATATTTTATAGTCAATCACTACCAATTACATCTTTTAAAAGGATGGAAGATTGTCAATTTTTCTTATTGAAATCAATACTTATCCTCTATTGTTTTCATAATGGCCAATAACCCTAGCAGCATAATTTTATGGTATTGCCTTTATTTTCAAACACCCTTATTTTCAAATAAATAAACACACACACACATGTATATATACAAGAAAATTATATTATTATTAGTTTTTTATTCACATCGAAACATAAATCTCTTACTTTTAGTACTTAAAATTTTTATTTTAATTTTCATTCATACGATTTATATTAATTTATAACAAATATGAATAAAAGTAGGTTTGAAAATATGGGTAATACAATAAAATTATGCTGTTGAGGTTATTGGTCATTATGAAAACAGTAAAGGATAAGTATATATATTAATTTTAGAAGGAGAAAAATTAACAATCTTCCCAAAAAGATTAGCAAAAAGATCAGTTGAGTACTGAATCTAAATCCATAACTCGTATATATAACATATATAGCTTGGTCTGAAATTTATCATTGGGAATCATCAGGACAAATGTATAACGTAACTCACACAAACGCACGCACGCACGTACATGCACACACAGACACAGAGAGATATATATTTTGATTTGGAATTTATCTTATCTATTTGAGAAATCTTAGTGAAGCAAATTTGGGGATTGATTTATTTATTTTTTAAAAAAATTAATTGAATGAATTCTCAATATTTAGCAATGAATTTCTTCCGTAGCCTAGCTACACATCAATGTCTGGGCAAGTAACTGAAAATCTCGTCTGCACCAATAGTTCTATTCAATGTGGGTACTTTAAGATCAAACTGAGCACAAGAGTTCTTGAAAACGGTTCTCATATTTCTAAATGAACGTATCTGCAATAAGATATGCTTCAGAAGCATGGTAAATGCGGCCACAATTAATCGAGACCAGGCCAATATAAAAATTTTGGTATAATTGGAAATCATAATAACACCAGACCAAAAAGATTACCACAAAACTTTCTAAAGAGTAAAGATATATTGCATTTCAATGCATTTACAGTATTGCTTCGTATTTCATTTGTCATATATATAATTCTTTTGTTATCTTAAAAAGAGTAAATATAAAATTTTCATTGTTAATGTGTAAAAAATTACTTGTCAACGAGTTTTTTTTTTTTTTTTTTTATTGTGGCATGATTTGAGTAGTAAAACGAAAATAACCATTTTCATTAACAAGATATTCGACTGTCTGTTAGTTAGGGATGGTAATGGGGAGGGGAGGGGAGGGGACCGACATTCCCACACCCATCTCTGATATTTTTCACATACCTCCATCCCCTCCCCGTCCCCATCAGAATTGATTGAGAAGATCCTCGTCCCCTTCCCAAATAATAAGAGGGGATCCCCGAGGGCCCCCGATCCCCAAATGACGGATATATTTTTAATTTCTGAACTTGATTTAATCATATTAAAACAAAATTTTAAACAAAATTAAGGTTTGACAATATATTTTATACTAACATTAATCCATTACAAAAATCACACTGCAAAATACAAATTATCAGAATAATTATCTTTGTCAATCTTTATAATCTTATAACAAAAAAATCATTTTTATATCAATAATGAAATAAATGAAATGGGTATAAATACTAAAATTAATATTTTTAATAAAAGCATTTATTCTTACACATCATACTCCTCATGTTCTTCCTCAAGGAATGTGACAAATTGAAAGATAGTATCAAGTTTCAAATCTAAAATAATAAAAATAATATAAGCAACATGACTCATAATATAAAATAGTTTTGGGTTAAGCCCTTTAGAATAAGGTATGGTTGAATAGTAATTCAGAACTACAACTAGTTAAGTAGGCTCGAAATTTTTATAACAGATTTGTATAAATATTTTGATATTTATTATTTATACTAATATTTATTATTTTTTAATTTAAATTTCATTATTCATTTATTAATAATTCTAAAAAATAAAATAAAATTTTTAAATTAATATAAAGAAATGGGGTAATGGGTAGGGGATGGGGATTTCACCTCATCCCCATCCCTTCCCGGAATAAGAAATTGGGTAAAAAATTATTCCCGTCTCTTCTCCGAATAAGAAATTGGGTATGAAATCGTCCCCATACCCTCCCCGAATGGGGAAAATCCCCAAGGATCCCCGTCCCCGTGGGGATTTTTGCCATCCCTACTGTTAGTATTTGTTTTTTCATTTCAAAATTTCAATAAATCAAATAAATTTGACATTTTTATAATAATATAGTAATTTCATTGGTAAGGAAAAATAAGTTTTTAATAAGGTTAAAAGAATAATTTATTATGGAAATAAATTTTACATAGATTGAAATGGTTGTTTGTCTAAATCATGGCTGAAGACGAAAACTGATTCAATTTCAATCATTCAGCTGTTTTACGCGGGTTTATTTTTTAATTTCATATTGAAAATTTATCAAATGTGCCTTAATAAAATTAAGTTAAAAAATGTAACTTAAAACTAAATTCTAAATGCTTAACGAATTATTTTACTCTCAAAACTCTCCTTGCTAGTTAATATAGTTCATAATATGTAAGAGCTTAATTAAAAATATTCTTTCTTTTACACAATCAATTAATAATGATAAATGTTTTTCATCACCAGCCATAACTCGATATAGAGACAGTTCCAAAAAAAAAAAAAATTATATGTTTCCCTAAATTTATAAAATTGCCACTCTGTATATAAAGCACGTTGTTCCAGTTTTTAATTACTCACTTCGTCTTTCCCGAAACAGATGGGACGTTGCTTAATTTCACCGCTTTATTTGAAGGACATACATTTGGTCTCCATAAACGTGAGAATTTATTATTATTTTTTTTAATTACACGAGAATAATGTTTATATTATAATTTATATTATATGAAATTTACAACTGATATTTACTATCAGATAATTAGTGAGACTAATTTATATTAATTTTTATATAGTATTGTTTAGATTTTTACCTTCTTTAATATTCAATAGATGTCTACTTCACTCACATTTTAAAAGGGAGAAGACTGTCTTTATTTAATTATATATTATAATTAAAGAATAAAATAAGTCCCTATATACGTCGCGGGGGCTCGAATCACTGCACTCACAATTGTGAGTATAGGGTCCTGACCACTGGGCTAAGACCAAGTGAGAATTGATTTGAAAATAAAAAAGTTCCATCAACAATCAGATTGACAACGGGCCGGTCGGTTCGACGTGGCACGACCCGTTAAGATAAGACTAATAGTGCTAGTGAGTCGGCATGGCATGACCCACAAATTTCATTGGTTGTGCATTGCATAATGCAATACAACTACATAATTGTAAATAAATAGTTCAACAGGTGCCAAAGTACAGGGACTATGTTATGAACTATAATAATGCCTGTAAGCTCGTGATCCCTGCGCGTCCGGTTGACCATCCCTATTCAACAAAAGATTTGAATTTAGAGTTTTTCTACTAACTTGATAATTTTCATAAAGATGAGATTTGAATTAATGGGGTAACTAACCAATAACTCAAAGCCCATATCGCTTTCTTGAAAATTCGATGAAATCCATGAATAAAAAGGTTCCACCTGACCCAATGACGTAGTTTTTGTTAGTCCACTCTTTGTTAGGTGAAAGATGGACTAAAAAATTTTCATGTTGAAAATTTTGGTTAGGAACCAGAATCTCCAACGGGAATATATTAAACAATTATATAAATAATATACAAGTTGAGAATAACACTAGTGCAGTTAACGTGAAAAATATTTTAACAGAGAACAACTATAACCGTCATGATTAACTAAATAAAATTCAATATTATTACACTTTATCTCTTAACCATTGCAATGTCGAAGAAATCTAACTAAAATTTGAGACACTCGAATTAGAAGTTGTATATTTATACACACACACGTATACAATACGCGAATATTTACATGAATTTTCGTACGAATAGTAATGATTTTATAAAATCTTTTACGGTGTTATAAAATGTTTTACGGTGTTAAAAAACATTATGCTTCTCCGAAAAAGTGTTTGTCCTCATACTGGTGTTAAAAAAGGAAAAAAAATAGAGAAAAAAAAAGCCGGACGCACACACAATGGTTCAATAAACAAGCAGTTGATTTCAAAAGTATAAAATTGATTTTATTCATGAGTTTTTTTTTTTATTATAGAACCAACTTTTCGACTGTTACTAAGAACAGCATGTATGATTCTTGTCTTAGAGAATCAAATTTTATGGTTTGAGTGTAACATTTAAGTGGCCGCAACAATCAGGAAGCCTGGGACAACATTGCCAGTTTACCTCCGGATGAAAACGATTGGCTTGCGCAGCTTCGATGGCAGCAGGCATGACATTGAATACGATGACCATCATCACCAACTTCGGTGCAAGTGTTGGGAAAATGTGCTCTTTAAAAGCATATGTATTTATTTAATTATAATAAATAATTTTTTTGATTAATAAAATAAATAAGGTATTTTATTCAAATATCTTAATTGCATTAATATTTTGAGTAAAGTATATTTGATCATATTATATGTATTTATGTGATCACCATGTGGATTCACAGAAGACATAAATACAAGTTATCTTATGATTAAATAAATTATGTTCGCAGTTGATAAATAAAGTTAGGCACTTTATTTAGGTATAGACTGTAATAAATTCATTGAATGATTTGTCTTAATCATGTATGAATTTATTGATGTAGTACGAATATACTGAACATGATCACAGATGAGATTTAATTAACCTTGAAATGACTGTCAGACTTATTAAATCTCATAGGCATTGATTTTACTGTAATCTTAATTTTGAGTTAGTTATGATTTCATGATTGTAATTGTTATTCTATTTGAGTTACCAATGGGCACGACACACACTTGTGGTCAAGATTACCCGGTATCTTGGTGGAAGCAATTATGAGTATTAGAGTTATAGATTAACAATATAGAATTTGTATGACACATCTCTTGATGGGTTTTCGACACTTGATCATAGAATTCTCTGTCCAGAGTGTGTCAATATATTTATTATGTTGAAAATGATCATTAGAAAAAACCAGTAAGTATCAAGGAACAAGATGCAATTAAATTGATTGGACAATTGAGATATCGATTTAAATTAATAATGTGGTACAAAGGATTATGCAGTAAAGAAATCAATGTGGCATGGGTCGAATTATTATTCGAGAACACTATCTTAGATAGTATACAATTATGGAGGTCAGTTCCAATCTTTTAGTGGAGTAGATTTGGAATTAAATAATTGGGCTAGTTTAATTACATGCCTAATTATTGTAGCCACTATTGTATATACCCAATTGATCCCCGGGTTAGCTCATTTAATTTCGCACCACTCTTTGGATTAATAAGTAAGATAAATAGCAATTTGGGTCAAAAGCCTAAATATATTATTTAGTGGGAGGCTCTATGTAATGTGCTTATGTCTAAGGGACCTTGTGTTATTTTACAAGGTGGGCCCCTATGACAAGAAGAAGTTACGTTACTTTAGATTTATTATTTTAAATTTAAATCAAATTTGATTTATTAGAATTAAAAATATATTAAAATATGGAGCCTAGGGTTTCCACTAAGTAAGAGATATAAAAGGTTTATTTTCTTCCAAACAAAGGGAGACAGCCACTTTATACAGATCAGAGAAAAAGATTTTTTCTCTCTAATCTTGAAAGAAAAATTTTCTCCTGCTAGTTGCTATTGGTAGTGATAAAGGCGCTCACACGTCAAGTGCAGATCAAACCTGAGTCATAACCTAGAAGATCATTGGTGACGGATCGTGATCTAACAAACATGGTGGTGACGGATTGTGATCTAACAGGCGTGGTGGTAACAGATCGTGATCTGGGGGCCTAATTCACTTTAGTGGAAAAATCGAAGATTGTTCATCTTCTCATATTTTCAAGGTACGATTTCTAGATTACGAATTCTTATATATTGTATGAGATCAATCCTAAAAAGTTTTATAAAAAATTAAGAACTTGATTTTTCTCCAACAGCAAGTTTCTCCATCTGCATGCTTCTTTCAGAATTATATATGAGGCACCAGCTGAATTTGAAGTGTATGTTGTTTGCTTCGATTGGAAGAATGGATACTGGCCATGCTATTTATAAGGGAGACTGTGGCTAAATTTAGCAGGGACATAAATGGTGCATGCTCGGGATAGTACTGGATTTTGTGAAATGATATCATTTAATTTACGAATTTGCTCTCAAATTTTGCTCGATAATTTCTTCTTTGATGATTGATAGTGTATTGGGTCATTTTTTTTTATTACCAATTATGTATATATTTGTTGAATAATACGACAACTTAAATATAATTTTGGTATAGAATTATCAAATAAGTGATAATTTAATACAACACAATTCTAAATATTGAACAACTTTCTTTCCATTTTGTTAACTATTACACTATTACTTTATATAATGAGAAACCAACTGAACCCTTAAAAAACAAACCATATTTTGGAGATTTGGTTCATGACTTTGGGTGGAAATTAACTTTTTGAGATTTAATTTTAATGGAATTTCTTTGTTCTCTAAATCTTGGCGATTTCTATTATAATTTTTACAATTTTAGCAATCAATTATCATTATTAAAAAAAGGTAGTGCTATACATCCCAAAATTTGATTCCAAATAATATGGCATTTATTAATTAATGGAAATATAATACATTAATTTACTTCAAACTTTTGAAAACTTGCTTAATGTATGACACATCACATGCCAAAAATTTGAAATGAAATTAGGAATAAAAATTTGTTACGAAATGAGTAAATTTAGAAGAAATAAAGAACAAATACACTTTATTCGGACGAATATAGTAAACCTTATCCCTTAATATAATGAAAAAGTTAGGTCAGTGAAATAAAAATTAGGATTGACAGAAAAGCTCGAGTCGGCTCGACCCAGGCCCGCAGGCTTTAAGCCTAGTCCGCAGCTTGAAATTATGGACAAGCGCTTGTAGTTTGTACAGTCCATATATAATGGGCTCACTTAAAGGCTTTATACTTAAAAGCCCAGGTCTAAGCCCGGTCTTTATAATGAATATATATATATATATAGAAATGTTCTAGTCCGAATTTTTAAAGTACGGGAAAGTTTTAAAACCGCACGGTTTTAAAGGCTTACAATTCCCAACTTTCCCGCACTTTAAAATTCTGGACCAGAAAACTACTATATATATATATATTTTAAGAAAAAACTTTATAATATATTATAAAATTCAAATAAAAAACCGAAAAATTAAAAAAAAACCCGAAACCAAAATCCAAAATGCTTAAATCCCTTATCCCTCTTTCCCTCACTCACCATCATCGTGCCCTTAGACTATCATTATTCTCACCACCAGTAGCCAACAGTGGGCAATAACGTCTAACAGGGAGCATCCAGTAGGCACCATTCAGTGAGCCACTGTCCAGCAGCCACCATTTAGCGACCGTCCAGTAGTAGTGAGCTAGCCACCCAGCACCTCCCGCGAGATGCAGCAGCGACCCCCACCCACCAGCACACCCGCGCGACACTGCATCAACCACTCGAAGTCTCGAACTCGCGCAAGGCAGCAATAGCGATATGTTCCAACGCGACCTGAACCATGGCCGACGCAATTCAAACCAGCAAGGCAGCAAGCCATCACCAACTCCGGTACTCCACCTCAATTAAACTTCAAAATTTTTTATTATATCATCTGAGGCCTAAATATATGTAATTTAACATTATGGGATGAAGGAAATGAATGTATTTTGAGCTGTGTTTTTATGTATCAACTGACTGTGGTTAATTCGTTGAAGAATATTGTGAAAGATATTGTGATTTTGAGCTGTGAAGAGTATTGTGAACAATATAGGTTGGTTGTTGGTTAATGTAGAACATGTTGAGGAATCTTGTGTTGTTGATTAATGATTTTGAGCTGTGTTGTTGGTTTTTCTAATAATACAAGTTCTAAAGAATGATGGGTGTAATTTACTCTAAATGAAATCATGCTTCATCGCTCATGCAACTTTATAATTAGAGGATCGCTCTTAAAGCATTTTGTGTTTTTCTGGGTTGAAGTATTTTTATCCATCTTAAAGCATTTTATGTTTTTCTGGGTTGAAGTATTTCTATCCATTGTATAGATACTGTATGCAGTTCTGGACATTGCAAATTTCCTTATAAATGAGGCATTATGGTGTCCTGTGCTTGTAAATGTAGTATGCATTTACACTTAGCTTTTGCTGTTGCTAATTCTTGTTCTATTTTATTGGGTTTGATTAGAGATTTAATGAGGCACTATGGTGTCCTGTGCTGTGTTGTTAGAAAATTTATTATGACACTATGGTGTAAAGATGTTCTGCATTCTTAGAAAAATTTCAGTATTATAGGACTTTTTTTATGATATTTGATTAATTAATTAATTAATTAATCTAATATCTTTACAGAATTAAAATTAGAATTAAAACAACACAGATTCTTTACACTAATATTACACCTACTTCCCCCTGGCTCTGATACCAATAATTAATTAATTAATTAATTAATCTAATATCTTATCTCCTTTAATTTTGTATAAGTTTATAATGGAAAATACTTCTGAATCTTCTAATTTTCCTTCAAATCCATCTGGGGAGTTAGAAAATGTTCAAGAAGAAATATGGAGTGTTAAAAAAAGAAAATAGAGGGATGTCTTAAATTGTTGGGACCATTTCACAAAGATAACTATCGGTAGTGTAGCGAAGGCAAAATGTAATCATTATAGACCAGTTCTTTCTTGTGATTCGGGAACCAGTCACTTGAATAGACATACTAGAAAAATTCACGGTTTTAATCAACTGACAATTGAATAAGTTCTTGAGAATAAGTACACTTGATGAAAACTGAAAGTGGTGAGCTTGGAATTCAGAAATTTGATCCATTGGTTGCCCGTCAAAAAATTACAATAGTTGTTGTATAGCATGAACTTCCTTTTAGGTTTGTGGATTAAGACGCGTTTAGAGATTTTATTGATTATTGCAACCCATTAGTGAAGTCTATGTCCATAAACACTTTAAAGAGCGAGATCTTTAAAGTATACAATGTCGAAAAGGTGAAAGCAATGAATTTATTGGAGATTAATAATAGTAGGGTGGCAATTACTACAGACATGTGGACTGCTTGTAATAAAAAGAAAAGTTATATGGTTGTCACGGGACATTTCTGTTAACTCTTTTGTTTTTACAATAATGATTTTGATGATAACAAATAAGTTTGCAATTGATGAGCAAAGAAAAATCTCTTGGAAATAAACGGCAAATTATTTACAGAAAACGGTAAACCGATTACATTCCAAAGAGTAAATTTCCAGAAAATGGCAAACCGGTTATATAAAATGGTAAACCGATTGCATTAACCATTTGTGACTAACGGTACACCAAAAGCATTCCAGAGAGCAAAATTCAGATATCAGCAAATCGTTAACAGATAACGGTAATGCGATTTTACTCCAGAGAGCAAATCTTAGATAACGGTAAACCGTTAACGGATAACGGTAAACTGAATGCATTCCAAAAATTAAATCTCAGATAATAGTAAACTGTTTATGGATAACGGTAATCCAACTGTATTCCAGAGAGTAAAACTTAGATAACGGCATACCGTTTATTAATACAATAAACCGATAACATTCTAGAGGGCAATTATCTTGCAAATGGTAAACCGTTTATGTCAAATGGATAATCAATATCTTTGAGCCAATTTCTGGAACGATAACGGTAATCCGACTCCTTGCAAACGGTGATCGAACAATTTGAATTCCGGCGCAACAGTGACTTACCAAAGTCAAAACAGCGATCCGATAACTGGTAAATGACAATCCGACAGTGTGTAGAAAGTTAATAACGGCTAGTTTTCAGCTCTAACTATAAATACGCTCAATCAAATTCAAACAAGGGTTGAACATAATGTTATCATTAAGCTTATAATCAAGAATACAACATTCACTGAGCTTTAAATTTCATTTATTCACACACTGAGCATAGATTTGTAATCATATATTTTATATGAAAGAAAAACACTTTTGTAATCTTTATCCTTGAGAGGATGTAAGTGTTGGCATACACTTGGGTTAAACGATTTAAGATAATCTCTTGTTGTAAAGGTTCATTGACACCTTGGAAGTCAATTGTAAGCATTTGAAGCCTTGGGAGACTTGGATAGCAAAATCTTCAAGCTTGGTTGCTTAGAGGCGTGGACGTAGGCGGGATTGCCTAACTATGTAAAAATATTGTGTTTGCTATATTTTCCTTTACTCTTTTTACTTTTGACCAGTGTTAAATTTATTATTTTTGATTTCATTAAGGCATTAGAGAAAATTGTTGTGTGGTTTGCTTAACTTAATTTTTAAAAATCCAATTCACCCCTCTCTTGGATTGTATAACTAGTATTTCATTTGGTATCAGAGTAAGGTTCTCTTATTTGGACTTAACCGTCTATAGTAAAAGATCCATGGTAACCCTAAATGACTCTGCCTTTAGCGAAGGATAATCCATAATTAGGCCACTATTCTTTGATGGTAATCACTACCCATATTGAAAAATTAGGATGAGAATTTATTTGCAAGCCTTAAATTACAAAATTTAGGAAGTTATTTATGATGGTCCATTCATGCCTATGACTAAAAATGGAGTAAGAGATAATATTCCAAAACCTTCAAGTCAATGGAGTGAGATAGAAAAGAAAAGGATGTCTTTAAACTCCAAGGTAATGAATGCTCTATTTTATACTCTTGATAAGAAAGAATTACATAGAGTATCTAGTTGTGAGAGTGCACAAGAAATATGGAACAAACTTGAGGTTGTCTATGAAGGTACAAATCAAGTTAAATAGTCTAAAATCAGTAGATACACTGGTCAATATAAATTGTTCCAAATTGAATAAAATGAAAGTGTGTATTCTTTGTATACAAGATTTACGAATATAGCGAACACTCTAGGAGCCCTAGGAAAAACTTTTTTGAATAGCGAGAAAGTCAAGAAAATCATTAGGTCACTTCCAAAAGAATGGAGACCTAAAAGGACTGCCATTGAAGAAGTCAAAAATTTAAATACTTTACTTATTGATGATTTAATTGGCTCTCTCATTTCATATGAAGAAGACTTGGCAGCAGAAAAAGGGCATGAGGAGAAGAAGAAAAGCATTGCTCTCAAAGCTTCAAAACATAAAAATGATGAGGAAAGCGAGTTGGATGATGAGGAGATGACTATGCTAATTAGGAGATTCAGAAAATTCTACAAGAAAACTAGTGAGTGGAGAAAGTTCAGAAACTTTAAAAATCAAAAGAAGAAGAAAGAGTAAATCACTTGTTATGAACGTAAAAAGCCTGGACACATACGGTCGGAATGTCCTCTCTCAACAAGCTCAAGAGGAAAGCAATGGTTGCCATGTGGGATGATAGCGATGAGGAAACAAGTGATGATGAAGAGTAACAAGAGATGACAAATTTAACTCTCATGGCGATCGGGGAAGAATCATTGGATAAACTTGATGAAGTAAGTGATCTTCCTACATATGATAAATTACATGATGCTTTTAATGAATTGCATGATGAGTGAATGAAAATTGGTAAAAAGAATACATGTCTTAAAAAGAAAATGTTAGAACTTATAAACAAAAAAGATGTCATGCAAAAATGCAATGATTCTTTGAATGAGAAGATAAAAGAATTAGAATTAGAGAATAAAATGTTGCATGATAAGATTGCATCTTTTAAAGATAAACAAATTACTTCATATGAGCATGAAAAATCACATATTGATGAATTGATAAAAGAGAATGGAGTGATTAAGAAGAAGAATAATGAGCTAAATGAAATTGTGCTAAAATTCACAAATGGGCAAAAGATGTTGGATAACTTGCTTAATTAACAAAAATGTGTGTTTGACAAAGGAGATATTGGCTATAAGCCAAATTTGAAACAAAAGTATTATACGAATTACTTTGTGAAGAGTACCTCCATTAACAATCATATTGTATGTCATTATTGTAATCAAATGGTCATATGAGAAATAGATATTCAGTAAAAAGAAATGCATATTATGGTGTGAAATGTGTTTGGGTTCCAAAAGGAACCATTGCTAACACTCAAGGACCCAAGAAGTTTTGGGTACCTAAAACTTAGAAACTTTTTCTGCAGGAATCTAAGAAAAAGAAAAATAAGTGGTACTAGGATAGTGGATGTTCAAGACATATGATAGGGAATTACATTTAGTTTTCAAGTTTTACCAATATCGAGAGCGGTAGAAACGTTTCCTTTAGAGATAATTTAAAAGGAAAAATCATTGGTATTAGCAATGTCGGTAACGTATCCTCTACTCTCATTGAAAATTTATGTTCGGTTGAGAACTTAAAACACAATTTGCTTAGCATTAGTCAATTATGTGATAAGAGTTATAAAGTTGTTTTTGATAAAACTAGATGTGTTATTGAAAATGCATGTGATGGTAAGATTTTGTTTGTAGGAAACAGATGTGTTAATGTTTATACTACTAATGATAAATGTTTTTCCACATTACATGATGATGGTTGGTTATGGCATAGAAGACTAGGACATGCAAGCATGGATTTAATTTCAAAGATTTCCAAAAATGATTTAGTTAAAAGTCTTCGAAAGATTTCAAAAAGATAGAATTTGTGAAGCATGCCACTTTGTTAAAAAAATCAAAACCTGTTTTAAAAGCAAAAATCATATTTCTACTTTAAAAGCTCTTCAATTACTTCATATAGACTTATTTAGACCTTTAAGATATCCTAGCTTAAGTGGCAAGTATTATGCTTTCGTAATTGTTGTTGATTTTTCAAGATAGACATGGGTATTATTCTTAACTAATAAGGATGATGCTTTTGATACTTTTAAAGTGTTTTGTAAGAAAGTTCAAAATGAAAAAGGATATTGTATTGCATGCATTAGGAGTGATCATGGAGGAGAGTTTGAAAATCATGCATTTGAAACCTTTTGCAACAACTTAGGCTTTGTGCACCAATTTTCATCACCTAGAACTCCAAAACAAAATGGAGTTGTTGAGAGAAAGAATATGTCTATTCAAAAAATGGCCAGGACCATATTGAAAGAAAATTCTTTGCCTAAGTATTTTTAGGCCGAGGCCATCAACACCGCTTGTTATGTTTTAAATCGTGTGTTGATTAGGTCTCATCGTAATAAAACTCCGCATGAGCTTTGGAAAGATAGAAAACCCAACATTGGTTATTTCAAAGTTTTTGGATGCAAATGTTTTATTTTGAACACAAAAGAAAATCTTGGTAAATTTGATGCAAAATCCGATGTTGCATCTTTTTTGGGTATTCAAACTCAAGCAAAGCTTATGTAGTTTATAACAAAAGAACTCTAGGTGTGAAAGAATCTATGCATGTTACATTTGATTAATCTAACCCCTTCTCTGTGAAGAAAGCTGTTGATGATAATGATGCAGATGAAAAACTATAAGAAGAGTCATCAAAGGATAACCAAAAGGATGTATCACATGAAAATCAAGAGAAGCAAAATGAAAAAACAAATGTAGAGCAAAATGAAGGTACATCTTAATCACTCCTCAATGAGTGGAGGTATGTTTCTTCTAATCCTAAAGACTTAATTTTAGGAGATCCCTCACGAGGCATGACAACTAGATCATCATTTAGAAATACTTGTGAGCATGTTGCATTCATATCTCAAAATGCACCAAAATCCTTTGCGGATGCAGAAAATTATGAATCTTGGATTATGGCAATGTAAGAGGAGTTAAATCAATTTGAGAGAAACAATGTGTGGAAATTAGTTCCTAAACCGGAACATCAGTTCATTATAGGCACTAAATGGGTGCTATAAGGATTTCATTTTATTCCAAATGGAAGTCAAAAGTGTTTTCCTACATGGTTATATTATGGAAGAAGTGTATGTGAAATAACCCCGTGGTTTCGAAAATGAAAAATTTCCAAATCATATCTATAAGTTGTCAAAAGTATTCTATGGATTAAAGCAAGCACTTAGAGCATGGCATGAGAGGTTTAAGAATTTCTTGTTGGATAACGGTTTTTCAATGGGAAAAACGGATACTAATCTCTTTATTTAGTGTAAGAACCAAGATATACTTATTGTTCAAATATATGTTGATGATATATTTTCTACTCCAACATGGGACTTTCGGCTACTAGGTTGGATCGATTAGTAACATAGTTAGAGACGTACCCATTGAACTCTCTGTGGAAGATTTAAATTCTATTTTAGGAACTGATAATTTTAGGTTAGAGCTTTATACATCGAGACCTTTCCGTTGATATTTGTTCTCTACTTTTTTGGTCTCAGTTGCTACCTATGTAGGTTAGGATCCTCCACAATATTCTCCAGCATATCGTTACTCCTAGAAAGGGGCATAGTGATAATGTTACTCATTTAGATGGCAGGTTGCTGGATTGTCTTCTTCGAAGGCATCCGGTTAACCTTGGTTATGTTATTCTCTGTCACATGCTATCTACTTTTGCTGTGAACAACTGACTTCTTCCATACGGTAATGTTATCACTAGGATTCTAAGGCACGTTCACATACCTATTACTAAGCCTGTATACGATGAGTCCAAAAGGTTAGGTGGTGAGATTATCTCGGCATTGGTTCATAGGTGGAATGGGGAAGAGGTGAAGGTTACCTCATCCAAGAATGAGGATACACTCTTGACTCTTGAAGATGATCGTATACTGAATTACATTTATTCTACCGATCAGCTTCTAGATTTCTGTTTAGGAGCTAGAACTCAAGTTCCTCGTCGAGCTGTAGCTGCGCACGCCTAGGAGACTGAGGAGTAGGAGGAGCATGATATGGACACCGACGTGCCTTCAGACCCTACCTCTTCTTCAGCTTCTGAAGAGTTGATGCAGTAGCTTCTAAGTGAGGTTCACATTCTCTTTGTCCAACAGTAGTAGCTTGTAACTCGGTACGATTCTTTTTAGCATATCATTTTCAATCAGTAGCAGGAGATTCAAGATGGTCAAAGACGCATCCTCTCTGCCCTTGGTTTCCCTCTTGTTGAGTTTTCATCGTGGCCACCTTCGCAGTTTATTTTTCCTTTTGGTTTTGCAGGTACATTCCTTATTTCATAGTTTAGATACTATTTTATGTATGTTTTGGATTATATTCACAATATATTTTTGGATTATTTTCACTTGATGATTTTGATGATGTGTTTATTTGTTTGTTGGATCTATGCTTGTTATTGTGTTGATTGGCTTGTTGGATTGTTGGAGTTTATTGATGGAGTTGGGTTCGTTTGTGCATCTTTGGGAGTGCTTTTTTCAAAATTTTATGTATTTGACAATATGTCCAATTTTATGGGGAGACACTGTCTAAATTTTCTCATTGCTTTTTCTTTTTGATGATGAAGGGGGAGAAATACATACATCTCTTCGTTGTGATAAAACAAAGTTGTTTAACTGTTTTTGAAATGTTTTGGTCAATAAACAAATTTAATTTTTAAAATGTTTTGGCCACTTACTAAGGGGGAGCACACATTAAGGGAGAGCAATCTTGCCTAACCTTTTAATGTTTCTCATCATAAAGAAGGGGGAGATTGTTAACTCTTTTGCTTTTATAATAATGATTTTAATGATAACAAACATGTTTTTAATTGATAAGTTTTAAAAATTTACTGTTAATTGGATCAACTTTTTTAAGCCGTATAATATTCAAAGCAAAGAAAAATCTTCTGAAAACAAATGGCAAACCGTTTGCAGAAAACGACAAACCGATTACATTCCAGAGATTAAATTTCCAGAAAACGGCAAACTGATTATATAAAATGGTAAACTGATTACATTAATCGTTTATGGCTAACAGTACATCGAAAGCATTCCAGAGAGCAAAATTTAGATATTGGCAAATTGTTAACAGATAACAGTAAACTGATTTAATTCCAGAGAGCAAATCTTAGATAACGGTAAACTGTTAACAGATAATGGTAAACCGAATGTATTCTAGAGAGCAAATCTCAAATAACGGTAAATCGTTTATAGATAATGGTAATCCGACTGCATTGCAGAGAGTAAAACTTAGATAATCGCATACTGTTTATTGATAACGGTAAACCGATAACATTCCAGAGAGCAATCATCTTGCAAACGATAAACCTTTTATGTCAAACGGATAACCGACATCTTTGAGCCAGTTTCTGAAAAGATAATGGCAATTCAACTTCCAGCAAATGGTGATATGACAATTTGAATTTTGGCACAGCGGTAACTTACCAATGTCAAAACGACGATCTGATAACTGGTAAACGGCTTTCTAATAATGTGCAAAAAGTCAATAACAACTAGTTTCAACAAGGGTTGATCATAACGTAATCATTGAGCTTTAAATTCGTTCTTGTTTCATTTATTCACACACTGAGAATAGATTTGTAATCATATATTTTGTGTGAGAAAAAACACTTTTGTAATCTTTATCCTTGAGAGCTTGTAAGTGTTGGGATATACTTGTGTTAAGAGATTGAGGATAATCTCTTGTTGTAAAGGTTCATTGATATCTTGGAAGTCAATTGTAAAAATTTGAAGCCTTGGGAGGCTTAGATAGTGAAATCCTCAAGCTTGGTTGTTTGGAGGCGTAGATGTAGGCGGGGATTGCTGAACCACGTAAAAATATTTGTGTTTGCTCTCTCCTCCCTTGCTCTTTTTTGAGCATTGTTAAATTTATTGTTTTTGATTTGATTAAGGCATTAGATAAAATTGTTGTGTAGTTTGTTTAACTTAATTTTTAAAAACCCAATTCAGCCCCCCTCTTATGTTGCATAACTAGTATTTCAATTTCATTGACAACTCTTGGCATTTACAAAGTCGAATCCTAAGCTATTTTTACTTTATTAAATATTAAAATTTTGTATTTAAATTTTTATAGGTACTTTACTAAATTTTCAAATTTTTTATTTAATTTTTTATGAATTCGCATAATATTTATTATTTTTTTGATGAATAGGTTTATATATGTACAAGCCCCACATATAGTTGATTGTGTTTAGCAAATTTTGGTGAAGTGTTTGTTGGATTGGAATCTGGATAGAAAAATATCCACTGTTACTTTGGATAATTGTTCAACTAATGATGCAATGGTTGAAAGATTGAAGGAATTGTTGGCAACTGGGTCAATGATATTGGATAGTAATTTTTTTTACATAAAGTGTGCGGCTCATATTTTGAATTTAATTGTGAAGGATGGGTTGTCGGTGATTGAGAGTGGTATTGCACGTGTTAGAGACAGTGTGTCTCATTGGAGTTTTTCGCCAAAATGGTAGGAAAAGTTGAAGTTGGCGTGCCGTTAATTGCAAATGGATGTGAAAAAGTTGGGGCTTGATAGTCCAATTAGATAGAATTCTACTTTTGCGATGCTTGAGCATATAGTGAAGTACAAAAATGTTTTTTTCTCGACTACAGATGTTGTGCAAATTTTATTGAACTCGCAAGTGCACGAATTTATTGTAGAATAGATTAACGGTGCGAGTGTTGATCCTACGATGAGGTAGATTTTAATTGTGGGTAGAATTAATTTTCTAAATAGGTGGTTGGATTTCTTGTGAAAATGATTTGGAATATTCTAAAACTGAAATTAAAATGGCGAAATTAAATTAAGGTGAAAACTATTATAATTGAAGCGTTTGGGTATCTGGATCCGCATCAACATGCACCATGGGCTAAATATTCCTTATTAGTGCCAATTAAATCATGACGGGGGAATTCACACCTCATGAACCACACTCTAATCAATATGATGGTAAGAGCTTATCGTGCCAAATAATAATAATCTTGTACTAGGGAGCCGGTGAAACCAGGGCGGTATTTAGATAATGTTATTATTATTTGTCGATAAAAAGTCAAAACATCTACAATAATTAAAGGGAAGAGAAAATAAATTTACTAAATAAAGCCCATGACACATGTTAAAACTTCAATTTCAACCCAAGCTTGAAAGAAAATTAGCTACTCATAATTGAACTACGGGCAAAATGAGAATTTATTAAAATACCTAGAAAATACAAGATGGAGAAGGAATACAGAAAATGGAGCTCAAAAATGAGTTCAGAGATATCAAATTAGAGGGAGAGGCCTCCTTTTTATAGATACATTGAGTAAATCATGGCCATCGGATTAAAAACAGTTTGGACGCTCAGGATTGCGCCACGTCATCAGTGAACAGTACGCGGTTTGACCACGAGGTTTGATTACGCGGTTTGAACAGTCAACCGACTTGAACAGTGAAACGATTTGGTTGAAAATAATCCTGTGTATATGCATGTACCGTACGCGTAATTTTTGGCCCACTAACATGCTGCCACGTCACCGATCAACAGTGTATATAAATTTTGTTCAATAGAATCGTGACACCTCATCAGTCAATGCTACATCATCGGTCAATACCACGTCATCATTCCGTATGTGTGAACAGTGTCATGAACAGTAACATAAACAGTATTGTACATGTAAACAGTGACTTTTTCTGTTTATACTCCTCCTAAGGTTTTCGACTGTCTTGAGTTCAAAAGTAATGTCCGTTTGCCGTCTGATCTCTCGTTCACTGTGAAATGACCACGATGTCCCTAAAATACATAAAATAGTTAATTAAAATAAAACACACATAATTAAATCACAAGAACCTTAAATACATAAAAGTAAGAATGTTAGTAAAAATTGAAGTATAAAATGACGATTTTCTCCTCTATAAATATACATTTTCTAACACTCAACACACCTCCCAACCAGCTTATTGCTAGTCCCTGGCAAATAAAGCGAAAACAGAATTCAAACCCAAAATAATTTTTTTTTAAACGATCTTGTTTATTCAATCAGACTAATGATAACAACCAAATAAAAGTATAAGCATTATCTCCAGTCTAAAGAAACATCACACCCACATCAACCATCCACATGAATCAGCCCAGTAGACTTTGTCACAACTGCTTTCAAGAATGACATGTCAAACCCCAAAATCTCGCTGGTAGTAGTGACACTCTCACAAAGAAATTAAACTCAAAAAATAGTAACTCCAATAAATGGTAATTGAGAGAAAATAATAAAGAAGTAATATCACATGCTCTCCCCAAGATGAAAGAAATATGCCCTCAGCTTAGAAATAATACGATCTCCAGTCAAACAAAATGCTAGTCAACCCAATTTATTTATTATTTATTTTTTATTTATTTTTTATATGTATCACTATATCTTTTTAGGCCATAAAACTAACTTCTACTTCAGACTATAGATTCTTAAAATCAAGAAGGACTTTTATTAGGATGTAATGTAGGCTAGGGATATGGTTGGCAAATGAAGGAAAATAGGAAAAACAAAATATATGTTTGAGAAAAAATAGAGATATTTTAGAAATTACAAGATGCATTTTGCTTATTTATTTATTATTATTATTTTTTTTATTTTTTTTGAAATAACAATTTTTTTTGTTGTTTTTTTTCTTTTGTTTGGCATAACTTCACTGAATAAAATAATTATTTACTTTTTTTTCAAATATAAATAGGTGATGTAACTTGTAAGATATCGGGTAATACTCCAAATCGGAGAAAGTCAAGATGATAAGTTAACAAATAATTTTTTTTTAATGGCTCAAAAGGGTTAACTATGGATTTTTCACAAAAGGGATGTCTAGAAAGGATCAAACGGGTCAAAGATAACCTTTTCATCGTCTTTTAGGGCTCTAAATACTCTTCTATATCTACTAGTTAGATGGGCCTTCAGATGTACCAACACACTTTTTTTCTTCTTTTTTTTATTTTTACATATTTTTTTAAGGGTTAGCTCAAAAGAAATCTAGAGATCGTGTATAAAATAATAAACTGCTAAGCTGTATGAAGAATGGGCAAAAGGGTTACTCTCTAAGAAAAATAATAAGCTCAAAAATTCAATTGGTACTTATATGACATGTTTATTCCTTCAAGCAACTCATATTTGTCTCCGACATTAACATGCAGAGTAGCAAACATGGCGTAACATCTCTTAAGACCAAAGATAATACAAATATTAAAATTTGAATGTTAAAACAAATCACACAATTTTTTTTAAACAACATTTTACCCACAACCTATTCTAAATATGAAAGGAAAATATTTATGCAGAAATGTGAAAATGATGTAGAAAAACTAATTAGAAAAATGATGTAGAAAAACTAATTAGAAAAGTTACACTTAAAATGATAGAAAAAGAAAATGGTTTTTTTTTTTACTAAGAAAATGCGTTTCTAGAGGCACTACACTCCATATTCAGCCATCTTCGACTCAAAAGTTTGAAAATGTATATTTATAAAGGAGAAATTAAAAAGAAGAAAGAAAAAAATGAATATCAAAGGTTAATAAAGAAAAAGAAAATGTCTGAATTTTTTTTATTTTTTTTAGACAAAGAAGATGCGTTTCTTGAGTAACTACACTCTATATTCAGCCATATTCAACACAAAAAGTTAGCAACTATTAGTTTCTACAATAAAAAATTAGTAAAAACTTAACCAACATTTCATAATTGTCAACTATCTCCTCCCCCCAACCAGAAAGAAACATTGTCCTCAATGTTTTAAAAGAAAGAAGTAGAGTTTAGAAGACATCGCCTGGGTGATACAACACAGAAGAAAATATTTACAGGCGGAGAGTTAAATTTAATTTGTACTTCTTACTGCGGCTACTGTTACCATCATTATTTAGAGACTCCAACACCAAAGTCCTTGGATTTGGCTCTGGTCTATAAGCTTGTAACAAATCAAGTAGGTCATTAGCAGTGTGAGCACAAATAAAAAGCTTTTTCGCTGTGGAAGGAATGAAATAGTTTTTTATTGCATGGTTAAGAAATGCGATAAAGCCATCATAAAAGTTATTGACATTTAACAAATCGATGGGTTTCTGGTGAATGTGCAGATGGGCCCAAGATGCTAATGTGATAAGTGCCTCTAGAGTTGCAAGATCTTCTGGTAAGAAAATAAAAGCATTAGCTTGATTAAGCATTTTAGTTATTCTTTCTTGCATACTTGAGACGACTAACTCTTCTCTAGTCGGTGAGTCAGAAAAACTGCCCAAAGGTTTTACGGCTCGTGGGATGATGCCTAACACTTGACTTCCTCTGACAAAAGCAGCTTCTGAGACCAATTTTGATAACCCTCGGTTACCTCCTCCATACACTAAGTGTAATTTTCTCTCTGTTATACTTCTACCAAGATCTATGGCTGCCTCAACAAACTCTTTGTGTTTGCCATAGTTAAATCCAGAAAGCACACAAATATTCTTGAATTGTTTATTAGGAGTAGCTGCCATTGGGATACTTCTCAAAAACAATTTGTGAGCGCTTAACAAAACAAATCATATTTAAAAATCTTGGTGATAGTGGGTCACAGCTGTGTATGAGGTAGCATGTCAGTGTCAATTAACGTGTAAAGGACATGGCTCGATAGTCAAAACGCGAACAATAAAAAGGAAAAAAAATGATAAAATAAAATTATTAAAGACAATAATGCAAATGATAAAAAAATAGTAAAATAAAACAACATCGAAGTAAAAGGATATTTACAGGTAGTTGCGACTGTGGCTCATATCTTCCTCTGGTTTTGCATCAAAAAAGGGGCTTCAACGCCCTCTATGGGTCGAGGATAGGCTTCCCATCCAGTTTTCTTATAAATTGGCAAACAGGGTAGTTTATAGTCAGATTCCCGAGACTATATCGTGCATGCTCTTTCTGGAATAATGGCCATAGCTGGAGAATCGCTTTTAGCACATATCCACTGGTGCGTTTTAAGAGACAAAAGGATATTATCCAATGACTTCTTATTTAAGCCATCTCTAATGAATTGAATCTTATCTTCCCTGTTATCAGACACCATTCCTAAAAAACATGGTTTTTTATCGCATCTCATTTTGGCACACTTATGACAAGCAATCGAAATTCTTCGAGTTCTTCGCTTTCTTGCGTAATTTTCTTTACCACAACTAGGCATGTATGTAATAAATTTAGGAGGCGACTCACCTGTCAATCGTACTTTAGCCTCGATTAACCAACAGATGTCAGTAGGTATGTTATTCCTCATGAGCAATTGCATACGTTTGGACCGAGCTTTATAGATTGTAAGGAGGGCATTCTGAGGAAGTAAAGGGAATCGATTGTGAAGCTTTGCTAGAATCTCGTTTCTGTCTATACCTTCACCTCAAAATATCAGTTATTATGGAAAGCTGAAGTAACCAACTTGATTGTCACGGAGTACCGTTATCCGCGACTTGACCGGGGTAACAAACTAAAGCACACAAACAAAGATAAACAAACTAAAACACATAAAGAAATTACAATCGTCCTCTTATTGAATTTACCTCAAGGTCCAGTTGGATGTGGTAGATACTTCTCTCAATTTCTCTGAGTTGGCTTTCTAAATCCTCAACATTGGATATTAACTCTGGTGGTTGTAGTTTCCATATACAATGTGTTTTAAAAAATTGTATCTGGCCTTTGAGATGAGATTGGACATGTTGAAGTTGTCTAAGAATGTTCAAGAGGATCTGTCTCATGATTAAAAGTGATATAAGAAAACTTAATGGTTAAACAAACACACTTATATAAAAATAATTTCAATTAGCAAAAGAATAGAAAAAAGAAAGAAAAAAAATAAAAATCAAATCATAGGAAAGAAAGAAAAATTTCAATTCAAACTTGGTAGGTCACTCAAATTTATTTCGGTGTCCTCTCCATGTGGTTGGTACTCTGGATATGCCTTTAATCTTTGACCATTAACTTTAAAAGTGACAACGTTCTTTGGGTCCTTAATTTCAATTGCTCCATGTAGAAAAACAGTATGAACAATAAATGGGGCAGATCATCGAGAGCATAACTTACCTGGGAATAGGTGCAAGCGAGAATTGAATAAAAGTACTTTCTGACCTGGAGTGAAAGATTTTATCAAAATTTACTTCTCATGAAAGACTTTCATTCACTGCTTGTAAACCCTGGCATTTCCGTATGCATCGTTGCGAATTTCTTTAAGTTCTGCTAGTTGTAATCTTCTTTCTGAGCTAGCCTGCTGCATGTCAAAATTAAATTTCTTGATGGCCCAGTACGCATGATGCTCGAGCTTCACAAGTAGGTGGTAAGCTTTTCCATACACTAGCCTGTAGGTTGACATCCCAATCAGGGTCTTGAAAGCTGTTCTATATGCCCATAATGCATCATCGAGTCTTAATGACCAATCTTTTCTGTCTGACATCATCGGTTCTTCTAATATGTGCTTTATTTCTCGGTTGGAGACCTCAACTTGGCCACTGGTTTGCGGATGATACGGGGTTGCCGCTTTATGAGTGATGGAGTACTTTGTCAAAAGTGTTTTGAATGATTTGTTGCAAAAGTGGGTACCACCATTACTGATTATTGCTTGAGGAAATTCAAAGCGTGAAATAATGTTGCTTTTCAAAAATCCTATCACCACCTTATGATCATTGGTTCTACATGGAATTGCTTCTACCCATTTCGATACATAGTCAACAGCAACCAATATGTATTGATGGCTAAAAGAAGGGGGAAAGGGTCCCATGAAGTCGATACCCCACACATAAAAAATCTCAACTACTAAAATTAGATTTAGTGGCATCATATTCCTTCGTGTAATGCTCCCCATTCATTGACACTTATCACATGAAGAGTAAAAGGTGTAAGCAAATCAAAATATAGTTGGCCAATAGAAATTGTAAAACTTTAGTCGCTGTTTCCTTAACGCTGAAATGGCCTCCACAAGCTTGTTCATGGCAGAACGAAAGGATGCTCTGAATTTCATTTTCTGGGACACATCATCTAACAATTTGATCTGCACAATATTTGAACAGATAAGGGTCATCCCAAAAGAAATTGTTTATTTCTACAAAAAACTTGGCCTTGTCTTACTTGGTCCACTGCTCTGGATGTTGACCATTTTGTTCGTCATTTAGGGATGATGAGATGATTACTGGTAGAGTTTTGTCCTCTCCCAAGAATGCATACTCCAAAGTGTTGGGTATGGTTTAAGCTCGAGTTTCGGTGGTGATTTTGATGATGCGATGATTTTCTTCTCTGATGGTGCTAGTTGTTCAACTCTTGACTTCCATTTATTAGTGTCCATGGACGGTGCTGAGTCAAGTAGGGTGTTGACCTCATCCACTGATCTGTCAATATTAAAATCCAAATCAAAGTGAGTTAAGCATATTTGTAAAGGGTCATCACTTAGGTTTGAAAGAAAAGTATTATCAATTATTTCTTCTATTAAATCCACGTCAATAATTTCATCATCTGCATTGTGAGGTTGTTTGGCAATGTTGAAGATGTTTAGCTCTGTAGTCATGTTGCCAAAGGACAACTGCATATTTCTAGTTCTGCATTGAATGTGAGCATCGGCAGTTGCTAAGAAAGGTCGGCCTAGGATAATAGGGATGTGCTTCCTTGAATCCTGTATTGGTTGAGTGTCAATTACAATGAAATCAATAGGAAAATAAAACTTGTCTACTTGGATAAACACGTCCTCTACAATACCAAAAGGTATTTTCGTGGATCAATCTGCAAGCTGCAACACCACTGGAGTTGGGTGTAATTCTCCAAGTCCAGGTTTCACAAATACTGAATGAGGCAACAGATTTACACTAGCTCCTAAGTCCAACATAACATTCTCAATTGTGTGGTTCCCTATACTACATGAGATAATGGGGGAGCTTGGGTCTTTTTATTTTAGAGGAATTTTGTGTTGGAGTGTAGAACTAACGTTTTCTGTTAAAAAGGCCTTCTTTTGAACATGAATGTTTCTCTTTGTAGTACAAAGATCTTTAAGAAACTTGGCATAAGATGGAACTTGTTTTATAGCATCAAGCAAAGGGATGTTAACACTTACCTGTTTGAAGATTTCAAGAATCTCACCTGTGGATTTTCCTTTCTTTCCTTTAGTTAACCTCTGAGGAAAAGGAGCTTTGGGAACATATTCTCATGAATTGATTTCTTTTGTCTCCTTTGATGATGATTCCTCAGCATTTACAGGTACAATTTGATTTGTTTTTGTCACTGGCATCTCCACTTTGCTGTCGACTTCTTTTCCTTTTCGCAAGGTCATGACGGCTTTGAGCTCTCCATGCTGCTGTGGTGAACTGGTACTTGCTTCATGCACTCTTTTAGTGTTAGGCACAAGTTGACCTAGGAATTTGCCTTTCTCAACAGTCATTGCCAAAGTTTGCACTGAAGAGGCAAGTTGTTCCGCCATCTTCTCGAGGTTTGAAATTGATTGGGCTTGTGAATTGAAGCCTGCTCTCATCTCATTTTGTAATTCATCAATGGTGTGGTTTTATTGCTCGATCATGGAGTTAGTAACATTCTTGACATTCTGGAATGCATCTAACATTCTTGACATTCTGGAATACATCCTCCCATGGTTTGGGTTGAGCGTAGTTCTGGTTCTCATTATATGGTCTAAATGGTGGCTGAAAGGCTTGAAGAACTTGAGGAATTGGTTGCATTGGTGGAGCTGGAGCTACTGGTCCATTCTGTTGGAATCTTTGAGACCATGAAAAATTGGGGTGGTCTCTCCATCCAAGGTTATATGTGTTGGAGTATGGGTTGTAATTTGATGGTTTTCTCATTACACCTATAGCATTGGCTTGATCTGGGTATGACTCATGGTTATGTGGTTCTGTTGATTTAGTAGTCGTTAACGATGCTATTTGTCTGGAAAGACCTTCAATTATCGTTTTGACTTCTTTAATTCCTGAACTTGACTCGCCAATGTGAACCTCATTCACTCCCTTAATTCTTTTAGTAGTCCTGAGCGATCAATTCCGTTGTTGGGAATTATCCGCTTGTCGCTGGAAGAATTCCCGAATCTCTGATGCACTTTTTAATATTAGCTCTCCTCTACTTGTTGCCATTAGCCATTCTTGCACATGTGGCAATAATCCCTCCAAGAAGTATTGGCATTGGTGCGATTTCTCATACCCATGATATGGACACTTCAAGAGTAGCCCATTGAATCGCTCCCATACTTCGAAAAACTGCTCGTCTTCTCTCTGGGTGAGCTCTGAGATTTCCCTGCAAATAGCATTGGTTTTATGCACTGAGAAATATTTATTTAAAAATTTTATTACCAATTATTCCCATGATGTAATGCTATTAGCAGACAATGTATTAAACCATGAACGAGCTCTATCCTTTAAATAAAATGGGAATAATCTAAGTTTAACATCATCTTCTGAAAAATTCTCGTATTTAAAAGTTTGAAAAATAATATGAAAATCATTCAGATAATTATATGGGTCCTCATTTTCTAAGCCATAGAATATTGGGAAACAATTTAGCACACTAGGTTTTAATTTAAAACTCATAGCAACTACATTTAGGTATCTTATACATGATGTGCTCAAATTAGCTAAGGGACTGAAGTAGTCCTTAAATGGCCTCTCCTGTGGTTCTGGTTGTTGGTGTTGTAAATCCATTTTAATTTTATTTTTAAATGCAATGTGTTTGTGTGTGCGAAGTGTTTTTTCTAGTTCAAAGTCTATAGGTTCAAGATTGGGTAATAATGACCTTCGACCATGCATGCAATGAATACAAAAAAAATGAAAACAAAACTTAATAAAAATAAAGAAGAGAGAGAAATTACGATACTAAACTTTTCACGCTGTTTCAATCGTACTATGAAAACACACACAAAAATACGTGAAATAAAATAAAAAAATAAAAATAAATTAACAAGATAAATGAAAAATTACAAACAAAAATAACTTAAAAATTAAATTACAGAAATTTAAAGAAGAGAAAAAGAAATGAAATTCTAACCTTAAAATTCAGATTCACTTTTTTTAATAAAAAAATTACAATAAAATAACTAAAAGAAATTATTTACAAAAAACAATTCTATAAATTAAAATAACGAACCTCCCCGGCAACGTCACAAAAAACTTGTTGAGCAAATTTTATTGAACTCGCAAGTGTACGAATCTATTGTAGAATAGATTAACAGTGCGAGTGTCGATCCCATGAGAAGGTAGATTTTAATTGTGGGTAGAATTAATTTTCTAAATGGGTGGTTGCATTTCTGGTGAAAATGATTTGGAATATTTTAAAACTGAAATTAAAATGGCGAAATTAAATTAAGATGAAAACTATTATAATTAAAGCGCTTGGGTATTTGGATCCGCATCAACATGCACCAGGGGCT
The DNA here is from genome assembly GCA_030444775.1 of Atalantia buxifolia. NCBI lineage: Eukaryota > Viridiplantae > Streptophyta > Magnoliopsida > Sapindales > Rutaceae > Atalantia > Atalantia buxifolia. Next base: position 27,437,787 of record CM059838.1, read on the forward strand.
AAATATTCCTTATTGGTGCCAATTAAATCATGAGGGGGGAATTCACACCTCATGAACCACGCTCTAATCAATATGGTGTGAAGGGTTTATCGTGCCAAATAATAATAACCTTGTACTAGGGAGCCGGTGAAACCAGGGCGATATCTAGACAATGTTATTATTATTTGTCGACGAAAAGTCAAAACATCCACAATAATTAAAGGGAAGAGAAAATAAATTTACCAAATAAAGCCCATGACACATGTTGAAACTTCACCTTCAACCCAAGTTTGAAAGAAAATTAGCTACTCATAATTGAACTAGGGAAAAAATGAGAATTTATTAAAATATGTAGAAAATACAAGATGGAAAAGGAATTACAGAAAATGGAGCTCAAAAATGAGTTTAGAGATATCAAATTAGGGGGAGAGGCCCCCTTTTTATACATATATTGAGTAAATCATGGCCATCGGATTAAAAATAGTTTGGACACTCAGGATTACTCCATGTCATCAGTGAACAGTACGAGGTTTGCACAATGTTACGGTTTGATTACGCAGTTTGAACAGTCAACCGACTTGAATAGTGATGAAGTTTGGTTGAAAATAATCATGTGTATATGAATGTACCGTACACATGAACGTACAGTTAAGTACAAAAATAGATGTGAAAAAGTTGGGGCTTGATAATCCAATTAGGTGGAATTCTACTTTTGTAATGCTTGAACGTACAGTGAAGTACAAAAATGTTTTTTTCTCGATTGCAGATGTTGTGCAAATTTTATTGAATTCGCAAGTGCACGAATCTATTGTAAAATAGATTCACGGTGCGAGTGTCGATCCCACGAGGAGGTGGATTTTAATTGTGGGTAGGGGTGGGCAAAATATCCGACCCAATCCGATCCGACCCGATCCGATCCGAAAAAATTCGGATTCAGATTGGATCAGGTCTTGAATGAAACCCGATCGGGTGAATTTGTTCCAACCCGATTGGATCGTGATCGGATCGGGTGAAATCCGATCCGATCCGAAAATCCGATCGGGTTGAGACAAAATGAAAAAAAAAATTAACCAATTTAAATATTTAATTGCAGTAGTTTCAACTTCAACAAAAAATTAATCAATTTAATTAATTGTATGATAATTAATAAGTAAATATTAAGTGGTTAAGTACATATAATGTGGGCATAAAATTTAGGGGTTTATAATAAGAATTAAGATACGGATATGCAATTAATAATTTAATATTATATTATTTTGGCCAATGGATAACTAGATATTATAAATTAATTAATTACATTAATTTCTTGATTTTCTTTTATGGAATATGCATCTTGAATTCTTGATCATATATAAATATTATGATGGAAAATTGGAAATATCAATTTCAAAAAGTTTCATAAAATTAAATTAATAATTATTTGAATCAATGTGTAATACTAACTATTAAGTAGATTTTTTTAATTATGTTTAATTTTTTGACTTTGTGTTCTAAATATTAATGTTTAGAATTAGACATTGTGCTTTGATGGAGACCATTAAATTTAAACTTTGTGTTAATTTTAATTTTATGCTTTGTTTAACTTTTAATTTGCATTCATTTGAATTTAAATCTATAGTAGTTTTCTTTTTTTTTATTGGTTGAAAATTGGTAAACATGTCAAGAAAAGGTTTTGGATAATTAAAAATTCTCTAATCTCTACAATAGATTGGTATTTGTTAAATTTTTATGATGAATTTCTAGGCGGGATTCATATTAAAGGCAAAGAAAATTAGCTCAAAATTGCATTCACCCGAATTGACCCGCATTGACCCGAACCCTATTTGATTCGATTTGACCCGACCCGAATTGACCCGAATTCATCCGAATTGACCCGAATAACCCAAATCTAATCCGAACCCTATATAACCCTAATCCGATCCGATCCGAACTCCACCCGATTTTTTTACCCGATCCGATCCGATCCGAATTATAAGTTCGGGTGGAGTTCGGATGAATTTTTATCCAACCCGACCAACCCAAAACCCGATCGGGTTGATCCGAATCTGACCCGAACCCGAATTTGCCCACCCCTAATTGTGGGTAGATTAATTTTCTAAATGGGTGGTTGGATTTCTGGTGAAAGTGATTTGGAATATTCTAAAACTGAAATTAAAATGGCGAAATTAAATTAAGGTGAAAATTATTATAATTGAAGCGCTTGGGTATTTGGATCCGCATTAAAATGCACCATGGACTAAATATTCCTTATTAGTACCAATTAAATCATGAGGGGAGAATCCACACCTCACGAACTACACTCTAATCAATATAGTACTAAGAGCATATCGTGCCAAATAATAATAACCTTGTACTAGGAAGCCGGTAAAATTAGGACGGTATCTAGACAATGTTATTATTATTTGTCGATGAAAAGTTAAAACATCCACAATAATTAAAGGGGAAGAGAAAATAAATTTACCAAATAAAGCCCATGACACATGTTGAGACTTCACCTTCAACCCAAGCTTGAAAGAAAATTAGCTACTTATAATTGAACTAGGGGCAAAATGAAAATTTATTAAAATATGTAGAAAATACAAGATGGAGAAGGAATTATAGAAAATGGAGCTAAAAAATGAGATCAGAAATATCAAATTAGAGGGAAGAAGCCTCGTTTTTATAGATACATTAAGTAAATCATGGCCATCGGATTAAAAACAGTTTGGACGCTCAGGATTACGCCACGTCATCAGTGAACAGTACGCAATTTTACCACGCGGTTTGCACAGTGACACGGCTTGAACAGTGACGCGGTTTGGTTAAAAATAATACTGTATATATGCATGTACCCTACGCGTAATTTTTTGTCCACTAACATGCTGCCACGTCACCGACTAATAGTGTATATAAATTTTGTCCAATAGAATCGTGACACCTCATCAATCAATGCCACATCATCAGTCAATGCCACGTCATCGTTCCGTATATGTGACCAGTGTCATGAACAGTAACATAGACAGTATTGTACATGTGAATAGTACTGTACATGTAAACAGTGACTTTTTTCGTTTTATACTCCTCCTAAGGTTTTCGACTGTCCTGAGTTCAAAGGAATGTCCGTTTTGCCATCTGATCTCTCGTTCACTGTGAAATGACCACGATGTCCCTAAAATACATAAAATACTTAATTAAAATAAAACACACATAATTAAATCACAAGAAGCTTAAAATGACACATAAAAGTAGGAATGTTAGTAAAAATTAAAGTATAAAATGACGATTTTCTCCTTTATAAATATACATTTTCTAACATTCAACAGCAGACACCTAAGCCGCAATACAAGTGCTTACCTAGTAGTGAAGAATGGGAGCTGGCTAAGCAAATACTAGATTATTTAAGGCCTTTGTCAAGGTTGACTGAGATGTTTTTGGGTACAACATACCTCACTACTAATAAATTTTTCCGTTGGTTTGTAAAATGAGGATTGCATTGAAGGGGTGGCAAACATCAGATGTTTCTACAGTTAAGAACATGGGGGACAACGTGATTGAAAATTTTTTAAAGTATTGGTATGAGATTAGTGAGATATTGGTCATGGTTGTTATTCTTGATCCGAGATACAAGATGCTGTTGATTAATTACTATTATCCAAAGATTTATGCAGTCGGTCTTGAATATTAGCTTAAGAGAGTGTGAGAGCTTTGTGATGAAATGATGAATTATTATGAAGCCAAATCCGTAATTACGAGATACTATGTTGTTGGTGCTGCCTCAATTGTTGTTCCTTCCGACCAATCTCATATTGATTTTGATGATATAGAATATATGGGTGATGTTGATGCATATGCAACCCAAAATTGTCAACCTATTAGTTCGAAGTCTGACTTAGATAGGTATTTGGACGATCCTTTAGTCAAAAGAACTCCGGATTTTGATGTTTTATAATGGTGGAAGATGAACAAAGGCAAATATCCCATTTTGGTGGAGATGGCCAAGGATTTGTTAGCCATACCTGTGACAACTGTTGCCTTGGAGTCGGCTATTATGGGGGGTAGAACATTGAGTCCACATTAGAACAGACTAAATCCAGACAAGTTGGAAGCGATCATGTGCTCTCAACATTAGTTATGGGCTACTAGCGATCGACGTATAAAAATATTCTTTACAAAATCAATTTCTAATTATTTTTTCTTTACTATTTATTTTAACACTTTTTTTTGGGTGGAGTTCCTGCAGAATAACTTTTTACTGGCGAAGAATTAAGGATGAGGAAGAAGATGGTTTATTATGTTGTGTACGGTGTTAGCATTTTGTGTGTTGGATAATCATCTTTAAGTTTTTAAACCTATTGTGGTATTATGTATTGGATAACTATGTTTTTAAAATTTATAGTTTTATTTAAAAAATATTTAAAAATTGGTAAAAGCCTAGGCTCGTCTAGGCCTAGGCCCAGGCCCGTCCAATTGAAAGGCCCACCAATAAATGTACATTGCGATTGAGCCCAATTAATCAAGAAATCAGCTACATTGTTAGTCTCTCTAAACGAGTGAGTGATGTGAAAGTTTATTTGAGTAACTAAATGACAACAATTCAACTATAAATCCTGATTGTGCACAGAAGGAGTATGGTCCGATTAAGAAGTAAACTAAGAACGAGCATAGAATCAATCTTAAACTATAGGTTCACAGTCCCTAGAAAAACTAAAGCTCAACAGCTAGGATAGCAGCCATTGTCTCTGGAAAATAAGGTTTTGTTGTGGCCTAGAAGCTGTTGTGCAAATTTTGTTGAACTCGCAAGCGCACGAATCTATTGTAGAATAGATTAATGGTGTTGAGTGTCGATCCCACGAGGAGGTGGATTTTAATTATATGTAGAATTAATTATGTAAATGGGTGGTTGGATTTGTGGGAAAATTGATTTAAAGGATGCTAGAATTTAAATTGGAATAGCGGAATTAAATTGAATTGGGAACTATTGAAATAGAGTGCTTGTTTATCTGGATCCATATCAACATGCACCATGGGCTAAATATTCCTTATTAATACCAATTAAATCATGAGGGGAGAATCCACACCTCATGAACCACGCTCTAATCAATATAGTGCTAAGGGCTTATCGTGCCAAATAATAATAACCTTATACTAGGGTGCCGGTAAAATCAGGGCGGTAACTAGACAAGATTATTATTATTTGTTGACGAAAAGTCAAAACCTCCACAGAAATTAGAGGGGAAGAGAAAATAAATTTACCAAATAAAGCCCATGACACATGTTGAGACTTCACCTTCAACCCAAGCTTAAAAGAAAATTAGCTACTCATACTTGAACTAAGGGTAAAATGGAAATTTATTAAAATACGTAGAAAATACAAGATGGAGAAAATATTACAAAAAACTAAGCTCAAAAATGGATTCAGGGGTATCAAATTAGGGGGGAGGCCCCCTTTTTATAGATACATTGAGTGAATCATGGCCATTAGATTAAAAATAGTTTGGACGCACAGGATTGCACCACGTCATCAATGAACAGTAACACGGTTTGACCACGGGTTTGACCACGTGGTTTGAACAGTAACACGGTTTTGAAGCGAACGTGTCGAGCAGCGTCGTGAACAGTACTCATGAACAGTACGTACATGTGAATAGTGCCGTACGTGTGAACAGTGCCATTTTTCCTTTTATGCTCTTCTTAAGGTTTTCGACTGTCCTGAGTTCAAAAGTGGCGTCCGTTTTGCTATCCGATCTCTTATTCATTGTGAAATGACCATGATGCCCCTAAAATACATAAAATACTTAATTAAAACAAACACACATAATTAAATAACAAGAGACTTAAATAAATAAAATTACAGATGTTATTGAGACTTGAAGTGTAAAATGACGATTTTCTCCTTTATAAATATACACTTTCTGACACTCAACACCCCCCCAAACCAGCTTATTGCTAGTCCCTAGCAAATAAAGCGAAAATAAAATTCAAATCCAAAATTTTTTTTTTTTACATACTTGTTTATTCAATCAGACTAATGATAGCAATCGAATAAAAGTATAAGCATTATCTCCAGTCTAAAGAAACATCACACCCACATCAACCATCCACATGAATCAACCAAGTTGATTTTGTCACAGCTACTTTCAAAAATGACATGTCAAACCCCAAAATCTCACCGGTAATAGTGACACTCTCACAAGGAAATTAAACCCAATAAAAATTGTCACTTTAATGAATGATAAATGGAGTGAAGATAATAAAGAAATAATATTACACACTCTCACCAAGATGAAAAGAATATGCCCACAACTTAGAAATAACACGATCTCAAGTCAAATAAAATGCTAGTCAACCCAATTTATTTTTTTTTTTTATGCACCACTACATCCTTTTAGCCCATATAACTAGCTTCTACTTCAGACTATAGTTCCCTAAAATCAAGTAGGACTTTTATTAGGATGTAAGGTAGGCTAGGGACATGGTTAACAAAGAAAGGAAAATAGAGAAAATAAAATATATGTTTGAGAAAAATAATATCTTTTGGAAACTAAAAAAAATGCATTTCACTTATTGAATTATATATCTCTTTCTTTTTTTTTTTAGAGAATTTTTTTCTTTCTCTTTTTTTTTTAGTATTGCACAACTTTACTAAACAAAATAATTATTTATATTTTTCTCAAACATGAATAGGTGATGGAACTTGTAAGATATCGGGTAATACTCCAAATTGGAGTGGGTCAAGATGATAAGTTGACAAACAAAAGTTTTTTTTTTTAATAAAAGACTCAAAAGGGCTAACTATGGATATTTCACATAAGGGATGGCTAGAAAGGCTCAAACGGGTCAAAAATGGCCTGTCCATCATCTTTTAGGGCTCTAGATAATCCTCCATATCTACTAGTTAAATGGACATTCAGATATAGCAACACACTTTTTCTCTTTTTTTTTTAAAGCAATTTTTTTTAAAGGGTTGATTCAAAAGAATATAGAGATCGTATATAAAATAGTAAACTGCTAAATTGTATGAAAAATGGGCAAACAGGGCTACTCTCCAAGAAAAATAATAGGCTCGAAAGCTCACGTGGTATTCATTATGACATGTCAATTCTTTCAAGCAACTCATATTTATCTCTGACATCAACATGTAGAGTAGCAAACATAGTGTAACATCATTCAAGACCAAAGATAATACAAATACTAAAATTCGAAAGTCATCATGTCATTCAAAAACAAAATCACACTATTTTTTTTTTAAACAACATTCTACCCCCCAACCTATTTTAAACATGAAAGGAAAAATATGCATGCAGAAATGTGAAAATGATGCAGAAAAACTAATTGGAAAAGTTACACTTAAAATGATTGAAAAAGAAAATGATTTTTTTTTTAACTAAGAAGATGCGTTTCTAGAGGCACTACACTCAATATTCAGCCATCTTTGACTCAAACATTTGAAAATGTATATTTATAAAGGAGAAGTAAAAAAGAAAAAGTTAGAAAGATCACACGAAAAATAAGATAATTTTTTATATTATTATTATTATTTTTTTTTAACTAAGAAGATGCGTTTCTAGAGTAACTACACTCCATATTCAGCCATCTTCAACACAAAAAGTTAATGATTAGTCTCTACAACAAAAAAATTAGTAAAAACTTAACCAACATTCCACAATTGTCAACTATCCCCTCCCCCCAACCAGAACGAAACATTGTCCTCAATGTTTTAAAGGGAAGAAGTAGAGTTTAGAAGACATCACCTGGGTGGTGCAACACAAAATAAAATATTTACAGGCGGAGATTTAAATCTAATTTGTACTTACACTGCTATTTATTGTTACCATCGTTATTTGTACACTCCAACACCAAGGTCTTGGGATCTGGCTCTGGTCGATAAGCTTGTAACAGATCAAGTAGCTCATTAGCAGTGTGAGCACAAATAAAAAGCTTTTTCGCTGAGGAAGGAATGAAGTAGTTTTTTATTGCATGGTTAAGAAATGCGATAAAGCCATCATAAAAGTTATTGACATTTAACAAATCGATGGATTTCTGATGAATGTGCAGATGGGCCCAAGATGCTAATGTGATAAGTGCCTCTAGAGTTGCAAGATCTCCTAGTAAGAAAATAAAAGCATCAGCATGATTAAGCATTTCGGTTATTCTTTCTTGCATACCTGAGACAACTAACTCTTCTCCAGTCGGTGAGTCAGACAAACAGCCTAAAGGTTTTAGGACTTGTGGTATGATGCCTAACACTTGACTTCCTCTGACAAAAGTAGCTTCTGAGACCAATGTTGATAACCCTCGGTCACCTCCGCCGTATACTAAGTGTAATTTTCTCTCTGCTATGCTTCGACCAAGATCAATGGCTGCCTCAAAGAACTCTTTATATTTGCCATAGTTAAATCCAGAAAGCACACAAATGTTCTTGAATTGTTTATTGGGAGTAGTTACCATTATGATACTTCTTAAAAATAATTTGTGAGTGCAAACGAAAAGAATCATATTTAAGGATCTTGGCGGCAGTGGGTCACAGCTGTGAATGAGTTATCATGTCTATGTCAATTAATCGTGTAATGCACATGGCTCGAGAGTCAAAAAGGAAATAGTAAAAAGAAAAGCAAGTAATGACAAATATAAAATTATTAAAGACAATAATGCAAATGGTAAAACAACAGTGAAATAAAACAACAGTAGAGTAATAGGATATTTACAAGTAGTTGCGACTGTGGCTCACATCTTCCTCTGGTTTTACGTCCAGAAACGGCTTCAACGCCCTCTATGGGTCAAAGATAGGCTTCTCATCCAGTTTTCTTATAAAAGCGCGGCAAAAAAGTCGTTTATAGTCGATTCGAGATCGTATCGTGCGTGCATGCTCTTTCTGGAATGATGGCCATAACTGGAGAATCGCTCTTTGCACATATCCACTGGGATGCGTTTCAAGAGACAAAAGGATATCATCCAATGACTCCTTATTCAAGCCATCCCTAATGAATTGAATCTTATCTTCTCTGTTATCAGACACCATTCCTAAAGAACATCGTTTTTTATCGCATATCATTCTGGCACACTTATGACAAGCAACAGAAATTTTCCGAGCTCTTCGCTTTCTGCGTAATTTCCTTTACCACAACGAGGCATGTATGCAATAAATTTAGGAGGCAACTCACCTGCCAAGCGTACTTTGGCCTCGATTAACCAGCGAATATCAGCAGGTATGTTATTCCTCATTAGCAATCGCATGCGTTCAGACCGAGCTTTATAGATTGTAAGGAGGGTATTCTGAGGAAGTGAAGGGAATCGATTGTGAAGCTTTGCCAAGATCTCATTTCTGTCCATACCTTCGCCGCAGAAAATCAGTAATTATGCGAAACTGAAGTAACCGACTTGATTGTCACGGAATACCGTTATCCGCGACTTGACCGGGGTGACAAACTAAAACACACAAACTAAAACACACAAATAGAGTAACAAACAAAAACACACAAAGAAAATCACAATCGTCCTCTTATGGAATTTACCTCAAGCTCTAACTGGATGTTGTAGACACTTCTCTCAATGTCTCTGAGTTGGCTTTCTAAATCCTCAACGTGGGATATTAACTCTGGTGGTTGTAGCTTCCAAATACGATGTGTTTTACAAAATCGTACCTGGCCTCTGAGATGAGATTGGACACGTTGAAGTCGTCTAAGGATGTTCAAGAGGATCTGTCTCATGATTAAAAGTGATAAAAGAAAACTTAATGGTTAAACAAACACACTTATGCACAAATGATTTCAATTAGCAGAAGAATAGTAAAAAGAAAAAAATAAATAAATCAAATCACCGAAAAGAAAAATCTCAATTCAAATCTGGTCGGTCACTCAAATTTATTTCGGTGTCCTCTCCATGTGGTTGGTACTCTAAATATGGCTTTAATCTTTGACCATTAACTTTAAACGTGACACCATTCTTTGGGTCCTTAATTTCAATTGCTCCATGTGGAAAAACAGTTTGAACAATAAAGGGGTCAGACCATCGAGAACGTAACTTACCTGGGAATAGATGCAAGCGAGAGTTGAATAAAAGCACTTTCTGACCTGGAGTAAAAGATTTTCTCAAAATTTGCTTGTCATGAAAGACTTTCATTCGCTGCTTGTAAACCTTGGCATTTTCATATGCATCGTTACGAATTTCTTCAAGTTCTACCATTTTATGTCGTCTTTCTGAGCCAGCTTGTTGCATGTCAAAATTGAATTTCTTGATGGCCCAGTACGCACGATGCTTGAGTTCTATAGGTAGGTGGCAAGCTTTTCCATACAGTAGGCTGTAGGGTGACATCCCAATCGGGGTCTTGAAAGCCGTTCTATATGCCCATAACGCGTCATCAAGTCTTAATGACCAATCTTTTCTGTCTGGCCTCACGGTCTTTTCTAAGATGTGCTTTATTTCTCGATTGGAGATCTCAACTTGGCCACTGGTTTGCGGATAATACGGGGTCGCCACTTTATGAGTGATGGAGTACTTTGTCAAAAGTGCTTTGAATGATTTGTTGCAAAAGTGGGTACCACCATCACTAATTATTGCTCGAGGGAATCCAAAGCGTGAAACAATGTTGCTCTTCAAAAACCCTATCACCACTTTATGATCATTGGTTCTGCATGGAATTGCCTCTACCCATTTCGAAACATAGTCAACAGCAACCAATATGTATTGATGGCCAAAAGATGGGGGAAAGGGTCCCATGAAGTCGATACCCCATACATCAAAAATCTCAACCACTAAAATTGGATTTAGTGGCATCATGTTCCTTCGTGTAATGCTCCCCATTCGTTGACACCTATCACATGAAGAACAAAAGGTGTAAGCATCTCGAAATATAGTTGGCCAATAGAAACCACATTGTAGAACTTTAGTCCCTGTTTTCTTAGCGCTGAAATGGCCTCCACAAGCTTGTTCATGGCAGAATGAAAGGATGTTATGAAATTCATTCTCTGGGACACATCGTCGAATAATTTGATCTGCACAATACTTGAACAGATAGGGGTCATCCCAGAAAAATTTTTTTATTTCCGCAAAAAATTTGGCCCGTCTTGCTTGGTCCAATGCTCTGGAAGTTTACCTGTAACAAGATAATTAACTATATCAGCATACCAAGGTAATACTTCCACACTCATTAATTGTTCATCTGGAAATGACTCATTCAATGTTAAGGGTTCTGTGTTGATGTCAAAGTGGAGACGAGAGAGATGGTCAGCCACAACATTTTCTGTCCCTTTCTTATCTTTGAATTCCAAGTCAAATTCCTGCAAAAGTAACACCCAACGAATTAGTCTAGCTTTTGCATCTTTCTTTGTGAGAAGATATTTCAGAGCAGCATGATCTGTGAACACAATAATTTTACAACCAATGAGATAAGATCGAAATTTCTCTAATGCAAACACTACTGCTAGCATTTCTTTTTCAGTAGTTGAATAGTTCAACTGTGCATCATTTAATGTCATACTAGCATAGTAAATAACATGGGAAATTTGATCTACTCTTTATCCTGCTCCTACTGCATAATCAGATGCATCACACATGAGTTCGAATGGTAAGCTCCAGTTTGGTGGCTGAATGATGGGTGATGACGTCAACAATTGCTTTAACTTTTCAAATGCTACAAGACATGAATCATCAAAGACAAAATGTACATCCTTAGCAAGTAAATTGTATAAGGGTCCAGAAACTTTGCTAAAATCTTTAATGAAACGTCTATAAAAATCAGCATGCCCAAGGAAAGATCTTACTTCTCTGACTGTTTTAGGTGGAGGAAGATTGGAAATGAGATCCACCTTGGCTTTGTCAACCTCAATACCTTTGCATGAAATGATGTGACCGAGAACTATACCTTGTTTTATCATAAAATGGCACTCCTCCCAATTTAAGACCAAATTTTTCTCGATACATCTCTGCAAAACTTTCGTCAAATGATGAAACATTGATCAAATGAGTCACCAAAGACAGAAAAATCATCCATAAAGACCTCAAGAAATCGTTCAACCATATCAGAAAAAATGCTTAACATATAACATTGAAATGTAGCAGGTGCATTACATAATCCAAATGGCATCCTCCTATATGCAAAAGTGCCAAAAGGGCAAGTGAAAGTGGTTTTCTCTTGATCTTTTGGTGCTATGGGAATCTGATTGTATCCTGAGTAGCCATCTAGAAAGCAGTAAAATTCATGGCCTGCTAATCTATCAAGCATTTGATCAATAAATGGTAAAGGAAAATGGTCTTTACGTGTGACAGAATTTAACTTTCTATAATCAATGCATACACGTCATCCTGTAGTTACTCTAGTGGGTTTTAATTCATTATCAGCATTGGTAACTATTGTGACTCCTGACTTTTTGGGGACAACTTGCACAGGACTGACCCATGAACTATCAGAAATGGGGTAAATGATACCTGCATCTAATAGCTTAAGGACTTCAGTTCTAACAACTTCTTTCATGTTAGGATTTAACCGACGTTGCATTTTCCTAGTAGATTTAGCATTTTCATCAAGGTGAATGTAATACATGCAGTCTGCTGGGTTTATACCTTTTATGTCGGCTATGGTTCATCCTAATGCTCCTTTATGCTCTTTTAAAACATCCAACAACTTACCTTTTTGTTCGTCATTTAGGGATGATGAGATGATTACCGGTAGAGTGCTTTCTTCTCCCAAGAACGCATATTCCAAAGTGTTGGGTAATGGTTTGAGCTCGAGTTTTGGTAGCGATTCTGATGATGGGATGATTTTCTTCTCTGATGGTGCTAGTTGTTCAATTCTTGACTTCCATTTATTAGTGTCCATGGATGGTGCTAGTCAAGTAGGGCGTTGACCTCATCGACTGATCTGTCAACATCAAAATCCAAACCAAAATGAGTTAAACATGTTTGTAAAGGGTCATCACTAAGGTTTGAAACAAAATTATCATCAACTAATGCTTCAATTAAATCCACATCAACAATTCCATCATCTGCATTGTGAGGTTGTTTGGCAATGTTAAAGATGTTCAGCTCCATGGTCATATTACCAATTGCATGTTTCCAGTCCTGCATTGAATGTGAGCATCGGCAGTTGCCAAGAATGGTCGGCCTAGGATAATAGGGATGTGCTTCCTTGAATCCTGTATTGGTTGAGTATCAATTACAATGAAATCAACAAGAAAATAAAACTTGTCTACCTGTATAAGCATGTCCTCCACAATACCACGAGGTATTTTCGTGGATCGATCTGCAAGCTGTAACACCACTGGAGTTGGGTGTAATTCTCCCAATCCAAGTTTCACAAATACTGAATAAGGCAAGAGATTAATACTAGCTCCTAAATCCAACAAAGCATTCTCAATTGTGTGGTTCCCTATACTACATGAAATAGTGGGGGAGCCTGGGTCTTTACATTTTAGAGGAATTTTGTGTTGGAGTATAGAACTAACATTTTCAGTTAAAAATGCCTTTTTGTGAACATGAATGTTTCTCTTTTTAGTGCAAAGGTCTTTAAGAAACTTGGCATAAGATGGAACTTGTTTTATTGCATCAAGTAAAGGGATGTTAATACTTACCTGTTTGAAGACTTCAAGAATCTCACCTGTGGATTTTCCCTTCTTTCCTTTAGCTAACCTCTGAGGAAATGGAGCTTTAGGAATGTATTCCCGTGGGTTGGTTTCTTCTTTCTCCTCCGGTGGTGAGTCCTCAACATTTACAGGTACAATCTGAGTTTCTTTGGTCGCTGGCATCTCCACTTTGCTGTCGACTTCTTTTCCTTTTCGTAAGGTCATAACGGCTTTGACCTCTCCATGCTGTTGTGGTGAACTAGTACTTGCTTCTTGCACTCCTTTAGGATTAGACACTGGTTGACTTGGAAATTTACCTTTTTCAACAATCATTGCCAAAGTTTGAACTGAAGAGGCAAGCTGTCCCACCATCTTCTCAAGGCTTGAAACTGATTGGGCTTGTGAGTTGAAGCCTGCTCTCATCTCATTCCGTAGTCCATCAATGGTGCGGTTCTGTTGCTCGATCATGGAGTTAGTAACATTCTTGACATTCTGGAATGCATCCTCCCATGGTCTGGGTTGAGAGTAATTCTGGTTCTGATTGTATGGTCTAAATGGTGGCTGAGAGGCTTGGGAAACTTGAGGAATTGGTTGCATTGGTGGAGCTGGAGCTGCTGGTCCATTCTGTTGGAATCCTTGAGACCATGAAAAATTGGGATGGTCTCTCCATCCAGGGTTATATGTGTTGGAGTATGGGTTGTAATTTGATGGTTTTCTCATTACACCTATGGCATTGGCTTGATCTGAGTATGAGTCATGGTCTTGTTGCTCTGATGATTTAGTAGTCGTTAATGATGCTATTTGTCGAGAGAGACCTTCAATTATCTCTTTAACTTCTTTGATTCCTGAACTTTAATCGCCAATGTGAACCTCATTCACTCCTTTAATTCTTCTAGTATTCCTGAGAGATCGACTCCATTGTTGGGAGTTATCTGCTTGTCGCTGGAAGAAATCGCAAATCTCTGTTGCACTTTTTGACATTAGCTCTCCTCCACTTGTTGCCATTAGCCATTCTTCCACATTTGGCAATAATCCTTCCAAAAAGTATTGGCATTGGTGCCGTTTCTCGTACCCATGATGTGGACACTTCAAAAGTAGCCCATTGAATCGCTCCCATGCTTCGAAAAACTGCTCGTCTTCTCTCTGGGTGAACTCTGAGATTTCCCTGCGAATAGCATTGGTTTTATGCACTGGGAAATATTTATTTAAAAATTTCGTTACTATTTATTCCCATGTTGTAATGCTATTAGCAGGCAATGTATTGAACCATGAACGAGCTCTATCCTTTAAAGAAAATGGGAATAGTCTAAGTTTAACATCATCTTCTGAAAAATTCTCATATTTAAAGGTTTGACAAATTGTATGAAAATCATTCAAATGATTTTATGGGTCCTCATTTTCTAATCCATAAAATGTTGGGAGACAATTTAGCACACTAGGTTTTAGTTCAAAACTCCTAGCAGCTACATTTGGGTATCGTATGCATGATGTGCTTAAATTAGCTAAGGGACTGAAGTAGTCCTTAAATGGCCTCTCCTGTGGTTCTGGTTGCTGCAAATCCATTTCAATTTTATCTTTACGTGTAATGTGTTTGTGTGTGCAAAGTGTTTTTTCTAATTCAAGGTCTATAGGTTCAAGATTAGGTAATAATGACCTACGACCATGCATGCAAAGAAAATAAAAATGAGAACAAAATAAATAAAATAAAAATAAATTAACAAGATAAATGAAAAATTACAAAGAAAAATAGCTTGAAAATTAAATTGCAGAAATTTAAAGAAGAGAAAAAGAAATTCTTACCTAAAATGTTGATTCGCTTTTTTTAATTAATTAAGAAAAAAATTACAAGGAAACAACTAAAATAATAATAATAATAATAAATTATTTACAAAAATTAATTCTACAAATTAAAATACTTACCTCTCCGGCAACGGCGCCAAAAACTTGTTGTGCAAATTTTGTTGAACTCATAGCGTTTACGAATCTATTGTAGAATAGATTAATGGTGTTGAGTGTCGATCCCACGAGGAGGTGGATTTTAATTATATGTAGAATTAATTATGTAAATAGGTGGTTGGATTTGTGGGAAAATTAATTTAAAGGATGCTAGAATTTAAATTGGAATAACAGAATTAAATTGAATTGGGAACTATTGAAATAGAGTGCTTGGGTATCTGGATCCGTATCAACATGCACCATGGGCTAAATATTCTTTATTAATACCAATTAAATCATGAGGGGGAATCCACACCTCATGAACCACGTCTAATCAATATGGTGCTAAGGGCTTATCGTGCCAAATAATAATAACCTTATACTAGGGTGCCGGTAAAATCAGGGCGGTAACTAGACAAGATTATTATTTTTTGTCGACGAAAAGTCAAAACCTCCACAGAAATTAGAGGGGAAGAGAAAATAAATTTACCAAATAAAGCCCATGACACATGTTGAGACTTCACCTTCAACCCAAGCTTAAAAGAAAATTAGCTACTCATACTTGAACGAAGGGTAAAATGGGAATTTATTAAAATACGTAGAAAATACAAGATGGAGAAAGAATTACAGAAAACTAAATTCAAAAATGGATTCAGGGGTATCAAATTAGGGGGAGAGGCCCCCTTTTTATAGATACATTGAGTGAATCATGTCCATTGGATTAAAAATAGTTTGGACGCGAGATTGCACCACGCGTCATCGTCATGAACAAGAATACGGTTTGACCACGGGTTTGACCACGTGGTTTGAACAAGAACACGGTTTTGCACGGTTTGAATAAGTAACGCGGTCGAACACTATCGTGACGTACCCATGAAAAGCGATCGTACATGTGAATAGTGTCGTACGTGTGAACAGTGCCATTTTTCCTTTTATGCTCTTCTTAAGGTTTTCGACTGTCCTGAGTTCAAAAATGATGTCCGTTTTGCTATCCAATCTCTCATTCATTGTGAAATGACCATGATGCCCTTAAAATACATAAAATAATTAATTGAAACAAACACACATAATTAAATAATAAGAGACTTAAATAAATAAAATTACAGATGTTATTGAGACTTAAAGTGTAAAATGACGATTTTCTCCTTTATAAATATACACTTTCTGACACTCAACAGAAGCATTCTAAATAACCCACCCAAGAAGGAACCAAACTGGGTTCCCTTTGGAAAGACGGTTGGCATTAACTTTAATACAACCACGATTAGAGTTCTTTCAAATGAGAAAGGCAAGTAGCCAAGGCAAATCACAACATCCTCAGGGAAATTTTCACAATTAGGGGTGGTGTGGTTTCCCCCCAGCCACAGATAAAATCAGAGGTGACTTGATTGAGAAATAATATATTGTTATCCAACAAAATTATATAATAATTATTTAAGTAAAATTTTTATTAGTAGAGCTTTTACAAGCAAAGGTTTTATAAAAGAAAAAAAAATTGGTTGTTTGTTTGTTAGTGAGGAATTTATTAAAAATTATAAAATTACTTTAGTAGGTAAGTTTTTCAAAGGTATTTATGAAAGGAATGAAATAAAATTGTCAAATAAATAAATGATATTTTCTATATTTTAGTATTTTGAAAAAGTTTTTCAACCTCCATCCCTAAAAGTCTAAAATTTGACATTTTGCTACTAGAGGTAAAACTCTAATCATAAAATAACCAAACAACAATCAATGAAAATTTTTCAAAGGACTTATGAGATTGATTAAGTACTTTTCACTGTTAAATATACCAGACAGTAAAGAGTGTCGTTTGGTTTAGTTGGTGGGTTAAATTGGATTGGAGTTGAGTTACCATTGTTTCTATTATCAGCGCACAAACTTTTAGCCACCAAAGTGTATGGTGTCTAAAAATCATGCTGAAAACACAATTTATTATGTAGACTTGTATTAAACATTTAATGCCATCTGCAAACTTGCGCATGAAACTAGATAAACTCCTTGTAAAATGCATGCAAATTGTCTGCTCATTTCTCAGCTTCATTGAAAATGAATTTCTCAACTTATGGCACTATTATTCCCCCAGTTAAAATACGTAATAAATCATTGTAGACTTGCACTATTGTCCATAAAGGATATCTATATGTATATAGAAATGTTTCAGGATCCTGGATTTGTTAAAGTCAAGGAAAGTTATTAAACTTTGTAGTTTAATAGTGTAATGACTATGAAAGCTGTTAGACCTTATTTTTCAATAGTATAATCATATTATACAATTAAATTGCGTAGTTTAATAGTTTTTTTCTTTAATAAAATCTGGAATTCTAAACCTAATAATTACTCTCTGTCTCTCTCTCTCTATATATATATAAAGTGCGGAAAAGCTATTAAATTGTATGGTTTAATAATATAATGTCATTACACTATTAAACCATATGGTTTAATAGCATTCTCAAACTTCAACAAATCTAGAATCTTGGCTCTAAACTCTGCATATGGTATGGGACTAAATAGCAACAGGGACAACAAGATTTTGACAATACTATTATCTACAGAGTGAAGCAATTCCTTTGTCTTCTATTTATTTTCCTTGGCTACTTTTGGCACATTGGTTCTTCTCAAGATTTCGCAAAGTAGTTCATATTCAATTGTCTTTTAGAACTTTTGGTCTATAGCATTTAATTGTTGGGATGTATATTTGTTTTTTTCCTTTACTTGACAAATATATATATATGGGATGAACAATAGATTTTTTAGTTATGCAAACAAAGATATGAAGTCTTTAGTTGTCCATTTGAAATATTCTTGTCGACTTGTGTCCTACATTGACTAGTAAAGAGGAGTTACTTGTGATTATAAGTAGGATATGTAGATCTATCCAATAGGCTAGTTTTTTGGATTGGATACCTAAAATGTTTTGGCCAAGCCCCCTAACAAGTGGTATCAGAGTCAGATCCTCATAACCAGAATATGATAGTGGAACAAATCAAGTGTGTCAAATGAAAGGATTGGGGTTCGATGGTAGTTTCGTTCGGAGGGAAGATTCTTGAGTTACATTGCATATTGGCTAATAAAGGGGAGTTACTTGGTTTTATTAGTAGAATATGTCACTTCACCAAATAGGCTAGTCTTTTGGGTTAAATACCTAGAAATCCTAGGCCAAGGTACCATACCACCCTCAATCCCTGCCCAACAATTCCAAGTGATGTATCGTGAGTCCATTGCTCTTTGAACAACGTATTTTTCAAAATTTTTAAGGTAAATTAGATATTATGAAAACTTATTAGAGAATGGCCTGGAAATTAATATGACTTGTTTGCCCAAACTACAATCAATTAGTGATGACTTTTGTGAAAGAAATGATGTCTTGCAACTTTTAGGTATTCTATAATCAGGCTACTATTAGTCTTAAATTTTTCTTGCTGTTAATTATTAAGTTCTTATTTAGTGGTACATAAAATAAATGATTGATATATAGATGCTTCATTCACTATCTAGAGTATTATGAAATGATGGTATAAAGTCAAGAGAAAAGGCGTACAAGTTAATTTATTTCTATAACATTTTGAGATTACCGATCGGAAGAAGTGGACTTACATTATGAAAATGTTGTTTGTTCTTGGTTATATTATCCAGGCAAGCTTTTATATTTTAGGGTGGCCATAGGCCACGAGCTGAGTGGCCTTAGTTAGCTCAGCTTATATGAAACATGGTTAGTTTTCTTTTACAAATAGAGTAAAAAAAAAAAAGGATAATAAACAATTTTTTGCCCAATACCAGAAATAATAAAGTGAAACTTAAATGTCATATTTTATAGTAAGAACTAGCAGTAGATGAGCCTGGTGTTAGAAAATAATTAATCTTTGGTGAAAACCATTACCTAAAATCTAAGATACTCCTGTTGTATCAACAAGAATCAATTATTAAGTATGCGGAAAGCGTACTTGAATCTATAATGCTTTAATTACACTTAAGAACTGTGCAGTTAGCCTTCAAGATTAGCACGTTATCCTAGGGAATCCTTTAACTTTCTTTATTTACTTCTTCTGATGGTGGGATACTAGAAGAGGATAGAATGTTACAAGTGACCTAGGGACCATAACTACTTATATAGACAACTTTTTCTGTTATTATTATTAGGTATTAGTACTTCAGCCCATTATAGAAATAGATATTATCCTTTGGTCTCTACATGATAAAGGCATACACCCTATTAATATATTAAAATCCAAATTACTGAAAACCTTAATAGATCACTTTTAATTGGGTTTAAACTTATATGATAGTTAACTGCATATAATTATTCACATATAAACCTAATGTTTGATAAAGGATCTAACAATCTGCCACTTAGGCTACATGCGTAACCTTATAATCAAGCTTTGTAAAATTAACTATATGAGCTCAATCTTATTGTCATTACTGAAATGTTTCTACAACCAATCCAGACCATCAATCATATTAACAGAGGATCAAAGCGATTTTTATTATAACTATCATAACTCAACTCATTGATGGTCACTATGCCAACATAACTAAATGACATGGATCATGGTGTGGATGTGTACAATGGAAATTTCATACAATGTGATCTTAATATATCTACATTCAACTGGTTTACCTTCAACCTTAGTGAATTCAAACTATACCAAAATTAGAGTATGAATAAAACGAAACTTTGTTTCTGTAGAAAATAACCTTAAATATCTATAAATAAAAATAACATAAAAATGTCTATACTAAAATACCATCTAAAATCACAAAGCCCTACCAAAACTGAATATCGTTTAATGATATGAAACTCATACGAGTAGTATGCTCATGAAACATTTTGGATGTTAATCCCTTAGTAAGTGGATCTACAATCATGGAGTTTGTGTTGATGTGCTCTATAGATAACTGTCCACTCTGAACTCTTTTTTTAATGACTTGGAACTTGATGCCTATATGCTTTGACTTTGTCGAACTCCTATTGTTTTATAGCACTGCTGACTTACTGTAACAAAATAATTTGAGTGGTCTATCAATACTATCCATTATGCACAGCCCCATGGCAAAATTCCGCAGCCATATTCCGTGATTAGATATAGCTCTTTTGTGATAGTCCTAGATACCTTAGAAGTGACTTGGTATATCTGTATGCTTAATAGATAAAAGAGGTCACTAAGATCTTTCATCTCAAAATTCTTATCTAAAATCTCTTGGTGTCTTGAAATAAGCCAATATTGTTGTTGGTAAGCAAAATGTCATCAACATATAAAAGTAAAAAAAATGTACTTGTTCCGACATAACTTATGGAATATACAATCATTGACTAAATTCCTCTCAAAACCGAATAAAATGATCACTTGATGAAACTTAAAATACCATTGTCAAAATGCTTGCTTGAGCCTATAAATAAATTTCTTTAGTTTGCAAGCCATATTATTTAGGTCTCCTAACACAAAGTTTTCTAGTTGCTCTTTATAGATTGTCTCATTAATGTCACTATTAACAAATGCTATCTTCATAACCATCTAATGTAACTAAAAATTAAAATGTGCCACCAATGCTATTATAATCCGAAAAGAGTCTTTTGGAGAAACTAGAGAGAAAGTCTCTTTAGAGTCTATGCCTTTTTTCTATATAAAGCCTTTTGTGATAAGACGGGTCTTATATCGTTCTATATTGCTTTTGAATCCTTTTGATCTTAAATATCTATTTACAATCAATAAGTTTCGTAGATTCTAGAAATAGAACAAGATCAATACATCATTGTCCTTCATGGACTTCATTTCCTTATCCATGGCATCAATATACTTTTGAGAGTTATAACTTTGCATGGCTTGATAGAAATTGATTGGATCATCATTCATCACTCTAATGTATACCACATATTCTTAGAGAAATACAACATAATCATCTAGCACTGCACTTCTCCTTTTTTTAGTGGATCTCCTTAATGGCATTGGTTTTTTAGGTGTAGAGCTCTTGGATAATTTCTTGTATTAGGGTTCTCCAATGTTGCCTACATCTATTGTATCATGAAAGAATGAGGCCTTGATCAATACAAATAACACCAGTGGGAATATCAATATATTCCTCTTCAAAGACAAGGTCTCTAGCTATGTCTCCCCTCGCAAACTCAACATCCTCAACCAGTCGTGGGGTCACAAAACTTATACCCCTAGAATTTTTAAAGTATCTAATAAGAAAACAACTTACTATCCTAGAGTCTAATTTACTTTCATTAGGGTTATACGACCTTACCTCAACTAAACATCCCTGCATATGCAAGTATTTTAAACTAAGGTTTTTGCTTGTCTAAAGTTCTTAAGGGGTTTTGACAATTACTTTAGTTGGAACCCTCTATAGTGTTAAGTGCTTCTCCCTAGAGTGATTCTGGTAAGGTACATGGCAGATCATGCTCGTCGCCATATCCTTAAGCATTCTATTTCGTCTTTTAGCAAATGGTATTGCATTCCTCTAGTAATTTAGCAAATGGCCTTAGAAGTTGTTTTCTTGAACTGTCATAACTACCATAATACTCATCACCACAATAAGATTTGACGCTTTCAGTTCTTTTGCGGAGTTGGTTCTCAACTTCAACCTTATAATTTTTGAGCACATTCAACGAAATTGACTTCTCATGGAGGAGATATATATAACTATATCGAGAAAAATTATATATGAACATCATAAAATATTATTGACCATTCCAAACAAATATAGGTAATATCCCATAAATATTTGTATATATGAGTTCTATGATGTCCAAAGTCCAGTTGGCTTCAAATCTCATTTTATTGGCTTGCTTCCCTTTTATAAAATTATTATAAATATCAAAATGTATAAAATTTAAGAGGTTGAGAATTTTGTCTGACACAAGTCTCTCTATTCTTCATGACTTAATCTATTGTGCCATAACACAGTCGAATTCTCATTAGTTAATTTTTTCTTTAAATCTCGTGTACTTAATTGCAAGGGTTCATTAAATAAAGCAATTGTATCAAGCAAATAAAGATTATCATAGCCTGACAAAGAACTAGAAACAACAGTTTTAAATCATGGAACAAAATAAGTTGTCCATTTCCAAACGAATAAGAAAAACCAAATTTATTCAAAGCAGAAATGGAAATCAAATTCTATCTAAAAGACGATACACTAAATATTTCACCAAGATCCAAATAAAATTCAGCCTTTAATAATAATCTAAAATTTTTAATCGCTTCAACTTCAACTATCCTGTTATCGCCAGTATAAATGTATCTTTCACTATCACTAGGCTTTCGAATATTCAAGCAAACCTTTCCTAGCACACTATGTACGATAGTTTTTATACTCTTCAACTCCATAAAAGAAACAGCCAGTACCTTTTAGATCACCCAATTTCTTTTATTTTTTCTTTTGGGTGTTGTATCTAGAGTTTTCTTATCCTTCTTTTCTTGCGTTTGCCCTTGCCCTTAAAGGTAGAGGCTAGGGAAGAACTTTCTGGCCTTTCTTCCTTTAGCCTTTTCTCTTTTTGAACACAACGTGATATGAGCTTATTCAAAAACTAAGTCTCTTGCTCACTTTAAACTAGTTAAACAATGTTGGTAAGGATATTGAACCAGATGCACCATAAAGTTCTTAGAGAGTTCAAGCTGAAGAGCTCTCTACTTAGAAGCAATATGAGACATCTCTATGATGAACTCCTTATTATTGCCTTTGCTCTCATTGAAATTAGATTCGTCAAGAGTGTACTTATTTTAGCCTTTTTATTCTTGACAAATCTCTTTTCAATGTCCGCAAGGAACTCCTTAGCCATAGTTGTCTTGTCAGACATATAGCTCTAAATTCTTCCAAAATGGCTTTTTTCATGATCATCATACCTATGCGATTTGATTTCTCCCATCATTCTATATCCCTTTTTCCATCCGTAAGAGGTGGGAGACAATCAACCCCGCAAGGTCGAGATCCATGATTGCGAGAACTGTTAAGAGATTCTCTTTTCATGACTTAAAATTAGAGTCATTCAGTACATGAATAGAATTAATGTTGACAGTAATATTAGCAGGAGTCACACTGAACAGAGAAAAACAAAAAAACAAAACAATTTGATATAAGTTTCAAAACAAAACTAAATTCAAATAAAAGTAAACCTTAACTGAAGATACCAAACACTCCATTAACGTTTCATCTTTGGAAAAAATATTAACTTGTGAGTTATATCTTGATGTAATAACAAACACTGATAATTAAAAAGAACATGTCAAATAATAAATCTTCCTTTAGGTCGATTTATTGTTCACATGTACAATTGAATAATCATAACGTGTTTATTACCATAGGTGCACATGTAATTCTGTCAAATATAGACCTTCTTTTGGGCTTATTGATATTCATAGAAATTATATACATTCAACCGATTATATTTCAAAACAAATCAATTTTCAAAAGAGAGGTTATTTTGGCAGCATGTTGCTTTAATTAATTCATTTCTTACATATATATATACATATATGTATGTATGTATGTATGTATGTATGTATGTATGTTTGTATTTCTTAGATAAACATATTGATATTTGAATTTAAAATTGAATAAAAAATTATCCTTAAAAAATGGCTAAAGTCAAAGTCAATGTTCAACTTTTTTATTGATCAACCATTGATTTGGGGTTGAAATGGGTCGAGAGAATTTTTTTTTTCATGCGGCATCCAGTATCTAAAATTATGCATAGTCTTTTAGATACATAATATTTTTTATCATGCGGTAACCACTTAGCTGCATCGGCTTGTCGGACTTGTTATACATAGTTTCTTAGATAATCAACAAAAGACTAACCGAGTATCTAAAATTATATTTTAATGTGATCTTTGGAAGCCAATGCAGTTAGAACTAGCAATGGATGAGCCTGGCACTAAACTGCATCGGTTTGTCAGACTTGTTATACATAATATTTTATATAATCAACAACAAGGCTAACCCAGTATCTAAAATTATATTTTAAGGTGTGATCTTTGCAAGCCGATGCAATTCAGTGCCAGGCTCATCCACTGCTTGTTCTTACTGTAAAATATGACATTTGAGTTTCACTTTGTTACTACAGGTATTGGCCAGAAAATTATTTATGAACCACAAATTTTTTAAGCTGGTATTAGCTTGTTCATAAGAAAATCTAGGGAAGTAGTTCGAAAAATATGTTGACCTCTTTTCTAAAAGACTTGGATGTCCTTATGAAAAGATTTGGGTATTTTGAAGGACCTTATGCAATGCTCGTGATGCCTTTCTTTGGTACGAAGGAGAATCTTTGAGAGAGAAAAGTCTATCGGGGATAAGGTTAGAAATTTTTAGCTCTCACCTAAAATTTTTCAAATAATAGGTCATATGAGTATATAGATTAAATAAATTATAGGTGGAGGATAACACTGGCTAGTCACACGACTCAACTTTTATGCAAAAGGTCCTCTATTAGAGAAAAATACAACTGTTAAGAGTGACTAGATAATATTTATTGTATCAAAAATTATTACTATTCCCGTATACATATGCTATAAATATTTCACTCATAAAATAATATTACACAATCTCACAATTAATTTCTTTCAAGTATTTAAATAAATTGAATAACTCCATGCTTTCTGCACAACTTGATTTACCAATTTCATATAACAAATCTAACATTTTGACAATTACATTTCCGTCTCTCCTCTGCCAAGTTTGCTTCCATGGCTAAAAATTCAAAATCATGCAACCACCATATTAGTTGATGACGTAGACCGATTATGTCCACAAAACAATTACATTTATGGCACATGCAAATAAGTCAAGAAGTCCTTTTCTTGCATTTAAAAACTTATGCAAAACATTGTTTGCGCAGGCAACTTTACGAAATCATTTTGTGGCTAGAATCAACATAGTTGACCATGTTTTTCTATAGCTAAAAACAAGCATCTGATAAAGAAAGGCACGTTTAGTCATGAAATTTTTTCGCTGTCTACACCTTTATTTAGGTCAAACGTTGTGAAGGTAAACAACGTTATTGATGCGAAAATTTCAGTTTTTCTACAGATGCAAAAGTTTTGGCCACAAACTTTGTATTATGGCTAAAATAATGGTGACAAAACGCACCACTTCGTTTGTTATTCAATGTTTTACATATTATTCGCTTAAAATGTTGATCCACTCATAAATGTGGATTAAGGTGATCATTTAGATAATTGCCAATAAATAATAAGAGCAATAGACAAACAACAATGATGAATACATACCAACGATAAAGTGCTTTATTGGTTACAACCGAATGCAGTGCAACCGTACAGAAAACTAACAATAGTATGGCACTAAATGGCAATAGGGACAACATGAAGGGGTTGAGCCTTCTGTATGGTGAGGCCAAATTTCTCTTCCATGTTGATGTTCTCATTTTCAAGCTTCCAATCAAAAGAATTAGTAAGTGAACACAACATTAGATATAACATTCTGATTGCCAACGGAAAACCAAGATAGATTCGCCGTCCAACTCCAAAGGGCATTAGCTCAAAATTCAAAACTTTGAAATCAACATCTGAACCCAAGAACTTTCGGGCATAAAAGAGTGAGGGTTGTCCCATGTGCTTTCATCTCTGCCAATAGCCCATACATTGACAAAAACTTGTGCACCTGTTGGTATTGTGAAGCCTGCAATTTCAACATCTTCTAGAGTTGAGACATAAAAATCGGAATCGAGAAATCAAAACTTCAATTTTTTTTTTCACAGCTGATGTGCTCATGCACCTGGTCTAAACATGAATTTAATAAATGATTTGATTGAACATTTCAAGTGTGGAAGCTTAAAGAGACTGCTCATGCATCTCGGTCCACATGATCGTCTAATTGAGTTTATCACTTTATAAAAGAGATTGTTCAGAACCAGATAGTAATTATGTCTCCAAGCTATGTACATTGTGAATTTCAAATACTTCATTTATATCTCACCATCTTGACGCTATCTCTATTCGGCAGCAAATTCAGAACTTTTGCGAACAGTTTTTCTTGGTCATACACGAAGGTGAGACTTTGCAAGAAATAAAAGTGCGAATACAGAGGAAATTGCAAGTTCCAGATGAAGAGTTTGCTAAGGCATATATCTCTTGGGTTTGTGCATCATGTTTTGCATAAATAAAGTGTTAAATCATGTTTTGCATAAATAAAGTGTTAAGTCCATTATTTATAGAGTTGGCATTTTATGACAAGTCTAGCTAAATTAGAAATTTATTTATTACATATCTTGTAATAGAGATTAATTTATTAATTCCTTAATTTAGTGAGATTCCAATTTATTAGGAATATTTGTTTCCTAATTTAATTAGATTTTTAATTTAAAAAGTCAATTAATGATGAGATTCTATAATTGACGCATGAGATCTATTTAGAGCAAGAAGTTGATTCAAACAGGAAATTCATTAAATGCTCTAGATATTTCTTGGGAGACAAGTAAGGCAAGAAGATCAGATTTATTCCTATTCAGATTCATGAGAATTATAACAGAAAATAAACTCTTATTTAGAAAGAGTCCAAGTCTTTTAAGACTTGCTATTTTAGTGAAACTCTAGTGCCTATAAAAAGAGAGGTATTTCACAATTGAAGAACACACAACACAGAGCATAAAGCAGAGAAGCAAAATTCGGCCTCCTCCCTAGGGAATCTAAATTTGGCGCATATTGTTGTGTTGATCTATTTTTTTATATTCTTTTCATCTTTGTGGAGAGTCTATGTGGATCTTGGATCACTAGACATTGAAGAATTGCTATTGATTACTTTGCGAAGTGCCTTGAGGATCGTGGATCAAGAGGGGTAGCGATTATTCAAGAGAAGCAGATTCAGTCTAAGATTGAGTAAATTGTATGGCGATAAACTGTAAGTGAGAGTCTTAAGTTTGGTAAATCCATAGATTGTAACATCTCAACTTAGTGAATTGCTTTTCATCTAGGTGTGGCCTCGTGAATATAGAATTGATTAATCCGAACCACGTAAAAATCTCCGTGTCATTTATTTTCTGCATTTTATTATGTTTTTAGAAAATTAATATTTTTGATGCGGATGAACAGTAACTATGAACAGTAATGTAAACAGTACTTCCAGAAAATTAATTAAGTTGTTTTTTATTTTTTAATTGTCTACATCTATTTGTGATAGATCTAAATTCCTTTCAATTGGTATCAGAGTGGGATACTAATTATTTATTTAGTGAGATTCTTAGAACCTAGATCTATTTTGTAGGTATGAGTTTGCAAAGAGAGGGAGAGTTTTTGGCTCGTCCACCTATACTAGATGGGACGAATTATGCTTATTGGAAGCAAATGATGGAAATTTATCCAACAACTATTGATGAAAGAGTTTGGCAATAAGTACTCACAGGATATACTCCACTCATCAAAATTGATGAAGATGGTATAGAATCTCTCAAGCCAGTCAGAAAATGAATTAATGATGAACTTGATGCATCTGGATATAATGCAAAAGGACTTAATGCCATTGTGAATGGAGTTGATGTATTTCAACACCAACTAATTTCTACATGCAAGACATCTAAAGCTGTTTGGGATGTACTCCAAAATACTTTTGAAATATTGTTAAACGTTCTAAACTTCAAAAGCTTACATCTGATTTTGAAAATATGAAAATGCATGAACATGAAACCATATCTAAATTTAATTCTAGAATCCTTACTATGGTTAATGATTTTTTTGCTCTTGAAAAACCTATTTCTGAAGAAGAAATTTGCAGAAAAATCTTAAGATCTGCCCATCCTAGATATCATCCTAAAATTTTGGTCATTGAAGAATATGCTGATATGTCTACTATGACCAGGGGTTCACTTATAGGAAAATTGATGGTTTATGAGACTAACTACTTGAATTTGAATTTCAAAGAAGAAAAAAGTATTGTTTTGCAAGGGAAAACACAGGTTCCTGCTGCCAAACCAAGTGAGAAAGATGATCCATATGTGTACGTTGATAATTCTTTTGCACTCATTGCAAAGAATTTCAATAAGATGTTCAAAAAGAAGAACTTTAACAAACCAATGAAGACTTCTGCATCAGTGGCTCCAACGGCTCAAGAAGGTTCTTCTTACCCTAATTCTAAATTGTTTGATTTTAACAAACTTGAGGGTATTCAATGCGGACCATGTGGAGGCATGGGACACATATAAGCACAATGTGCTAACACTCTCATGAAAAAAAAAGCAATGCAATCCACTTAGAGTGATGATGATTCTAATGATAGCATTGATGAAGAAGACCTTGTCGGAGGACTTGTTGTCCATAATGATGTGTTAAAAAATACTAATCGCAATGAACATGAGTCAAACATCAGAGGTGCATCAGCATCTAAAGCCTCGCACTTAGCTCCTTGCAACGAAGACACTGATTCCCGTCTTGACACAACTGTGCAACATGATAACAAGAATAATGATTCAGATAGCGACTTCAGTGACATTGATATATAAATGACAAGAAAGCTTTCCATGAAAGCTGCAAGATGATGTTCGCTATATGGGAAGAAGTCTACAATGAGAATGTGACCTTGATGACTCAAGTATCCGATCTTTTAGATGATAAGGCGAAATTTGAGAGCAATGTAATTCATTATAAGATTTTACTTACTGACAAGATAACCAATTGCTTGCAGTGACGACAAAATTAAAGAACTCAGCAGTTAGACCATATCTTGTCACTTGGAAAATCTAGCTCAGATCATCATGGTCTTGGATATCAACATGGTAAAGACTCGAATTCTCAAGGTGTGTTTGTTAAAGCTTCTTCACAAACAGTTTCTCCACCAATAGTTAAACTTCTATATCTTCAAAAGGATAAAGCTGTTGCCCATTTTTCACCATTTCATCAAGGTAAGAACAACAAGTTTATTCCCGCTTGTCATTTTTGTCATTTGAAATGACATATAAGACCTAATTGGTTCGAGCTCATTAAATATATGAAAAAGGCAATGTTCTTTAATTATTCTCATAGAAAACCTAGAATGACTCCTAGACCTATGGTTGGGACAAGTGAAAATAAACCTAAAACTACTTGGATGAGGAAAACTGATTATCTGAATGGCTTTATGCGACGCCCTTTGTTGTTTTCCAGATTGATATGAACCACATATTCGAGGTTGTTTCTTTCTAAGAATTGGAACTCTTTTTACAGCACCTGTTTTCACAATTCTAGTCAGTAATCTGTAGTTCAAGTGACCCAACTTTTGGTGCCATAATTTTGTGTCATCAAGAGTGGTCTTATGACAAATAATTAAGCTAGTCAATTTATAACAATGATAAGATAATCGATGTCCTTCCAAAATGTAATTTCCATCAATATCAAGAACGTGACATTTGTTCCTGTCAAAGTTGACAAACAAGTTTTGATCACAAATTTGACTAATGCTAAGTAAATTTGCTTTAAGATCTTCCACATGCAGAACATTGTCAAGTTTTGGAAAACTTTCCACACTCAAAGTTCCTTTTTCCAAGCACTCGACTTTTCACACCATCAGCAAAAGTTACATATTCTCGATCAAGTTTTTGATAATTGATCAAGGCACTTCTATCACCAATCATGTATCTAGAACAACCACTATCAAAGTACCAAAAATCAGTAGTGCAAGTTTTCAAGGAAATAAAAGAAACATAAGGACCTTATGGACCTTATCAAAGGTGCTGCTACAACTACTTCATATGGACCTTATGAGACCAATACATGTTGAAAGTTTGATTGGAAAGAGGTACGCATTTGTGTGTGTAGGTGATTTCTCTAGGTATACAAGTGTTGACTTTGATGAAACCTTTGCATCTGTTGCTAAACTCGAATCTATTCGTTTGCTTTTTACAGTTGTGTGTTTAATAGGCTTTAAATTATTTCAAATGGATATTAAGAGTGTCTTTTTGAATGGCATCTTAAATGAAGAAGCTTATGTTGAACAACCTAAAGGTTTTGAAAACCCCCATTTCTCAAACCATGTTTTTCAATTGAAAAAGACTTTGTATTGTTTCAAGCAGGCTCCTCGAGCTTGGTATGAAAGGTTTTCTAATTTTTTGCTTTAAAATGGCTATAAGCAAGGGGGAGTAGATAGAACACTATTTATTAAGCAACTTAATCCAAAGATTTTTAGTTGTTCAAATCTATGTTGATGATATAGTGTATGGTTCTACTTCTTCTGATCATGTGCATGAATTCATGAGTCAAATGAAAAAGGAATTTGAGATAATAATGGTGGGAGAATTGACTGACTTTTTGGGTTTGCAGATGAAACAAATGCTTGCAGATTATGGTATGGTTCAGGATACTTTGACTGTGTTTTGTGATAACATGAGTGCTATCAATATTTTTAAAAATCCTGTTAAACACTCTAGAACCACTCATATTGATATTCGTCATCACTTTATTAGGGATATAGTTGAGAGCAAGACCGTGTCCTTAGAATACATTGATACAGGAAAACAGCTTGCAGATATTTTCACAAAAGCTTTAGACTCCTAACGATTTGAATCTTTAAAGAAAGCTTTAGGTGTGTATTCCATGTAAGTCAAAATGTTTTTCTTTAGTTTTAATTCATGCATTTATGCATTAGATATAAGACATGCATTTTATTTTTAAATCATTGTTTTTGTGTTTTGTCTTTTAGACGACAAGCAATTTTTCATGCTTTTAAAGATTTGAAAGCCTTAAATAAGTTTTGATTAGAGTTATTTAACCCTTCTTCAAAAGCACATGAATGACAATTCAGTCTCTACTTTGACTCAAGGTTTTGATATTGACATGGTCTTTGTTGAGAATATTTAACTTGAGTTATGACTGTTTGTCTTGATTCTTATCTTGTCATAAGGCCTCAAATATATGCAGACACTGTAGTCAGAAATAGCTACCTATAATTAAGTTAAATAAGTTTATTTTAAAATATGCAAAGATTTAAATAGGTTTACCTATTCAATATCCTCTCTCGAGTAATATCAAAAAATATCCTTCTATATTAATCCAATGTCTCTTTATGTAAATTTAAATATGCAAAGATTCATTAAGCTCTATGAAAATTCTTAGATAAAATTGCATAAATCACGTTCGCATAATAATGAACACTTAGTTATGAAATTATAAAATAAAAATAATATAGATATATGAAATTAAATCTTCACAGTTAGTTTATATCATAGTCCAAACAAAATAAATTAGTTCATAAAAATATAAAGAGAATCCATAAATAGAGAGCACCAAGCAATGCAATATAGAAAGAAAAACTCAATTATTTCTTCAATCGACTTTCTTTGCTCTTAGATTCTCCTCGTATGGTCGTTGTTTCTCCTTTTTTTTCTCCAGTTTTTCCTGCTTCCACCCCCGCAATAATGCTTCAATTGGAGGCCTTTATACAATAATACTATAGTAGTGCTGGCCGCCTCTTTAATTCGTAAGCCAACAAGAATTTTAAAGCCAAAATAGTCATCACATGCTTGCCATTTAATATAAAATATAGTTTAATATAAATTAAGTTAAAAAATAAAATAATATATAAGTTATGAGCACATCAGAACTCGCATTATTTAATATAATATTTATGGTCCCATAATAGGTTTATCAAACTTATCAAATAATAAGTCCTAACTAAGTTATGCTATAGCACAAGAGTGTTTTCAGATTTGGTTCAGGAAACAACCACAACCCAAGATTATGACTTCAATTATTCGAATTGGTTGCAACTTTCTAGAGGTAATTAAACTATGTGTTATATAGTGTTAGAAAGGTAAATGTATCTAGTTTTTAAAGAATTTTAATAGAATCAAATTGGGACTTCTCTTCTTAAAGATATGTAAGATTTTATCAACAAAGGTCACAACTACTAAGAATTTAGCACAAGGCCAAAAGTTTTTAATTTACTGGCATCAATGCATCAGGACTTAATTAAAAAACTTCATCCCATTGGAAAGATTTGTGAGTCAAGAGTATAATAAGTTTTACGGTGTTTGATTTGGAATTTTTTACATCAATGGTCAAATATGTAGAAGTATACTAGAATCTATAATGACCAATAGCTTTCTACGCTATGCAGTTTGTGTTCTAGATCTACATGTATTCCTAGAAAATTCTTTAACTTTCTCTCTATACTCTCTTTTATTATGAGATATTAAAAAAGAATGGAATGTTACGTGGGATCTGGAGACCACAACCATTTATATAGATGACTTTCTTGTTATCTTTTGGTATTTCTAATTTAGTCCATCATAAAAAAAGAAATTATCCTTTAATTCTCTATATATTAAAGACCTACACCCTACCAGATACATTAAAGGCCAAATATCGAAAACCTTAACAGATCACTTTTAATTAGGCTTAATCTTATATGATAGTACTTCATAACACATAATTATTCACATATAAGCCCAATGTTACATTAATGATCCAACAATCTCCCATTTGGGCTATATATGTAACCTTATAATCATGTTTTACGAAAATAACCATATGAGCTCAATTTTGCTGTCGTGACCAAAATTCATCTATAACTAATCCGATCCATCACTCATAACAACATAAGACCAAAGTGGTGTTTGTTATAATTGTCGTAACTCAACTCATCAATGTTCTTATGTTAATACAACTGAATGACATAGGTCATGATGTGGATGTATGGTATGGAAACTTCATACAATGTGATCTTAATATGCCTATTTCCAACCAATCCACCTTAAATCTTAGTGAGATTAAACTATACCAATATCAAAATGTAAATAGGCCAAAACTTTATTTTTGTAAAAAATAACCTCAAATATCTACAAATTGAAATAACTAAAAAAAATGTCCATATCATACGAGCATCTAACGTTACAAACTCTCACTAAAACCTAATATCCTCTAATGACATGACACTCATATGGGTAGTGTCCTCATGAAACACTTTAGGTGTCAATCCTTTAGTAAATGGATCAATAATCATAGAGCTTGTACCAATGTGCTCTATACAAAATTAATTGTCTATTCTGAACTCTTTTTTTAACAACTATGAACTTGATGTTTATATACTTTGACTTTTTCGAGCTCCTGTTATTATTGAAATAAAACACTACTAACTAATTTTCACAAAATAACTTTAGTAGTTTTTAATACCATATACTATGTGCAGCCTTATGACAAAATTTTGCATCAATATTCAATGGTTGGATGCCTCATAATAGTGATATTCATAGCACCCCCGACTAATAGTTAGATTAGCCTCACATAGACTTCATGCTATTTTAGCATCGTGCAAAATCGGAGTCAATATACCCAATGGTCTTAAGATAGTTTGACCTTCGTTATATGAGCTTGTAGTCTTTTATTTTTTATAAGTACTGTAAGTCTCGTTTGGCTTCTTTTCAATAGTCTACTGCTATATTACCTAAATACCTACCCAATATCGTTGTAGGTACATAATATCTGGTCGAATACAAGCTTTAGCATACATCAAACTTTCTAGAGTATGAGGAATCTTCTGTATTCATTTTCTCAAAATATTCTCAGCCATAAAGATATCACTTGGTTTGCTATTTTATATGCCATATCTATTGATAGTTAGTGCATTCATCATTATAAGCTACAACTTCACATCAAGGTCCCGATGTATCTATATACTAAAATATGAGAGGTGTCACCAAGATCTTTCATCTCAAAGTTCTTAGCTATAAATCTTTCGATTTTGTGCAATGAGCCTATACCATTGCTGGCAAGCCAAAAGTCAATGACATATAAAACTAGAAAACTACATTTGCTCTTATAAAACTTGTGGTGTATGCAATCATAGACCAAATTCGTATCAAAAAAGAATGAGATGATCACTTAATGAAACTTGAAATACTATTGTCAAGATGTTTGCTTGAGCCGATAGATAGATTTCTTAAATTTGTAAACTGTATTCTTTTGGTTTTTGACACAATATTTTCTAGTTGAACCATATGGATTGTCTTATCAATATTACCCTTAAGAAATACTGTCTTCACATCCATCTATGCACCACAAATGTCATTATGATCCTGAAAGAGTTTTTTGAAGAAACTAGGTGAAAGTCTCTTTATAGTCAATGTCTTCCTTTTGTGTAAAGCCCTTTGTGACAATATATGCCTTGTACCTCACCAAATCGCCTTTTGAATCCCTCTTGGTTTTAAATATCCATTTGCAACCAATATGTTTTATACTTTCTAGCAATGGGAAGAGATGCCATACGTTATTGTCCTTTATAGACTTCATCTCTTTATTCATGGCATCAATCCACTTTTGAGAGTTGTAACTTTAAATGCTTGACAGAAATTGGTCAGATCACCTCCATCACTCCAATGTCCACTTAATGTTATTGGAAAAATATAATTTAGTCAACCAACACTGTTCTTTTCTCTTTTCTAGTAGATCTCTTAAAAGGTATATGTTCTTGAGGTGGTAAAGTTAGTTCTTCTGGAAGAATTTTTTGTGTAGGGGTTTTTTAACATTGTCTTGATTTGTAATGTTTTGAAAAAGTCAAGAAAGAGATCCTGATCAATGCAATACCACCAGTAGAAATATCAATATATTCTGCTTTCAAGACAAAGTTCCTAATTACATCTCCCCTTGCAAACCCAACATATTCACAGAACTAGGTATTTTCCAACTCGAAAATCGACTTAATCATACGATTATAAAACTTGTACTCCTTGAATCTTTAAAAGTATCCAATAAAATAACAACTCACCGAACTTCAATCTAATTTCTTCTCATTAGGCCTATAAAACCTACCTCAACTAGACGTCCCCGAACATAAAAGTGTTGCAGAGTAGACTTATTGCCCATACAAAGTTCGTAAAGACCTTTACTAGTCCCTTTAGTTGGAACCCTATTAATGATATATACATCATTCTTAAAAGCTTCTCTCCAGAGTGATTGGTAAAGTAGAATGATAAATCATACCCCTTTTTATGTCTTTAAGTGTCATATTTCAGTTTTAGCAATACCATTTATAATGCACAAACCCAGTATAGTGTACTGTAGGATGATAGTGCATTCCTATAAGAACTTAGCTTTACCTGAATCATCATTTCTACTATAGCACTCATTACTATGGCCAGATTTGACGCTTTTGATTCTATTGCTGAGTTAGTTCTCAACTTTAATCTTACAATACTTGTCATGGAAGATATATATATAGCCATATTGAGAAAATCAATTTTGAATATTATAAAATACTATTGGCTATTCTATGCAACCATATGGAATGGCCCACAACTATCTGTATGTATGAGTTCTAAGACGTCCAAAGTCTTGCTGACTTCAAATCTCTTTTTATTGGTTTGTTTTCTTTTCATATAATTAACACAAATATCAAAATCTATAAAATTTAAGGGTCTAGAATTTCGTCTGATACAAGTCTCTCTATTCTTGATCTGGAGATATGATATAGTCTCTTGTGCCATAACATAACTGAATTCTAATTGGTTAATTTTCTTTTTATGCCTCGTTTACTTAGTCACAGGAATTCATTAAATAAAACAATTGTATCAATCAAATAAAGAGTATCATAACTTGATAAAGAACTGGAACAATCAAATTTGAATCATGAAAAAAATAAAATTTCCATTCCTAACCCATATTTGTCCACAGTAGAAACAGAAATCAAATTTCCTTTAAAAGATCACACAACAAATGTTTCATCAAGCTTTAAATAAAATTTAGTCTTTAATAGTAATCCAAATTGTCCTATTACTTTAACCGTCTTGTCATCATCCCATAAAGGTATCTTTCACTATCATTTGGTTTTCGACAAATTAGGCAGCCCTTTATAGTCGCATTGATACGAATTTTTACAACAGAGTCTATCCACTAAGTGTATCTAGTTACCGAAGTTAAACCAACCTCAGAATAAACCAAATTAAGAAGTATACCTTTCTTATTTCGCCATGTGTGATAGTTGGTGCAATACTTCTTTTTATACCCTTCAGCTCCATAGAAGTAATAACCAATACCTTCTATCTTAGCCAGTTTCTTCTATTGTTTATTTTGAGGTATTGTATCTGTAACTTTCTTATTGTTCCTTCTTTTTTTTCCTTTGTCCTTAGAGTTTGTGGCTAGATGAGCACTTTTTATCTTATCTCATTTTAACCCTTATCTTCTCAGAAATAATGTGATATGGCCTCATTCAGTGGCCAAGTCTATTTCTGACAATCGTAACCACCTTAAACTAGTTAGACTTTATTGACATGGATATCAAACCTAAATCACTAGCAAGTCCTCTAAGAGTTCAAGCTTAAGTGCTCTCAGCATGGAAGCAAGATTAGACATCTCCATGATGTACTCCATGATGTTGCCTTGGCCCCTATATTTCACTGAAATCATACTTATGAAGAGCATACTTATTTCAATCTTTTTTTGTTCTTGATAAACTTGTTTTCAATATATGCAATGAACTCTTTAGTAGTAGTTATCTTGTTAGATACAAAGCCCCTGAATTCTTCCTGAATAGCCATTTTTATGATCATTATATATATGCGATTTGATTTCTCCCACGTTTCCTTATCCTTCTTGTCATCAGAAGCACTTTTATCCATAAAAGGCATGGACAATCAACCTTTAACGCAAAGTCGAGATCTATGTTTATAAGAAATATTAAAGTTCTCTTGCCATGATTTTTAGTTAGAGCCATTTAGCATAAAAATAGAATTTATGTTAGCAGTAATATTAGCAATAGTTATAGCTGAATGTTGTGCAAATTTTGTTGAACTCGCAAGCGCACGAATCTATTGTAGAATAGATCAATGGTGTTGAGTGTCGATCCCACGAGGAGGTGGATTTTAATTGTGTGTAGAATTAATTTTGTAAGTAGGTGGTTGGATTTGTGGGAAAATTGATTTAAAGGATGCTAGAATTTAAATTGGAATAGCGGAATTAAATTGAATTGGGAACTATTGAAATAAAGCACTTGGGTATCTGGATCCGTATCAACATGCATCATGGGCTAAATAATCCTTATTAATACCAATTAAATCATGAGGGGGAAATCCACACCTCATGAACCACGCTCTAATCAATATGGTGTCAAAGGCTTATCGTGCCAAATAATAATAACAACCTTATACTAGGATGCCGGTAAAACCAGGGCGGTAACTAGACAAGATTATTATTATTTGTCGACGAAAAGTCAAAACCTCCACAGAAATTAGAGGCGAAGAGAAAATAAATTTACCAAATAAAGCCCATGACACATGTTGAGACTTCACCTTCAACCTAAGCTTGAAAGAAAATTAGCTACTCATTATTGAACTAGGGGTAAAATGAGAATTTTATTAAAATACGTAGAAAATACAAGATGGAGAAGGAATTACAGAAAACTAAGCTCAAAAATGGATTCAGGGGTATCAAAGTAGGGGGGAGAGGCCCCCTTTTTTAAGATACATTGAGTGAATCATGGCCATCGGATTAAAAATAGTTTGGACGCACAGGATTGCGTCACGTCATCAGTGAACAGTAACACGGTTTGACAACGGGTTTGACCACGCGGTTTGAACAGTAACACGGTTTGCACACGGTTTGAACAGTAACGCGGTCTAAATAGTGTCGTGAACAGTACCCATGAACAGTATCGTACATGTGAACAGGCCGTACGTGTGAATAGTGCCGTACGTGTGAACAGTACCCATGAACAATACACTTTCTAATACTCAACACACCCCCCAACCAACTTATTGCTAGTCCCTAGCAAATAAAGCGAAAACAAAATTCAAATCCAAAATGATTTTTTTTTTTAAATCATGTTTATTCAATCAGACTAATGATAACAATTAAATAAAAGTATAAGCATTATCTCCAGTCTAAAGAAACATCACACCCACATCAACCATCCACATGAATCAATCAAGTAGATACAGGTACTTTCAAAAATGACATGTCAAACCCCAAAATCTCACCGGTAATAGTGACACTCTCACAAGGAAGTTAAACCCAATATAAATTGTCACTTCTATGAATGATAAATTGAGAGAAAATAATAAATAAGCATTATCACACACTCTCACCAAGATGAAGGAAATATACCCATAGCTTAGAAATAACACGATCTCAAGTTAAAAGAAGTATTAGTCAACCCAATGCATTTTTTTTCTTTTATTTATTTATTTTTTTTATTATGCATTACTACATCTTTATAGCCCATATAACTAACTTCTACTTCAGACTATAGTTCCCTAAAATCAAGAAGGACTTTTATTAGGATGTAAGGTAGGGTAGGGACATGGCTAACAAAGAAAAGAAAATAGAGAAAACAAAATATATGTTTGAGAAAAATAATATCTTTTGAAAACTAAAAAAATGCATTTCACTTATTGAATTATATATCTCTCTCTCTTTTTTTTCTTCTTTTTTTTTTCTTTCTCTTTTTTTTCTTCTTTTTCTTTCTTTTTTTTTTGGTATTGCACAACTTTACTAAACAAAATAATTATTTATATTTTTCTCAAACATGAATAGGTGATGAAACTTGTAAGATATCGGGTAATACTCCAAATTGGAGTGGGTTCATATGATAAGTTGACAAAGAAAAATTTTTTTTTTTAATAAAAGGCTCAAAAGGGCTAACTATGGATATTTCACATAAGGGATGGCTAGAAAGGCTCAAACGAGTCAAAGATGGTCTTTCCATCATCTTTTAGGGCTCTAGATAATCCTCCATATCTACTAGTTAAATGGACATTCAGATGTAGCAACACACTTTTTCTTTTCTTTTTTTTTTTTAAACAAAATTTTTTTTTAGAGGGTTGATTCAAAAGAATATAGAGATCTTATATAAAATAATAAACTGCTAAGTTGTATGAAAGATGGGCAAAAAGGGTTATTCTCCAAGAAAAATAATAGGCTCAAAAGCTCACTTGGTATTCATTATGACATGTCAATTCTTTCAAGCAACTCATATTTATCTCCGACATCAACATGTAGAGTAGCAAACATAGTGTAACATCACTCAAGACCAAAGATAATTCAAATACTAAAATTCGAAAGTCATCATGTCATCTAAAAATAAAAACAAAATCACACTATTTTTTTTTTTTAAACAACATTCTACCCCCCAACTTATTCTAAACATGAAAGGAAAATATGCATGCAGAAATGTGAAAATGATGCAGAAAAACTAATTGGAAAAGTTACACTTAAAATGATAGAAAAAGAAAATGATTTTTTTTTTAACTAAGAAGATGCGTTTCTAGAGGCACTACACTCTATATTCAACCATCTTTGACTCAAAAATTTGAAAATGCATATTTATAAAGGAGAAGTCAAAAAGAAAAAGTTAGAAAGATCACACGAAAAATAAGAAATTTTTTTTTCATTATTATTATTATTATTATTATTATTTTCTTTTTTTTTTAATTAAGAAAATGCATTTCTAGAGTAACTACACTCCATATTCAGCCATCTTCAACACAAAAAGTTAGCAACAGTTAGTTTCTACAACAAAAAATTAGTAAAAACTTAACCAACATTCCACAATTGTCAACTATCCCCTCCCCCCAACCAGAACGAAACATAGTCCTCAATGTTTTAAAGGAAAGAAGTAGAGTTTAGAAGACATCACCTGGGTGGTGCAACACAAAATAAAATATTTACAGGCGAAGATTTAAATCTAATTTGTACTTCTTACTGCTGCTATTGTTACCATCGTTATTTGTACACTCCAACACCAAGGTCCTGGGATCTGGCTCTGGTCGATAAGTTTGTAATAGATCAAGTAGCTCATTAGCAGTGTGAGCACAAATAAAAAGTTTTTTTACTGTGGAAGGAATGAAGTAGTTCTTTATTGCATGGTTAAGAAATGCGATAAAGCTATCATAAAAGTTATTGACATTTAACAAACCGATGGGTTTTTGATGAATGTGCAGATGGGCCCACGATGCTAATGTGATAAGTGCCTCTAGAGTTGCAAGATCTCCGGGTAAGAAAATAAAAGCATCAGCATGATTAAGCATTTCAGTTATTCTTTCTTACATACCTGAGACAACTAACTCTTCTCCAGTCGGTGAGTTAGACAAGCAGCCCAAAGGTTTTAGGGCTTGTGGTATGATGCCTAACACTTGACTTCCTCTGACAAAAGCAGCTTCTGAGACCAATTTTGATAACCCTCGGTCACCTCCGCCGTATACTAAGTGTAATTTTCTCTCTGCTATGCATCGACCAAGATCAATGGCTGCCTCAAAGAACTCTTTATATTTGCCATAGTTAAATCCGGAAAGCACACAAATGTTCTTGAATTGTTTATTGGGAGTAGCTGCCATTAAGATACTTCTCAAAAATAATTTGTGAGTGCAAACGAAAAGAATCATATTTAAGGATCTTGGCGGCAGTGGGTCACAGCTGTGAATGAGGTATCATGTCTATGTCAATAAATCGTGTAATGCACATGGCTTGAGAGTCAAAAAGGAAACAGTAAAAAGGAAAAGCAAACAATGATAAAATAAAATTATTAAAGACAATAATGCAAATGGTAAAACAACAGTGAAATAAAATAACAGTGAAGTAAAAGGATATTTACAGGTAGTTGCGACTGTGGCTCACATCTTCCTCTGGTTTTACGTCTAGAAACGGCTTCAACGCCCTCTATGGGTCGAGGATATGCTTCCCATCCAGTTTTCTTATAAACTGGCAAACAAGGTCGTTTATAGTCAGATTCCCGAGACTGTATCGTGCATGCTCTTTCTGGAATGATGGCCATAACTGGAGAATCGCTCATTGCACATATCCACTGGAATGCGTTTCAAGAGACAAAAGGATATCATCCAATGACTCCTTATTCAAGCCATCCCTAATGAATTGAATCTTATCTTCTCTGTTATCAGACACCATTCTTAAATAACATCGTTTTTTATCGCATCTCATTCTGGCACACTTATGACAAGCAACCGAAATCTTTCGAGCTCTTCGCTTTCTTGCATAATTTCCTTTACCACAACCAGGCATGTATGCAATAAATTTAGGAGGCAACTCACCTGCCAAGCGTACTTTAGCCTCGATTAACCAGCGGATATCAGCAGGTATGTTATTCCTCATGAGCAATCGCATACGTTCAGACCGAGCTTTATAGATTGTGAGGAGGGTATTCTGAGGAAGTGAAGGGAATCGACTATGAAGCTTTGCTAAGATCTCGTTTCTATGCATACCTTCGCCTCAGAAGATCAGTAATTATGGGAAACTGAAGTAACCAACTTGAATGTCACGGAGTACCGTTATCCGCCACTTGACCGGGGTGACAAACTAAAACACACAAACGGAGTAACAAATAAAAACACACAAAGAAAATCACAATCATCCTCTTATAGAATTTACCTCAAGTTCCAACTGGATGTTGTAGACACTTCTCTCAATGTCTCTAAGTTGGCTTTCTAAATCCTCAACGTGGGATATTAACTCCGGTGGTTGTAGCTTCCAAATACGATGTGTTTTACAAAATTATATCTGGCCTCTGAGATGAGATTGGACACGTTGAAGTCGTCCAAGGACGTTCAAGAGGAACTGTCTCATGATTAAAAGTGATAAAAGAAAACTTAATGGTTAAACAAACACACTTATGCACAAATGATTTTAATTAGCAGAAGAAAAAATAAATAAATAAATCAAATCACCGAAAAGAAAAATCTCAATTCAAATCTGGTGGGTCACTCAAATTTATTTCGGTGTCCTCTCCATATGGTTGGTACTCTAGATATGACTTTAATCTTTGACCATTAACTTTAAACGTGACACCATTCTTTGGGTCCTTAATTTCAATTGCCCCATGTGGAAAAACAGTATGAACAATAAAGGGGCCAGACCATCGAGAGCGTAGCTTACCTGGGAATAGGTGCAAGCGAGAATTGAATAAAAGTACTTTCTAACCTGGAGTGAAAGATTTTCTCATAATCTGCTTATCATGAAAGACTTTCATACGTTGCTTGTAAACCTTGGCATTTTCGTATGCATCGTTGCGAATTTCTTCAAGTTCTGCCAGCTGTAATCATCTTTCTGAGCTAGCTTGCTGCATGTCAAAATTGAATTTCTTGATGGTCCAGTACGCACGATGCTCGAGTTCCATGGGTAGGTGGCAAGCTTTTCCATATACTAGCCTGTAGGGTGACATCCCAATTGGGGTCTTGAACGTCGTTCTATATGCCCATAATGCATCATCGAGTCTTAATGACCAATCTTTTCTGTCTGGCCTTACCGTTTTTTCTAATATGTGCTTTATTTCTCGATTGGAGATCTCAACTTGGCCACTGGTTTGCGGATGATACGGAGTCGCCACTTTATGAGTGATGGAGTACTTTGTCAAAAGTGCTTTGAATGATTTGTTGCAAAAGTGGGTACCACCATCACTGATTATTGCTCGAGGGAATCAAAAGCGTGAAACAATGTTGCTCTTCAAAAACCCTATCACCACTTTATGATCATTGGTTCTGCATGGAATTGCCTCTACCCATTTCGATACATAGTCAACAGCAACCAAAATGTATTGATGGCCAAAAGAAACGGGAAAAGGTCCCATGAAGTCGATACCCCACACATCAAAAATTTCAACCACTAAAATTGGATTTAGTGGCATCATGTTCCTTCGTGTAATGCTCCCCATTCGTTGACACCTATCACATGAAGAACAAAAGGTGTAAGCATCTCGAAATATAGTTGGCCAATAGAAACCACATTGTAGAACTTTAGTCCCTGTTTTCTTAGCGCTGAAGTGGCCTCCACAACCTTGTTCATGGCAGAACGAAAGGATGTTATGAAATTCATTCTCTAGGACACATCGTCGAATAATTTGATCTGCACAATACTTGAACAGATAGGGGTCATCTCAGAAAAATTTTTTTATTTCCGCAAAGAATTTGGCCCTGTCTTGCTTGGTCCAATGTTCTGGAAGTTTACCTGTAACAAGATAATTAACTATATCAGCATACCAAGGTAATACTTCCACACCCATTAATTGTTTATCTGGAAATGACTCATTTAATATTAAGGGTTTTGTGTTGATGTCAAAGTGGAGACGAGAGAGATGGTCAGCCACAACATTTTCTGTCCCTTTCTTATTTTTGAATTCCAAGTCAAATTCCTGCAAAAGCAACACCCAACGAATTAGTCTAGCTTTTGCATCTT
Organism: Atalantia buxifolia; assembly: GCA_030444775.1. Taxonomy (NCBI): domain Eukaryota; kingdom Viridiplantae; phylum Streptophyta; class Magnoliopsida; order Sapindales; family Rutaceae; genus Atalantia; species Atalantia buxifolia. The sequence continues at coordinate 27,481,327 of CM059838.1, forward strand.
TCTTTGTAAGAAGATATTTCAGAGCAGCATGATCTGTGAACACAATAATTTTACAACCAATGAGATAAGACTGAAATTTTTCTAATGCAAACACTACTGTTAGCATTTCTTTTTCAGTAGTTGAATAGTTCAACTGTGCATCGTTCAATGTCATACTAGCATAGTAAATAACATGAGGAATTCGACCTACTCTTTGTCCTAATACTGCTCCAACTGCATAATCAGATGCATCACACATGAGTTCGAATGGTAAACTCCAGTTTGGTGGCTGAATGATGGGTGATGTTGTCAACAAATGCTTTAGTTTTTCAAACGCCACAATACATGAATCATTAAAGACAAAAGGTACATCTTTAGCAAGTAGATTCCATAAGGGTCTAGAAACTTTGCTAAAATCTTTAATGAAACGTCTATAAAAACCAGCATGCCCAAGAAAAGATCTTACTTCTCTGACTGTTTTAGGTGGAGGAAGATTGGAAATGAGATCCACCTTCGCTTTGTCAACCTCAATACCTTTGTATGAAATGATGTGACCGAGAACTATACCTTGTTTTACCATAAAATGACATTTCTCCCAATTTAAGACCAAATTCTTCTCGATACATCTCTGCAAAACTTTCGTCAAATGATGTAAACATTGATCAAATGAGTCACCAAAAACAAAAAAATCATCCATAAAGACCTCAAGAAATCGTTCAACCATATCAGAAAAAATGCTTAACATACAATGTTGAAATGTAGCAGGTGTATTACATAATCCAAATGGCATCCTCCTATATGCAAAAGTGCCAAAAGGGCAAGTGAAAGTGGTTTTCTCTTGATTTTTTGGTGCTATGGGAATCTAATTGTATCCTGAATAGCCATGTAGAAAGCAATAAAATTCATGGCTTGCTAATCTATCAAGCATTTGATCAATAAATGGTAAAGGAAAATGGTCTTTACGTGTGACAGAATTCAATTTTCTATAATCAATGCATACACGTCATCCTGTAGTCACTCTAGTGGGTATCAATTCATTATCAGCATTGGTAACTACTGTGACTCCTGACTTTTTGGGGACCACTTGCACAGGACTGACCCATGAACTATCAGAAATGGGGTAAATGATACCTGTATCTAACAGTTTAAGGACTTCCGTTCTAACAACTTCTTTCATATTAGGATTTAACCGACGTTGCATTTCCCTAGTAGATTTAGCATTTTCATCAAGGTGAATGTAATGCATGCGATCTCTTTGGTTTTATACCTTTTATGTCTGCTATGGTCCATCCTAATGCTCCTTTGTGCTCTTTTAAAACATCCAACAACTTACCTTTTTGCTCGTCATTTAGGGATGATGAGATGATTACCGGTAGAGTGCTTTCTTCTCCCAAGAACGCATATTCCAAAGTGTTGGGTAATGGTTTGAGCTCGAGTTTCGGTGGTGATTCTGATGATGGGATGATTTTCTTCTCTGATGGTGCTAGTTGTTTAACTCTTGACTTCCATTTATTAGTGTCCATGGATGGTGCTGAGTCAAGTAAGGCGTTGACCTCATCGACTGATCTGTCAACATCAAAATCCAAACCAAAGTGAGTTAAACATGTTTGTAAAGGGTCATCACTAAGGTTTGAAATAAAAGTATCATCAATTAATGCTTCAATTAAATCCATATCAACAATTCCATCATCTGCATTGTGAGGTTGTTTGGCAATGTTGAAGATGTTGAGCTCCATGGTCATATTGCCAAAAGAAAACTGCATGTTTCGGTCTGCATTGAATGTGAGCATCGGCAGTTGCCAAGAATGGTCGGCCTAGGATAATGGGGATATGCTTCCTTGAATCCTGTATTGGTTGAGTGTCAATTACAATGAAATCAACAGAAAAATAAAACTTGTCTACCTGTATAAGCACGTCCTCCACAATACCACGAGGTATTTTTGTGGACCGATCAATATTTGTAACACCACCGGAGTTGGGTGTAATTCTCCCAGTCCAAGTTTCACAAATACTGAGTAAGGCAAGAGATTAACACTAGCCCCTAAATCCAACAAAGCATTCTCAATTATGTGGTTCCCTATACTACATGAGATAGTGGGGGAGCCTGGGTCTTTACATTTTAGAGGAATTTTATGTTGGAGTATAGAACTAACATTTTCAGTTAAAAAGGCCTTTTTGTGAACATGAATGTTTCTCTTTTTAGTGCAAAGGTCTTTAAGAAACTTGGCATAAGATGGAACTTGTTTTATTGCATCAAGTAAAGGGATGTTAACACTTACCTGTTTGAAGACTTCAAGAATCTCACCTGTGGATTTTCCCTTCTTTCCTTTAGCTAACCTCTGAGGAAATAGAGCTTTAGGAACGTATTCTCGTGGGTTGGTTTCTTCTTTCTCCTCCGGTGGTGAGTCTTCAGCATTCATGGGTACAATTTGATTTTCTTTGGTCGCTGGCATCTCTACTTTGTTGTCGACTTCTTTTCCTTTTCGCAAGGTCATGACAGCTTTGACCTCTCCATCTTTTGTTGTGGGTGAAGGCGGTACTTGCTTCATGCACTCCTTTAGGATTAGACACTGATTGACTTGGGAATTTACCTTTCTCAACAGTCATTGCCAAAGTCAGAACTGAAGAAGCAAGCTGTCCCACCATCTTCTCGAGGCTTGAAACTGATTGGGCTTGTGAGTTGAAGCCTGCTCTCATCTCATTCCGTAGTCAATCAATGGTGCGGTTCTGTTGCTCGATTGTAGATTGAGTAACATTCTTGAAATTCTGGAATGAGTCCTCCTATTGTCTGGGTTGAGAGTAATTCTGGTTCTGATTGTATGGTCTAAATGGTGGCTGAGAGGCTTGAGGGACTTGAGGAATTGGTTGCATTGGTGGAGCTGGAGCTGGTGGTCCATTCTGTTGGAATCCTTGAGACCATGAAAAATTGGGGTGGTCTCTCCATCCAGGGTTATATGTGTTGGAGTATGGGTTGTAATTTGATGGCTTCCTCATGACACCGATGGCATTGGCTTGATCTGAATATGAGTCATGGTCATGTGGCTCTGATGATTTAGCAGTTGTCAAAGATGCTATTTATCGAGAAAGACCTTCAACCATCTCTTTGACTTCTTTAATTCCCGAACTTAACTCGCCAATGTGAACCTCATTTACTCCTTTAATTCTTCTAGTATTTCTGAGAGATCGACTCTGTTGTTGGGAATTATCTACTTGTCGCTGGAGGAAATCCCAAATCTCTGTTGCACTTTTTGACATTAGCTCTCCTCCACTTGTCGCCATTAGCCATTCTTGCACATTTGGCAATAATCCCTCCAAGAAGTATTGGCATTGGTGCCATTTCTCGTACCCATGATGTGGACACTTCAAAAGTAGCCCATTGAATCGCTCCCATGCTTCGAAAAACTGCTCGTCTTCTCTCTGGGTGAACTCTGAGATTTCCCTGCGAATAGCATTGGTTTTATGCACTGGGAAATATTTATTTAAAAATTTCGTCACCATTTGTTCCCATGTTGTAATGCTATTAGCAGGTAATGTATTGAACCATGAACGAGCTCTATCCTTTAAAGAAAATGGGAATAGTCTAAGTTTAACATCATCTTCTGAAAAATTCTCATATTTAAAAGTTTGACAAATTGTATGAAAATCATTCAGATAATTATATGGGTCCTCATTTTCTAAGCCATAGAATGTTGGGAGACAATTTAGCACGCTAGGTTTTAACTCAAAACTCCTAGCAGCTACATTTGGGTATCTTATGTATGATGTGCTCAAATTAGCTAAGGGACTAAAGTAGTCCTTAAATGGCCTCTCCTGTGGTTCTGGTTGTTGCAAATCCATTTCAATTTTTTTCTTTAAGTAAACTGTAGTCCTTAAATTTGGTATTGAACCAAATTTTTTCTTTAAGTGCAATGTGTTTGTGTGTGCGAAGTGTTCTTTCTAATTCAAGGTCTATAGGTTCAAGATTAGGTAATAATGACCTACGACCATGCATGCAAAGAAAATAAAAATGAGAACAAAATAAATAAAAATAAAGAAGAAGGAGAAATTATAATATTAACCTTATTGCGCTGTTACAACCTTTCTATTAAAAAAAACACACTAAAACAAATACGTGAAATTAAATAAATATAATAAAAATAAATTAACAAAATAAATGAAAAATTACAAAGAAAAATAACTTGAAAATTAAATTGCAAAAATTTAAAGAAGAGAAAAAAAAATTCTTACCTAAAAATATAGATTCGCTTTTTTTTTAATTAATTAAGAAAAAAATTACAAGGAAACAACTAAAATAATAATAATAATAATAAATTATTTACAAAAATTAATTCTACAAATTAAAATACTTACCTCCCGGCAACGGCGCCAAAAACTTGTTGTACAAATTTTGTTGAACTCGCAAGCGCACGAATCTATTGTAGAATAGATCAATGGTGTTGAGTGTCGATCCCACGAGGAGGTGGATTTTAATTGTGTGTAGAATTAATTTTGTAAGTAGGTGGTTGGATTTGTGGGAAAATTGATTTAAAGGATGCTAGAATTTAAATTGGAATAGCGGAATTAAATTGAATTGGGAACTATTGAAATAAAGCACTTGGGTATCTGGATCCGTATCAACATGCATCATGTGCTAAATAATCCTTATTAATACCAATTAAATCATGAGAGGGAAATCCACACCTCATGAACCACGCTCTAATCAATATGGTGTCAAGGGCTTATCGTGCCAAATAATAATAACCTTATACTAGGGTGCCGGTAAAACCAGGGCGGTAACTAGACAAGATTATTATTATTTGTCGACGAAAAGTCAAAACCTCTACAGAAATTAGAGGGGAAGAGAAAATAAATTTACCAAATAAAGCCCATGACACATGTTGAGACTTCACCTTCAACCCAAGCTTGAAAGAAAATTAGCTACTCATTATTGAACTAGGGGTAAAATGGAAATTTTATTAAAATACGTAGAAAATACAAGATGGAGAAGGAATTACAGAAAACTAAGCTAAAAAATGGATTCAGGGGTGTCAAATTAGGAGGGAGAGGCCCCCTTTTTATAGATACATTGAGTAAATCATGGTCATCGGGTTAAAAATAGTTTGGACGCACAGGATTGCGCCACATCATCAGTCAACAGTACGCGGTTTTACCACGGGCTTGACCACGCAGTTTGAACAGTAACACGGTTTGCACACGGTTTGAGCAGTGACGCGATGTGAACAGCATCGTGAACAGTACCCATGAACAATACCGTACATGTGAATAGTGCCGTACGTGTGAACAGTGCCGTTTTTCCTTTTATGCTCCTCTTAAGGTTTTTGACTGTCCTGAGTTCAAAAGTAACGTCTGTTTTGCTATCCAATATCTCGTTCATTGTGAAATGACCATGATGTCCCTAAAATACATAAAATACTTAATTAAAACAACACACTCATAATTAAATAACAAGAGACTTAAATAAATAAAATTAGAGATGTTAGTAAAACTTGAAGTATAAAATGACGATTTTCTCCTTTATAAATATACACTTTTTAACACTCAACACTGAACAGATAACAAACAAACAAACAAAACAAGGTTATATAAAACTCAAAACCAAAAACAGATAAATTTTAATAAAGTTAAACCTATCTCAAGGTATCAGACACTCTACTAATATTTCTTCTTTGGATAAAATATTAACTTGTAAGTGATATCTTAGTGTTGCGATCAAACTCTGATAATAAAGACATGTCAAATAATAATTCTTCCTTTGGGCTGATTTATTATTCACATGTAAAATTGAATAGTCATCATGTGTTTATTACCACGAGTGCATGTACATTTCTATTAAACATGCACCTTCTTTAAGCCTGATCAATATTCACATCAATTATGTACACACAACCATTTATATTCAAAACAAATTAATTTCTGCAAGAGAGGTCATTGATAATATCTCAAAATATATGTAAACATATCAATATTTGAATTTAAATTTTTTCGGTCAAAGTAAATAGTCAATGTTGAGCACTGGAGAATGTGTATTGTACAGAGTAAAATTGTTATTTTATTCTTTAAGTCTCATTAACATTTTTCACTTTTATGTGTTTTAATCTTCTAAGCTTTTATTAGGTGTGTTTTATTATAATTTAAGTATTTTATGTATTTCAAGAATATTTTGGCCATTTCACAATAAACGAGAAGCTGGACAGCGAAACAGATGACATTTTTGAACTCAGGACAATCAAAAACTTAGAAGGAGCATAAAAGGGTATTTGGTACTATTCACGTATATGGTCTTGTTCACATATACGATACTATTCACAAGTATGACACTATTCACGTATACGATACGATGATGTGGCATTTACTGATGACATAGCAACATTCTATTAGACTAATGATGTAGCATTGACTGATTATATGGCGTTGACTGATGATATGACGTTGACTAATGATGTGACAGGATGCTATTTGACAAAAATACTAATGTAGCATTGACCAATGATGTTGCAGCAGCTTATTGGACTGAAATGCGGATATGGTGTTGACTGATGATGTGTTCTAACCAATCAATGCTTGCCACGTGGCGCAATCGTGAGCGTTCGAATTATTTTCATCTGATGGCTGTGATTTATCTATTGTATCTATAAATAAAAGGCTCCTTCCCCTAATTAGACACCCCTGAATCAATTTTTTAGCTCCATTTTCTATAATTCTCTCTCCATCTTCTATTTTCTATTTATTTTAGTAAAATTATCATTTTACCCCTAATTCAATTATGAGTGGCTAGTTTAGTTTCAAGCTTGGATTGAAGGTGAAGCCTCAACATGATCCATGGGCTTAATTAGGTAAATTCATTTCTTTTCCTGTTCGATTTATGTGGTTGTTTTGACTTATTGTTGGCTGACAATGTATCCTATCTACATTTTGCACTATATACCAGCTCCATAGTGAAAGATCGTTACTGTTTGGCACAATAAACACTTAGCATTATATTAATTAGAGAGAAAATTCTCCTCTAGTATTCTATGGGTCGTCTTGACTCAGTGTTGGCAAAGAGTTTATCTAAGCTATTTAGTGGATGGTCTTGCCACGTTGTCGAGACGAATTATTATCGTCTGGCACAACGTGTTCTTGACAACACACTTAGTGGAAGATCATTACATCTGGCGCACTAAGCGCTTAATATCATATTTATTGGAATGAGGATTATAAGGAGTGAAAATACCCCCTCATAAATTAATTGGCACTAAAAATGAAATATTAAGCCTATGGTGAAAGTTGAGTGTTAATACAAAGACTCAAGCGTTTCATTTGCATTGCTTTCATCTTTAATTTATGCCCTCCTTTTTATTTTAAATCTTAATATAAAAAAATTCACTTCCGACCAACTCGCTTTTACATCTAGAAGATTAATCCTACGCATAATTAAATTTATCTCCTTGTGGGATCAACACTCATCACCACAAAATATATTCTACAATAGATTCATATGCTTGTGAGTACAATAAAATTTACACAACAGTCAACAATCAACAATCATTGTCAAAGTCACAATCAACTATTGATCGAGTCAGGGATAAACTAGGTCGCGTCAGCCCATCCTGGATTCTAAACCAGCCCTACACTTTCCTAAACCATAAAATTACTTCTTTTCTCTCCTAACGCAGCGGCAATGGCCGCCACTTGTACCCAATTGGCCACGGCTTGCTTTCTAGGCCGAGCCTTGCCTGGCCTAATACCTCATCATTAGCGGCTATCATTGTTGCCAGTCACAAAGCTTAAGAAACCTAATTTCCCCAAAAATAATTCAAAACAATCTGAATTTCCCATTCTTCAATCGTTGATGACAACCACTAATTGTTTAATACTTAATGATTCAACATGAAGAGGCTCTGATACCACTTGTCACAAAATAACCTTTGGTGAAAATTGTCACCTAAATTTGAGGAATATTCTTTTTTTTTTTGCCACCAAGAATTAATAATCGAATATGTAGAAGCATATCTATGTCCATAATAACAAAAACTTTCTAGGCTGTGCAGTTTGCCTTCCCGATAAACACATTTTTCTAGATAATCTTTTAATTTTCTTTTAAAATGCTAGAATAAAATGGAATGCTATGTGTGATTTAGGAACCATAAGCACTTTTATAAATGACTTTCTTGTTATCTTTTGGTACTTTCATTTTAGCCTATCATAAAAATAAAAATTACCCTTTAAGTCTCTACACACTAAAAGCTTACACCCTATCTAATACATTAAATCTCTAATTTTATTTATTTAAGTCCCTTGTTATTTAATTATAAGTGTTTTGTTTTAATTAAGTATTTTATGTATTTTAGGGGCATCATGGTCATTTCACAATGAACGAGATATCTGATAGCAAAACCGACGTCACTTTTGAATTCAGGACAGTCAAAAACCTTAAGAGGAGCATAAAAGGAAAAATGGCACTGTTCACACATACGGCATTGTTCACACGTGCATCGTTTCACGGCAGTCGCGTTCACATCTTGTTCATACCGCGTCACTATTCAAACCGTGTGAAAATCGTGTTACTGTTCAAACCGCGTGGTCAAACCCGTGGTCAAACCGCATACTGTTGACTGATGATGTGGCGCAATCCTGTGCATCCAAACTGTTTTTAATCCGATGGCCATGATTTACTCAATGTATCTATAAAAAGGAGGTCTCTCCCCCCTAATTTGATACTCCTGAATCCATTTTTGAGCTTAGTTTTCTGTAATTCTGTCTTAGTTTTTTGTAATTCTTTCTCCATCTTGTATTTTTTTACGTATTTTAATAAATTCCCATTTTACCCTTAGTTTAATTATGAGTAGCTAATTTTCTTTCAAGCTTGGGTTGAAGGTGAAGTCTCAACATGTGTCATGGGCTTTATTTGGTAAATTTATTTTCTCTTCCCCTCTAATTTCTGTGGAGGTTTTGACTTTTAAATCGACAAATAATAATAATCTTGTCTAGTTCGCCTACAGTTTCACCGGCACCCTAGTATAAGGTTATTATTATTTGGCACGATAAGCCCTTAGCACCATATTGATTAGAGCGTGGCTCATGAGGTGTGGATTCCCCCCTCATGATTTAATTGGTATTAATAAGGAATATTTAGCCGATGGTGCATGTTGATACGGATCCAGATACCCAAACACTTTATTTCAATAGTTTCCAATTTAATCTATTCTTGTCATTCCAATTTAAATTCTAGAATAATCCAAATTAATTTCCCCACAAATCCAATCACCCAATTACAAAATTAATTCTACACCTAATTAAAATCCACCTCCTCGTGGGATCGACACTCAACACCATTGATCTATTCTACAATAGATTCATGCGCTTGCGAGTTCATCAAAATTTGCATAACACAACCCTATATCTCTTAGGTGGATTCCTTAGAGTGGTGAGTTGAAAAGCTTTGTATCTTTTGTAGGACTTCATTAGGTGGTGAGTATCGATATCCCTTTGTAATCTTCTTAAATGGTGAGCTTTGATGAGCTCGAGAGCCTTGTATCTCTTGTAAGACATCATTAAGTGGTGAATTTTTTGTATTCTATTGTTATCATCTAAGTGGTGAGCTTTTGTTCTTGCTTTGTCCCTTTGTGTGTATTTTACTTTATAATAAAAGTTTAGTTTATAATTAGGTTGATGTTATCCTATAGTGATGTATTTATCCAAAATAAATTTTTCTTCATTCTAAATAAAAAAAAATAATTTATGAACCGTGAAGCGTAAATTAATCAACCAAGTGACAAGGTAAACAAAAGTTTCTACATACTTTTAACAAAGACTAGTCCCTCGTGTACAACAACTGTGTATGTACAAGAAAAATAAAAATTACAAGTCAAAGCGCAATAATAACTTTCATTTGCAAGCCTTACTTGAAACAAATTGAAAAGATTAAGAATTCTTCTTTACTCAAAACATCATTGTCAAGTAACTAACATAAGCTTGCTTCTTGTAAACTTATTCAACTTAATGAGTATAATTGACTTTCATGGTAAATTATCATCAATAGTCTATTAAAACATTTATCCTGGATTTATCATTAATCAGCTCTTACTTCATAACTTCTCGATGATAATCCTCTGTTTTCTACCATCTTATTTAATTTTATTTCAGGAAATTATCCACCGTCCACCTGTTTTTCCAACATTTTCAAAAATACAAAATTTTTTTTTGCTGGAATCCACCTGAAGTTACATTTTTTTTAACTTTTCCACTTCCGTTTGAAGACCGTTAAGAAAACTAACGAAATATTATTTAAATGACTTTTTTACCCTCAAATATCAAAGATAAAATATCCACCGACCCTTTTTTTTGTATTTTTTCAAAAATATACAAAACATTTCTCTCTTCTTAGTTGTATCGTTGAGCTACTAATATAGCTTTAATCCTTACAGCCACACCAGATTCATCCATTTTATTTCTAAATACCCATTTTGTACCTATAACATATAGATTTTTTGGTTTAAGAACTAATTTCCACACCTTGTTTCTCTCAAATTGATTTAACTCCTCTTGTATTGTCATAATCCAATATTCACCATTTTCTAAATCTAAAAAGGATTTTGGTTCAATTTGAGATATGAATACAACATCCTCACAAATATTTCTAAACGATGATCTTATAGTTACACCTTGTGAAGGATCTCCTAATATTAATTCCTTAGGTTGAGAAAAAATATACCTACACTCTTTGGAGAGTGTTTGAGAATAACCTTCATTATGCTCCATATTAGTTCGTTCTTCTTATCGCTCCTCTTGCTTTTCATGTAGTGCATTATCTTGTTCGTCATTTGAAGAGTCTTCTTTTTGTAACTCTTCATCTGCATCATCATTAACAACATCTTTCTCCATAGAGAAAGGGTTAGTCTAACCAAATATAATATGCATAGATTCTTTAACAACTAAAGTTCTTTTATTCTACATTCTAGAAGCTTTCCTTGTATTTGAATATCCAAGAAAGATACCAACATCGGATTTTGAATGAAATTTACCAAGATTGTCTTTAGTATTCAATATAAAACATTTAGATCTAAAAACTTTAAAATAACCAATATTGGGTTTTCTATTTTTTCAGAGCTAATAGGGAGTTTTATTGAGGTAGGGTCTAATCAAAACAAGATTTAACACATAGCATGCAGTATTAACAGCTTCAGCCTAAAAGTATTTTGGCAATGCATTTTCATTCGACATAGTCCTAGCCATTTCTTAAATATACCTTGTTAATATAAATATTTTTTTAATATTGATTTTGATGATAACAAACTTAATTAAGATTTATTTAACAGATCAAATTATTCTTTCACATAGTTTTCATATTAAAAGGCTTTATATTCAATAAAAGTAATTTTATTATTTTCATGTTAATGATTTAAATTGAAAAAGGTTTTGAGAACTTTAAGATTAGCAAATATTGCTTAAAATTCTGGAAATGGACTTATTTGCCAAGTTTTATAAAGTTTTGAGACATAGTATAGTTTTATAAAGTTTTGGGGCCAAACTATAATTTTAAAAATAATTCACTGTAATAGTTACTATAGCAAATGGCTAATAGACATCTTAATAACGGCTAGCTGACATCAAACAGGATTGAAGATTAGCTTCTTGACACTAACGACGATTCGACATCCTGATAACGGCTAGCCGATATCGAACATAATTGAAAGATTAGCCTCTAGACACTAACGGCAATTCAATATCTTACTAACGGTGATCTGAAAATTTGAAATTTTGTCTAATGGTAAATTGGACTAGTCAAAACGGCGATCCGATAGTGATCATAAAGTCAATAATGGCTAGTTTTCAACTCCAACAATAAATAAGCTCATTCAAATTCAAATAAAGGTTGATCATAACACTATCATTAAGCTTATATTCGAGAATACAACCTTCATAGAGCTTTAAACACAGTCTTGGCTCATATATTCACATATTGGGCATTGATTTGTAATCTTAAGTACTGTGTGAGTAAAGAACAAATTTATAATTTTTGCTTTGAGTGATTGTAAGTGTTGGGATACACTTGGGTTAAATGATTGGGGATAATCTCTTGTTGTAAAGGTTCATTGACAAATTGAAAGTCAAGTGTAAGCATTTGAAACCTTGGAGGCTTGCATAGTGAAATCCTCAAGCCTGGAAAGCTTGGAGGCGTGGACGTAGGCGAGGTTGGTCGAACCATGTAAAAATCTCGGTGTTTGAATCTCTATTCCTTTATCTTTTTATATTATGATTGATTTATTTATTATTGCTATAAATTCGTTTTAGATTTGCATTGAGTTTTGTTTTAGAATTGAGTAATTTTTAGAAACCTAATTCACCCCACCTCTTGGGTTGCATAACTAGAATTTTATTTAGTATCAGAGCTTGGTTCTCTTGTTAGGACTTAACCGTCTAGAGTAAAAGATTCATGGCAACCCAAAATGACTCTACCTTTAGGGAAGGATAGTCCATAACTCGATCACCGTTCTTTGACGGAAATGACTACCCGTATTGGAAAACTAGGATGAGAAATTATTTACAAGCACTAGATTATAAAATTTTGGAAGCTGTATGTGATGGTCCATTTATGCCTTTGACTAAAAATGAAGTTGGGAAAGATATTCCAAAACCTTCACGGGAATGGAATGAATTGAAAAAGAGAAAAGCCTCTCTAAATTCTAAAGCTATGAATGCTTTGTTTTGTGCATTAGATAAGAAAGAGTTTCATACAGTATCTAGTTGTGAAAGTGCAAATGAAATTTGGCATAAACTTAAAGTTGTTTATGAAGGGACGAATCAAGTGAAAGAGCTAAAATTAGTAGATACACTCGACAATATAAATTATTCCAAATGGAACAAAATGAGAGTGTGTATTCTATGTATACTAGACTTACGGACATAGTAAACACCCTAGGAGCCCTAGGAAAAACTTTCTCAAATAGTGAGAAAGTAAAGAAAATCATTAGGTCACTTCCAAAGGAATGGAGACCTAAGAGAACTGCTATTGAAGAGGTCAAAAATTTAAATACTTTATCTCTTGATGATTTAATTAACTCTCTTATTTCATATGAAGAAGACTTAGCAGTAGTAGAAGGCATGAGGAGAAGAAGAAAAACATTGCTCTCAAAGCTTTAAAATATGAGAGTGATAAGGAGAGTGAACCGGATGATGAGGAGTTGGCCATTCGAGCAAGGAGGTTCAGAAAATTTTTCAAGAAAACCGGTGAGCGAAGAAAATTTAGAAATTTCAAGAATCAAAAGAAGAACAAAGAGGTAATCAAATGCTATGAATGCAAAAAGCCTGGTCATATAAGATCGGAATGCCCACTTTTCAACATACTTAAGAAGAAAGCTATGGTTACTACTTGGGATGATAGCGATGAAGAAGAATCACAAGAAGTATCAAACCTAGCACTTATGGCAATAGGAGATGATGATGATCTCAATGAGGTAAGTGATCCTACCTATGATGAATTGTATGATGCTTTTAAAGAATTACATGATTAGTTGATGAAAATTGGTAAAAAGAATGCATGCCTTAAAAAGAAAATGCTAGAACTTACAAATGAAAAGGATGCCCTAGAAAAATGCAATAATGAGAAGATAAAAGAATTAGAATTAGAGAATAAAATGTTGCATGATAAGATTGCACCTTTTAAAGGTAAACAAAGTACTTCATATGAGCATGAGAAATCACATGTAGATGAGTTGATGAAAGAGAATGAAGTGCTTAAGAAGAAGAATAATGAACTAAATAAAATTATGCTAAAATTTACAAATGGACAAAAGATATTGGATAATATGCTCAATTTACAAAAATGTGTGTTTGACAAAGAAGGTATTGGTTATAAGCCAAATTTGAAACAAAAATATTATAAGAATTACTTTGTGAAGAGTACATCTACTAGCAATCAAGTTGTATGTCATTTCTGTAATCAAAATGGTCATATGAGAAGTAGATGTCCAGTGAAAAGAAATGTGTATTATAGTGTAAAATGTATTTGGGTTCCAAAAGGAACCATTGCTAAAACTTAAGGACCTAAAATGTTTTGGGTACGTAAGACTTGAGATTTTCTCTACAAAGCTTGAAGAAGAAGAAAAATAAATGGTACTTGGATAGTGGTTGCTTAAGGCACATGACTGGAAACTATGCATGTTTCTCAAGTTTCACCAAAATTAAAAATGGTGGAGATGTATCTTTTGGAGACAATTCAAAAGGAAAAATTCTCGGAATTGGTAATGTCGGTAAAGTTTCCTCAACTTTAATTGAAAATGTATGTTTGGTTGAAATTTTGAAATACAACTTGATTAGTATTAGTCAATTGTGCAACAAGGGCTATAAAGTTATTTTCGATAAATCAAGATGTGTTATTGCGAATGCATGTGATGGGAAATTTTGTTTATTGGAAATAGATTTGGTAATGTTTACACAATTGATATAGAGTGTACATCTACTCATGATAAATGTTTTACGGCATTGCATGATGATGGTTGGCTATGGTATAGAAGACTAGGACATGCAAGCATGGATTTGATTTCAAAAATTTCAAAAAATAATTTAGTTAAAGGTCTTCCAAAAATCAGTTTTCAAAAAGATAGAATTTGTGAAGCTTGTCAATTTGGAAAATAAATCAAAACTTCTTTCTAAAACAAAAATTATATTTCTCCTTCAAAACCACTTCAACTTCTTCACATAGATTTATTTGGACCTTCTAAATATGCTAGTTTAAATGGAAAATATTATGCATTTGTGATTGTGGATGATTATTCTAGATATACATGGGCATTGTTCTTAGCTAATGAAGATGATGTCTTTGAAGCATTTAGAGTTTTCTGTAAAAAGGTTCAAAATAAAAAAGGTTATTCTATTATGTGTATTAGAAGTGATCATGGTGGAGAATTTGAAAATCATGCATTTGAGAATTTTTGTAATGATTTTGGCATTGAGCATCATTTTTCATTACCTAGGACTCCACAACAAATGAAGTTATTGAGAGAAAGAATAGGTCTATTCAAGAAATGGCTAGGACCTTGTTGAATGAAAATACATTACCAAAAGATTTTTGGGCCGAAGCTGTCAACACCGCTTGTTATGTTTAAAATCGGGTGTTAATTAGACCACATCTCAATAAAACTCTCTATGAGCTTTGGAAAGATAGAAAGCCCAACATTGGTTATTTCAAATTTTTTGGATGCAAATGTTTTATTTTGAACACAAAAGATAATCTTGATAAATTTGATCCAAAATCTGATGCTAGTATCTTTCTTGGGTATTCAAACTCAAGCAAAGCTTATAGAGTTCATAATGACGCAGATGAAGAACTTCAAAAAGAGTCATCAAATGATAATCTTTTGGAAATCAAGAGGAGCAAGGTGAAGAAATAAATGCGGAGCAAAATGAAGGTACCTCTTAATTACTCCCCAAGGAGTGGAGGTGTGTTTCTTCTCATCCTAAAAACTTGATTTTAGGAGATCCCTTAAGTGGCATAACAACTAGATCATCATTTAGAAATACCTGTGAACATGCTGCATTCATATCTCAAATTGAACCAAAATCCTTTACGGATACAAAAAATGATGAATCTTGGATTTGGCATTGATGACTCAAAGACCAAAAGCACTCCAATAAGCAAAATAACTAAGCTTCACAAAGATGAAACAAGCAAAGAAGTGGATATCAAAATGTATCGAGGTATGATCAGATCTTTACTTTACTTAATCGCAAGTAGACCAGATATCATGTTTATTGTATGTTTGTGTGCAAGATTTCAATTATGTCCCAAGGAATCTCATTTGCTTGCTGTAAAAAGAATTTTCCGTTATTTAAGTGGAACCATAGATCTTGGCCTTTGGTATCTTAGAGGAACTCATATAGATTTAGCATGTTATTTGGATGCGGATTTTACTGGATGCAAAGTTGATAGGAAAAGCACTAGTGGAACTTGCCATTTACTAGGTCATTCACTTGTTTCATGGTTTAGTGAGAAACAAAATTCTGTTACACTCTCAACCACCGAGGCTGAATATATCGTCGTAGGGAGTTGTTGTGCACAAGCACTTTGGATGAAACAAACACTTAGAGATTATAACATTAATCTTGAACAAATCCCTATTAAGTGTGATAACACTAGTGCTATAAATCTTTCAAAGAATCGCATTCAACACTCTAGAACCAAGTATATAGAAATTCGACATCATTTCTTGAGAGATCATGTTCAAAAAGGATATATTGCATTAGAGTTTATTTCTACGGAAAAATAACTTACTGATATTTTTACAAAACCTCTTTGCGAAGATCAATTTTCAAAAATCGGCATGAACTTGGGATGATGAAATTTTCGCATTAGCATCTTTATTCATATTATTGAGTCTAACGAAATTGTTTGATTGATGATTTGATGATTTTTGACGTCTATGAAGTGTTTGAGCATGATAAATAAGTGATGTGTTTGATTTATTAATCTTTGAATGCTTATATCAATTGATTGATAGAAAACATGTGAGTTCCTCAATCATGCATAAAACTGGCCCTTAAAACATTTTTGGATCAATGAAATGATCTTGAAATGTGTTATTTGTTAGCCAAATATTAAATAGATGTGCGAAATCATAAGTTGTATAAAACCATTCTTATCCTCTTTAGAATCCTTTTAACCAATTAAAAATGGATTTTGCTTCAAGAATTGAAAAAATCCCTTTTTCTAAAACCCTAGAACCTGTGGAACTACTCTTGCCCAAATTGATTTAAATTTCTTCCATTTTACATCAATTTTTAACTTGTAATCACTCTCTCATCTCTTAAACTTCCTTTTTACCGATTTAAATTCTTCCAAAATCATCAATGGCTGCATCACAGAGGCGTGCCCGAACTAAGCAAGCAGGTCCAAGCAATCCCAGTTCCTTCAGGCTTCTTTCTCAAGACTTTGACAGCCTACATTTTCCAAATGGTAAATTGGCTCAACGATTTCACGAAAACTTCATGGGCAAAGCGATAACTCCTTCGTTCTATATTGACATTGACGATTTTTCTGATATTATTATATGTGTTAGAACTTTGACTAAAATGCTAAGACATTAGGATGAAGCCTTAGGCATTGAAGAAATAGTCTATGAAAACCTAGTTAAGGTGTTTTACTCTAATATGGAAATTTCGGTTAATCAAAAAGATAGGGTCGTGACACATGTTGGAGGCGTTAAGATTGAGTTTGATATGTTTGAGCTTGGTCGTATTCTTGAAATCTCAAATGAGGGGCTAGACCTTTATACTTCCAGAAAAGAGCTTCATTTTAGCTAGTTTACTTACTTTGACGGAGTTAGGAATATCTATAGATGACGCGATGGTTTTTTCTTATAATAATGTTGATGACATGGTTGGTTTTTTCTTATAATAATGTTGAATTTGTTGATGTTGAATTTGGTGGTATGAACGTTGGTTGCTAAATTGGAATTTATATGGGAGTATTTTAACTACTTTGCTTTTGAGGATATGCTCATTTTTCATGGGAGATTTTGCTTTTGAGGACATGCTCATTTCTTTTTTATGATGAAGGGGGAGATAATTTATATATAAATTGTTGAATAATTTTTTGTTTACTAAATTTATTTTTGTGTGGTTAAAAATTGATGAGCATATATTTAAGGGGAGCTAAATTCTACAAATATTTTACTTAGGGGGAGCACAGATTTAGTAGGAGCAAAAATGCACAAGTAATTTCTTAAAAAGTTTGTCATCATAAAAAAGGGGGAGATTGTTAATATAAATATTTTTTAATATTGATTTTGAAGATAACAAACTTGATTAAGATTCATTTAAAAGATCAAATTATTCTTTCATATAGTTTTCATATTATAAAGACTTTATATTCAATAAAAAGTAATTTTATGATTTTCATGTTAATGATTTTAATTGAAAAGGTTTTGAGAACTTTGAAATTAGCAAATAATGCTTAAAATTCTAGAAATAGACTTATTTGCCAAGTTTTATAAAGTTTTGGGACATAGTATAGTTTTGTGAAGTTTTGAGGTCAAATTATAATTTTACAAAAATAGTTCACTGCAGCAACTACTATAGCAAAGGCTAACTAACATCTTGATAACGGCTAGCCGATATCAAACAGAATTGAAGATTAGCCTCTTAACACTAACGGCGATCCTACATCTTGATAACGGCTAACCGACATTGAACAGAATTAAAAGATTAGCCTCTGGACACTAAAGACGATCCGATATCTTGCTAATGATGATCTAAAAATTTGAAATTATGTCTAACGGTAACTTGGGCTAGCCAAAACGGTGATCCGACTTTCAGATAACGGCAATCCCACAATGAGCAGAAAGTTAATAACGGCTAGTTTTCAGCTTCAACAATAAATAAGCTCATTCAAATTCAAACAAAGGTTGATCACAACACTATCATTGAGCTTATATTCGAGAATACAACCTTCATAGAACTTTAAACACATTCTTAGTTCATTTATTCACATATTGGGCATTGATTTGTAATCTTAAGTATTGTGTGAGTGAAGAACAAATTTATAATTTTTGCTTTGAGTGATTGTAAGTGTTCTGATATACTTGGGTTAAGAGATTGGAGATAATCTCTTTGACAACTTGGAAGTCAAGTGTAAGCATTTGAAGCCTTGGAGGCTTGCTTAATGAAATCCTCAAGCCTGGAAAGCTTAGAGGCGTGGACATGGGCGAGGATGGCCGAACCACATAAAAATCTCAGTATTTGGATCTCTCTTCCTTTATCTTTTTATATTGTGATTGATTTATTTCTTATTGCTATAAATTCGTTTTAGATTTGCGTTGAGTTTTGTTTTAGAATTGAATAATTTTTAGAAAAGATTTTAAGCCTTTTACAAAAGATTTTAAAAGCATCAAAGACATCATCCTTATTAGATAAGAATAATACCCATATGTATCTAGAACAATCATCAACAATTACAAATGCATAGTACTCGCCACTTAGACTAGTATATCTAGAAGGTCCAAACAAATCAATGTGAAGAAGTCGAAGTAGTTTTGAAGTGGAAACATGATTTTTGTTTTTGAAAGAAGTTTCAATTTGATTTCTAAATTGGCAAACTTCACAAATTCTATTTTTTCGAAAACAAATTTTGAGAGGACTTTTAACTAAATCATTTTCGAAATTTTTAAAATCAAATTCATGCTTGCATGACCTAGTCTTTTATGCCACAGCCTACTACCATCATATAATGCAAAAAAAACATTGATCATGAGTTCATACAAAATCTACATCTATGGTGTATATATTTCCAACAAATAAAACTTTGCCATCACATGCATTCTTAATAACAAATTTTGTTTTGTCAAAAATACTTTTATAGCCTCTATCACACAATTGACTAATACTAAGCAAGCTGTGTTTCAAATTTTTAACTAAACACATGCTTTTAATAAAGATAAAGAATCTTTACTGACATTACCAATATCGATAACCTTTTGTTATGAATTATCTCTAAAGGATAGTTCTCCACTATTTTTGATGTTGTTAAAACCCAATAACCAAGAGTAATTGTCTGTCATATGTCTCGAGCATCCGCTGTCTAAGTACATTTGTTCTTCTTATTCTTTGAACCCTATAGAAGAAATCTCAAGTTTTAAGTATCCAAAGCTTTTTGGGTCCTTGAGTGGTAGTAATGGTTCCTTTTGGAATCCAAATACATTTGATTATGTGTTATGCATTTTTCTTTACTAGACATCTATAACTCATAAGACCATTTTTATTACAATAATGGTATGCAATTTGATCATTAATGGAGATAGCTTTCACAAAATAATTCTTGTAATATCTTTGTTATCAAATTTAACTCATAGTCAATACCTCATTTATCATATACAAATTTTTGAAAGACGAGCAAGTTATCTAAAATTTTTTGCCCATTTGTAAATTTTAAAAGAATATCATTATGCTCATTACTCTTCTTCTTAAGCATTTTATTTTCCTCTTTCAAATCATCAATAAATAAACTTTCATGCTCAAATGCAATGCTTCCTTTGTGAGATATAATCTTATCATGCAACCTTTTATTTTCTAAATCTAGATATTTAACTTGTGCATTTAAAGATTTGTTCTCATTTAAAAGTTCTACATTTTTCTTTTTAAGAGAGACATTTTTCATTCCAATCTTCTTTAAGTCGTTATGTAATTCAGTGAATTCTTCAAAAAATTCATCATAAGAAGGGAGATCATTTACTTCATCAAGTTCTTCTCCTATAACTATAAATGCTTGGTTTGATACTTCATATGATTCCTCCTCACCTGAGGTCTCCTCATCGTTGTCATCCCATGTAGCCATCATAGCTTTCTTTTTCACCTTGTTGAGGAGAGAAGATTTTGATTTTATGTTTCTAGGCTACTTGTATTCAAAACATATAATTGCTTCCTTCTTTTCCTTTTGGTTTTTAAAGTTCTTAAACTATTTTCGCTCACTAGATTTCTTGAAAAACATCTTGGATTTTCTGGCTATCATAGCCATATCCTTATCTTCAAATTTACTTTCCTTATCGCTTTCCAATCTTGAAACTTTCAGGGCAATGCTCTTCTTCTTTTTATCTTCACTACTTCTTTCAGTTGCCCAATCTTCTTCATAATAAATAAGCGAGTCAATTAAATAATCAATAATTAAAGTATTTAAATCCTAGGCTTCCTCAATGTTGGTTCTCTTAGGTCTCTATTCTATTGGTGATGACCTAATGGTTTTCTTTACCTTCTCGCTATTTGAAAAGGTTTTTCCTAGAGCTCCTAGTGTGTTTACAATAACCGTAAATCTAGTATATGTAGAATACACACTCTCATTTTGTTCTATTTGGAATAATTCGTATTGGCTAATATATCTACTGATTGTAGACTCTTTGACTTGATTTGTAACTTCATAAACTACTCAAGTTTCTTTCAAATCTCATATGCATTAGAACAACCAGAAACTCTATAAAATTCTTTATTATCTAAAGCATAAAATAGAGCATTCATGGCTTTCGAATTTAAAAAGGCCTTCTTCATTTTTGCCTTACTCCGTTCACGTGAAGGTTTGCAATTTCTACCTCTTCTTCATTCTAGTTTTCCAATATAGATAATCATTCTCATAAAAAAATGGTGGTCTAGTAGTAGACTCTCCTTTCCTAAAGGTGGAATTGTTTTACAATGCCATGGATCTTTTACTCTAGAAGCTAAGTCCTAACAAGAGAACCCCGTTTTGATCCCAAATGAAATACTAGCTAAGTAACCCAAGAGAGAAGGTGAATTGAGTTTCTAAAAATTATGAAATAATAAAATAAAAATCCAATGCAAATATCTAATAAAATTAAGCAAATAACAAACAAATAAATTACAAGAAACAAAATGTAAAGAGAGATTGGAAAGAGAATTAAACATGAGATTTTTATGTGGTTCGGTAAGTTTCGCCCAGGACCACGCCTCCAAGCTCACCAAGTTTGAGGATTTTACTATGTAAGCCTTACACCTTAAGGTTTCAAAATTTTTACAATTGACTTGTAAGGTATCAATCAATATTTTCAACAAGAGGTCATCCCAAACCTCTTAACCCAAGTGTTTCTCACACTCTCAAAGTCTCAATTTGGTGTTAAAATAAAAATTAAATAAATATTTTTTCACACAATGTGTTAAAATAAATTTATATAAACGTGCCCCAAAAAGTACATTGATAGGGAGCCCATACATCACCCTCTAAGGATGAATGGAAGGAAAATTTTGAGCGAGCCCTAAAAGAAAATTTCAAACAAGCCCTAACAAAAAAATAAAAATAAAAATTATAATTTTTGTAGACAACAAGAAGAGGATCTTGTTGAAAGATATGAGGTGCTCTCATGCTTAAAAGGTCCCCCATGTATCATGAGACCTTAAGTAAAATTTTTGTTTGCTTCATATAATTCATTTCTAAAGAAGGCTAAAAGAATCTTTTGGTGGTAAAATATAGATCAGAGGTATTAAAGGCATGACATATGAAGAAATTACACTTTCATTGCAGAGGTATTAAATCTATTTTTCTACAAAGCAAATTACACACATACATGCAGATACACTTTTAAGTTGTGAGGCTTAATAGAGTTAGTATTTGGTACCATCAATATATATATATAGAGAGAGAGAGAGAGAGTAAAGCTAAGTTATAATACTTTTAATTACTTCATTAAGTTAAAACTTATTTACTCTTTTATTAGAACAAATAAGATTTAAAAACATACCATAACCTTAATAAAAGTAGAAAAAAATCATATCGTTCATCAATTAAAACGTTGATAATGATGATGTTCATGTTGAAGTTAATGAGAATGATGATGATGATGACAACGACAAGATAAGATTTAAATTTAGGAATTCTTTTAGGGTACCTTCGCCAACTATATTGTATTATTGCATTAGTTGTACTACATTATGGTATATACATTAAGATGTATTAAGTTGTAATGTAATATCATGTTTGGAGCAATATGTACAACAATTAGAGATGGCCAATGGGCTAGACGGCACGTAGCATGGCATGGGTACGGCACGTGTCCGTACAGTACAGCACGATACGAGCACGTTTCGGTGGGGCACACGGTATGGCACAGCACGCACATGGGCCGTTCTGAGCTTTAGAATTTCAGGAACGCGGGATTTAAAAGCACGGAACGATTAGAGATGGACTAAGCACGGCACGATAAAAAAGCCCACAATAAGCACCTTTTATTTTTTAATGAAAGTGAACTTAAAATTTTATTACCAATAACTTGAAATTGAATTTTTTAAATTCATTTAATTCTTAAAACTCATTTAATTCTTAGTTAAAAAAATATATAATTGATTTATATTTATAATTTATTAAATAAATAATTGATATCGTGATTTTAATGAATAAAATTATAAATATCATGATTTTATAAATATGCATTACTATTATTATGAATTATTATTTATGACTCAATGTAAGTCCAAATTAACAATTAAGTTAACCTATAATAAAAATTTATTATCATTATTGTTGTTAAGTATTAAAAAAATTCTAATACTATTAGGTCAAACTTAGTAATTAATATTATATTTTATTACTATTATTAGTTTATTGTTATTAAATTTGGACTTGAGTTTTGAATTTTCAATTCTATTAAATTTGAATAAAGGCATAGACCTAAGAAAAGTGCATAAACTTGAAAAAAGTACGCAAATAGCTTAGCATGTGCTCTTTAAAAATTTTAAAAAAAAGAAAAATGCCTATTGGTCTTTTTTTCTTAGGCGCAGCCTGTGGCACGGCACGTGTGGCGGGTTGGGCCTAAACAAAAAAATTTAGGCACAGCACAGCATAGCACGGCACTGCACAGACACATAGTGGGTAAGGTATGACACGGAAACGAACACGCATGGGCCTTACTTTGGTGCCGGTCCGACCCATTGCCCATCTCTAACTACAGTATATGTAATAATACTTTGTATCACTATCAATTTTAAACTATTACTATTCAAATTTATTAATATTAGTTAAATCAAATTATTTAAAAATAATTTATTTTTTATTTATTGTAATATAATTAAATGTCTTAATATTAAATTACATTTATATTTTTATATATTATTTAATTTTTTATTTTAAGTTATATTAAATTGTTAAACACTAATCAATTTTTCCATATTAGTTATTATAATATAATTAAATAATGTAATACTATATTGTATTATATTTTTATTTTTATATAATATTTAAATATTTATTATTAGTTACATAAAATTATTAAATAATAATCAATTTTCATATATTAATTATTATAATATGATTAAATAGTACATTTTTTAGTTATATTTTAAATAATTAAAATATAATATAATATTATTGAATAATAAATAATAAATTTATTAATTTATATTAATAATTATAATCTAAATATAACAAAAATTAAAATTAAAATACTATATCATATTTTATTAAATTAAAAATCCATTTTTATTTATGATTATAATAAATAAATTTAATAATTTAAAAAATTATTGCGGTAAAATGCGCATTAACTAAACCTGACTGGAAGTCGAGTATAGCTAATGTAGCAATTGCTACATCCAAACATGGGGTGCCAAACACATCCTTAGTGTTTAATACTATTGTAAATAAATAGTTCAATGGAACCAACGTACGTGGGATGTACTATATGCCTGTTAGCCCAGGCGATTGACTATCTTTTTTCAACAAAAGATTTGAATTTAGAGTTTTTCTACTAAGTTGAGAATTTTCTTGGAAAATCAATTTAAAAAATCATGAATAAAAAAGTTTCACTAATATGGCTTTCGTTAGTCCATGTTTTGTTAGGTGAAAGATCAACTAATATATATATATATATATATATATATATATATATATAATCAAAGATTTTGGTTAAGAACCAAAATTAAGGAATACGTCAAACAATTATATAAATATAATAACATTGGAGAATGACACTAGTACAGTTAACGTGAAAAAATTTTCCAACAGCGAAAAACCATAACCGCCAAGATTAACTAAATAAAATTCAATTCTATTACACTTAATCTCTCAACGATAGTAATCTCGAAGATGTTTAGGAAAAAATTATGATTTTAAAATTAGAAGTTCTATGTATATATATAGATAAATAGACACACAAATATAGAGCATAAAATTATTCGCAGGTGCAAACATTAGGACCAAATTTCATACGAACGTGTAATTTTATGATTTAGTAAAATCTCTTACGGTGTTATAAAATATTTTACGGTTTTATAAAATATTATACTACTCTATAAAATGATTGTCCACATAAAATTTGATTTAGATACTTGTAATAAATAAGGACTATATATATTCAATTTTCTTTCCATCTTTGAACAACGTCACCATACATGATTACTTAATTCTTAATTGGAGTATAAAGAAAAAAAAAAGAAAAAGGGCGAAAATGCCCGACCCACACTCAGTGGTTCGATAAGTAGGCAGTTGATTTCTAAAGTATAAAATTGATGTTATTCGTGAGTTTTTCTTTTTGTAGAATCAACTTTTTGAATATTAATAAGAATATGTATGCATTATTATTGTCTTATAAAATCAAATTTCATGGTTTGAGTAATGAGTATCTCATTTAAGTGGTCACAACTAGCGGGAAACTTGGAATAGCATTGCTAGTTCACCTTCAGAAGAAAACGATCGGCTTACGTAGCTTTGATGGTAGTAGGCGTGACATTGAGCATAATGATCACCCTTACCAGCTATGCCATTGCCACTGCCACCAACTTCAGTGCAATTTCTCCATTTGCATGCTTCTTTCAGAATAATGTATGAAAGACACCAGTTGAATTTGAAGTGTATGTCATTTGCTTTGTGTTGAGTATTGAAAAATACATATTTATAAAGGATAAAATTGTCATTTTGTGCTCCAACTCTTACTAACATTTCTAATTTTTTGCATCTAAATTCCCAAACCTTTAATTGTGTGTTTTATTATAATTTAAGTATTTTATATATTTCAAGGTATTTTGCCCATTTTACAATTAACAAGAAGTCAGACAACAAAATAGATGGCATTTTTTTGTTCAGAACGGCTAAAAACCTTAAGAGGAGGATAAAGGGTATATGTTACTGTTCACATATAAGGTACTATTTGCATGTACGGTACGATGATGTGGCATTGACAGATGATGTGGCAGAATTCTATTGAACCAAAATGGTGATGTGGTGTTGACTGATGACGTGACAATATATTATTGGACTAAAATGCTAATGCATGATGTGTTTACTCTCTTCTTTGACGCTTTTGAATCTATTTTGTAGCTCCATTTTTTTGTAATTCTCTCTCCGTCTTGTATTTTACTCACACAGCAATAGAGCAACAAAATCGCAAAATTGATGAGCTGCGCAATGAAATGAAAGCTGGATTCAATTCACAAGCCCATTCAATTTTGAACCTCGAAAAGATGGTGTGTTAACTTGCTTCTTTAGTTTAAACTTTGGCAATCACTGCTGAAAATGATAAATTCCCAAACCAACCATGAACGGCAAGTTATGCAACCCAAGAAGGGGGTGAATTGAGATTTTAAAACTTAAGCTAAACAAATCACACAACAATTCAATCTATTGCCTTAATGAAATGAAAAACAATAAATTTAATAAAGCACAATAATAAAAGAGTAAGGGAAGAGAGAGCAAACACAATGATTTTTACGTGGTTCAGTAATCCCCACCTACATCCACGCTTTCAAGCCAACCAAGCTCGAGGATTTCACTATCAAAGCTTTCCAAGACTTCAAGTTCTTTACAATTGACTTTCAAGGTGTAAATAAACCTTTACAACCAAGAGATTATCTTTCAATCTCTTCACTCAAGTGTTTCTCACACTTATACACTTATAAATGTGATGAGAAAATAAAGATTACAACAAAGAACTCTCTTTTAGAGTGGATGTACAACTGATAGCTCAATGAAGATTTAATCTATGATGATTTTCGAATTTGGAAGCTGAAAATATGTTGTTTACACTTGTTTATACTTGTAAAAAACTTAAAATTGAAGTTGGAGTTGAGTTTTATAGTTAAAGCTCAAAAATTAGCCATTATAGGCAAATTCCAGCAAGCAAGCGGCTAGCCGCTTAATTTATTTGGCTCCCCGATTTAGAACAGTAAAGTTACAGTTAAAATTGAATTTTATAATTATGCTATAGTTCATAAATTACATTTTTGCCCAAACGTTTTGTAATTATACTATGGCCCAAAATGTCATAAAACTTTACTAACAGGTCCAATTTTAGAATTTCTAAATAATACATATTATTCCTAAAACTTTTTGAAATTATGATATGGCCCAATACATGGTAATATTTTTCAAAGTAGTCATTTTTAAAATTTAACATAATACTTATAAATTTCAAAGTTTTTAAAACTTTTTGAATTTAGTTTAAAAATTAAAAATGTGAAGTTTTTCTCAGGTAGCTAGCCGCTAGCCCTCAGGCGGTTAACCGCTAACTCTTTGTCCACTTATGGTATTTACACTCAGGCCCTCAAACTTGCATAAATTATAGTATGGCCTAAAAAGTTTTAAATGTTTGTAAATAAGTCCAACTCCGGAATTCAAAACAATACTTATTAAAATCAAAGATTGTAAAACTTTTTCATTTTAGTCCACATCTTGAAAAATAAATAATTTTATAAAATACTTAGCTTATACTTGTAAAACATTTTATTTATAAAAAATAATGATTTATTAAACAAAATCTTGAGTTTCTCAAATGCTAAACCATTCATTTATTAAATCATATCGGCTTTATAAGAATTATCGCAATAATGAGTCTATTGAGCTCTAAACTTTATTCTTAATCGCGCCGTTGTCCGTTGAGTGTCTTGAGCTTGATTTCACGTGATTCACTTCATCATAAATATTATCCTTCAAGAATTAGTGAAAATGTGAAATATAATATTTATCAAATCAATTAAGACACGTGTTTGTTATCATCAAAATTACATAATATGTAGCCCTTTAAGCTAACAAGCTAGTGCCCAATCCTAAAGGAGTATATGAAGTGAGTACAAGTTTACCACAGTAGTATGAAGAGGCCAAAGCCATCATAACCTTGCAAAAAGGGAAAGAAGTTGACAATAAAATGAAAATGTCGGTGACAAATACAACTCAAGTTTTACCCTTAGACTCTGAGGACCCATCAAAGAAGGAGAAAGAAGATAGTAGCCCATAAGAATATATCCCCAAATCTCTTTTCCCCTAAAAGTTAGCTAAAACAAAGAATGGAAATTACACAGTTGAGATTATGGAAATCTTTAAACAAGTACGTGTTCATATTCATTTCCTTGATGCTATTAAATAAGTGCCCTTATATGCTAAGTTTCTTAAAGACCTTTGCAGTAAGAAAGAAGCATTCATTTTTCAAAAGAGGGCGTTTTTATTAGAAAGCATTAGTTCTATACTCCAACATAAAATTCCTCCAAAATACAAAGACCTAGACTGCCCTATCATCTCATATAGCACAGGAAACCACACCTTTAAGAATGCTTTGTTGGACTTAGGAGCTAGTGTAAATATTTTGCCTTATTCAGCATTTATGAAACTTAGACTGGGGATATTACAACCAGCTCCAATTGTGTTCCAACTTGCAGATCAATCTATAAAACTACTTCATAGTATAGTGAAGGATGTGCTTATACAAGTAGATAAGTTTTATTTTTTGATTGATTTTATTTTAATTGACACTCAACTAGTGTAGCATTCGAAGAAGCACATCCCCATTATTCTAGGTTGACCTTTCTTGGCAACTGTCGATACTCACATTTAATGTAGGATATGAAATATACGGTTTTTCTTTGACAACATGACTATGGAGTTGAATTTCTTTCACATTGCCAAACAACCCCTCGATAAAGATTATGTAATCGTTGATGTGGATTTGACTAAAATACTTAGTTGATCATGCTTTTCCTTTTGACTTTAGTGATGCCCTTTACAAATATGTTTAACTCACTTTGGTTTGAATTTTGATATTGACATATTAGTTGACAAGGTCAATGCCTTACTAGATTCATCACCAAGCATGGATATTGACAAATGGAAGTCAAGAATAGAGCAACCGACATTATAAAAGAATCTCATTCCATAATTGGAATCATCACCCAAACTCCAGTTCAATTCATTACCCGACACTTTAGAGTGTGCATTCTTGGGAGAAGAAAACACATTGCCGTAAATGATCTCATCTTCCTTTGACGACAAACAAAAGAATGCAGGTATCTTTTACCCATCTGTAGTTCAAAAAAGAGATTACAGCTGGCAGAACTTGAGGAGATTCACAACGATGAAATTTCAAAGGATTCTAACAAGCGGATGAAAGTCTTTCAAAATAAGCAAATTATGAGAAAATATTTCGCACAAGGTTTAGAAAGTGCTTTTATTCAATTCTCGCTTGCATGTATCCCCCAGGAAATTACGCTCTCCAAGGTTTGGTCCATTTATTGTGCGCACTGTTTTTCCATATGGGACCATTAAAATTAAGAATCCAAAGAAAGGCGTCATTTTTAAAGTTAATCATCGGAGATGTAAAGCCATATCACGAGTGAAACTTTTTCCATTTCTTTTCGGTGACTTTACCTTCTGTCTTTTCATTTTACTATTCCTTTACTAATTGATTTTTTTTTGTGGTTTGCTAAAATTTGTTTGTTTAACAATTGTTTTCTTTCTCATCACTTGTTCTATACATCACGAGTACCTTAGTGAGGCAAATCCTCTTCAACCACCTTAAACGACTTCTATGTGTGAAGCATCACTAAGCAGCTTGCTCTAATTTTATAAATCATATCCTATTTGGGATCTAAGAACAACAGCGTTAGTATCCCATGTTGAAGAGCTATAAAAGACAACTAAAGAAAATAGAAAGTGGTATCTATAGAATCCAATTAGAACTTTAGGTAAACTTAATAAGAGGATGATGGTGAGTTAATATCCAACTTTCTACATTGTGTGTTTTTATTTTTCTTTTTGCTTTTACGTGCATTTTGTTTGTGCTAAGTTTATTTTTTTCTTTCGTGTTTTATTATTTGTCACCCCAGCTAAGTGGCAGGTAACAGTATTACGTGACTATTGAAGTAAGTTCTTTTAGTTTCCCACAATAACTGATATTTTATCCAAAGTATGGATGGAAGCACAATTTTTGTAAAGCTTCAGAAATAATTTCCCTCTCTTTCTCATAATGCACTCCTCACAATCTACAAAGATTGATCTAAACATATACGCCTGCTAATGAAGAATACCATCCCTATTGGTTAATCGAAGTTAAAATATGGTAAGCAAAGGAATTCCCTCCTAAATTTATTGCATACATGCTTGGTTGCAAGAAAGAAAATTATATAAGAAAACGAAGAGCTGCACGGCTGCCAGTTTGTTATCATAAATGTATCAGAATGCAATGATATGGCAGTTATACAGAATTATTCATATGTACAGTATGATGATGTGGCATTGACCGATGATATGGTCTTAGCCAATGATATGGCACGATTTTATTGGACCGAAATGATGATGTGGTAGCATATTATTCGATTACAATGCAAACGTGGCATTGACTGATGATGTGTTGCAGCCAATCAAAGCTTGCCAAATGACGCAATCCTAACCTTCCGAATTGTTCTCATCTGATTCTCATGATTT
The DNA here is from genome assembly GCA_030444775.1 of Atalantia buxifolia. Classification (NCBI taxonomy): domain Eukaryota; kingdom Viridiplantae; phylum Streptophyta; class Magnoliopsida; order Sapindales; family Rutaceae; genus Atalantia; species Atalantia buxifolia. Next base: position 27,511,460 of record CM059838.1, read on the forward strand.
ACTCATTTTATCTATAAATAGGGGGCTCCCCCTAATTTGATACCCCTAAATCTATTTTGACCTTCATTTTCTGTATTTCTCTCTCCATCTTGTATTTTCTACTTATTTTAATAAAATTACCATTTTACCCCTAGTTCAATTATAAGTGGCTAATTTAGTTTCAAGTTAGGGTTAAGGTGAAGCTTCCACATGATCCATGGGCTTAGTTTGATAAGTTTATTTTCTTTTCCTCTTCGATTTATGTTATTGTTGTTTTGACTCATTGTTGACAGACAATGTATCTTAACTAGATTTTGCACGATATACCGGCTTCTTAGAGAAAGATTGTTACTATCTAGCACAGTGAGTATTTTGCACCATATTTATTACAGAGAAAATTCCCTTCTAGTATTTTGTGGGTTGTCTTGACTCAATGTCAATAGAGAATACATCTAAGTTATTCAATGGATGGTCTTGTCACGTTGCGGATAGAAAAATTGTCATCATCTTGACACCATAGTTAGTGGAAGATCATTACCCTCTAGCACATTGAGCGTTTGATACCATATTTATTAGAGAGTGGATTATAAAGAGTGGAAATAACCCCCTCGTAAATTAATTGGAACTAAAAAGAAATATTAAGCTTGTGGTGAAATGTTGAGTGTGAATATAGAGACTCAAGCGCTTCATTTGTATTGTTTCATCTTTAATTTATTCCCACCATTTTATTTTAAGTCTTAAGATAAAAAAATCACTTCTAACCAAGTAACACACACTTAGAAAATCACATAATCAAATCTACCTCCTCATGGGATCGACATTTGTCACCACAAATATATTCTACAATCGATTCGTGCGCTTGCAAGTACAATTAAATTTGCACAACACTTTGATTGGAAGAATGGATGCTGGTTATGCTATTTATAACGGAGACTCTAACTAAATTTAATAAGGAAATAACTAATGCATGTTTTGGATTGCAGTGGACTTTGTGTAATGACATCATTTATTTATGAATCTACTCCTAAATTTTGTTTGTTAATTTCTTCTTTGATGATTGCTAGTGTACCGGGTCTTTTGTTTTTTTCAAAACCAACTACAGATATATTTGTTGAATAATTTCACAATGTAAATGCGATTTTGATACAAAATTATCAAATTAGTGATGATTTAATAATACAGTACAATTGTACATGTTAAAAAAAGAAAAAGACAACTCAAACACAACTTTCTTTCCATTTTGATAACTATTACAGTATTACTTTATATAACGAAAAACCAACTGATCTCTTCAAATAAACCATTTTTTGGAGATTTTGCTAATGGTTTTGGGTGGAGATTAACTTTTTGAGATTTATTTTAATGGAATTTCCTTTTTCCCTAAATCTTGGCTACTTTTTATTATCATTTTTAGAATTTTAATAATCAATATTGTTATCAAAATCACGCAATGTTACACCTTTCAAAATTTGATCTTAAATAATATGGCATTTATCAATTAATGGTGAATTAATACAATTAATATCTTTAAACTTGTGAAAAATTACTTAACGAATACCACATTACATGCCAAAAATTTGGAATGAAATTTTGGATAAAAATTTCTGATGAAGCGAGTTAATTTAGAAAAAATAAAGAACAAATTCAATCTCATTCTTGGTGTGACCCCTTAAGTCTTTCTTAGGAACTTTCATAGTGCATTTTTCTAAACCTAGTGGTCTCTCAGTTGGAAATAATTTATTGAGAAAATGGTAGAATGTGAAACTTCCAGAAATGGAGAGAGATCTACCTAAACTATTCCAAAAGACACTTTAAGGAGGGGTGAGACTTATCACATTGCCATTTAGCGCTTGTTATAAGAGGTCAGAAGATCGATGTTGAAAAGCTTGATAAGAAAATCAACTTCGGCATGTGGAGCACGAAGTTATGGATTATTCAAATCGGTTTTGATGTTGTTCTGAAAAAAAAGACACTGGCATGATAAAAAAACTTGGGATTATATGAACAAGAAAGCCTATGGTCAGATCAATCTTGGTTAATGAGGTGAAATATTTAGTGAAAGAAGAGGAGTGCAGGATGACTTGGTGGCGTTTGTGGAGGAAAAGTAGTTGCTAAAGAATCTTGAAAATTGCCCTTTTGCAATGAGATAGGTATATGGTTTTTGAATGAAGCCTGGGCTGTTAATGCACGACCATGTCTCAAGATTTGAAAAGTTATTTACAGATTTTAAGAATCTTGATGAAAATATTAAGGATTAAGTCAAGGCTATGATTCTACTACATTTCTAGAAGAATATAGCTATTTTGTGACTATCTTGTTATATGAAAAAAATGTAATCATTTTAAAGTGCGTTTGTGTAGGATTGACCAATTTCGAAATTCAGAACAATGATAAACATTCTGAAAGAGGATCGTCTGTGGCTTTGTTAACCAGAGAAAGGACAATGGAGAAAAATAAGAAGCATCGTGGAAAAATTTCTCGGTTCAATTCGAAAAGCAAAAATGTAGCTCGAGATGAGTGGGTTTTTTGTCATGAAAGAGGCCATTGGAGCGAAGATTGTATGAAGGCTTAGAAGAGAGATCCAAATAAACCATAGCAGTGAATATGACACGTAAATATGAAGAATCTAACTATTCACTATATATTATGCTTGTAGCATATGTGGCTAATTTGAGCAATTAGATACTTGATACCAGAGCAACCTATCATTTGTGTTCTATAAGGGAATTGTTTATGGATTTTTGTAATTTGTAATTCAGTGAAATTGTGATGGGGAATGATCAACCTTGTCAAACTATGGGGGTATGAACAATTCAACTTAAGATATTCGATGGAGTAGTCAGAGAGCTGAAAGAAGTTAGATATGTGTCAGTATTAAAGAAAAATCTAACTTTTGTAGGTGCTTTGTAAGCTAAAGGCTACAAGGTTACCATTGAAGATGGCACAATGAAATTCACATATTTGGCTATAATAATTCTGCAATGGGTTTGGCGTCACAATTTATACTATTTGAAATAAGGTATAACTGATGAAGCTAATGTTCCTGAGGTGCACAGTGACACCACCAAGCTCTGGCATGTAAGACTAGGACATCTTAGAGAAAATTCTTTGCAAACTCTGATGAGACATCAACTTTTAAAAGGTACCAACCCTGTAAAACAAAGTTATGTGAGCATTATGTGGTAGGCAAGAAAATAAGGGTTAAGTTTGGTACCGCTAATCACAATACTTGTGAGATACTTAAATATGTTCACAATGATGTATAGGGACCAATCAAGACTGCATCAATTGGCAGAATCCATTATTTTGTTTCATTTATTGATGATTTTTCTAGACGTTTGTATGTACACTATGTAAGCAAAAGATGAGGTTCTAAATATTTTCTTCAAATGGAAGAAACTGGCGGAGACTCAAACTAGTAAAAAGATCAAAGTATTACATTCTCATAATGGGGGCGAAAACTTCTTATCCATTTTTGCAAGTATGCCAGAGTAAGGGCATAAAACGACATTTCACAGTGAAATATACTCCACAACATAACAATGTGGCTGACCGTATTAATTGTACTTTGCTGGAGAAAATATGGTTTATGTTATCCAATGTTGGTTTAGATAAAACGTTTCGGGCTGAGGCTGTGAGCTACGCAAGTCATTTAATAAACTGGCTGCTTGGAGGTAAAACTTCTATAAAATTGTGGTCTAGAAAGCATGCACAAGACTCAATTCGTGTATTTTGGTGTCTAGCTTATTATCAAGTGAAGAATGATAAGTTCGATCCTCATGCAAGAAATACTATTTTTGTGGGATTCAAAAGTGGAGTTAAAGGTTTCAAGCTTTAGGAACTAGAATATAAAGAGTTAGTGTATAGAAAAGATATCACTTTTGATGAAGTTTATGTGTTGAAGGCTTTAAGTTCTTAATAGGTAGAGAAAAAGACCAATGAGATATTGTTTTGTTTTTTTTTAGTAGTGTCTTTTGGGTTCTGCAAACAAGGATAAGAAGTCTTTTAGTTGTCAATCTTGAAATATTCTAATGTCGTAAGTCCATTGTTCTTGGAACAAGGTTCTTGTCAAAATCTTCAAGTAAATTAGACAATACAAAAACTTATTAAAGAGTGACCTGGACATTTATGACTTGCTTGCAGAAAATTGCATTCAGTTAGTGATGAGTTTTGTGGAAAGACCTGGAGTCCTAACTTTTAGGTAATTATTATATGTGAGATTTTGTAACCTAGCTACAACTAGTCTTTTACCTTTCCCTTAGTGCTACATTATTCTTATTTAGTGGTATATATGGATGAATTGACTGACATATAGGTGCATCATTCACCATTTGGAGCATTACAAAATTAAAGTATAAAGTCAGGATAAACGATATGTAAGTTAATTTATTTTTATAACATTTTGCGATTACTAATCCGAACAAGTGGAAAATTAACTACTTTAAATCGTTAAATGAATTTTTTCAGTGACGAATTTAAAAATACCCATTTAGTGATGAAACTTAGATTTCATTGCAAAAGGACTAAAATTTTAGCAAACAAATATTTTTATTGATGAAATCAAAATGATGTCACTAAAAATACACATTTTGCAACAAAATTTAAATTTCGTTGCAAAAAGGTCTAAAATTTTAGAATTAATATAAATCTTTGGATGAATATTTTAGCGAAGAACTTACAATTTCGTAGCTATTTGGAAACTACAAGACTTTTTGTCACTACTAGTCACTTTCTAGAGATAAAATCATTTGTAGCTAAAGACATTTAAAGATGAAAGTTGTTTTAGCAAAAAAGAAAAAAGGATTTACTAATAAGTATTTTGTAGCTATATAGAACAATATCATTACAGAGAAATTAATTATACTGACAAAGAAAATCATCGCAATAGAAATATATTTCATCACAAAAAGTTAATGTTTTAATGAATATTACGGAAATTCATCTTTCAATTGCCTTTCTAACAAAGAAAAAGTAGTCACTAAAAACTTAAAATAGTTATTAATTTTTTTCTTATATATTTGTTAACGAAGTTTTTTTCCATCACTAGAACTTACTAATGCAACAAAAAATATTTGGTCGCTAAAAAGTTAGTCGCTCAAGACCTAAATTCTTGTAGTCAAACATGCATATGGTACAGAACTAAATAGCAACAGAACAAACACGATTTTTAAAATATTGTTCTCTACAGAGTAAAGCAGCTTCCTTGTCTTCCATTTATTTTCATTGGCTAATTTGGGCATATTGGTTCTTCTCAGGATTTTGCTTGGCAGTTCGCATTCAATTGGGCATATTGGTTCTTCTCAGGATTTTGCTTGGCAGTTCGCATTCAATTGTCTTTTAGAATTTTTATTCCATAGCATTTGACTGTATGGTTGTAAATTTGTTTATTCTTTACTTGACATATATATATATATATATATATGCACACAAACAATCAAAATGAAGAACAGTCTTTTGATTCTGCAAATAAGGATATGAAGTCTTTAGTTGTCCATTTGAAAGATCATAATGTATGTATTGTTATTCCATTATTCTTTGGACAATTTACTTTTCAAAATCTTCAAGGTAAATTAGATACTACAAAAACATATTAGAGAGTGGCCTAAAAATTAATATGACTTGTTTGCAGAAAACTATAATCTTAGTGATGAGTTTTGTGAAAGAATTAGTGTTCTGTAGCCTTCAGGTAATTATTTAATAAGAGATTATGTAACCCATTACTGTTAGTCTTACCTTTTCCTTGGTGCTACATTGTTAAATTCTTATTTAGTGGTACATAGGTATGAATAACTGACATACAAGCGCTTCATTCACTATCCAGAGCATTATGAAATGGTGGTATAAAGTCAAGTTAAAAGATGTGCAATTTAATTTAATTTATTTCTATAACATTTTGCGATTGCTAATCTAAAGAAGTGGACTTGTATTTTGAAAATTTTGTTTGTTCTTGGTTATGTTATCCATGCCTGGTTTCATATTTCAGGGTGGCTATGGACCAGAAGCTGAGTAGCCTTGCTCAGCTCAGCCTAGAGGACACAAAGTTAGGTTCCTTGGCAATTCGAGTTGATGCTTCTCTGACTTGCTATACATAAATTTTTAGATAGTCAACAAAGGGCTAACCTAGGATCTAAAATCATATTTGAAGGTGTGATATTTGCAAATTGATGAAGTTTAGTGCCGGGCTCGTCCATGACTAGTTCTCACTATAACCTACAACATTTGAATTTTACTTTGTTATTGCTGGAATTGGCCAAAACTTATTTATGAACATTAACTTTTTGAGCTGGTATTAGCTTGTTCATAAGAAAATGATGTAAGAAAATAGAATTGTTGAAAGCAACAGCTGTGAAGGGTCAATAGTTGAGCATGGAGCTGAGTTGGCATGCCACCTAAGCTATTCTGATTTACAGCTAGCTAATGGGGAAGATGAGTTGGATTTGTTGAGTTGGCAAAACTGTTATGGTGAAGAATATCAGCACATGAGCATGGAAAAGCTGAACTTTCTAGAAGCATAATACGATTGGCTCATGATTGCTACACTCGTGGATTAATTTTTGTTTATTTCCATATAATACCCCTTAGGCTAGCTGTCAACGTTCTTTGTCTCTATATGAGCTAGCAAAGCTCTGTATTATATTCATTCAAGCTATCAATAATTAGCAAAGGCCTGATTTTCATACTCTGCTTGCATTTTTTAAGCAGTTCATAAGAATTTAAGTTGGTATTAGAGCTGACTTTGAGCTATGGCAAGCAGCAGTGACAATAAAAAAAATATGAACCCAACGCAGATTGATTCATGCGATCAACTGGATGACTTGAATCAAAATCAAAATGAAAATGAAAACCAAAACTCATCACAAAACTTTGAGCATCAAAATCCAGGCCTTAATGCCAGAAACATAGCAACAATAAATGCATGACTAACCCAGCACATCACTAGCAACACTTATGTTTTCACTACCCCTATCATGCTAACTCCAAACAACTTCATACTCTGGAAATCACAAGTGATCTCTAGCATTAGAGCAAACGAGCTTCAAGGATTTATTGATTGCAGCCACGTCTGCCCTCCTAAAGCTTTCATGCACCCTCGACCTAATCGAACCACCATCACTACACCCAACCTTGAATATCAAATTTGGAAGAAACAAGACCATAACTTACTAAGTTGGCTGCTATCATCACTTAGTGAAGGGGTCTTGTGCACTGTAGTGGATTGTTCTACCTCCTGTGAGGTTTGGACAACTTTAGCTAGTCAATTCAATGCTAGAACAAGAGCCATAATATTATACCTTGGAACTCAGATTTAAACCACTAAAAAAGGCTCACCAACTATTCATGATTATTACTCCAAAATGAAAACAATGTTAAATGTACTTAGATCTGCAGGAAACAATATGAGTGATGATGATTTTATTATGTGTGTACTAGCTGGGTTTGGGCTAGAATATGATTTGGTAATAACTAACATCAACTCAATGCAGGAGAGTCCCTCACTCTCAGACGTCTATGGCATGTTGTTGAGCCAAGAAAACGGAACTGAACAAAACTTGAGCTTAAGGGCTATTGAGGCAAACTATACACAAATGAGGAATGGGAGAAGAAACTAGAGCAACAATGAAAGGATTGCTAATCAAAAGTCACCAGGAATAGTATTTAAAAGCCCAGGAAATAATCATGCGAACAACCAAGCCAATCAAAACCCTCAAAACAAAGGAAAGGCCAAAGCAGTAGCTGATGACAGTGGTTCAGATCCAAAAGGACCATGTCAAATCTGCTGGAAAATGGGGCACATAGCAATTGAGTGTTAGCATAGATTCAAGAAAAACTATGTGCCATAGCCAAACAGAAGAAGAGATTAAAGGAGTGCATATGTAGCTGCAGTTGAAGGTCAAGTAGCGAAGCTTGGTATCTTGACAGTGGTGCCACCAATCATTTGACTAATGCTCTTAGAAACATCAGCATCAACTCTGAATATCAAGGTAATGATAAATTGGTTGTCGGTAATGGTAAAAAACTTTTAATTACTTACATTGGCACTCTGTTTTATCCATATATGATCCACAAAAACACATCACTTTAAATGATATATTGTATGTGCCTGACATTACCAAAAATCTTATCAGCACCTCCAAACTATTACATGATAATGATAATGATGTTGAGTTTCAAAATATGTTTGTTTTATTAAGGACAAGAGGCAAGGAAAAATTCTAGTGAAAGGAATGACTAGAGATGGGCTATATGAGTTACTGTGCTTACCTACTAACTTGAGTAGAGCAAAAATCCTTATACTACTTCATTGTCTGCATCTTCAAAATCAGAGTCAATAAACCTCCTTTGTAGTCCAGTGTCTATGTTGTCTTTTAATTCAGGTGATAAGTCTGTTAGAGTAAGTATTGAGTCAAGTATAGCTGATAAATCAAGTAATAGTGGCTTGCAGGCTACAAAAGAAATCGATTTATGGTATTTTAGGCTAGGACATCCTAGTGCATCAATTTTGAAAAACACCTTGCTGTCTTGTAATCAGCTCAAAATAAAAAAAAAAATGATCTTCCTTCATTTTGCTTTGCATGTCAGTATGGCAAACAATCTAAACTGAAATACAAGTTATGCAACCCAAGAGGGGGGTGAATTGGGATTTTAAAATTATGCAATACAATTCGCACAACAATTTAATCTATTGCCTTAATCAAATCAAAAACAATAAATTCAATCAAGCACAATATTAAAAGAGTAAGGGAAGAGAAAGCAAACACAAGAATTTTTACGTGGTTCGGCTATCCCCGCCTACGTCCACGCCTCCAAGCTCACCCGGCTTGAGGATTTCACTATCCAAGCCTCCGAAGGTTTCAAATGTTTACAATTGACTTCCAAGGTGTCAATGGACCTTTACAACAAGAGATTATCTCCCCAATCTCTTCACCCCAAGTGTTTCCCACACTTGTACACTCACAATTTGATGAGTAATGAAAATCACAACAATAAAACTCTCTTTAAGAGTGGATAACAAATTATAGCTCAATGATGATTCAATAAATGATGATTTGCGAAATGGAAGCTCAATATATGTTGTATGATCTTATTTATGCTTGGATTACACCTTAAAATGAAGTTGGGATTGAGTTTTTATAGTTAAAGCCCGAAAACTAGCCGTTATAGACAAATTCCAGCAACCAAGCGGTTAGCCGCTTGATTTATCCGGCTAGCCGCTTGAAACAGTGATATTACCGTTATTTTTGAATTTTGCTACAGTACACACTGTTCACCAAAATTACACTTTGTCCCAAAACTTTTCATAATTATACTATGGCCCCAAATAAATTAATATTACTCAAAGAAGTCCTTTTTAAAATTTAACATAATACCTATAATTTTTAAAGTTTTCAAAACTTTTCACTTTAGTCAAAAACTTAAAAATATAAGATTTTCCTCAGGCGGCTAGCTGCTAGCCTCAGGCGGTTAGCCGCTTTCTCTCTGTCCAATTTTGGATTTCATGTGATTGAATTTCATTCGGGTCCTCAAACTTTCATAAATTATATTATGGCCCAAAACGTTTCAAAACTTTTCAAATAAGTCTAAATCAAAAATTCAAAATAATATTTATCAAACCTAAAGATTTCAAAACTTTTCATTTAAGTCCAAATTACTCAAATCCACAAAATACTTTATCTTATAAATATAAAACCTTTTAGTTACTCAAGCCCTCCTTGCTGCCCTTTCTGCACAAATGATCACTTTTCGACTGATTTGATCGATTCCAAGGTCATTACGTGATCCCGAAACATCTCAAAAACCATTTTAATGCATGAATCATAATTATAAACATTTAAGACATGATTAATACAAAAATACAATTAATTCATTATGCATATATTTTTCACAATAATTAAGCATATAAGCATTGAAAAGTTAATAAATCAAACACACCACTTATCTATCATGCTTAAACACTTCATAAACATTAATAACAAACAAATCCATCATGATGAGTTGATAAGTTATGATCATATATATATAACCATGCATCATGATAAAGCACTCAATGTTAAACACAATGATAATTTAATCATGTAAACATACAAGCATACTTTCACAAATTCAAGCTACTATCCATATTTTTTTTTTTTTGTTTATGAACCACTCTACATGATAAATAGACAAGATAAATTTATCCACTTCATGTTAATGCATTTAATGTTATGATACCAAATGAAATGTTAAATACTTACTAAGATTAAAAAACCATCACTTATAATCAATAAGGCAATAATTGTTACCAAAACAATTAAACCATTTTGCCTCATTATTTTTACTTAGACCATAATCAAGTGATTATCCTCACAAGCTTCATCAAGGAACTCTCCACCCTTCCTTGTTTATGTTACCTACAAAAAATTATTCAAGTTGTGTACTTTGGTACCCAAATATTCTTGGGTCCTTGAGTGTTAGCAATAGTTCCTTTTGGAACCCAAATACATTTTGCTCCATAATATGCATTTCTTTTAACTGGACATCTATTTTTTATGTGACCATTTTGATTGCAATAATGGCATACAATTTGATCATTAATGGAGGTAGTTTTAACAAAATAACTCTTATAATATTTTTGTTTCAAATTTGGCTTATAACCAATACCTCCTTTGTCAAACACACATTTTTGTGAATTAAGCAAGTTATCCAACATCTTTTGCCCATTTGTGAATTTTAACACAATTTGATTTAGCTCATTGCTCTTCTTCTTAAGCACTTCATTTTCTTTCATTAATTCATCAACATGTGATTTCTCATGCTCATATGAAGTACTTTGTTTGCATTTAAATGATGCAATCCTATTATGTAACATTTCATTATCTAATTCCAATTCTTTGATCTTTTCATTTAATGAAACATTGGATTTTTGCAAGGCATCTTTTTCATTTTTCAAGTCATTTACATGTGATTCTAGATGCTTGTGTGAAGTGCTAGGTTTCTCATTTGATAATGCAATTCTATCATGCAATGTTTTATTTTCTAATTCTAGTTCATCTATCTTCTCATTCAATGAATCAATGCATTTTTTTATGGCATCATTTTCATTTGTAAGTTTTAGCATTTTCTTCTTAAGGCGCACATTCTTTTTACCAAGTTTCATCCACTCATCATGCAATTCTTTAAAAGCATCATATAATTCATCATAGCTATGATCACTTACCTCATCAAGCTCGTCATCCGATTCATCTCTAATTGCCATAAGTGCCAAATTCGACACTTCATGAAATTCCTCCTCATTTGTAGTCTCCTCATATAAAACTTCAAGTTTTCTCCAAATTTCATAAGCATTAGAACAATTTGAAACTCTATGAAATTCCTTTTTATCTAAGGCACAAAATAAAGCATTCATAGCCTTAGAATTTAAAGACATATTTTTCCTATCCAATTCACTTAAAGCATTCTTTCTAGAAATGAATGAGTCATCACAAACTATTTCCCATATTTCATAGTCTAAGGCTTGTAAAAATACTCTCATCCTAGTTTTCCAATAAGGATAATCATTTCCATCAAAAAATGGTGGTCTAGTAGTAGATTGGCCTTCCATGAAGGTTGAGCTAATTTGAGTTGCTATTGATCTTTAACTCTAGACAGTTAAGTCTAAACAAGAGCACCTTGCTCTGATACCAAATGAAATACAAGTTATGCAACCCAAGAGGGGGGGTGAATTGAGATTTTAAAATTATGCAATACAATTCGCACAACAATTTAATCTATTGCCTTAATCAAATCAAAAACAATAAATTCAATCAAGCACAATATTAAAAGAGTAAGGGAAGAGAAAGCAAACATAAGAATTTTTACGTTGTTCAGCTATCCCCGCCTACGTCCACGCCTCCAAGCTCACCCGGCTTAAGGATTTCACTATCCAAGCCTCCGAAAGCTTCAAATGTTTACAATTGACTTCCAAGGTGTCAATGGACCTTTACAACAAGAAATTATCTCCCCAATCTCTTCACCCCAAGTGTTTCCCACACTTGTACACTCACAATTTGATGAGTAATGAAAATCACAACAATAAAATTCTCTTTAAGAGTGGATAACAAATTATAGCTCAATGATGATTCAATAAATGATGATTTGCGAAATGAAAGCTCAATATATGTTGTATGATCTTATTTATGCTTGGATTACACCTTAAAATGAAGTTGGGATTGAGTTTTTATAGTTAAAGCCCGAAAACTAGCCGTTATAGATAAATTCCAGCAACCAAGCGGTTAGCCGCTTGATTTATCCGGCTAGCCGCTTGAAACAGTGATATTACTGTTATTTTTAAATTTTGCTAAGTACACACTGTTCACCAAAATTACACTTTGTCCCAAAACTTTCCATAATTATATTATGGCCTCAAATAAATTAATATTACTCAAAGAGGTCCTTTTCAAAATTTAACATAATACCTATAATTTTTAAAGTTTTTAAAATCTTTCACTTTAGTTCAAAATTTAAAAATATAAGATTTTCCTTAGGCGGCTAGCCGCTAGCCTTAGGCGGTTAGCCGCTTCCTCTCTGTCCAATTTTGGATTTCATGTGATTGAATTTCATTCGGGTCCTCAAACTTTCATAAATTATATTATGACCCAAAACGTTTCAAAACTTTGCAAATAAGTCTAAATCCAAAATTCAAAATAATATTTATCAAACCTAAAGATTTCAAAACTTTTCATTTAAGTCCAAATTACTCAAATCCACAAAATACTTTATCTTATAAATATAAAACCTTTTAGTTATAAATATAAAACTTTTTAGTTTATGAAAAACAATTATTGAATTAATCTTTTGAGCTTCTCAAATGCTAAATCATGCATTAATTAAATCATACCGGCTTTACAAGAATTTATTGCAATAATTCGTCCGTTGAGCTCTAAACTTCATTCTTGATTTTGCCGTTGTCCGTGGAGTGTCTTGCACTTGATTTCACTTGATTCACTTGCATAAATATTATCCTTAAAAAACTAATGAAAATGTGAAATACAATATTTATTATCATTACTTAAGACACATGTTTGTTATCATCAAAATTACATTATGTGTAGCCCTTTAGGCTAACATAAACAACCATTCAAAAGCACTGAAACTAAAACTAAAGCAACCTTAGAACTAATTCACATAGACTTATGGGGACCAGCACCAATTCCTTCAACTCATGGACACAGATGCTACATATCTTTTGTTAATGATAAAACCAGATTCACATAGCTTTTTCCCATAACAGCAAAATCCCAGGCCCTGGACACTTTTATTGCTTTCAAAAATCAAAGAGAAAAGTAATTAAACCTGAGAATCAAAGCATTACAGACATACATGGGAGGTGAATTTAAGACTTTTGAACCATATATAAAAAGAGAGAGAATAGTTCTGAGACATTCATGCCTTTATCTACATGAGCAAAATGGCAAGGTGGAGAGAAAACACAGACACATTGTAGAAACTAGACTTACCTTGCTAGCTCAAGCCAAAATGCCCTTGAAATTTTGGCAAGAAGCTTTAGTTATGCCACCTTCATTATTAATAGATTTGTCTCACTTGTACTAAAAAATAAAACACCATTTGAGCTACTATACTCTCTCAAACCTTACACACAAGTTAAAGTATTCGGCTGTGAATGCTTTCCATTTCTAAGACCATACAACAAACACAAATTTGATTTCCACACCTGCAAATGCATTCTGTTGGGAGTCAACAATACACACAAAGGATATGTCTGTATGAGTGACCCAGGTAGAATCTATATCTCAGCTAGTGTTAAGTTTAATGAAAATTCTTTCCCTTTCTCAAACAATTCTAGTTTCAACAAGCAAGAGTCAGAAAAGGAGGATGTTTAAAAAAATTCAAGTGTTGTCATTCTCGATCGATAGTCCTTATGATTTCACATAATTAACAGCAGCCACAACCACTCTCAAGACACTACTGGAGATACATAATGCAGCCCAAGTCCTATTCAAAATGAAATACAACAGGTTCTCGATATTGACACAAACTCAGGTAATCATTTATCTCAAACACACTCACACCAACTTTATTCAAATCATCAATCTCAACCACATAGTCTATAAAACATTCACAGTCCACCTCAAATCACAGAAATAGACATTCAGAAACTTGCCACACAAAAAGCCTTGCCCTCACATCCCATGATAACAAGGTCCAAGGCTAGTTTTTCAAACCAAAACTATACCAGGTCTAAAGCAAAACACAACCTCCACTTCCTAAAACCATCACAGAAGCCTTAAAGGATCCAAAATGGAAAACGACAATGAATGATGAATACAATGCCTTGATGAAAAATGAAACTTAGACCTTAATACTAAATAACCAAAACTACTAGTTGATTGGAAATAAGTGGGTATACAAAGTGAAAGAGAATTCAGATGGAACCATTAACAAATACAAGGCCAGACTTTTTACGAAGGAGTTCCTACAAACTCCAGGACTTGACTTCAATGAAACATTCAGTCTTGTAGTAAAACCTGCAACGATCATAATCTTTCTGACCCTGGCTGTAAGCAATGATTTGAAGCTTAGGCAAGTCGACATAAATAATGCTTTCTTAAATGCTGACCTGACAGAGACAATGTACATTCCAAAGCTTGAAGGTGTCGAAGACAAGAATAAGCCAAACTACATTTGCAAGTTAAAGAAGGCCTTGTATGGACTGAGGCAAGCTCCTAGGGCATGGTTTGACAAATTGAAAGGTGCTTTAAGCTCTTGAAGATTTGAAAATTCCAGGAGTGATACATCCTTGTTTTTCAAGAGAACAGAATCAAAGATAATTATTATGCTAATATATGTAGATGACATAATAATTACTAGGAATGACAATAAGGGTATCAAAGAAGTGGTAAGGGATTTGAATAAAACTTTTTCCTTGAAGGGCCTCGGAGACTTAAATTTCTTTCTTGGGATACAAGTTCTTCGAAACCAAAATTCTATCTTATTGTCTCAAGCTAAATATGTTCAAGACCTCTTGGCAAAGACAGAGATGATAAATTGCAAGGGTATAGAAGCACCATTTAACACCACTAGGAAACTAAAGAAAGATGTTGTATAAAGATTTCATGATCCCACACTTTATACAAGTGTCATAGGAAGCCTGCAATATGCAGTATTAACAAGGCCAGTGCTTGCTTATTGAGTAAACAAGCTTAGTTAGTTTATGTCGGATCCCAGGCAGCAACATTGGGTGGCATGTAAGAGAGTGCTGAGGTATCTCAAGAACACAATAAACATGTGTCTGAAATTCAAAAAATCTGAGCATTTGGATCTCATTGCCTATACAGATGCAGACTGGGCTAGTGGTCCAGATGATAGAAGATCTAT
Source organism: Atalantia buxifolia (assembly GCA_030444775.1). Lineage (NCBI taxonomy): Eukaryota > Viridiplantae > Streptophyta > Magnoliopsida > Sapindales > Rutaceae > Atalantia > Atalantia buxifolia. The sequence continues at coordinate 27,526,790 of CM059838.1, forward strand.
AAGTGGCTATTACGTGTACTTGGGAGATAACTTAATTGCTTGGAGCTCAAGGAAACAAGGGATAGTTGCAAGGTCCATTGTAGAATCTGAGTACAGAGCCATGGCTCTGTGTAGCAGTGAAATTACGTGGGTTAATTCTTTACTTGGTGAGTTAAGGATAGAAGTTGAAAGGGTTCCAATGATCTTAAGTGACAGCACCAGTGCAGCAGCTATAGCAGCAAATCCAGTGTATCACTCAAAAACAAAATAGTTCGAGATAGATCTTCATTTTCTCGGAGGCAAAATTACCAATAGAGAATTGGAGATAAACTCTATTGGCAGCAAAGATCAAATTGTAGATGTGCTAACCAAACCTTTACCATACTACAAATTCAGCTGCTTTAGGAACAAACTCAAAGTCATTGACAAGACCTTGAGTTTGAGAGTGGGTGTTGAAAGCAGCAGTTGTGAAGGGTCAATAGTTGACCATGGAGCTGAGCTGGCATGCCACCTAAGCTATTCTAATTTACAGCCAACTGATATGGAAGATGAGTTGGATTTGTTGAGCTAGCAAAACTGTTATGCTGAAGAATATCAACACATGAGCATGGAAAAGCTAAACTTTTCGGAAGTATAATATGATTGGCTCATGATTGCTACACTCACGGATCAATTTTTGTTTATTTCCATGTAATACCCCTTAAGCTAGCTGTCAACGTTCTTTGTCTCTATATAAGCTAGCAAAGCTTTGTATTCTATTCATTTAAGTTAACAAAGGCCTGATTTTCATACTCTGCTTACATTTTTTAACCAATTCGTAAGAATTTAAGTAGAATAACAATTATATTTAAGCTATTTTTTAAAAGACTTGGATGTCCTTCTCAAAAGATGTGGGTATCTTGGAGGAGCTCGTGGAATGCTCCTGGTGCCTTTCTTTTGCGCGAGGGAAAAGTCTTTGAGAGAGAAAATTTGGAAAAGCTAATGTTAGGAATTTTTAGTTCTCACCCAAGAGTTTTACAAAGAATATGTCAAATAAATAAAGGGTGGAGAATAATACTAATCAGATATCTCAATTTTTATGTTGAAAGTCTTCTATTAGAGATATAAATACAACTGTCAAGAGTGACCACTGACCAGATAGTATTTATTATATAAGAAATTATTGCTATCCATTGATGAATATGCTAAAAATATTTCACCCATCAAATAATATTACGCAGTCTGACAAATAATTTCTTGTAAGTATTTAATTAGATTGAACAACTCCATGCCTTGTGCACAACTTCATTTGTCATTTTCATATAGCAAATCTAAAAAATTTTGACAATTGCATTTCCGTCTCTCCTCTGCCATGTTTGTTTCCATGGCTAACAATTCAAAATCACGCAACAACTAAATTAGATTGATGACTTAGACCGATAGTGTCGACGACAATGACCATTACATTTATGGTGCATGCAAATAAGTCAAGAAGTCCTTAGCTGGCAGATACAAACTCATGCAAAATCATTTTGTGGCTAGAATGAACATAGTGACCATGTTTTTGTATGGTTAAAAACAAGCATCTGCAAAAGAAAAAACACATCTAATCATGAATTTTTTTCTTTGTCTATAACTTTATTTAGGTCAAACGTTATGAAGATGAACAAAGTTTTTGATAACAAAATTTGAGCTTTTCTACTCATGCAAAAGTTTTGGCCACAAAATTTGCATTATGGCTCAAAAAATGGTGAAAAAGACGCCATTTCCTTTGGTATTCAACGTTTTATATATTATTTGCTTACAATATTGATCCACTGATAAATGTGGATTAAGGTGATCAACTAGGTACTCGCTAATAAATAATAAGAGCAATGGATTAACAACAATGACGAACATACCCACGAGAAAATGCTTTATTATTGGCTAAAACTAAATGCACGCCACCAGGACAGACAACCAATCTATAGTGTGGGATTAAATGGCCACCGGAACAACATGAAGCGGTTGAGCCTTCTGTATGGTGAGGCCAAATTTCTCTTCCATATCCATGTTCTCATTTTCAAGTTTCCAATTAAAAGAGTTAATAAGTGAACCTAGCATTAGATGTAACATTCTGATTGCTAATGGTAAACCAGGACAAATTCGCCGCCCAGCTCCGAAGGGGATTAGCTCAAAATCCCGGCCTTTGAAATCAACATCTAATCCCAAGAATCTTTCAGGCATAAAAGAGTGAGGTTTGTCCCATGTGCTTTCATCTCTGCCAATAGCCCATACATTGACAAATACTTGTGCGTCTTTCGGCACTGTGAAGCCTGCAACTTCAACATTTTCTAAGGCTTTGCGGGGAATTAATAAGGGAACTGCCGGATGCAACCTGAAAGTTTCTTTAACAACTGCTTGTAAATAAGGTAACTGAGAAATGTCAGATTCCTCAATTGGGTTGCCTTTGCCAACTATTTGTTCTAGCTCCAATTTTGTTTTCAATAGAGCCTCAGGGTTGTGGAGTAGTTCTGCCATTGCCCATTCCATTGTAATTGAAGTTGTGTCATTCCCCGCAATAAACAAATCCTGCCATATGAACTTTGTTAATTAACTTGTAATTCGTATGAGAAATAAAGAAAAAGGAAAAGAAATATTACCGCAAACAAGTGCTTGATATGTTTTATGTCAATCTCTACACTCTTTTCTTGGACAATATTGAGAAGAATATCTAATATATCTTTAGATTCGGTGCTAATACTGCAACTATGTTCTTGTCTTTGCTTCAATCGTTGATCAACCAAACGATCAAACACCTGGAACATCTTGCCACAAAAAACTGCGTTGCGGCGCCTTAACCCGTGCAGGTCAAGCTTTTTGAGTAGAGGAAAATAGTCGGACAAGTTAGGCTTTCCTGCTTCTTCCAAGATACCCAAAACTGTATCCATAAACTCTCGATCATTGGGATCAACCAAATCAATAGAAAAAATTGTGTTGGATAACAAATTAAGTGAAGTATTAAAAGCGACTTTGCCAAAATCGATTGCTTCACCGGCACGGCAATTTTCTTCAACATAAGAAAGAAGGTCATTGATTTTCCTGCGCCGGAGATCTTGATTGGCATCGAGTTTCTGACTAGTGAAAATATGCATGTTGCATACTTTTCGAAGATTTTTCCACAGTGGTGAGACCGGCAGCCAGACCAAACTGAATTCATGGTGCCGGTAGGACTGGAACAAGGTTGCTTCGGGGACCTTTCGATCACAGAATAATGAATCATGATTTTTGAGGATAGCTTTGGCCATGGTTGTAGAAGAAACCACTACTGTGGTTACTTGGCCAAGTCTTAGACTCATTATGGGGCCATAAATCTTGGCAAGATTGGCCAATGACTTGTGAGGTTTACCACCCAGTTCCAGGAGGTTTCCGATCACTGGATAAGGCGTCGGTCCCGGTGGAAGATGTTTGCGTCGTCCTCTGGAAATGAAACTTAAAGCTATCACCCAAACCAATGTGAATACAAGCCATAGTATGCAGCTAATCATCAAATCCATCTTTGAGCTTATTTTAAGTTCTTTTTATTTCGAACCCTCAATAATAGACAGCCCTTGATCACCTTCTTTTAAAGAGACTGGAAGTTGCTTTCACATGTTTACAGGGAGGACATGAGTAATAATATTCAAAAGGTAAGCATGTTACTTTTCGGCCACCTAGGCAGCAGTTTTTGGCCCAATATATAGGATTTCAATAGTGGAAAGGTTTGATATATCAAATATCATAACATTTATAACATAATACATAAATCTAAATAACATATAAAGTAGGGACCAAGACATAACCCTATAAGTTAGTAGGCAGCGTTACCAAGAATTAAGGAAGCGTTTACATTTTAGATTGGAGTAAGAATCTTAAGGAGTAGGAATCCTGAGATTAGGAGTGTGAAGTGGAAGTGGGAGTAGATTGTTTACTTATATTAGGATGAGAGCATAGAATTGAAATCAAATAGTCTTAGATTGGGAGTAAATAATTTTAAATTACAGTTTTACCCTTATTTAAAGAATTTTAGTTTTTAATTACAAAATTAATAAAAAAATATAATTCAAAAATAAAATATTTATTTTATTACATTTATAAATTAATAATAATTAATAATATTCTTAATTATGTAAATCACAAATTTTTATTAATTTTAATTTAATTATTTAAATAAAAAATTATTATCAAGAGCAACATAAATGAAACATTATTATTAATAATAGAATACAAAATTAATATTTTCTTAGAATAAAATATTGATTATTATTATTAATTACTAATACTAAATAAATATAATACTATTTATTTTAAATAAATATAATAATATTATATTTTCAAATAAAAATAGTATATAGTAATATTATTAATTTTCTATGAGTATAATAATATTATTTTTAAGTAATTTTAACTTAGAATCAATGTAAATTATTATTTTTATAAATATAATAATATTATATCTAAATATGTTTAATATTAATATTTTTAATAATATAATTAATAAAATAATATAATAATATTATTTAAATAATTATGACATTATTTAGTTTATTTTATTAAATATTATTTATTTTATTTTATTAAATGTAAGGGTAAAAAAAGAATAGGGAGAGTGGATTCCCACTCCCACCTCGCCACATGGGAGTGAGAATCTCACTCCCCACTCAAAAAAAAAGTGGGCCCACGAAGTGAGATTCCCATTTCTCCTTAAAATTGGTAAATTAACCCTGAAGAGGGAGGGATCTAAACTTCTCACTCCTCTCTAAAAAGTAAACACTACATTAATCTTGGGTTTGAGTCCTTATAATCTGCATGTGCTTTAATCAACAATGTTTTTAAAAAATAAACTAAAATACAAAGTAATATGTACATGTGGTAATACAATATTTTAATATTATATTTATATAGTAAATTTTATAAAAAGAAAACACAATTATTTTTTGTTAAAATAATACGGTTGCAATAGGAAATTTAAAGTATATAGCCCCTTATGTTATATGCTATTAAAAAGATCATCTATCAAAATGAAAAAAATCTTATAAACAAAAAGATTTAAAAAAGTTGCCAAGCAACTTTTTTATATAAAGTTATTATTATTACATATGGGGGGCATAAGGAAAATTTTTATGTTCTGTCAAGGACAATAAAGTCACTTTAAGGAACAAAAATCTCATTCCCAATCCTATGACAATGTTTTTTTTTTTTTTCATTTCTCATCTCTAAATTTGGTGGGTTTCACAGTTTTCGTTCCATTCTTTTATTCAATATTTGCAGGCAAACATACAAAATGGAAATTATTTTTTATTCTAATTCTCTAATACAAGAACTAACACACACTTATATAGTGCTTACTTCTCGGATCAGAGTGAGAATCCTGAGGAGTGAGAATTCTAAGATTGGGAGTGTGGAGTGGGAATAATAAGATTGAGAGTGTAAATTGGGAATGAAAGTAGGGTGTTTACTTAGATTAGAATAAGAGCGTGAATTGATAATTAGAATCCCAATTATGTGTTATATTATGTTCTGTTAGATTGGAAGTGAATTATTACAGTTTATAGTTTTACTCTTATGTAAAGAATTTGTAGTTTTTAATTAGAAAATGAATAAGAAAATATATTTGTACAATAACCTAATTATTTTATTACTAATTTTAATTTTGTAAAAAAATAACTACTAATATTTTTAATGATATAAGCTAAAAAAACTATTAATTTTATTTTAATTATTTAAACTAAAAATAGTTGATAATGTTTATCTATATAAATTAGTGATTTTGGAATTTCACGAGGTCAAGGTTTGATAAAATTTGAAATCTGATTACTTGGCCCATTTCATATATGTTATTTTTTTAGATTTCTTAAGGGTATATTTGAAATTGAAATGCTAGTGAGACTCCCACCTTATCCACAGGAATGAAATTCTCTCTTCTCATTGTAAAAATAAGTGGAGCCTATGGAGTTAGACTCCCATTTCACCGCTCTAAATGAAACTTAAGCCATTATCCAAAAAAATGTGAATACAAGCCATAGCACGCAGCGAATGAACAAATCCACCTTTGAGCTTAATTTTTTTTTTTGGTCTTAATCACGAGGTATCCTGGGCAGGGCCCCAACTGTTGGCTTTGAGCTTAATTTAAATTCTCTTTGTTTCGAACTCTCAATATGAACCCCGTCCTTGCCCTTGATCACCTTCTCCTAATGAGGCCGGGAGTTGCCTTCACAACTTTTGTTTGGAAGACGTCAATATTCAAAAGATAAGCACGTGCTTGTAAGCGAGTTATGCGGCCGCTTAGGGCCCGCGCACATGTTAGGAAGATTTTATTTATTTTGGTATTTCATAATGCTTAATTAATAGATTTTTTATAAGCCTACATATTTTTTTGCATCTTTTAATTAATATAGGAAGGATAATTCGTACTCTAAAAATTACTCCCAACACTCTATTACTCTATACACTCATATATTAAATTTTAAAAATTATTTTTCACTTTGTACACTCTTTAAAATACTAAAATAATCTCTACTTAAATCATTTAAATTAATTTACTCAAAACACCAATAAAATTATTCAGCACACTCAAAGTTAATTTTTAAGAAATATAGCATAACTTACAACAATGGAATTAAGTCAAGTTTTAAACAATTTTTTTTAAATAATTGTACTTATTAGTTATTGTTAATTAAAAAATGTACTCTATAATAGTTTTTGCATCCACAAATTCTTTAAGATAAAAAAGTATGGACTTTCACTACCCTAATAACAATTCAAAACAAATTTCCATTTGACACAAAAAAATAAGAAGAAGAAGACGTTGACTAGGTTACTAGGTTTAGGGTGCTTTTATTTTATTTTATTTTAAATCAAAGACAAAAAATATGAGCACCTTTGCAATGATTTCAGTTTATTTTATTTCTTCAAAAAAGTAAGGCTTGTCTTCAAAAATAATTTAAGATATTAATTTGCTGCACGTTCAACGAAGTATGTCATATGAGTGTTTAAAGTAATTAAGTTATATTGACTCATAAATAAATTGTCCTTCATAGTAATTTATATGACGGGTGATTTTTTAATAAATTATTTTATTAAAACAATAGTGTTTAGAGTAATTTTGAGAGTACAAATAGTTTCACCCAATTAATATTTATTCTACAATTAAGATTTTTCTATATGTCTTATGTATTTGATAACCTTAATATTAAGGAGTTCTAACTCTTAATTTATTATTAGTTTTTCTAAGAAAAAATTTAAACTTTTATCTTTTTTATTTAAAAATTAAATATTTAACAATACAAAATTTCTAATGTTTGTCTCTACAAAGTATTACATTTACTGGATCACTTTTGAAGTAAAGGAAATTTTTTTTTTGAAATAATGGTTAAAAAAGAATTGAAAAGATATTTTCTTCACTGTTTTTTTTTAATTTGATAATATCTTGTTGGTTATTGTTGAAATTAAAGATATAGTTAAAAATCAATTGACTTTTGTTCTTTGAAGTTTCTTTGAGTATTGGAATTATTGAATGTAAGGACACTTCATACAAAAATTTGTCCTAAGCCCCCAATAATTTAAACCGGCCTTGTTCCCTTGAATAATTTGTTCTTTAGAAAACATAAGCATTTATATATTGTAATGGAGAATGATGGGATGGATTTTAACAGTAGTATGTAAGATTTAATACAAAAATAACATAAAATTATAACATAATATATAAATCTAAATAAAATATAAGCATTGACTTGGAAGTAGCTTCACTAGTTAGTTGGCAGCCTTACTAGAACCTACATCTTAGGGTTTAGTATCATGTAATATGCGATATTTTAAGGTTTTAATTTATATAGTAGGGTTTATAGAAAAATAAACATTTTTTAAGTTGCATAATTTTTGAATATTTCTAGGTTGTTAAGACGGGCAGGATGACAATCTCGAATTCATGGTGTTGGCAGGGAAAGATTGCATCCTTACCAATTCAATTATAGAAGGATGAATCATGATCTCTAAGGATGCATTTCGTCATGGTTAGCAGATGAAACTACTACTGTGTTAACCTCGCCAAATTTTAGTATCGATATTGGGACATGAATCTTGGCAAGCTTGCCCATTGACTTGTAAGGTTTTTCACCCAGTTCCAGGAGTTTTCCAATCAACGGATAAGGTGTCGATCCCAGTGGCAACGGCTGTTTCCATCCCATGGAAAAGGAACTTAGAGCCATCACAAAAACCCAAGTGAACATAAGCCATATATGCAGCTTAACACATCTATCTTTGTAAGCCATAACATGCAGCTTAACATATCCATTGTAAATACCTAATTTTTTCTCACCTCGGCTGAACCAAACTCAACAGATGGAGGTAAGCCGTTGGGAAACTGTGCTCTTTAAAAGCATATGTGTTTATTTAATTGTAATAAATAATTTTTTTGATTAATAAAATAAATGAGGTATTTTATTCAAGTATCTTAATTGTATTAATATTTTGAGTAAAGTCCATTTGATCATATTATATATATTTATGTGATCACCATGTGGATTCACAGAAGACATAAATACAAGTTATCTTATGATTAAATAAATTATGTTTGAAATTGATAAATAAAGTTGGGCACTTTATTTAGGTATAGACTGTAATAAATTCATTGAATGATTTGTTTTAATCACGTATGAATTTATTGGTGTAGTACGACTACATTAAATAGGATCACATATGAGATTTAATTAACCTTGTAATAACTGTCAGACTTATTAAATTTCATAGGCATTGATTTTATTGTAATCTTAATCTTGAGTTAGTTATGATTTCATGATTGTTATTGTTGTTCCATTTGAGTTACCAATGGGCACGACACACACTTGTAGTCAAGATTACCCGGTATCTTAGTGGAAGCAATTATGAGTATTGGAGTTATAGATTAACAATATAGAATTTGTACAACACATCTCTTGATGGCTTTTCGGTACTTGATCATAAAATTCTCTAGCCAGAGTGTGTCGACATATTTGATATGTTGAAAATGATCATTAGAGAAAACCAGTAAGTAGCAAGGAATAAGATGTAATTAAATTGATTGGACAGTTGAGATATTAATTTAATTAACGATGTGGTACAAAGGATTATGCAGTAAAGAAATCAATGTGGCTTGGGACGAATTATTATTCGAGCATACAATTATGGAGGTCAGTTCCAATCTTTTAGTAGAGTAGATTTGGAATTAAATAATTAGGCTAGTTTAATTACAGGCCTAATTATTGTAGCCCCTATTGTATGTTCCCAAATGATCCCCGGGTTAGCTCATTTAATTGACTGCGCCGCTACTGGATTAATATGCAAGATAACTAGCTATTTAGGTTAAAAGCCTAAATATATTATTTAGTGGGAGGCTCCATGTAATGTACTTGTGTATAAGGGGCCTTATGTTATTTTACAAGGTGGGCCCCTTATAGGAAAAAACCAAGTAACGTAACTTTTATTTTTGGAGCCTAGGGTTTCACTAAAGAGAGATATAAAAAGGCTCATTTTCTCCCAAAAGAAAAAAGGTGCAGCTACTTTATACAGATTAGAGAAAAAGATTTTTCTCTCTAATTTTGAGAGAAAGATTTTCTCCTGCTAATTGCTATTGGTAGTGATAAAGGCGTCCACACGTCAAGTGCAGATCAAACCTGAGACATAACCTAGAAATTTATTGGTGACAGATCGTGATCTAACAGGCATGGTGGTAACAGATCATGATCTGGGAGCCTAATTCACTTAAGTGGAAAAAGTGAAGATTGTTCATCTTCTCAGATTTTCAAAGTATGATTTCTAGATTACGACTTCTTATATATTGTATGAGATCAATCCTAAAAAGTTTTTTTGTAGAAAACTGATTTTCACCAACATAAACATGAACATATAGCAACAAATAAAGAAAATGGTGAAATGGGGCTAAAAATGATGGTTTCCAGTGAGTCTATTCCAATGCTTAAGTAAGTAAGGTTCGTTTTGAATTTAATTTCGAGCGTTTTAGTGAGTTTGAGTTTTTGCATCTTTTTTCATGTCCTATTCCTCTAAAAAATACATTTTTGAGAAAAAAATGGAACATGTTTTTAGGAGTGGGTTCACGTTCCTATTTTGGGTGCTTTTTAGTCTTTTAACATTTTCCTCCATTTTCATCGTACTTCCACAAATTTCTTATGTTGATAAGCCTTATCCCTACATTTTCTCCCTGTTGGTCTATTGTCTTTGACTAATTTAGTTCCTCATTTCCTCTCTCAAGGGGTCTGTAATTTCCATAAATCATTCTTTGTAACTGACTTTGAGGGATTCTTATCTCCTCCTTGGAGGTCATAACTCCATCGAGGTGGTATAAATGACTAACTTCTATATCAATACAACCCACCAGTTCACGAGAAGAGTTTTTGAATTTCAAAAATCTCTTGTTATGGACTAAGGATTAAATGCACCTTCATCCGGATTCAAGATTCAAAATTAAACCCGATCTTTGAGATACTTGTCATTCCTAAGCTCTCTTTACCATTCCTTTGTGGCCTTATGGTTTCACCTTCTCGTTTTACTCAGATACGTTTCTCTCTTTTTGCTCCTTCTTCTTTTCTTGAATTGTCCCTTATGTTCTTCATGGATCCATCTAAAGCTAACCATAGTGAATTAGATTAAAGTGGGGGGCCATACATCATCAGGAGCCTTACACCCTGTTCCCCCTTTGTTTCTCTCCCTTTTGCGACCACTATCAAAATTATTAACGGCAACGGTCAAAACATTCCTGCAGAAGGGTTTTAAGCCACGCAATTGTAATCAAAAGCCACTTTTTACGCAATTGACAAAGATATTCATATTTTCGATTATGTGGAGCTAGGATTCCACACCCTAATGAGAACAGGGCAAAACCTCCTGACGGCTCGGTACCTTTGTATCTCCCTATATTCAAGGCGGCGATCAAATTACCCTTGCACCATTTCATTCATTCTTTTTTGAGATCTCTCAACATTGCTCCTACTTAATTTAACCCCATGAATTGTAAAGCTCTCCTTGGCCATTATGTACTATGGAAGCCCTCGGGAATTGAATCCAATTTTTCTTCGATGAATTCGAGAGGTTATATCAAACAAAAATGGTGGCCAGAGGGACTTGCTAGTATTCTTTAGCTGGCTGGGCTCATGTTGATCCCATTATCTCCCCTGAACTCTTTGGTAAGGTTAAGGGTTGGAAAGATTCTTAGTTTTCTGCTTTTAGAAATTGGCGCTCTAATGAACCTAATAATGATGATCATGTTGCCATTTTCTTTCTATTTCCAAGTCATTTATTTGCCCTTGTGACTTTCATCACCCTATTTTTCGCATCTAACAAAATAGGGTAATTGCTTAACATAATTGAGTGCGCTCGAATCAGTATGTTTCATCTAGACTTGATTTCCTTGTTTAGCAAAACCTCCTATTAGGAGTTTGGTCATATTCTAATTGGTAAGATTTCCCATCAGTGCCCATGATTGCCTTGTTGTTGTCCTTTTATTATGCTTAATGGCTATTGTTGGGTGCACACTTGCCATGTCTCAAAAAATACAATAGGAAAAGAAAGAGGACGGTCAACCTGCCTCCTGGTTGGAAAGATTCTTGGTTTTCCACTTCTAGAAATTAGCACTCTACTAATCCCAATAATGCTGATCATGTTGCCACTTTTGATTTCCAGGTCATTTGTTTGCGCTTGTGGCTTTCAGTACTCTATTTTTCTTATCTATGTAGGGATTTGGCATTCTCCCTCAGTCTTGCCTATAAAATTGCTTAACAACATTGAACATACTCGAGTTAGCATTTTACACGTTGACGTGATTTCCTTGCTTAGTAGGACTTCCTATCAGTAGTTTGGTCTTATTTTAACTGGTAAGATTTCTCACTAATACCCATGAATGTCTTATTGTTGCTCTTTTGTTATGCTTAATTGCTAGAGTAGGGTGCACAGTTGCCATGTCTCAAATAAACATTAGAAAAAGAAAGTGTACAGTCAACTTTCCTCCTGGTTAGAAAGATTCCTAGTTTTTCATTTCTAGAAATTGGCGATCTATTGAACCCAATAATGATGATCATATTGCCACTTCCTTTCGAGTTCCAGGTCATTTGTTTGCCCTGGTGACTTCCAGCACTTTATTCCTCTCATATAATTTCATTCTCAATACAGGGATTTGATTTTCTTTGTCAGTTTTGCCTGTAAAATTGTTTAAGAACATTAAACTTGCTCAAGTCAGTGTTTTACACCTTTCCTTGTTTAGTAGGACTTCCCATCAGGATTTTGCTCTTAATCTAGGCAGTAAGATATCTCACAAATGCGCATGACTCTCTTTTTGTTAATCTTTTGTTATGCTTAAATGTTGTTGACGGGTCCACAGTTGTTTTGCAGATTTTATTGCACTTGCAAGTGGACGAATCAATTGTATTATTAACTTATAGTGATGAGTATGGATCCCAAGAGGTAGAAGATTTAGTTATGCATAAAATTAACTTTCTACATGTGTATATGAATTGATTAGAAATGATTTTGAGTAATACTAAGATTTAGAATAAAAATGGCGAGAATAAATTAAGGATAAAAATAATTCAAATAAAACACTTGAGCTCTGTATTTATACTCAACACTTCATCATGGGTTCAATATTTCTTTTTAGTTCCAATTAATTTATAAGGAGATATTTCCACTCTTAATAGGACTCACTTTAACAAATATGATATCAAGCGCTCAATGTGCCAGGGGGTAATAATCTTCCACTAAGTGTGATGTCAAATGTCAAGTACACGTCGTGTTAGACGATAATAATTTTTCTGTCAACAACAAAAAAAGACTATCCACTAAATAACTTACATACATTCTCTGTCAACAATGAGTCAAGAAGACTCAGAAATACTAGAGGTGAGTTTGTTTCTAATAAATATTGTGTAAAGTGCTCATTGTGCTAGACAGTAATGATCTTTCACTAGGGAGCCAGCAGGGGTGAGCGTTCAGATTGGGTTAACTATAAAATCCAAACGGGTTAACTATAAAATACTTCATCATGGGCTTAATATTCCTTTTTAGTTCCAATTAATTTATAAGGAAATATTTCCACTCCTCGTAGGATTCACTCTAACAAATATGGTATTAAGGGCTCAATGTGCTAGAGGGTAATAATCTTCCACTAAGTGCGATGTCAAATGTCAAGTACACATCGTGTTAGACGATAATAATCCTTCTGTCAACAACAAAAAAAGACCGTTCACTAAGTAACTTAGATACACTCTCTGTCAACACTGAGTAGAGTTTCTTTATAATAAATATTGTGTAAAGTGCTCATTGTTTTAGACAGTAATGATTTTTCACTAGGGAGCCGACAGGAGTGAGTGTTTAGATAGGGTTAACTGTAATATCCAAACGAGTTTAAATTTGAAACCTATTTGGTTTGAATTTTGGTTCGGGTTGAACTCAAATAGAAATTGAAACCTGATTGGGTTAACCTAAAAAGAAAAAAAAAATAGAAGTCAGAATGCAACAAAAAATCAAAATCCTTATTTCCTCTTTTCTTTTCTTCGTGATCCACATTGAGGCAAGCACAACCTAAACTCCGCCATACCTATAATCTCACTCAGACACACGTACACGGCGTCGGCGTCAATTCAACCCCATTTAGGTGCATTGGCATTACAGTTTTACATCTAGATGTTGCCTTCTTCTTCATTTCAGATCCAATTTGTTAGAGTGAATCCTATCGTTGCCTCCTTCTTTTGTAGTCGTCAGCTGCACAAAGTGATGTTAATGTCGGTGATGTTTGGAGCACATATCAAGACCAATCATAATTGATGTTTGGCAAATAAGCATAATCTAGAATGCACATTAGCAAGTTCTTACTGAAATAGATGCAGCCATTGTTGTTAAAGACAAACTACAGTTGCTTTGCAGAAAGTTGCAACGTCAGAATAAATTTCTAATTGATAAATGCAAACGAGTATCAATATATGAATAAAACCTGAGATTAAATTTGTTAGCCAAGTCCCGAAAACCAAATCTTTGCAAAAATATACATTCAATTAACAATAACGAGCAGGCAGCAAAATGCAAACATCACCACAAATGAAATCCCAAACATCATTGAAATTAACATCACTGGAAATGCTTTTGATTTTAGATTTTAGATTTAAAATTTAGAATTTTGATTCGTTAATGACGAATATTTGGACAATCAAACTGTTATAACCCGATTTGAACCCAAACTAAAATTTAGACTCGAAATTTCAAACCAAACCGAAATAATTTCATTTTAGTTCGGTTTGGGTTTGTGTTTTAGACCTGATTGGGTTCAGTTTTCTAACCCGATTGGGTTGTAACCCAAACCAAAACTCGAACAACCAGAATTGAAACCTGATTTGCTGACCTCTATGTAGACAAGATACATTGTTTATCAACAATGAACTAAACCAACCATACAAATAAGAAAGGAAGCTAAATTAAGCTCATTGATCAAATTGAGGCTTCACTTTCAACTCAATCTTGAAACTAAATTAACTACTCATAATTAAACGAGGGGTAAAATGATAATTTTATTAAAATACATAGAAGATACAAGATAGAGTGAGAAATATAGAAATTGGAGTTCAAATTTGGAATCATAACTATCCAATTGGGGCGGTCAATTAATAGTTACAATGAGTAAATCATGGTCATCAGATAAAAATAATTCAGATGCTCAGGATTAGGCCATGTGTCAAGATTTGATTAGTTGGAACACATCATCAGCTCCAATAACTTACTGTCACATCATCAGTTTACATCACATGAGCATTTTTCAATCCAATAGGACATTACCATGTCATCGGTTAGTGCCACATTATTATTCAATGTCATATTAGCATTTTTCAGTCCAATAAGATGTTGCCACGTTAGCTGGACCCCACCAAAATCTCAAAACTACAATTTTACCTTTATGCCCTTCCTAAGATTTTTAGCTGTTTTGAGCTAAAAATGCTATCCATTCTATTGTCTAACTTCCCTTTAATCATGAAATGATCAAAAGATCCTTGAAATACATAAAATGCCTGAACTAGAACAAAATACACACAATTAAAGTTTAATGAACTTAAATACTTTAGAGTAGAAATGTTAATGAGGCTTGGAGTGCAAAATAAGGATTTTACCCTTTGAAAATATGTATTGTCCTGCACTAAAGACACCCGTCAACCAACTTATTACTAGCCCCTATCAAATTAAGCGATAATGTCTAGTAAAATTCAAATTGATTTTATTTTTATTTTTTTAGGCAATTGTATTTACTTCTTTAATCAGATTAATGACAACAATCAAATAAAGTATAAACACCATCTCTAGCTTTGAAAAGTCACTACCACATCAACCATTCACACAAATGAATTAGGTAAACTCATGCAAAATGATCAATTATCAAAGCTAAATTAATCAAATTTCAAGAATGACATGTCAATCCCTAAAATCTCATGGGAATGACTAACACTCTTATAAGAAAATAAACCCAATTATAAAAACAATCACCTTAAGGAATGGTAGATTGAGAGAAAATAAATGAAAGTATCACATAGTCTCACCAAGATCAAGGAATAATGTCCATAGATTAGAAAAGAATACGATCTCAAGTCAAAAAGAATTATTAGTCAAACTAATATTATTATTATTTATTTTTTATATATCACTATATCTTTTAGTCTATATAACTAGTTTTTACTTTAGATTATAGTTCCCTAAAATCAAAAAGGACTTTTAGTAGGATGAAATGTAGGCTAAGGAAATGACTAACAAAGAAGCAATAATGGGAATAACAAAATATATTTTTGAGAAAAAATATAATTTGTTTTCTAATTGCAACGTGCTTTTATATATTTATTTATTTCTTTATTAATTGTCATAATATAAATATATATTTTTTTTTGTGCACCACTTTTCTGAAAATGAAGAACCCTCTATTGTTTTCCCAAACATAAATAGTTGATGGAAAACATAAAATACGGCATAATACTCCAAATTGGAGTGGTATAGGATGATATGTTAACGAATAATTTTTTTTAAATAGGCTTAAAAGGGGTAACTATGGATCATTTACAATAGGAATGACTAGAAAAGGCTTAAACGAATCAAGGAATGCCTTTCTGTCATTTTTCTAATTGCAAGGTGCTTTTATATACAAATACTAAAATTTAAATGCCATCATGTCATCCAATGTCAAAAGATCACACAAATTGCCTTAATTTTTTTTATCTTTTTATTTTTTAACTAAATTATAAGATTATGAAGATGCATTTCTAGAGTAAGTAGACGCCATATTCGGTCAAATTTTTAACTCAAAAAATTAGAAAAGATTAAAAAGAATAAAAGAAACACAACTACTATTAATTCCACATTTGTAAACTATTCCTTCACCCCAACCACAACGAGACATTGTCCTTAATGTCTTAAAGGAAGGAAGAGAGTTTAAAAAACATCAATTGAAACACTGCAATAAAAAATATTTACAAATGGTGAGTTAAATCTAATATGTGCTTTTTACTGTTACTGCTACCATTAATCAATCAATCCAACGTATGAGTCTTGAGATCTAGCTCTAGTCTGTTAGCTTCTAAAAAGCTTTTTTTGTTGTAAATAAAATAAAGTGATTTTTAATTGCATGGTTAATAAATGCTATCAAGCCATCCTAAAAGTTGTTAATATTTAACAAACTGATAGGCTTCTGATGAATGTTCAAATGGGCACAAGAAGCAAATGTAATTAGTGCCTCTTGCAAGATCTCCTAGCAAGAAAATGAAAGTGTTAGCATGTTTTAACATTTTGGTTATTTTGTCTTGCATACTTGAAAAAACTAACTACTCTTCAGTTGGTGGGTCGGCAGAGGTTTTAGGACTTTTAGGATGATGCCTAGCATTTGACTTCCTCTGGTGAAAGCAACTTTTAACACCAGCTTTGATATCCTTCGGTCACCTCCTGAACATACTAAGTGAACTTTTCTTTAGGCTATGACATGACCAACATCTATAGCTGTCTTGACAAACTCTTTATATTTGCCATAGTTAAACCCAGAGAGCAATACAAACATTTTTGAGTTGTCAGCTCCAAGTTGCTGACATTGTGACAATTCTTAAAAACTATTTGTGAGTTGTTTGGAAAAAAAGCTTGTATTTAAAGATATTTGTGATAGACATAATGATATATAACGGTATATGGGGTGGGGTGTTTGTCAAATGACGTGAAAAGTTGATGGGTCAATAGTAAAAAACAAACAGTAAAAGAAATAAACAATGATTAAATATAAAATCACATTATTAAAAGAAATAATGCAAACGATAAAACAACAGTAAAATAAAAAGGATATGTACTATAGTTGTGATTGTGACTCATAACTTCCTCTGATTTTAGTCCAAAAACTACTTCAACGCCCTCTATAGGTCAAGGATAGGCTTCTAATCTAGTTTCTTATAAACTGGCAAACAGGGTCATTAATAGTTACATTCCCGAGACTATATCTTGCATGTTGTTTCTAGAATAATGGCCATACTTGGGAAATTGCACATTGTACATATCCATAAGGATGCGTTTCAAGAGTCAAAAAGATGTCATCCAATAACTTTTTATTCAAGCCATCACTAATGAATTAAATCTTTTCTTCCATATTATCAGAGACCGTTCCTAAAGATTTACACAGACGTCCTTTGCATTCCCTTTGGACACACTTATAACAAGAAACTTCAAGTCATCTAGCTCTTTGTTTTTGTGAATAATTTCCTTTCTCCCAACTGAGCATGTAACTAATTATACTTTGGCTTCAATTAACAAACAAATGTCAACAGCGACATAATTTTTCATATGCCGTCACAAGCATTTGGATCGAGCTGTGTAGATTGTGAGAATTGTATTTTCAGGGAAGAAGGAAATTACTTGTAACGTTTTGCAAGAATTGTGTTCCCATCCATACCTTGGCTGGAGAATATTAGTTATTATGGAAAACTGATGGAACTGAGTTTAATCATCACAGAGTACCCTTATCTGCCACTTAACTGGAGTAATAAATGGCAACACACTAAAAAGAATCAATCTAGCAAAAATAGAACACATGTGAAGGCAATCAACAAAATAAAAATACACAAGCAAAATATGAGACGTTATCTATTGAGTTTATTTTAAATTCTAATTGGTTATTATGAATACCATATTCTATTTCTTGAGTTGTCTTTCCAGCTCTTTAAAATAGGATATTAATGCTGGTAGTTGTAGATCCTAAATAGGATGTGATTTACAAACTTAAAGTAGTTCGTTTAATTGAGGTACTCATAACATATAGTACAAGTGAAAAGAGAGAAAACAACTATTAAACAAATACACTTTAGTAGAAAACAATAATATCAATGGATAAAAGAATAGTAAAATTAAATGACAGGAAGTCAAGTCACTGAAAAAAAAAAGACTTAATCAAGATTTGGTGGGTCATTCAAATTTATTTCTGTATTTTCTTCTAAATTAATCTTTGACCATCAACTTTAAAAGTGCCACATTTCTTTGCATCCTTAATTTCAATGGCCCTAAATGGAAAAATGATTGAATAATATAGGGTTCAAACCATTAACAACTTAACTTACTTGGGAATTAATGCACACGAAAATTAAAAAAAGCATTTTTTGACCTTGTGTAAAAGATTTTCTCATAATATACTTGTTATGAAAGGCTTTCATCTGCTTGTAATCTTTAGCATTTTCATCGTTGCAAATCTCCTTAAGTTCAACTAACTGTACTCTCCTTTCCAAACCATAGACGGGGTAAATAACAACTGCATTCTTTTGTTTGTCCTCAAAGGAAGAAGAGATGATTTCTGACAATGTGTTTTCTTCTCCCAAGCATGCATACTCTAAAGTGTCAGTTAATGGTTTGAGTTTAAGATACAGTGGTGCTTTTGATGATGATGGCCTGAGTTTGTTACATGATGGTGCCATTTGCTTATTCTTGCCTTTCACTTATTCATATCCATGGATGGTGACAAATCGAGTAAAGCATTGACATCATCAATTAATCTGTCAATATCAAAATTCAAACCAAAATGAGTTAAATTTTTTTGTAAAGAGTCATCATTGAGTTTAGAAGGAAAAATATGATCAACCAATTCTTCACTTAAATCAAAATCAAAAATTCAATCATCACTACATTGAGGCTGTTTGGCAATGCTAAAAACATTCAACACTATAGTCATGCTACCAAAGGACAGCTGCATTTAATGTGTCCTGGTGTGTGCAATCTCTAATGCTATGGGTGTCAATGTGCAAGTGTACACAATAAGTAATATACTGATGAGTATTTAGATCGTCTCCACAGGGATTGATGTTATAAGATTTACTACAGCAACCTTAACAATGTAGTTTTGTTTTAATTTAAAATAAAACAACTAATAAAACTAATAAACTAAATAAAATGCAATAAATAAAATTGGAGTAAAGAAAATTCTTATGTTAAATACAAGGATAAAACCAATGAGAATAGAGTAGTTGAGTGAATAAACTCACTTAATGGCATTGACTATTTTTCATTTGTAGTACTGTTGCTACAACATCTACTACAACACTGAGCTGATTCCCTCATGCATCCTAAGTTGTTGCCTATTAGATATCTTATATCTAATGCAATTTATGAGCGATCAATTGTTATGCCAACATTAAATACAGCTTAAGCTACAGTGGTGCTTTTTATGATGATGGCCAAAGTTTGTTACATGATGGTGCCATTTGCTTATTCTTGCCTTTCATTTATTCATATCCATGGATGGTGACAAATCGAGTAAAGTATTGACCTCATCAATTAATCTGTCAACATCAAAATCCAAACCAAAATGAGTTAAATATTTTTGTAAAAAGTCATCACTGAGGTTAGAAGGAAAAATATGATCAACTAATTCTTCACTTAAATCAACATCAATAATTCTATCATCACTACTTTGAGGTTGTTTGACAATGTTAAAAACATTCAACACTATAGTCTTGTTACCAAAGGACAACTGCATTTAATGTTTCCTGGTGTGTGCAATCTCTAATGCTATGAGTGTCAATGTGCAAGTGTACACAATAAGTAATAAACTGATGAGTATTCAGATCGTCTTCATAGCGATTGATGTTATAAGATTTACTACAGCAACCTTAACAATGCAGTTTTGTTTTAATTTAAAATAGAACAACTAATAAAACTAATAAACTAATAAAAATGCAATAAAGAAAATTAGAGTAAAGAAAATTCTTATGTTAAACACAAGGATAAAACCAATGAGAGTAGATTAGTTGAGTGAATAAACTCACTTAATCGCATTGGCAATTTTTCAATTATAGTACTGTTGCTAAAACATCTACTACAACACTGAGCTGATTCCTTCATACATGCTCAGTTGTTGCCTATTGGATATCTTATATCTAATGCAATTTAAGAGCGATCAACTGTTACGCCAATATTAAATACAGCTTAAACTACAGTGGTGCTTTTGATGATGATGGCCTGAGTTTGTTACATGGTGCCATTTGCTTATTCTTGCCTTTTATTTATTCATATCGATGGATGGTGACAAATCGAGTAAAGCATTGACCTCATCAATTAATCTGTCAATATCAAAATCCAAACCAAAATGAGTTAAATATTTTTGTAAAGAGTATCACTGAGGTTAGAAGGAAAAATATGATCAACTAATTCTTCACTTAAATCAACATCAACAATTCCATCATCACTACTTTGAGGTTGTTTGGCAATGTTAAAAACATTCAACACTATAGTCATATTACCAAAGGACAACTTTATTTAATGTGTCCTTGTGTGTGCAATCTCTAATGCTATGGGTGTCAATGTGCAAGTGTACACAATAAGTAATATACTGATGAGTATTCAGATCGTCTCCACAGGAATTGATGTTATAAGATTTACTATAGCAACCTTAACAGTGCAGTTTTGTTTTAATTTAAAATAAAACAACTAATAAAACTAATAAACTAATTAAAATGCAATAAATAAAATTGGAGTAAAGAAAATTCTTATGTTAAAAACAAGGATAAAACCAATGAGAATAAAGTAGTTGAGTGAATAAACTCACTTAATGGCATTGACTATTTTTCAATTATAGTACTGTTGCTACAACATCTACTACAACACTAAGCTAATTCCCTCATGCCTCCTCAGTTGTTGCCTATTGGATATCCTATACCTAATGCAATTTAACAGCGACCAATTGTTACGCCAACATTGAATACAGCTTAAGCTACAGTGGTGCTTTTGATGATGATGGCCTGAGTTTGTTACATGATGGTGCCATTTGCTTATTCTCGTATTTCATTTATTCATGTCCATGGATGGTGACAAACCGAGTAAAGCGTTGACCTCATCAATTAATCTGTCAATATCAAAGTCCAAGCCAAACCAAAATGAGTTAAATATTTTTGTAAAGAGTCATCACTGAGGTTAGAAGGAAAAATATGATCAACTAATTCTTCACTTAAATCAACATCAACAATTCCATCATCACTACTTTGAGGTTGTTTGGTAATGTTAAAAACATTCAACACTATAGTCATGTACCAAAGGACAACTGCATTTAATGTGTCCTGGTGTGTGCAATTTCTAATGCTATGGGTGTCAATGTGCAAGTGTACACAACAAGTAATATACTGATGAGTATTCAGATCGTCTCCACAGGGATTGATGTTATAAGATTTACTACAGCAACCTTAACAGTGCATATTTGTTTTAATTGAAAATAAAACAACTAATAAAACTAATAAACTAATAAAAATGCAATAAATAAAATTGGAGTAAAGAAAATTCTTATGTTAAACACAAGGATAAAACCAATGAAAATAGAGTGGTTGAGTGAATAAACTCACTTAATGGCATTGACTATTTTTCAATTATAGTACTGTTGCTACAACATCTACTACAACACTGAGCTTATTGCCTCATGCATCCTTAGTTGTTCCCTATTGGATATCTTTTATCTAATGCAATTTAACAGCGACCAATTGTTAGACCGTTTTGAGGCTCTTTCTTAGCTAGTATCCCTAAATGGGTAATCAGCCAAAGTAGAGAATAAAAATAAATTAATTAAGATAAAATGTTATAGCAAACACAAAGCCACACGCGTATATCAGTCAAACATCCATTACGATTGTTTATCACTCAACCAAAATCAATGTTAGTTCATATTTACGAAAGAAAAATAAATAAAAGAGTTTCAACCATTAAATACATCCCCATGAATAAATAGAAAATAAGAATATAAGAAGAAGAATTGATTTCTATTTTATTTCTGTGATTTCTCCATTATCAGCTTTTAATCTCTCTCTTGAATTCAGTTTTCTTGTTATTTATTTGTGGTTTTTCTCCTTGGGTTACGACTTTCTTTTTCTCTGTGTATGACTTCTATTATAGGTTAGAATTAGGGCAATCAAAAGTCTAGGGTGCTCATCTTCCAGTTTTGGAAACTCCAGATCGCAATCTTTTGAGTATCTCACATGAAATCTTCTCTATCAATGCTCCAGGATTGCTACATCAACAATGCTACAACATCTGCACTGTTCCATCCTTGTTTAACTTCTTTTGTAGCAAAGTTTTTTCCTTATTTTTGTAAGCCTATTGCAGCAGCATTCCTTCCTTGAAATTTGGCTTCCGATCACCTATAATTATGCATATGATCTAAGCACACAAATTATTCAAAATCAAAGAAAATTTATTAAAAATAAACTAAAATGGATGTTCATGCAAAATATAATTAAAATGTAATAAAAACATGTCAGTTACTCTTTAAATAATCTTAATTTACGTCTAAAAGTGCCATGATAACTCTCATTTCATAGAGTTATCACACCCCTAAACTTGAACTATTACTTCTCCTCAAGTAATGACAATAACATCAATACTTCAATCACACAATCATGCAACAACAACTTAGCTTTGTCATTAAATTTGTAAGGATTCTTCAACCCTCAGATCATACTCTTAATAATGCAAAATTGCTATAGCAATTCAGTTTTAGACTTAGGCCTCAATCAGTAGAAAGTGTGTGTGTTCTACTTTGATTAAATTCCAGAGGTACTCCAGTAGTGCACAAACATTATATATAACTCAGAGGTAGAACATAAGTACATTCACATATTGGGGAAAAGTAGTCATAAATAGGCTCAAACTATGCTACAACAATTTTTTTTTTATATATATCAGTTCAAATTCTTTTCAATATATCATTGATTTTTCATGTGAATGTCTATCACTTGTAATGATGACCTCCAATTACTCAACCCATGTATTGATCAGAGTTGCTGCAGTAATATCATGTAAAGAACTATAACATTGTCTTCTTTAAAGACACCTTTAACTCAAGGCTGAGCATTGGGCTTATGAACAAACCTGGCTACTCAATATCCTAGACAGAGGACTCATTTATATATATATATAATTGCTACAACAATGCTCATAGCTCTTGTTGCCTTTTGACTCAAGTCTGCGTATGGGGTCCATACTCAACCCTGGTTACTCACCAACTTAGGCCACTAGAGCAGAATTTACTTCATAAAAAGCACAGTTCAACAAAAAAATTTCCCCCCAAATTTGATATATTTTCTACCCTTTTTGGTTTTCCTAGCTCTGCTACAACATTCTCATAAAACTCAACCAAAGCCTAAGTGTTGAGACAAAATTTCAACCTTTATCTATATACTATCCCTACTTTGCAGTTCACGAATACTGAACAACACTTAATTTATCTTGATTATGTTTTTCAATCCATACACAAATACTAGATAACAGAGCTTCACATAACACACAACACAAACACATTACACCATAACACAAACCCCGCAAACTTAAGAGGTGCTGTGTCCTCACAAGCACTCAAAACAAAACAAACCACACATGCATACACTAGTAAGAAATAAAAGAAAAATAAAGAATTAAAAATAAAAGTAATGGTTTAGAAATTGAAAAATTAAAATGGGTTGGCAGGGGATACTCTCTTGTTTTTTGATGATTTGCTGCAGCTTTTGTTGGAAAAGGTTTACTTCTTTTTAGTTGTACTCCTTATGCATTCCTTGCTAACTGCTTTTTTTTCTGGCTTAGAGTTAGGCTGATTGGTGGGTTTCCAGCAAGTTTAATGGCTTTGGGTTAAGTTGGTCTTATCCACTTGTGCTCTAGCTCTTCTGGTGCTGCAGCAGCTCCAGAGGTTTCTGCCCTTTTGCATTTGTTGGATACCTTAAGAGCAGTGGCAAGAGATTTGGTTAAAGGTTGTTGTGTTGTAGATGAAGCAGGTTTTGTTGTAGCAGGTTCATGAACAGTGATGTTGGCAATAAGGTCCCTTAGGCTGTTTCTTGCTTTCTTTGTTCAAGTAACTCTGCTAATTGCTTGCTTTATAGCTGCATCTGCGTCCTCCTCTCTATCTGATTCTAGCTCCTCTTCCTCCAAAATCTTCTCTTTGTCTTTACGTAAAGGAGCCACATTTGGGAGTTTTTCTTCTCTGTCTTCATCTTTTGTATTTCTTTCTTCTTCTTCTTCTTCTTCTTCTTCTTCTGCTTCAGTATCCTCTGTTTCTTTTTATTTAGGTTGTTAATCTTCCTCAGACTTTCCTTCCCTCTCATTTCCTGCTACAGCATCTTCACTTTCATTTGTTGCAGCTCTTTTTTACGCCTCTTGAATTGGTGCAATAGTGAATTTAGAAAGTCTGCATCTTTGCCCTTCATGTACAGAGCAAACTGGTGCTTTTGGTCCTTTAACTGCTGCAAGTACGTCCAAATTATTTGATTTTCTTCTTTTAGGCTTGGACACATTCTTAAACTGCCTCACTAATTACTTGAATCATCTCATCGAGCCCAGGAGCCTGTTCTGGTCTTGCTGGAGCAGAGCACTCTGGAATGGCTGTAGTAGGGTGCCTTGGAGTTGCTGCAGCAGCAGATTCCACAACAATCCTTTCAACCGTTCTTGCTGTGATGGCTCCTTCATTTTTCACCCTTTCATCTTTTGCCTCAAATCTCACTCTAGAACCCTCACAAATACTAGCTATAAGTGAAGGAAAAAATAAAGCAACAATCTTTTGTTTCTTCAATGCACACTCTCTAATTTCTTTCTCAATGACCTTCCCAACATCTATGGTTAAGCCTTTGACTATAGCATAGAGCAATATAAGTCGATCTTGGGAAACAGTGGTGGTGCATGTGGTTGGCATTAATTTAGATTTTAAAAATTTAACCCAAACCTTGGCATTCAGTCTTGAATCAATCCTATTAATCA
This sequence comes from Atalantia buxifolia, assembly GCA_030444775.1. Taxonomy (NCBI): domain Eukaryota; kingdom Viridiplantae; phylum Streptophyta; class Magnoliopsida; order Sapindales; family Rutaceae; genus Atalantia; species Atalantia buxifolia. The sequence continues at coordinate 27,552,020 of CM059838.1, forward strand.
CTCTTCCCTTCTTATTCATCCAATTACTTCTTGGAACGGTCAAGGTCTTAATAATTTCCCTCTATTTTTTCTCAGTCATATTCTCAGCAAATTTTGATTACTCACACTCAATCATAAGAGGCAAATCATAAAATGCATTAATCACTCTAGAGTCTAAAGGGACTTGCACTTGCCTCACAAAAATAATGCGTTGATCTTATTACAACATATTGGAATAAAACTCTTTTACAACCAGGACGACTAGGTCTTGAGGGTGAGAACAAAATTTTAGCCATCCTCGCCTTGCTATAGCAGTATGGATGCTGCTCATTACACCCGTGGGTTGCTCGAGAAATATAAAATCCTTTTCCTCTAAAATATTCTTTGGCTCTATAAATTATTCAAATTTATCCTCAGCTTTGTAGCTCTAGAAGCGTGAAGGATTCTTTAATCGAACAACTTTCTTCCTGTATCTTGTCATTGTTAGAGCTGACTGAACGAACTGAACGGACTTGTTTGATGCCTACTAGAAAAGTAAATCATGACAAGGGATTATAAACAATAGTGAGAAATGTTGACAGGAAGAGAAAGAATTTAGGTAAGAATAAAAAATGCCAGAGTCAATCCTTAATATATAGGGGCGTAAAGATATAAAAAGAGGAAAGTAATTATTAGCATAAGTTTGGAAATAATATTTAAAATTTGAAAAAAATCTAAATTTTAAAAGGAAAGGATAAATTTCCTCGATTCTATCTATGCAATAGTAAAAATTGTTGCTGCAGCAATTAATCTTATGCTGTAGCAATAATGATAAAGTCCATGGTGAATGAGAACCACTGTCCAACTGTCATGTTATATGTAATGCTGCAACAATTTGTGTCAGTTTCTTAGCCCAAAATATTATATATATATATATATATATATATTATGATGGAATAAAATAAAAGAAATTAAATAATCAATTCAAAATGACAAAAACCATAAAGAAAAACATGCAAAATTAATCTTAATGTTGAAAGAAAAATTAAAATAACTCCCCTAATCATTGGGTTGCCTCTTGATTTTAGGTCCTTCAGCCTGACCATCCTTATTTGCTAACATTGGATCCCTCAAGAATAGGTCTTCCTTTGGGTGACTCACAGCAGCTCCCATGTAATGCTTCACTCTATGCCCATTAACCTTGAATTCTTGATCCGTTTTTTCATCTAAGAGGTCAACGACTACATCAGAATATACTTTGACAAGTTTAAAAGGCTTTGACCATCTAGATTTTAATTTTCTAGGAAAGATCTTAATCTTGAATTATAGAGCAAAACTTGATTGCGTGGGATGAGTTCTCTCTACTTGATTCTTTGGTCATGCCATTGTTTGGTCTTCTCCTTATAAATTCTTGCATTTTCATAAGAAAATAACATGAACTCCTCTAGCTCACAAAGTTGTAATTTCCGTTGCTCTACTGCAGCAGTCATATCCATATTCAATTGCTTGACTGCCTGCTTTGTGCTCTAGCTCTAATGGGTAGTGACACGTTTTTTTTATAAATAATTATGTATGGTGACATGCTAATTATAGTTTTATAGGTTGTTTTATAAGCCCATAATGAGTCATTTAATGTAAGTGACCAATCATTTCTGTTAGGATTCACAACTTTCTACAAAATCTTTTTTATCTCCGTGTTAGATACCTCTGCTTTTCCACTTGTTTAGGGATTATATGTTGTAGCAACCTTATATTCCATACTTGGCCAATGCTGCAGCAAATATTCTGCTGCAAAAGTGTGTTCCTTCGTCACTAATAATGGCTCTTGGAGTGCTAAATCTTGAGAAGATGTTCTTATGAAGGAATTTCACTATTGTCTTGGTGTCATTACTTAGTAATGCTACAACTTCCACCCATTTGGAGACATAATCTACAGCCACTAGGATGCATAGATTATTGAAAGAGGGTGTGAATGGTCCTATAAAGTCTATCCCTCGTACATTAAAAACCTCTACTTCTAAAATATTAGTGAGTGGCATCTTATGTTTTTTTAGACATGTTTCTTGCTCTTTAACATTTGTCATAAAATTTAACAAACTCATAAGCATATTTAAAAATAGAAGGGCAATAGTAACCTGATTGAACGACTTTTGCTGCTATCTTGTGCCCTCCAAAGTGTCCTCCATAGGCTGCACCATGACAGGACTGCAAGATGTCTGAAATTTCTTCATATAGTATACACCTTCTGATCACATGGTCTGAACACATTTTGTACAAGTAAGGGTCATCCTACTGGTAACTCTTTACATCATTAAGAAACCTCTTTTTCTGATAGTAACTCAAATCTGGTGGTAATAGTCCACTCACCAAATAATTAGCAAAGTCTGCATGCCACGGGAATCCCGATTGCTGCAGCATCTGAGAGTGCTGTAGCATCAAAAATTGCTCATCAAGAAATGTTTCTGTGATATTCTGCTTAGTCAGAGTGCTTTCATCTGCTTCCAACCTTTAAATATGATTTGCTACTTGATTCTCAGTACATTTATTGTGTTTGATCTCCAAGTCAAACTCTTGTAGCAATAGGATCCACCTAATCAACATTAGTTTGGCATCCTTCTTTAAAATCAAGTACTTAATAGTCGAGTGATTTGTATAAACAGTCACTTTAATGCAAATCAAATAGGCTTCAAATTTATCAAATGTGAAAACAACTACCAACAAATCTTTTTCAATGGTAGTATAATTTAACTGTGCATTAGTTAAGGTCTTGCTAGCATAATAGATGGAATGAAAAATCTTGTGTTTCCTTTGCCCTAGCACAACTTTAATAGAATTGTCACTGACATCACACATCAATTTAAAAGGCGTACTCCAATTTAGTGCTATAACAACTGGTGCTGTAACAAGAGCTTTCTTTAATGTAATAAAAGCCTTTAAACAATCTACATCAAACTTGAAAGGTCTGTCATGTTCTAGCAAAACAAATAGAGGTTTACCTATTTTAGAAAAATCCTTAATGAGCTTTCTATAGAACTCAGCATGTCCTAAGAAACTCCTAATGCCTTTTACTGAAGTAGGTGGTGGAAGTTTATCAATCACCTCTATTTTTGCCTTGTCCACCTCTATTTCCTTTCTAGAAACTCTATGGCCTAAGACTATTCCTTTTTATACCATAAAATGGTATTTTTCCCAATTTAGCACCAAATTAGTCTCCTTATATCTCTTAAATACATTTTCTAGGTTGTGCAAACAATCATCATATGATTCCCTAAAAACCGAGGAGTCATCCATGAATACCTCAAGTGTTTGCTTTACAATATCTGAAAAAATGGACATTATGCACCTTTGAAAAGTTGTTGGAGCATTGCACAAATCGAATGGCATCCTTCTAAAGGCAAAGGTGCCATAAGGACAAGTGAATGTTATCTTCTCCTGATCCTCTGGTGCCATAGCAGTTTGGTTGTAGCCTTCTATCTAAAAAATAATAGTATTATATTTTCGGCAAGTTTATCCAGCATCTGATTTATGAAAGGCAATGGAAAATGGTCTTTCCTTGTGGCTTTATTTAGCTTGCTATAATCCTTGCAAACTCTCTATCTAGTCACTGTTCTTGTAGGAATGAGCTCATTCTTCTTATTTTCTACAACAGTCACTCCACCTTTCTTTGGAACACATTGAACTAGACTTACCCATGAGTTATCTGATATTGGGTAAATAATTTCAGCATCAAGTCATTTAATGATCTCCTTTTTCAAAACTTTCTTCATGATATGATTCAATCTTCTCTATTGCTCTATTGAATTGCCATAGCAATCTTCCAGTAAAATATTGTGCATGTATATAGATATAGATGGGCTGATTCCTTTGATATCTGCAATTGTCCATCCAATGGCCTTTTTATATCTTCCCAACACATCCACTAAGCTTTTCTCTTGATCTGCATTCAAAAAAGATGAAATGATTATAGAGAGTGCATTATTGTCATCAAGATAAACATATTTTAAATGTAAAGCTAAAAGTTTTAATTCTAGAACAAGAGGTAACTCAATAGAAGGAATAGACAATTTTACTTCCCTGTTTGAGAGGTCTAAAGATTCAAAATGCCTGTCAGCCCTTATGGGTTGCTTCTCTCCTAACCATGTTATGTCAGCTACTTTAGGATTTTCATCTTCAAGTTCTTCAAATGTTGCAGTATTGATTCCTCTTTACTGCAACAACTGTGTAATCTTTCTGCTACAATAAAGTCTACAACACTGATAAAATTACAATCTTCAACCTTATTGAGACTCTTCATGGCATCCAGCACATTAAATGTAACTTGTTGGTCATGCACTTGCATAGTCAACTCTCATTTTTGCGCATCAATTAAATTCTTTCCCATGGCTAAGAGAGAACTTTCTAGAATGATTGGTACTTATTCATCAGTCTCAAAGTCCAACACTATGAAATCCACTAGAAAAATAAATTTCTCCACTTTTACCAACATTTCTTCAATCTTCCTTTCTGGATAAGCGTGAGATCTGTCAGCAAGTTGTAAAGTCACTGTTGTTGGCCTAACTTCTCTAAATTCTCTAACTCCTAATTGCTTGAACACTGATAAAGGCATAAGATTGATACTTGCCCCTAAATCACAAAGTGTTTTACCACTATATTTAGTTCTAATAGAGTATGGAATTGTAAAGCTCCCCGGATCCTTAAACTTCTCAGGTATTTTATTCTGAAGCATATAGCTGTAGTCTTCTGTTAGATCAACTGTTTCAAACTCTCTAAGCTTTCTTTTCCTTGCCAAAATATCTTTCAAGAACTTTACATAATTGGGCATTTGTTCGAGAGCTTATAGAAAAGGAATATTGATATGTAGCTGCTTCAACACTTCCAAAAACTTGTTGAATTGCTTGTCTTGCTTTTGCATCTTAAATCTTTGAGGGAACGGTGGTGGGTGTCTAAAATTTTGTACTGCAACAGGTTGCACTGACAACTTCTCTTTTACTATTCTCTGGCTGTTGTTGTTGGTGCTGTAGCTTCTTCCTCAATAGGCACCGAATCATACTTTTTTATAGTTATTGTTCCTCTTGCTCAGCGACTTAATTGATAGTTGGAGGAGCAGTAGTCATAGACTTCACCATATTTGTTAATGTTGTTACTTAGGCTGATAGTGCCGTCAAGGCATCTGTGTTATTGACTTCTGTTGTTCCTCTTGCTGCAACTTGCCTGGTTGATGGCCACTGATAATTATTGTTGGCTATTCTCTTCAAAATTTCATAAACCTCATTGTAAGACTTAGATAACAAGGCCTTATTTACTAAAGCGTCCACCATCAATCTAGTACTCAGATTGAGACCATTATAGAAAGTTTCCAACCTTATATAGCAAGGAATACCGTAATGAGGACATCTCCTGAGTTACTCCTTAAATCTTTCCCATGCATCATACAAACTCTCATCTTTTAGTTGATGAAAAGATATTATCTCGTTCCTTAATTTTGCATTCTTGGTTTTTTTTTAAAGTAAAACGGGTGGGCAGAGCCCAAGTGGATTTTTATTTTTCCCCTTACTACCCCTGAGACTCGAACTTGGGCGTTAGCTGCTATAAGCTTGACTGCTACAACAACTTTAATAGTTTAATTTTTTTAATTTCAATTAAAACAACTAATAAAACTAAGAAACTAATAAAATGTAATAAATAAAAATACAGTAAAGAAATTTTTCATGTTTAACACATGGATAAAACCAATGGAATTAGAGTAGTTGAGTAGATAAATTCACTTAATGGCATTGACTATTTTTCAATTACAGTACAGTTGCTACAGTATCTACTACATCACTAGGCTGAATCCCTTACGTATCATCAGTTGTCGCCTATTGGATATTTTATATCTAATGCAACCTACCAATTGTTACGCCAACATTAAATAAAGCATGAAAACGATCTAGGTTCCCTTCACCCTAGAAGGTATCCCTATGTCTAGTTTATCCCTAACTTTAGATCAAGGATGACCTTATTCAAATTGAGATTAACTCAACTCGTGGAAACCCAATCTAAAACCAAGTATTGTCTTAATGAGATCCACTAAGTCAAACCTTTTTTAAGCTCTTTCTTAGCTAGTATCCTTAAATGGGTTGTTTGTCTAAATAGAGAATAAAAATGAATCAATTAAGACAAAATGCTATAGTAAACACAGAGCAACACGCGTATATCAGTCAAACATCTATTAAGATTGTTTATCACTCAACCACAATCAAATTTTGTTCATGATTTGCGAAAGAAAAATAAATAAAAGAGTTTCAACCATTAAATATATCCCAATGAATAAATATAAAATAAGAATATAAGAAAAAAACTTATTTCTATTTTATTTCTGCGATTTCTCCTTTATCATCCTTCAATTTCTCTCTTCAATTCTATTTTTCTGGTTGTTTCTTTGCGGTTTTTCTCCTTGGGTGGTGGCTCTTTTTTTTTCTACGTGTGTGCTCCTTTTATACGGCACGCATCTTCCAGTTTTGGAAATTTCATATCACAATCTCCTGAGTATCTTGTGCAAAATCTTCTCTGTTAATGCTCTAGGATTGCTACAGCAATAGTACTACATTATTCCAATATCTTTTAACATGTTATGCAAAATCTTTTAACATGTTTAACAATAGTACTACAACATCTGCATTGTTCTAACTTGCATCAATTCTTTTGTAGCCCAGCTTTTCCTTATTTTCACAATCCTATTGCAACAACATTCCTTCCTTAAAATTTAGCTTCTGGTCAGCTACAATTATGCATATGATCTAAGCACACACATTATTCCAAATCAAACAAAATTTATTACAAATAAACTAAAATGAATGTTCATGCAAAGTTTAATTAAAATACAATTGTTGAGTGTTAGAAAGTGTATATTTATAAAGGAGAAAATCGTCATTTTGTACTTCAAGTTTTACTAACATCTTTAATTTTCTTAATTTAAGTCTCTTGTTATTTAATTATATATGTTTTGTTTTAATTAAGTATTTTATGTATTTTAGGGGCATCATGGTCATTTCACAATAAACGAGATTTCGGATAGCAAAACGGACGTCACTTTTGAACTCAGGACAGTCGAAAACCTTAAGAGGAGCATAAAAGGAAAAATGGCACTGTTCATACGTACGGCACTATTCACATGTACGGCATCGGTCATGGTTCATGGATCACTTATTCACGACACTGTTCAGACGCGTTCTTGTTCAAACCGTGTGCAAACCGTGTTCTTTGTTCAAACCGCGTGGTCAAACCCGTGGTCAAACCGTGTTCTTGTTCATCGATGACGTGGCGCAATCGTGCATCCAAACTATTTTTAATCCGATGGCCATGATTCACTCAATGTATCTATAAAAAGGGCCTCCCCTAATTTGATAGCCCTGAATCTATTTTTGAGCTTAGTTTTCTGTAATTCTCTCTCCATCTTGTATTTTCTACGTATTTTAATAAAATTCCCATTTTACCCCTAGTTCAATAATGAGTAGCTAATTTTCTTTCAAGCTTGGGTTGAAGGTGAAGTCAACATGTGTCATGGGCTTTATTTGGTAAATTTATTTTCTCTTCCCCTCTAATTTCTGTGGAGGTTTTGACTTTTTTGTCGACAAATAATAATAATCTTGTCTAGTTACCGCCCAGTTTTACTGGCAAGACCCTAGTATAAGATTATTATTATTTGGCACGATAAGCCCTTGACACCATATTTATTAGGCATGGTTCATGAGGTGTGGATTTCCCCCTCATGATTTAATTGGTATTAATAAGGAATATTTAGCCCATGGTGCATGTTGATACGGATCCAGATACCCAAGCACTCTATCTCAATAGTTTCCAATTTAATTATTTCTGCCAATCCAATTTAAATTCTAGCATTCTTTAAATCAATTTCCCCATAAATCCAACCACCCATTTACTTAATTAATTCTACATATAATTAAAATCCACCTCCTCGTGGGATCGACACTCGTCACCGTTAATCTATTCTACAATAGATTCGTGCAGCGCTATGAGTTCAACAAAATTTTGCACAATAAGTTTTTGGCGCCGTTCTTGGGAGGTAAGTATTTTGATTTGTAGAATTAATTTTTTGTAAATAATTTTATTATTATTATTATTATTATTGTTATTGTTATTATTATTATTATTTTAGTTGTTTCCTTGTATTTTTTTTTAATCAATTAAAAAAAAAAGCGAATTTATATTTTAGGTAAGAATTTCTTTTTCTCTTCTTTAAATTTCTGCAATTTAATTTTCAAGTTATTTTTCTTTGTAATTTTTCATTTATCTTGTTAATTTATTTTTATTTTATTTATTTTATTTCACGTATTTTTTTTTTATGTGCTTTCATAGAAAGGTTGTAACAGCGCAATAAGGTTAGTATTGTAATTTCTCCTTTTTCTTTATTTTTATTTATTTTGTTCTCAATTTATTTTCTTTATTTGCATGCATGGTCGTAGGTCATTATCACCTAATCTTGAACCTATAGACCTTGAATTAGAAAGAACACTTCGCACACACAAACACATTGCACGTAAAGATAAAACTGAAATGGATTTGCAACAACAGGAACCACGGAGAGGCCATTCAAGGACTACTTCAGTCCCTTAGCTAATTTGAGCACATCATGCATTAGATACCCAAATGTAGCTGCTAGGAGTTTTGAATTAAAACCTAGTGTGCTAAATTGTCTCCCAACATTCTATGGCTTAGAAAATGAGGACCCATATAATCATCTGAATGATTTTCATACAATTTGTCAAACCTTTAAATATGAGAATTTTTCAGAAGATGATGTTAAACTTAGACTATTCCCATTTTCTTTAAAAGATAGAGCTCGTTCATGGTTCAATACATTGCCTGCTAATAACATTACAACATGGGAACAAATGGTAACGAAATTTTTAAATAAATATTTCCCAGTTCATAAAACCAATGCTATTCGCAGGGAAATCTCAGAGTTCACCCAAAGAGAAGACGAGCAGTTTTTCGAAGCGTGGGAGCGATTCAATGGGCTACTTTTGAAGTGTCCACATCATGGGTACGAGAAATGGCACCAATGTCAATACTTTTTGGAAGGATTATTGCCAAATGTGCAAGAATGGCTAATGGCGACAAGTGGAGGAGAGCTAATGTCAAAAAGTGCATCAGAGATTTGGGATTTCTTCCAGCGACAAGCAGATAATTCCCAACAGCGGAGTCGATCTCTCAGGAATACTAGAAGAATTAAAGGAGTTAATGAGGTTCACATTGGCGAGTCAAGTTCGGGAATTAAAGAAGTCAAAGAGATAATTGAAGGTCTTTCTCGACAAATAGCATCGTTGACGACTGCCAAATCAACAGAGCCACATGACCATGACTCATATTCAGATCAAGCCAATGCCATCGGTGTCATGAGGAAGCCATCAAATTACAACCCATACTCCAACACATATAATCCTGGATGGAGAGATCACCCCAATTTTTCATGGTCTCAAGGATTCCAACAGAATGGACCAGCAGCTCCAGCTCCACCAATGCAACCAATTCCTCAAGTTCCTCAAGCCTCTCAGCCACCATTTAGACCATACAATCAGAACCAAAACTACTCTCAACCCAGACAATGGGAGGATGCCTTCCAGAATGTCAAGAATGTTACTAACTCCATGATCGAGCAACAGAACCGCACCATTGATGGACTACGGAATGAGATGAGAGCAGGCTTCAACTCACAAGCCCAATCAGTTTCAAGCCTCGAAAAGATGGTGGGACAACTTGCTTCTTCAGTTCAAACTTTGGCAATGACTGTTGAGAAAGGTAAATTTCCAAGTCAACCAGTGCCTAATCCTAAAGGAGTACATGAAGCAAGTACTAGTTCACCACAACAGCATGGAGAGGTCAAAGCCGTCATGACCTTACGAAAAGGAAAAGAAGTCGACAACAAAGTGGAGATGCCAGTGACAAAATCAACTCAGATTGTACCTGTAAATGCTGAGGACTCACCACCGGAGGAGAAAGAAGAAACCAACCCACGAGAGTATGTTCCTAAGGCTCCATTTCCTCAGAGGTTAGCTAAAGGAAAGAAGGAAAATCCTGGTGAGATTCTTGAAGTCTTCAAACAGGTAAGTGTTAACATCCCTTTACTTGATGCAATAAAGCAAGTTCCATCTTATGCCAAGTTTCTTAAAGACCTTTGCACTAAAAAGAGAAACATTAATGTTCAGAAAAAGGCATTTTTAACAGAAAACGTTAGTTCTATACTCCAACATAAAATTCCTCTAAAATGTAAAGACCCGGGCTCCCCCACTATCTCATGTAGTATAGGGAACCACACAATTGAGAATGCTTTGTTGGATTTAGGAGCTAGTGTTAATCTCTTGCCTTACTCAGTATTTGTGAAACTTGGATTGGGAGAATTACACCCAACTCAGGTGGTGTTCTGACTTGCAGATCGGTCCACGAAAATACCTCGTGGTATTGTGGAGGACGTGCTTATCCAGGTAGACAAGTTTTATTTTCCTGTTGATTTCATTGTAATTGACACTCAACCAATACAGGATTCAAGGAAGCACATCCCCATTATCCTAGGTCGACCTTTCTTGGCAACTGCCGATGCTCACATTCAATGCAGGACTGGAAATATGCAGTTGTCTTTTGGCAATATGACCATGGAGCTCAACATCTTCAACATTGCCAAACAACCTCACAATGCAGATGATGGAATTGTTGATGTGGATTTAATTGAAGCATTAGTTGATGATACTTTTCTTTCAAACCTTAGTGATGACCCTTTACAAACATGTTTAACTCACTTTGGTTTGGATTTTGATGTTGACAGATCAGTCGATGAGGTCAACGCTCTACTTGACTCAGCACCATCCATGGACACTAATAAATGGAAGTCAAGAGTTGAACAACTAGCACCATCAGAGAAGAAAATCATCCCATCATCAGAGTCACCACCGAAACTCGAGCTCAAACCATTACCCAACACTTTGGAATATGCGTTCTTAGGAGAAGAAAGCACTCTACCGGTAATCATCTCATCATCTCTAAATGACGAGCAAAAAGGTAAGTTGTTGAATGTTTTAAAAGAGCACAAAGAAGCATTAGGATGGACCATAGCAGACATAAAAGGTATAAACCCAAAGAGATCGCATGCATTACATTCACCTTGATGAAAATGCTAAATCTACTAGGGAAATGCAACGTCGGTTAAATCCTAATATGAAAGAAGTTGTTAGAACGGAAGTGCTTAAACTATTAGATGCAGGTATCATTTACCCCATTTCTGATAGTTCATGGGTCAGTCCTGTGCAAGTGGTCCCCAAAAGTCGAGTCACAGTAGTTATCAATGCAGATAATGAATTGATACCCACTAGAGTGACTACAGGATGGCGTGTATGCATTGATTATAGAAAGTTAAATTCTGTCACACGTAAAGACCATTTTCCTTTGCCATTTATTGATCAAATGCTTGATAGATTAGCAGGCCACGAATTTTATTGCTTTCTAGATGGCTACTCAGGATACAATCAGATTCCCATAGCACCAAAAGATCAAGAGAAAACCACTTTCACTTGCCCTTTTGGCACTTTTGCATATAGGAGGATGCCATTTGGATTATGTAATGCACTGCGCTACATTTCAACGATGTATGTTAAGCATTTTTTCTGATATGGTTGAACGATTTCTTGAGGTCTTTATGGATGATTTTTCTGTCTTTGGTGACTCATTTGATCAATGTTTACATCATCTAATACAAGTTTTGCAGAGATGTATAGAGAAGAATTTGGTCTTAAATTGGGAGAAGTGCCATTTTATGGTAAATCAAGGTATTGTACTTGGTCACATAATTTCGAGCAAAGGTATTGAGGTTGACAAAGCCAAGGTGGATCTCATTTCTAATCTTCCTCCACCTAAAAAACAATGAGAAGTAAGATCTTTCCTTGGGCATGCTGGTTTTTATAGACGTTTTATTAAAGATTTTAGCAAAGTTTCTAGACCCTTATGCAATCTACTTGCTAAGGATGTATCTTTTGTCTTTAATGATTCATGTCTTGTGGCGTTTGAAAAACTAAAGCATTTGTTGACAACATCACCCATCATTCAGCCACCAAACTGGAGCTTACCATTTGAGCTTATGTGTGATGCATCTGATTATGCAGTAGGAGCAGTATTAGGACAAAGAGTAGATCGAATTCCTCATGTTATTTACTATGCTAGTATGATATTGAACGATGCACAAGTTGAACTATTCAACTATCGAAAAAGAAATGCTAGAGTAGTCTTTGCATTAGAAAAATTTCGGTCTTATCTCATTGGTTGTAAAATAATTGTATTCACGAGATCATGCTTTGCTCTGAAATATCTTCTCACAAAGAAAGATGCAAAAGCTAGACTAATTCGTTGGGTGTTACTTTTGCAGGAGTTTGACTTGGAATTCAAAGATAAGAAAGGTTTTGAAAATGTTGTGGCTGACCATCTCTCTCGTCTCCACTTTGACATCAACACAGAACCCTTAACATTGAATGAGTCATTTCAGATGAACAATTAATGAGTGTGGAAGTATTACCTTGGTATGCTGATATAGTTAATTATCTTGTTACAGGTAAACTTCCAGAGCATTGGACCAAGCAAGACAGGGCCAAATTCTTTGCGGAAATAAAGAATTTTTTCTGGGATGACCCCTATCTGTTTAAGTATTGTGCAGATCAAATTATTCGACGATGTGTCCCAGAGAATGAAGTTCATAACATCCTTTCGTTCTGCCATGAACAAGCTTGTGGAGGCCATTTCAGCGCTAAGAAAACAGGGACTAAAGTTCTACAATGTGGTTTCTATTGGCCAACTATATTTCGAGATGCTTACACCTTTTGTTCTTCATGTGATAGGTGTCAACGAATGGGGAGCATTACACGAAGGAACATGATGCCACTAAATCCAATTTTAGTGGTTGAGATTTTTGATGTATGGGGTATCGACTTCATGGGACCCTTTCCCCCATCTTTTGGCCATCACTACATATTGGTTGCTGTTGACTATGTTTCGAAATGGGTAGAGGCAATTCCATGCAGAACTAATGATCATAAAGTGGTGATAGGGTTTTTGAAGAGCAACATTGTTTCACGCTTTGGATTCCCTCGAGCAATAATCAGTGATGGTGGTACCCACTTTTGCAATAAATCATTCAAAGCACTTTTGACAAAGTACTCCATCACTCATAAAGTGGCGACTCGTATCATCCAAAACCAAAGGGTGGCCAAGTTGAGATCTCCAATCGAGAAATAAAGCACATCTTAGAAAAGACCGTGAGGCCGCAGAAGAAAAAGATTGGTCACTAAGACTTGATGATGCATTATGGGCATATAGAACGGCGTTCAAAACCCCGGTGGGATGTCACCCTACAAGGCTAGTGTATGGAAAAGCTTGCCACCTACCTGTGGAACTCGAGCATCGTGCGTCTTTGGGCCATCAAGAAATTCAATTTTGACATACAGCAAGTCTGGCTCGAAAAGACGACATAAATTTGTGAGAACTTGAAGAAATTCGTAATGATGCATACGAAAATGCCAAGGTTTACAAGCAGCGAATGAAAGTCTTTCATGATAAGCAGATTATGAGAAAATCTTTCACTCCAGGTCAGAAAGTACTTTTATTCAATTCTCGTTTGCACCTATTCCTAGGTAAGCTACGCTCTCGATGGTCTGGCCCCTTTATTGTTCATACTATTTTTCCACATGGGGCAATTGAAATTAAGGACCCAAAGAATGGTGTCACGTTTAAAGTTAATGGTCAAAGATTAAAGCCATATCTAGAATACCAACCACATGGAGATAAATTTGAGTGACCCACCAGATTTGAATTAAGATTTTTCTTTTCGGTGATTTGATTTATTTATTTATTTTCTTCTGCTAATTGAAATCATTTGTGCATAAGTGTGTTTGTTTAACCATTGAGCTTTCTTTTATCACTTTTAATCATGAGACAGTTCCTCTTGAACATCCTTAGACGACTTCAACGTGTCCAATCTCATCTTAGAGGCCAGATACGATTTTGTAAAACACATCGTATTTGGAAGCTACAACCACCGGAGTTAATATCCCACGTTGAGGATTTAGAAAGCCAACTCAGAGACATTGAGATAAGTGTCTACAACATCCAGTTGGAGCTTGAGGTAAATTCTATAAGAGGACGATTGTGATTTTCTTTGTGTGTTTTTATTTGTTACTTCGTTTGTGTGTTTTAGTTTGTCACCCCGGTTAAGTGGCGGATAACGGTACTCCGTGACAATCAAGTCGGTTACTTCAGTTTCCCACAATTACTGATTTTCTGAGGCGAAGGTATGGATAGAAACGAGATCTTAGCAAAGCTTCATAGTCGATTCCCTTCACTTCCTCAGAATGCCCTCCTCACAATCTATAAAGCTCGATCCGAACGCATGCGATTGCTCATGAGGAATAACATACCCGCCGATATCCATTTGGTTAATCGAAGCTAAAGTACGCTTGGCAGGTGAGTTGCCTCCTAAATTTATTGCATACATGCCTGGTTGTGGTAAAGGAAATTATGCAAGAAAGCGAAGAGCTCGAAAGATTTCGGTTGCTTGTCATAAGTGTGCCAGAATGATATGCAATAAAAAACGATGTTCTTTAGGAATGGTGTCTGATAACAGAGAAGATAAGATTCAATTCATTAGGGATGGCTTGAATAAGGAGTCATTGGATGATATCCTTTTGTCTCTTGAAACGCATCCCAGTGGATATGTGCAAGGAGCGATTCTCCAGTTATGGCCATCATTTCAGAAAGAGCATGCATCTGATCTCGGGAATCGAACTATATAAACGACCCTGTTTGCCGCTTTTTATAAGAAAATGGATAGGAAGCCTATCTCGACCCAGGAGGCGTTGAAGCCGTTTCGGACGTAAAACCGAGAGGAAGATGTGAGCCATGATGCAACTACTGTAAATATCCTTTTACTTTCTTGTTGTTTTATTTTTTGTTGTTTTACCATTTGCATTATTGTCTTTAATAATTTTATATTTGTCATTACTTGCTTTTCCTTTTTTTTGTTTCCTTTTTGACTCTCAAGCCATGTGCATTACACGATTAATTGACATAGACATGACACCTCATTCACAGCTGTGACCCATTGCCGCCAAGATCCTTAAATATGACTCTTTTCGTTTACACTCACAAATTGTTTTTGAGAAGTATCATAATGGCAGCTACTCCCAATAAACAATTCAAGAACATTTGTGTGCTTTCCGGATTTAACTATGGCAAGTATAAAGAGTTCTTTGAGGCAGCCATTGATCTTGGTCGATGCATAGCAGAGAGAAAATTACACTTAGTATACGGCGGAGGTGACCGAGGGTTATCAAAATTGGTCTCGTAAACGCTTTTGTCGAGGAAGTCAAGTGTTAGGCATCATACCACAAACCCTAAAACCTTTAGGTCGCTTGTCTAACTCACCGATTTGGAGAAGAGTTAGTTGTCTCGGGTATGCAAGAAAGAATAACCGAAATGCTTAATCATGCCGATGCTTTTATTTTCTTACGGAGATCTTGCAACTCTAGAGGCACTTATCACTTTAGCATCTTGGGCTCATCTCGCACATTCATCGAAACCCATCGGTTTGTTAAATGTCAATAATTTTTATGATGGCTTTATCGCATTTCTTAACCATGCAATAAAAACTACTTCATTCCCTCTACGGTGAAAAAGCTTTTTATTTGTGCTCACACCGCTAATGAGCTACTTGATCTTACAAGCTTATCGACCAGAGCCAAACCAAGACCTTGGTGTTGGAGTGTACAAATAACGATGGTAACAATAAAGCAGTAGAAGTAAGAAGTACAAATTAGATTTAAATCTCCGCCTGTAAATATTTTCTTCTGTGTTACACCACCCAGGTGATGTCTTCTAAACTCTACTTCTTTCCTTTAAAACATTGAGGACAATGTTTAGTTCTAGTTGGGGGGAGGGGATAGTTGACAATTGTGGAATGTTGGTTAAGTTTTTACTAATTTTTTGTTGTAGAAACTAACTGTTGCTAACTGTTTGTGTTGAAGATGGCTGAATATGGAGTGTAGTTACTCTAGAAACGCATCTTCTTAGTAAAAAAAAATAAAAAAAATAAAAAAAAAAAAAATTTTATTTTTCGTGTGATCCTTCTAACCTTTTGACTTCTCCTTTATAAATATGCATTTTCAAATTTTGAGTCGAAGATGGCTGAATATAGAGTGTAGTGCCTCTAGAAACGCATCTTCTTAGTTTAAAAAAAAAAAAATCATTTTTCTATCATTTTAAGTGTAACATTTTCAATTAGTTTTTCTGCATTATTTTCACATTTCTGCATGCATGTTTTCCTTTCATGTTTAGAATAGGTTGGGGGGTAGAATGTTGTTTTTAAAAAAAAAAAAAAATGGTGTGATTTTGTTTTTATTTTTGGATGACATGATGATTTTCGAATTTTAGTATTTGTATTATCTTTGGTCTTGAGTGATGTTACACTATGTTTGCTACTCTACATGTTGATGTCGGAGATAAATATGAGTTGCTTGAAAGAATTGACATGTCATAATGAATACCAAGTGAGCTTTTGAGCCTATTATTTTTCTTGGAGAGTAACCCTTTTTGCCCATTCTTCATACAGCTTAGTAATATTATTATTTTATACATGATCTTTAGATTTCCTTGGAGTCAACCCTTTAAAAAAAAAAAAAAAAATTAAAAAAAATGCGTTGCTACATCTAAAGGTCCATTTAACTAGTAGATATGGAGGAGTATCTAGAGCCCTAAAAGATGATGGAAAGGCCGTCTTTGACCCGTTTGAGCCTTTCTAGCCTTCCCTTATGTGAAATATCCATAGTTAGCCCTTTTGAGCCTTTTATTAAAAAAAAAAAAAAAAAAAACTTTTTTTTGTCAACTTATTGTCTTTACCCACTCCAATTTGGAGTATTACCCAATATCTTACAAGTTCCATCACCTATTCATGTTTGAGAAAAATATAAATAATTGTTTTGTTTAGTAAAGTTGTGCAATACCGAAAAAAAAAAAGAAAAAAAAGAGAAAAAAAAAGAAGAAAAAAGAAAAAGAAAAAAATTTCTCTAAAAAAAAAAAAAAAAAAAAAAGAGAGATATATAATACAATAATAAATAAGTAAAATGCACTTACTTTTTAGTTTCCAAAAGATATTATTTTTCTCAAACATATATTTTGTTTCCTCTATTTTCCTTTCTTTGTTAGCCATGTCCCTAGCCTACGTTACATCCTAATAAAAGTCCTTCTTGATTTTAGGGAACTATAGTCTGAAGTAGAAGCTAGTTATATGGGCCAAAAGATGTAGTAATGCATAATTAAAAAAAAAAAAAAAAGAGAGAAGAAAAAAATAAGTAAATAAATTGGGTTGACTAGCATTTTGTTTGACTTGAGATCGTGTTATTCCTAAGTTGTGGGCATATTCTTTTCATCTTGGTGAGAGTGTGTGATATTATTTCTTTATTATCTTCACTCAATTTATCATTTATTGAAGTGACAATTTTTATTGGGTTTAATTTCCTTGTGAGAGTGTCACTATTACCGGTGAGATTTTGGGGTTTGACATGTCATTTTTGAAAGTAGCTGTGACAAAATCTACTTGGTTGATTCATGTGGATGGTTGATGTGGGTGTGATGTTTCTTTAGACTGAAGATAATGCTTATACTTTTATTTGATTGCTATCATTAGTCTGATTGAATAAACAAGTTTGTTAAAAAAAAAAAATAAAAATAAAAAATTATTTTGGATTTGAATTTTATTTTCGCTTTATTTGCTAGAGACTAGCAATAAGCTGGTTGGGGGGTGTGTTGAGTGTTAGAAAGTGTATATTTATAAAGGAGAAAATCGTCATTTTGTACTTCAAGTTTTACTAACATCTTTAATTTTCTTAATTTAAGTCTCTTGTTATTTAATTATATATGTTTTGTTTTAATTAAGTATTTTATGTATTTTAGGGGCATCATGGTCATTTCACAATAAACGAGATTTCGGATAGCAAAACGGACGTCACTTTTGAACTCGTGATGTCGAAAACCTTAAGAGGAGCATAAAAGGAAAAATGGCACTGTTCATACGTACGGCACTATTCACACGCATCGTTCATGGATATTGTTCACGACATCGCTCGCACGCGTTATCGTTCAAACCGTGTGCAAACCGTGTTCTTGTTCAAACCGCGTGGTCAAACCCGTGGTCAAACCCGTTCTTCGCTTCATTCGATGACGTGGCGCAATCCTGTGCATCCAAACTATTTTTAATCCGATGGCCATGATTCACTCAATGTATCTATAAAAAGGGGGCCTCCCCCCCTAATTTGATAGCCCTGAATCTATTTTTGAGCTTAGTTTTCTGTAATTCTCTCTCCATCTTGTATTTTCTACGTATTTTAATAAAATTCCCATTTTACCCCTAGTTCAATAATGAGTAGCTAATTTTCTTTCAAGCTTGGGTTGAAGGTGAAGTCTCAACATGTGTCATGGGCTTTATTTGGTAAATTTATTTTCTCTTCCCCTCTAATTTCTGTGGAGGTTTTGACTTTTCGTCGACAAATAATAATAATCTTGTCTAGTTCGCCCGGTTTTCTAAGACCCTAGTATAAGATTATTATTATTTGGCACGATAAGCCCTTGACACCATATTGATTAGAGCGTGGTTCATGAGGTGTGGATTTCCCCCTCATGATTTAATTGGTATTAATAAGGAATATTTAGCCCATGGTGCATGTTGATACGGATCCAGATACCCAAGCACTCTATCTCAATAGTTTCCAATTTAATTATTTCTGCCAATCCAATTTAAATTCTAGCATTCTTTAAATCAATTTCCCCATAAATCCAACCACCCATTTACTTAATTAATTCTACATATAATTAAAATCCACCTCCTCGTGGGATCGACACTCGTCACCGTTAATCTATTCTACAATAGATTCGTGCGCTTGCGAGTTCAACAAAATTTGCACAACAACAATAAAACATGTTATTTACTCTCTAAGTAATCTTAATTTAAGTCTAAAAGTGACATGATAACTCTTATTTCATAGAGTTATCATATGCGTTAGCAGTTATCAGGAAAGTTCGACTTAGAATAATAGGGATATGCTTCTTTGAATCCTGCACTAATTGAGTGTCAACCATAATAAAGTCAACATGAAAATAAAACTTGTTTACCTAAATGAGCACATTTTCCACAATACTGTAACGTATTTTCATAGATCGATTTGTGGGCTACAACACAACTGAAGTTGGGTGTAATTCTTCCAATCTAAGTTTCACAAATACTAAATAGGGCAAAAGATTTGTACTAGCTCTTAAGTCCAACAAAGCATTTTTAATTATGTGGTTCCTTATAGTAAATGAAATGGTAGGGGGTCTAGATCTTTGTATTTTGGAGGAATTTTGTGTTGAGTATGGAACTAATATTTTCTGTTAAAAATGCTTTCTTTTCACCATAAGTACTTCTCTTTTTAGTGCAAAGTCATTTAAGAAACTTGCCATAAGAGGGATGTCTTAGTGTCAAACAAAGGGATGTTAACAAGTGCCTGCTTAAAGATTTTCATAATCTCACTTGTGGAATTTTGTTTTTTGGTTTAGCTAACTTCTAGGGAAATAGAGCTTAGACGATGTATTCTTACGGGCTATTTTCTTCTTTCTCTTTTAGTGATGAGTCCTTAGAGTCCAAGGATACAACTTAAGTTGTCTTTAACACTGTCATCTTCACTTTGTTGTCAACTTTTTTGCCTTTTTGCAAGGTCATGATGGCGTTGACCTCTTCATGCTGCTGGGGTAAACTGGTACTCATCTCATGTAATCATTTAGGATTGGGCACTAGCCGGCCTGGGAATTTGCCTTTCTCAACAATCATTATTGAGCTTTGAATTGAAGAAAGAAGTTGACCCACCATCTTTTTAAGGTTCAAAATTAATTGGGCTTTTGAATTAAAGTGAGCTCTCATCTCATTTTGCAGCTCATTAATTGTCTGGTTTTGTTGTTTTATTGCGGTATTAATAAAATTTTTGAGACTTATAAGTAGTTCTGATTGTCATTGTATTGTTTTAATGGTGGTTGAGAGCCTTGAGAAGCTTGATGAGGTGATTGCATTAGTAGAGCTGGAACCGCTATCTTGTTTTGTTGGAATCCTTGAGACCATCAAAAGTTGGGATGGTCTCTTCATCCAGAACTATAAGTATGGGAATAAGGGTTGTATTTCAACTAGTTTCCCATCACATTTACGATACTGGCTTGATCTGGGTATGAATCTTAGTCAAATTGATTGTAGGCATGTGGCTTTATTGATTTGCAATCTGATGTTATTTGGCGAGAAAGTCCTTTGACTTCTTTGATGCTCGATCCTAACTCCCTGACGTGGACTTTATTTACTCCCTTGATTTTTTTTCACATTCATTAATGATCGGCTTCACTGTTGGGAATTATTTGCTTGTTGCTAAATAAAATCCCAAATTTCTTATGTGTTTTTAAACATTAGCTCACTTTCACTTGTTGCTATTAGTCATTCTTGCACATGTGGCAATTATCCCTCCATGAAGTATTGACATTGGTCCATTTCTCATACTCATGATGTAGATGCTTCAAGAGTAGCATATTGGGTTACTCTCAACCTTTGAAGAACTGCTCATCTTCTCTCTAAGTAAACTCTGAGATTTCCCTACAGATAGCATTAGTTTTAAGCATTGGGAAGTATATATTTAAAACATAGTTACTATTTATTCTCATGATGTAATACTATTAGTAGGCAATGTATTGAATCGAGAACGAGTTCTATCCTTTAGAGAGATGGAAATAATCCAAGTTTAACATCTTTATCTAAAATTTTTAAATTTAAAAGTTTGGCAAACAACATGAAAATCATTCGAATGATTGTACGGGTCTTTGTCTTTTAAGCCATAGAGTGATGTGAGACAATATAGCACACTAAGTTTTAACTTAAAACTTTTAACAACTACATTGGGGTATCTTATGCATGATGTGCTCAAATTAGCTAAAGGATTGAAGTAGTCTTTAAATGGTCTTTCTTGTGGTGTTTATGGTTGTTGCTCCAAATCTATTTCAATTTCAACTAGTGATGCAAAGTGTCTTCATGTACGAAGTGTCTTTTCTAATTCAAGATCTATAGGTTTTCAATCATGTGATTCGGATGAACATGTAAAAGTTAAAAAAAACTATTGAAAATAAAGAGATAGGAGAAGTTATGATATTGACCTTATTATATTGTTACACACTTACTGTGAAATACACTCAAAACCTTCACACAAAATTAACTCTACAAATTATAATGACTTACCTCCAGGGCAATAATGCTAAAAACATGTTTTATACATTTTATTATACTCGCAAATGCATGAATCTATTGTAGTATAGACTTATGGTGACGAGTGTTGTATGCGTAAAGTTAACTTTCTATGTGAATATGTGAATTGGCTAGAGGTGAATTTTTAGCAATACTTAGATTTAAAAAAATGGCGAGAATAAATTAAGGGTGAAAATAATTCATATAAAATACTTGAGTCTATGGATTCACACTCATCACTTTAGCATTTGGTTAATATTCTTTTTTAGTTCCAATTAATTCATAAGGGGTATTTCCACTCTTCATAAACCTTACTCTAATAAACATAGCGTCAAGTGCTTAATGTGTCAGAGAGTGATGATCTTCTTCTAAATGTGTGTCAAGTACACGTTGTGCCAATCCTTCTATTGACAGCGTGGCAAGACCGCCTACTAAATAACATAGATACACCCTCTATCAATATTGAGTCAACATGACCCATAAATATTAGAGTAGAGTTTCTTTCTAATAAATATGGTGTGAAGTGCTCATTGTACCAAACAATAATGATCTTTCACTGGAGATTTGGAATACCAAGTGAAATATAGATAAGATACACTATCTATCAACAATGGGTCAAAACAAACACATAAATTAGAGATGCAAAGAAAATGAACTTACAAAATAAAACCCATGGATTATATTGAGGTTTTATTTTCAACCCAAACTTGAAACTAAATTAACCACTGATAATTGAATTAGGGTCGAAATAGTAATTTTATTAAAATACATAGAAAATACAAGATAGAGTGAGAAATACAGAAAACAAAGCTCAAATTTGTATTAAGAGCTCTCCAATTAGAGGGAGCTCCTTATTTATGGATACAATGAGTAAATTATGGTCATTGGATGAAAGCAATTCGAACGCTTAAGATTATGCCAGGTGGCAGTATCTTATTGGTTGCAATATATCATTAGGTCCAATAACATGTTGCTACATCATCAATCAACACCACATCAGCATTTTTAAGTTCAATAAGATACTACCACATCGTCAGTCAGTGCCACATCATCTAGTAAATGTCATGTCAACTAAGCCCATAAAAATCTTAAAATTATGATTTTGCCCTTTATGCCCTTTCTAAGGTTTTCAATTATTTTGAGGTAAAAACCGCTATTGTTTTGTTGTGTGATTTCGTGTTAATCGTGAAATGACCAAAATATACTTGACATACATAAAATACCTAAATTATAACAAAACAAACACATTTAAAGTTTAACAGACTTAAATACATATAAGTAAAAATATTCGTGAGGCTTGGAGTGCAAAATGATGATTTTACCCTTTGTAAATATGTTTTTGCCAGCACTCAACAATAATTGCCATATCTCAGATAGACAATAAGAAAAAAATAGGCTGGTCAACCAACCTCGTAGTGGATCTACCTCTTGAAAACGTGGGCCTATTACTTCCTCAACCTTCTTTTAATCTTCTAAAGCCTCCTCTACTTACTTTGTTCCATTTAATAATCCATAAGCTGGGGAAAAAACAACCTATTAGTTAGTCTTGATTCCATTGAGTACACTCCGAGCCTCTTGTTTGAATCCTTGGCCAGTAAGAGTTTTAATTATAGTGAACTTTAACATGACATAGGTAACCTTTCTTCTTTAAAGAGAGCATTTTCTCATCAAAAATGTCACCAGCGAAAATTCTCATACTAAGAGGTTCTATTTACAACCTTCATAGGCAATGCGCATAAGGTCGGTCTTTATAATTCTTCTCGAACCCTTTTATTGTCTCTTTTTAATGCCACTTACTAGTAGGCTGGTAATTTTAAAAGGCTACAATGAACATGATCGAAGCATAAAATTTGTGCCGAGCTCAAAAAGTGAATGTTCGAAGGCCAAAGTTGAAAGAAGAAAGACGCAAACAAGGTGATTCAGTTAAGATTCGAATTGGCTGCCCTCAAATCCATCCACGAATCTCTCAAGTTAGAGGTAGCATCAACAATAGGGTAATTAAGAACAAAGACGAGTAGTTGTTTCACTTATAAAAATAGTTCAAAGATAGTTACCAAAGCCATTTTAACACTTGCCTCTTGTTAAATGAGCTTAGGCAGATGAAGGATGGAGGTTTCTTTGTTAGGTCGATGATTGCAAAAAGGTGATGGCCATCCTAAATGGGATCTAAAATTTATGGATGATTATTAATTTAAAGTCCCTCAGCCTATTGATTTTGACTTGCCTCAAGATCGTAAGAGAGTCAGCAATAGTGATGAAAAATCGACAGCTTAGCATAATAATCCAATTCGTGATTTGCCCTTATTCACTCTATCAGCTGATATTGCAACTGGTACTGGACTCGTTGGCTGCGGTGTAGCTGAAGAAAGAGATGAATCCTTTTTAAACATTCCCCTATTGGCATCTATCTACCTTAATGGCATCCCAAAGGATAATCAGTCCCTTGATTATGATGTTTCAAACTTTTCCTATTGGTGCTTTGCATGTTGCCTCTTGCTACTAAACTTTTCTTTTGGCATATAGTTCGTTTAATTTGCACTTCTGTGTGTATTGTTTTCCACTCTGACTTCTTGTAATATTATGCTTTAAATTCGATAATTTGACTGTTTGATCGTGATGACCCTATTGATTTTAAAAATGCTTGCTACAAATGCTTTATTTGTCTTATTGCTTAGATGAAAATAATTCAAGCCTCAAATCATTATTTAGATGGCATTGACTTATATTTATTCAATTTATTGATCAACCATGACAAAGTCACATTTACCCGTGTTTATTACTCGAACAACATTTTTTTGCATTTTCTGGCATCATTGCCCAGATAGAGATAATTCATGCCTCACATCGTTACTTGAATGACAACGATTTGTGCTTATGCTGTTACTCAAATGGTAGTAATTCATGCCTTTTTGTCCAAACGTGGGCAATTCACGTATGAACTTTAAGTTTAGATTGGTATAATCAGCTGATAATCCTATTCCTATTGAAATAACTCATGATCATCTGTACAATGGCCAGAGAGAGTAATTAATGATTATCTATGAATCATTGGTTGGGTGATTACACCCCATGCATGTTGCACTCTGTTGGGAGGGTGGTACTTTCGCATCTCAGATGGTGATATACTTTGAGCTCATTTGCAAACTACTGGAAAGGTAATATAATTCGTGCCTCAGAGGGCAGTATAATTCACACTTATTCACACACAGCTTAGAAGGCTATATAATTTATGCTTATTTGCATAATGCTAAGAAGTTAGTATATTTTTTGCCTCAGAGGGTTGTATAATTCGTGTTTCTTTGCACATTGCTCAAAGGGCAATATATTTCATGCCACAAAGCCTAGCTTAAATTATGTCGCCTAGTGGTAATGGCATTGAGGTTGGGTCTGAAGCCACAAATGGTAAAATAATTAACAATAACTTAAAAGACTTTCTCCTTGTTTAAAATTTGCCTGCTAGTGTGATAGAAAGCAAACACATGAGCCACGAAGGTCTGAAAAAATGCCAAAGCCAAACCATAAGTATATTACGTGAGAGCATAAGTTGACTCCCATGCAAGCCATGCATGACACATGCATGTGCAGTTTCACATGTGGATATTGTGAAGATGAGTACTGGAGCTGTGATCTTGGGATGACCTTATCACAGAAGTTGCTTTTGGGATAACCTTATCAAGTTGCTTTTGATTATTTTTCTGTTACGAAATATTAGCCAAGTTGTTATTTTAATATTTGTTTTATTGATTTCAGCCGTGATTGTGGGTTGAAAATCAAAGTCTTGTTATTATAAATAAGCTCCAGAATATGAATAAAGGCATCAAGAATTTAAACTGCAATTATTTGGTTATTTCTGACCATAAGTAGAAAAATATCACTAGCATTACTCGTAATCGTTAGCAGCATCTGATTAGGACCTAACATTGGTATCAGAGCTAGCTATCAATGATGACCAACAAGAAGCGCATCGAAAGAATTGAAGCTGATATCGGGAGCTTACAGAACAAGATGAAACAAATCGAAATTGGGTTCAATGACAAGCTGTAGCGTCTGGAGGACACCATAAGTAAATTGGCTGAATCTTTTAGTGTAACTAGAGAAACTACCAGTCAAGACACTAACGAGAACATTGGTTCTTCACGACTATTCTGCAAGGAAAACGAAAGAGGTCGACCATTGATGCCGACAAGACTTGCTAAGTTGGAGTTTCCCCGTTATGCTGGCAATGACCCAACTGAGTGGTTCAATCAGGTAACGCAGTATTTTGAGTACCAAGAAACCACAGATGAGCAGAAAGTAGTCTTAGGGGCATATCACTTGGAGGGCGAAGCAAATCAATGGTGGCAGTGGATGTGCAAGGCTGACCGAGTAAAAGGCTGACCGGTTACATGGGAAACATTTGTTGATGAGCTATGGGCGCGCTTTGGACCAACAGATTGTGAAGCCTTTGATGAAGCACTGCCTCAGGTCAAACAAATAGGTTCTTTACAAGAATACCAGAAGAAATTCGAGAGGTTGGGAAACCGAGTTTATGGGTGGTCACAGAAAGCATTAGTAGGCACTTTCATGGGAGGGTTGAAAATGGAGATTACGGAGGAAATACGGATGTTCAGGCCACGAACGTTAAAGGAACCCATCAGCCTTGCTCATATGAAAAACGACCACATAACACACCAACAGAGATTATTCTGACCCACAATTGTCAGTCGAACACCGCCGGTCCCTAATCAAGCATCACCAACAGTACCCTTCAAACGGCTGTCTTGGAAGGAGATGCAACATCGACGTACACAAGGGTTATGCTTCAACTGTAATGACAAATTTATCGCTGGCCACAAATGCACCAAGGCACAATTACTGATTCCCGAAGGCAAACCACAAACAGAAGAATTCATCTATGAAGAGGTCACGGAAGATAATCCAACAACGGAACCAGTAAAAATGGCAAGGATTGGGCCGTACCAAATAATAGTCTTAATAGACAGTGGGTCCACCTACAATTTCATTAGCACTAAACTTGTTAATATGCTGCAATTACCCATCAAACCAATGGAGACTTTCACAGTACGCGTTGGCAATGGTACAACACCACATTCCACGTCTCCACCGGAATGACTCCATTCCAAGTTTTGTATGGATGACCACCTCCAGCCGTGCCCATGTATCAACTTGGTTCCTCGCCGGTGCATGAGGTTGATCAAGCCTTACTTCGCGTGATGAAATGCTCTTACAATTAAAGAAAACCTTAGCCACAACAGCTAACAGAATGAAGCAAATAGCTGGCAAAGGTAGCCGCGACGTTGAGTTCAAACAGGGAGATATGGTGTTATTAAAGTTGCAAACCTATCAGCAGACTTTAGTGTTTAAAAGAGCACATCAGAAATTAGCTTGCACGTACTTTGGGCCGTATTTAATTCTTCGCAAAGTTGGAGCCATTGCCTACGAACTACAATTACCAGAGAATACTCGAATACACCCGGTGTTTCATGTCTCTTTGCTTAAGAAAGCCGTGGGTGATTTCCTTAGCAATGACATTGATTTACCACCTATGGATGATGAAGGGTCAGTGATCATGGACCTTGATGCTATAGTTGACACACGATGGGTGAAGAAATGAGGTAAAGTGATCAAGCAGAATCTAGTCCGTTCGAAAAAAATGCCGGCTGAAGATGCAACATGGGAGGACACCGCATTGCTGCGCCAGTAATTCCCTTATCAAACCCTTGAGGACAAAGGTATTCTTCGTGGCGAAGGCAATGATAAAAAGCAAACACATGAGCCACAAAGGTCTGGAAGAATGCCAAAGCCAAACCATAAGTATATTACGTGAGAGCATGAGTTGACTCCCATACAAGCCATGCATGACACATGCATGTGCAGTTTCACGTGTGGATATTGTGAAGATGAGTACTGGATTGATCTTAGGATGACCTTATCACAGAAGTTGCTTTTGGGATAACCTTATCAAGTTGCTTTTGATTATCTTTTTGTTACGACATATTAGCCAAGTTGTTATTTTAATATTTGTTTTATTGATTTCAGCCGTGATTGTGGGTTGAAAATCAAAGTCTTGTTATTATAAATAAGCTTCAGAATACGAATAAAGGCATCAAGAATTTAAACTGCAATTATTTGGTTATTTCTCACCATAAGTAGAAAAATATTACTGGCATTATTCATAATCGTTAGCAGCATCTGACTGGGACCTAACATAGTGATGATGACATCAGTGTAGGGTCCAAAGCCGTCAACAAAATATGAGCAACAATAAAATATGTCTCACACCTTTTAAATTTTCAAACGTAGTTTTTAGATGGAACTTAATGACCTTGTTAACCGCCTCTACTTGTCCATTGGCTAGCGATTGAAAAGAAGATGAGAATGCATTTGTTATCCTTAAATTGAAATAGAATTCTCTAAATCTGAAGTTGTTAAATTGTCTACCATTGTCAAACACAATAGTATGTGGGTTGCCAAACTGCATGTTATTGCCTTCCACATAAAATGTTCACTTTGTTCCTTCGTGATCCTCACAAGTGGTTCTCCTTCAGCTGATTTCATGAAGTAATCAACTGCGACAATGGCGTCCTTCACTTTTCCCTTGGCTATTAGAAGAGGGTCGATTGAGTCTATTCCCTATTGTGTAAATGGCCGTGGACTACTTATTAGGGCTAACATATGAGGTGGTTGCCTCAGAACAGTTGTGTTCTTCTAATACTTAACTCACTCTAAGAAAAGTTAATATAATCATTTTCCAAAGTTGGCTAGCAATTCCTCTGTCCTACATTTCTCTAGGCTGGAGACTTGTCTGACGCATGATTGCCACATACTCCTTCATGAACCTCTCTTAAAACATACTATGCCTTTTTTGGCTAGACATATCTCAAATAAGGCATCAAGAAACCCTTTTTATACAAGGTTTCCGCAATGATCACGTATCGAGCTATCTTGAGTATCAAATTTCTTGCCTTAAACTTATCTTCTGGTAGTTTTTCCTCTTTCAAGTAGGCTATAATTGGATCCATCCAATTGTCAGGAAAAGTTACTGGATACATTAGCAATCCTTCATTGATACTGGGTGACTTTACCACTTCAATTCTGAGTTGACCTGGCAAGTTTAGCTAGTAAGAATAACGTGAGCTTTGCTAGTATATCAGCATGTTCAATTTTTCCTTTGAAAATCTGAGTCAACTGCTATTGCTTAAAATTTCCTAGCGGCATCCTTACTTTCTCCAGATAAGCTATCATGCTTTCGTTTTTGGCTTGGAATTGGTGATAAACCTAACTGACAAATTGTTATGAGTAGACTGAAATTTGTTTCATACCTATTGTAATTTCTAGATTCAAAATGGCTATTAAGGTCTCATATTTTGCCTTATCGTTCGAGGCTTTGAATTATAATTTTGAACAAATAAGGCAACTAGTTTCTTGTAGCTGTAATTAACACCAACCTGGCTATGCTCCCTTACAAATTGGCTGACCCATCACTATATATAACTTCTATAATTGGGGCCCAACTTCTTCCACTTAGAATGGTGTGGTAAATTTAATCACGAAATATGCAATAGTTGCTCCTTGATAGCTTTGTGAGGCATGTGCTTGACGTCAAATTCGCTCAATTCTACAGCCCTACTATATTATCGTCCCGAAATAATACAACACTCACAACTGTTTTTGACATAGCTAGCTGTAGTTCTAACATATCGCCTTCTCGTGGCTTGGTTAAGACATATACATGAGATGCCTCTTCAATGCCCTGAAAGCCATCTCGCGTTCAACATCCCAGGGGAAGTTATTACTCCCCCTGAGTGTTTTACATAGGGGTTATATTTGTTTGGTAATCGTGAGACAAAACATCTCAAGGTAGCTAATCCTCACACTTCACTTGGAAACTTCTTATTCGAGGCAGACCTCAGCTGGATTAGCATCAATTCCTTAATTATAGACCATGTAGTCGAGAACTTACCTAAAGTTACCTTAAATATGCATTTTTTAGGATTTATTTTCATCTTGTACTGTTTAATGATCGTAAGTGCTTCCCCAAAATGGCGGACATGACCAACTCCCATTTGACAAAAATATAGCATACGGGCACCACCTTCTGGTAGGTGGGCCTGCCCATTTTGAAGAAGAAGGCATTGCTTCTGTCTTTAACTGGAACAAATGAAAAAAAAGAAAAAAAAAAGGAAAAATAGGTGTCGGGCCAAAAAAAAGAAGAAAAAATAGTAAAATAATAATTATTATTAAATAATTAAATGAACAGTAGCTAGTTTTGGTTATAAAAGGAGCCTCCTCCTCCTCATTTTTGTATTCCAGTGAGAGATTCAATTCCTGCATTGAAGAGAGTAGAGAATTTTGTAGAGCTTAAATAATAAAGCTCTTGTTATAATGATTTGAGAGTTTGGGTGTATTGGGGTTTTGGATAGTGAGCTAAAATACTATAATACTTGTAATTTCTTTGCACCAGTAAAATATTTTTCTTATGTCTTCGCCCGTAGACGTAGGCTAAAAGCCGAACCACATAATTTTTGGTGTCCCTGTGTGAGTCTATTGTCTCATTATTTCTCAATTTCACTTTAGCTGCGCGTCTGCTTCACCCATCAATTTCCAACAGTGGTATCAGAGCTATTGGTTGTATTTTTTTTGAGTCGGGTACTGTTCACGTATACGGTACTATTCACGTATATGATAATATTTATATATATAGTACTATTCATGAGAAATGGTGGAAGCGATCCAAGAATTTTATGGTGCAAAGCAGGGAATAATGGTGTGAGTAGAGCAACTATGTGGTTTTGTACATGTCTAAGAAAGGTCTGTCACAAAGGCGATAAGAGCCTAGGGAGTCTGGGTTTTAAGTGGGACCATTGTGAGCCCTCCAGTCTTTCCTAGGAACTTTCCTAGTGTGCATTCTCACACATACTCACAACTATTCGGGGTGGTACACTAGCTTGTGTGTATTTATCAACAGAATGGCGGACAAAGTATGAAATCGAGAAGTTCAACAGGAATAATTTTTCATTATGGAAAATGAAGATACGGGAAATTTTGAGGAAAAATAATTGCTTGTCAGTAATTGGAGAAAGGCCCATGGAGATAACTAATGATGACAAGTGGAATGAGACGGACGGCAATGCCATTGCTGATCTACCCCTAGCACTTGCAGACGGGGTGTTATCCAGTGTAGAAGAGAAAAATACAGCGAAGGAAATATGGGATACTCTCACAAAATTGTACGAGGCCAAGTCACTACACAACAAAATCTTCTTGAAGATAAAACTCTATACTCTTCGAATAGTGGAATCTGCAACGATGACCGACCATATTAACACCTTGAAGACTCTATTTTCACACCTCACAACATTGGGTCATAAAATAGCGGAAAATGAACGTGCAGAGCTTCTACTTCAAGTCTACCAGGTTTGTATGATCAACTCATCATCAACCTGACGAACAACAATCCAGCAGACAGTCTAGTTTTCGACGATATGGCAGCCTCCGTATTAAATAAGGAGAGCAGGCGAAAAAGTAAAGAAGACAAACAAGCAAGTTCGTAGCAAGCGGAGGCGCTATCGGTGACGACAGGCAACGGAACGTGGCCCAGTGGGAGTCACAATCATGGTAGATCAAAATCCAGAAATAAGAAGAATGTTAAATGCTACAACTGTGGCAAGAAAGGGCACGTTAAGAAAGAGTGTTGGAGCAATCAGAAGAGAAGAAAGGGTAAAGAACCTGAGTCATCAAATGTTCAGGGGTGTGTTCCAAGTACCTCGGATGATAGCGAAATTATCTACAGCGAGGCGATAACTATTTCAAAAGGCAGAAAACGGTTATCTAATGTCTGGCTTATAGACTCAGGAGCTATCTGGTACATGACCTCTCGGAGAGAATGGTTCCACACATATGAACCTATATCAGGAGGTTCTATATATATGGGAGATGATCATGCCTTGAATATTGCTGGTATTGGTACTGTCAAAATCAAAATGTTTGATAGTACAATTCGTACAATTGGGGAGTTATGACATGTCGACGGCCTGAAGAAAAATCTATTATCCTTGGGACAAGTAGATAGTCATGGGTGCAAAACTCGTATTGAAAATGAGATCAAGAATATTACTAGAGGCACGCTTGCATTGATGAAGGTAGAAAAAATTGGTGCTAATATGCTCATGCTTAAAGGGGAAACACTACAGGAAGTTGATGCGTGTCTCGCATCAAATGGAGAAGAATCAATGATGATGTGACATCTCAAACTTGGTCACATGTTAGAACAAGGTTTGAAGATTCTCTTTGAGCGAAAATTACTTCCGGGGCTCAAATCGGTAAGCTTATCATTTTACGAGCATTGTGTTACAAGTAAGCAGCATACATTAAAAATCAATAGATCTCTTGCTAGAAGTAAATGCACTTTAGACTTGAGAATAAAGTTCAGTAGATCTCTTACAAGTAAGCAACTAATCTGCTCACTCTGATGTTTAGAAATCGCCGGATATTTCTATGGGATGTGCAAAATACTTTGTGACTTTCATTAATGATTATTCCTGAAGATGCTGAGCATATCCAACCAAGAAAAAGTCAGATGTATTTCCAGTGTTCAAACAGTACAAAGCGCGGGTGGAACTTAAATCTGACAAAAGGATCAAGTGCTTGAGGACAGATAATGGTGGAGAGTATACAGATGGCTAGTTTTTTACTTTCTACAAGCAAAAAGGTATTCAGAGGCAGTTCACGGTGGCATATACTCCTCAACAAAATGGAGTGGCGGAGTGGATGAACAGAACTCTTACAGAAAGAATAAGAGCTATGTTGAGGACTGTGGGTTTACCTAATTCATTTTGGGTAGAAGCAGCCAAAATTGCCTGTTATATAGTAAACTGGTCGCCATCTACGGCAATTGAGTTGAAGACTCAAATAGAGATGTGGACTGGAAAGCCAGCAGATTAATCTCACCTATATGCATTCGGATGTCCTGCATATGTGATGTACAATGCCCAAGAAAGAGCAAAGCTGGATCCAAAATCTAGAAGATGTATTTTCTTGGGATATGCTGATGGAGTAAGGGGGTACCATTTGTGGGACCCCACTGCCCACAATATCATCATCAATAGAGATGTTATCTTTGCAGAAGATCAACATCAAAGGAGAGATGGAGATGATAACACTGTAAAAGAAAAGTCAGAGACTGTGCCGGTATATGTGGAAAATAATCCAAAAGATTCAGATTCTTCTGAAGTAGCGCCAGAGCACGAGAAACAAGTACCAATTGAGTCCGAGGCTATAGAAGTTCATCGGTCAACTCGTGAGAGACGACCGCCATCTTGGCACTCGGAGTATGTCATAGAGATCAATGTTGCATACTGTCTTCTAACAGAAGACGAAGAGCCTTCAACTTTCCATGAAGCTTTAAACAGCTCAGATGTTGCTTTATGGATGACAACAATGCAGGAAGAAATTGAGGCTCTAAACAAGAACAAGACATGGGAACTTATGCCACTACCACATGGAAGAAAAATCATTGCTAACAAATTGGTCTATAAGATCAAACGTGATGGCAATGATTAAGTGGAGCAGTATCGTGCAAGATTAGTGGTGAAAGGATATGCTAAGAAAGAAGGTATTGACTTCAACGAAATATTTTCTCCGATAGTTTGACTCACAACAGTCAGAGTGGTCTTGGCGATGTATGCTACATTTGACCTACATCTAGAGCAATTAGATGTGAAGACTGCATTTCTTTATGGAGAACTTGAAGAAGAAATTTATATGCTCCAACCAGAAGGTTTTACTGAAAAGGGAAAGGAGAACTTAGTTTGCAAGTTGAACAAATCTCTATACGGTTTCAAACAGATGCCGAGGTGTTGGTATAAGAGATTTGATTCCTTCATCATGAGCCTTGGATATAAGAGACTCAGTTCAGACCATTGTGCATATTACAAGAAGTTTGAGGATAATGATTTTATCATTCTGCTTGGATATAACAGACTCAGTTCCGACCATTGTGCATATTACAAGAAGTTTGAGGATAATGATTTTATCATTCTGCTTTTGTATGTGGATGACATGTTGGTAGCAGGCCCCAACAAAGATCGAGTCCAAGAATTGAAGGCACAGTTCGCTAGGGAGTTTGAAATGAAGGACTTGGGACCAACAAACATGCATGATTGTAAGTCAATTTCTACCCTACTTCCTATTAATTTCAAATTATCCTCAAGTATGTGTCCTACCAATGAAGCAGAGAGGAAGGAAATGTCTCAAGTACCATATGCATCAGCAGTGGGAAGTTTGATGTTCGCTATGATATGTACTAGACCAGACATTGCACAAGCAGTGGGAGCAGTCAATCGATACATGGCGAATCCTGGTGAAGAGCATTAGATAGCTTTCAAGAGGATTCTGAGATATATCAAAGGAACCTCAGATGTTGTATTATGTTATGGAGGATCAGAATTTACTGCCAGGGGCTATGTAGATTCAGATTTTGCAGGAGATCTTGATAAAAGAAAATCCACCACTGGCTATGTGTTTACACTTGCATGAGTAGCTGTAAGCTGGGTTTCGAAACTGCAGACCGTTGTGGCTTTATCTACAACAGAAGCAAAATACATGGCAGCTACACAAGCTTGCAAGGAAGCTATTTGTATACAAAGGTTATTGGAGGAGCTCGGGCAGAAACAACAAGAAATTCCTGTGTTTTGTGACAGTCAGAGTACCTTACACATTGCAAGGAATCCAGCCTTTCATTCCAGGACAAAGCACATAGGAGTTCAATATCACTTCGTTTGAGAAGTAGTGGAAGACAGAAATGTGGATTTGTAGAAAATCCATATGAAGAAGAACCTAGCAGATGTTATGACCAAGCCAATCAATACTGACAAGTTTGTTTGGAGTATATCCTCTTGTGGCCTTGAAGAGATGTAAAGCAACATGACAATAGCGAAGCAGAAAGGATGGTGTAGAGATTGATTAGTTCTCAATCAAATCTCCAAGTGGGAGAACGACAAAAATATAACATGGGGGCACCACCCTTCTAGAAGATGGGCCCGCCCATTTTGAAGAAGAAGGCATTGCTTCCGTCTTTGACTGGAACAAAAGAAAAAAAATAAAGAGGAAGGAAAAATGGGTGCGGGCCCGAAAAAGAAGAAAGTAATAATAATAATAATAACAATTAAATAATTAAATGAACAGTAGCTAGTTTTGGCTATAAAAGGAGGTCCTCCTCCTCATTTCTGCATTCTAGTGAGAGATTCAATTTCTGCATTTAAGAGAGTAGAGAATTTTGTAAAGCTTAAATAATAAAGCTCTTGTTATAGTGATTCGAGAGTTTGGGTGTATTGGAGTTTTGGACAGTGAATTAAAATACTACAATACTTGTAACTTCTTTGCACTAGTAAAATATTTTCCTTCTGTCTTCGCCTGTGGACGTAAGCTAAAAGCCGAACCACATAATTTCTGGTGTCCTTGTGTGATTCTATTGTCTCATTATTTCTCAATTTCACTTTAGCTGCGTGTCTACTTCACCCATCAATTTCCAACACCATTTGACTCTTGACAAGCATGTCATCCATATACAGTTCTATAGTTTTCTCAGTCTGATCGTTAAACATGATTTCATGAGGCACTGATATGTAGCTTCCACATTTTTTAGTCTGAAAAGCATCACCCAGTAACAATACAACCCTTGATTAGTTGTAACGGCTATTTTCGCTTGGTCTTCAAGGGACATTTGAACGTTGTTGTACCCTGAAAAGGCATCCATAAAAGTTAGTAGACCATTTCTGGTAGTCAAGTCAACTAATTAATCTATTCTAGAACCTTGTTGTACCCTGAAAAGGCATCAATGAAAATTTTAATATACTCGCAAGCGCACGAATCTAGAGATAGAATAGTGGTAACGAGGTCGAACCCACAGGATTGCTATAAATTAAAAAGTCTAATTTAAATTTAAAATTAATATTAATCATATCCTAGTTGAGCAAATTGAGTTTTAAGAAAAATTAAACTAATTAAACTAAGAAAACAATTAAAGAAAATGAGATTTCAATAAGACAAAAATTACCAAGGTTTCAGAATCCACCACTATTTAACTAGTAATTATCTAATTATCAATTAATCCCCAATTTTAGAGTGACAACTCGAAATCAATCTATGTCATCTAATGGATATAACAATTAAGCCCAATTAAAATTAATCTAATTTAGGTTCTTTTTTTGCTTAATAGTATGATATCTAAGCATCCCATGTAAACATATTGAATAACAATGAGTCAAAGTTTCCTTAAGCACTCTATGTAAGTAATTTAATAAAAGACATAAAATCAAATATAATCATGTATAAACTTTATAGATCCAAGCATATATTTAATCTAATATTAATCCTAACAATCAACAATGCATGACAGAAATGATGAAAATATTTAATAACATCCAACTAATCATGTGAAACAAAGCCCATAAATATTAAAGCACAAATGTAGGGATTTACTTAAATAAAAAGATAATTATTTCATTGAATAAGGTTTCATCCTTAACCTCAGTATGAAAAAATTAGCTGGATATACTTGAGTTGGTAACAACAAAAGAAATAAAATCAGCCATGGAAGCCAAAGCTCTGCTGGAGGTTTTCGTCTATGTCTCGCATCTCCCTCCTCTGGCGGCTTCTCTTTCAAAAGCCGAAATTTAGCTTTTATATTGTTGCGTACCGACCTATTTCATCCAAAGGCTAAAAGGCTTGGCTTTCATAAGCTTTGATTTGGTCTTGCACGTGCTCTCCACTTAGAATCACATTAGGATTTTCTTTCCTTTTTAATGCCATGCACATGCTAACAATCGGCCCATTTATGCAAAGCCCAATCAAGCTTCATTGAATCCTTGTTTGCTGGCCACTTTTAAAACTAACCTCACTTTCTTTTCTTTGTCCGAATGTGCATGATGAATGAATTTATTGAGTGCGGTTTCCTTGGCTTGAATCCTAATTGCTCCCAAAAATCAATTAATCTTTAATGCTTCAGAAATTGAACTGCTTTATGCCAATTTTATCCATAATCTCAAATTAATTCCCTATTCAATAAAACAATTCAATTAATTAAAATAACAAATAAAAATAACTAGTAATTATATAATTAGGGGTAAAATATGTATATAAATTACGTCCATAAAAAACAAACAAACAAAATGGTGAAATGGGGCCGAATAGGGTGGTTTTTGGTGAGCCCACTCCAATGCTTAAGTTAGTAGCATCTCTTTTTAGTGAGTTTGAACCTTCATACCTTTTTTCATTTTCTATTCCTCTAAAAAGAACTTTTTTGGGAAGAAAATAGAGCATGCTTTTATGAGTGGGTGTCGTGTCCCTATCTCTGGGTGCTTTGTGGTATTGTTATCAACCTTTTGCTCTATTTTTATCATGCTTCCATGATTCTCTTCAATTGATAAGCATTATCCCTACATTTTCGCCTTGTTGCTCTAGTGCCTTTGACTAATTCATAGCTTAAAGTGTAAGTTCCTCATTTTCTTCCTTAAGGGCCATAATTCCCATGTAGCATTCTTTGTTGTTGACTCTAAGATATCTTTATCTTCCCTTTTGAGGTCCTAGCTCCCTTGATATGACAACATCAAAACAAATTATGTAAACAACCTTTAATAATTATGTAAACAACATTTATAATCAAAACAAAAGTAAGGCATATATGATATGACAACATCACTAAGTTAATCTATGCTTTTGTATTCGCAACATATAAGCAATCAAGTGCAAGCTTTGTATAATATTCTTTCACTTCTAGTTAAAAAAAAAATGGAAAAGAAAAGAGGGCAGAGTTACTAAGCCATAACTCATCCTAATATTTATCTCACTACTGGAAGCTTGAATCACAAAAATCATTACCTATTCACATTGTTAGATAGTTACTGATACTTAATAATTTTATATGGTATCTAGAAATAATAAATTAAGTCAGTATAAGGATATCTAAATAAAGATAAAAATAAC
The DNA here is from genome assembly GCA_030444775.1 of Atalantia buxifolia. Classification (NCBI taxonomy): domain Eukaryota; kingdom Viridiplantae; phylum Streptophyta; class Magnoliopsida; order Sapindales; family Rutaceae; genus Atalantia; species Atalantia buxifolia. The sequence goes on from CM059838.1 coordinate 27,589,296, forward strand.
ATAGGCAAAAATTTGGTCTGATTAATCCATATTATATCATCTATCAATGCAATCAAGGACCTAAAAAAGAATATTGATAATGATACGGACTGCCAATGTCATCATTCAATGGCAATAAGATAAAAGAAGAGAAGGAATAAACTCCTCTCCATATCTAAACTAGAACATTAATACCAATATAAAGTAAAGGAATTTCAAATATTAAAGTAATAAAACGCAACTATTTTTTGTAACAGAAAAGCCTACGTTTAATGAAAATATGATATGTTTGAATTTATAAAGAAGAAAAAGAAGTGAAGAGAAAGAAGAGATGATTTGGTTTTCTTAATTTTCCCCTTATTAAAGACACTTCTGACTATATATAATAGTCTTTACAATACTGAAAATTAACAACCAATGCCAAAAATTAGGAAACCAACTTCCTACTTAGTTGAAAATCAGCACATCATGGGATTATTGAACACAACCCACAAACTAAAAAAAACAACTGAATGTAACACATGCATGCATGGCTCCATGAATGATGGCACGAATAATAGCTTGCATGGCTGCATGAATAATGGCTTGCATGGCTCCATGAATAATGGCACGTATCATCCCCCTCTCCCCCCCGCTCAAGGATCCTTGTCCTCAAGGACAAAATCAGGAAATGACTTAGAGAAGTGCCATTCATTCTCCCAGGCAGCATCTTCTACTGGGGCTCCTTTCCATTTAACTAAGATTTTAGACCTTGGATGATATTTCTCCTTACGAATGACACGACAGTTTAGGACAACTTCACGTTGAGGAAAAATGGCAGAATCATCTACAATTGAGGAAGTTGAGTAGAGGCCGGAGCGTTGGTTCCTGCATGCTTTCGTAACAAACTAACATAGAATACATTATGAATTTGAGAATCCAGAGGAAGCACCAACTTATAAGCCACAGGACCTACTTTCTCAACTATCTTATATGGATTATAAAAACGGGGAGCCAGCTTCATGGAACGTCGAAAAGCCACGGATGTTTGGCGGTATGGTTGAAGCTTTAAATACACATAATCTCCTATCGTGAAAGAAAATTCACGTCGATTCTGATCTGCCTGACTCTTTATTCAATCTCGGGCCACTGAAAGATTATACCGTAACTCTCGTAAATAGCATCACGATCACATAGATACTCATCAACAGCTTGGACATGGGATGTGCCCGGAACATAGGCTAGCGGGCTTGGAGGTGGAAAGCCATAAACAGCGTCAAAAGGGGTCAATTTAGTGGATGAATGAATGGATATATTATAGCTAAAATCAGCCCACGGAATCCATTTTGTCCATTTTTATGGTTGATCTCCTGCGAAACATCGTAAATATTGATCCAAGGCGTGATTTACTACCTCGGTTTGACCATCGGATTGAGGATGATAAGTCACACTCATATATAGAGCTGGGTTTCTTGCAGCTGGAACAGCGCCTGCCAAAATGAGCTGATAAACACCTTGTCTCGATCACTAACAATGGAGGTTGGAATGCCATAGAGGCAAACCACATTTGCAACAAATGCCTTGGCGATAGTGCTTGTAGTAAATGGATGCTTCAAGGCTACGAAGTGGGCATATTTTGTTAATCAATCGACGATTACCATGATGACAGTATACCCATTAGATGGCGGCAATCTCTCGATAAAGTCCATCAAAATTTCAGTCCATGCTTGAGTAGCAATTGGCAGCGGTTGGAGTAATCCAGTAAGCTTCATACAATCGGTCTTATGACATTGACAGATATCATATTGCTACAAAAATTCCTTTATTGTTCGGCGCATATTAAACCAAAGAAAGCTATTGTTGAGTGTTAGAAAGTGTATATTTATAAAGGAGAAAATCATCATTTTACACTTCAAGTCTCACTAACATCTCTAATTTTATTTATTTAAGTCTCTTGTTATTTAATTATGAGTGTTTTGTTTTAATTAAGTATTTTATGTATTTTAGGGGCATCATGGTCATTTCACAATGAACGAGATATCGGATAGAAAAACGAATGTCACTTTTGAACTCAGGACAGTTGAAAACCTTAAGAGGAGCATAAAAAGAAAAATGACATTGTTCACACGTACGACACTATTCACATGTACGGTATTGTTCACGGGTACTGTTCACGACACTGTTCACACCGCGTCACTGTTCAAACCTTGAGCAAACCGTGTTATTGTTCAAACCACGTGGTCAAACCCGTAGTAAAACCACGTACTGTTGACTGATGACGTGGTGCAATCGTATGCGTCCAAACTGTTTTTAATCCGATGGCCATGATTTACTCAATGTATCTATAAAAAGGGGGTCTCTCCCCCTAATTTGACACTCATGAATCCATTTTTGAGCTTAGTTTTCTGTAATTCTTTCTCCATCTTGCGAGTTCAATAAAATTTGCACAACAAGTTTTTGGCGCCGTTGCCGGGGAGGTAAGTATTTTAATTTGTAGTATTAATTTTTTTTGTAAATAATTTATTATTATTATTATTTTAGTTGTTTCCTTGTAATTTTTTTCTATTAAAAAAAGAAGAAGTAAATTTACATTTTTAGGTAAGAATTTCTTTTTCTCTTCTTTAAATTTCTGCAATTTAATTTTCAAGTTATTCTTCTTTATAATTTTTCATTTATCTTGTTAATTTATTTTAATTTTAGTTAATTTCACTTATTTTTTTTATGTGTTTTCATAGTAAAGTTGTAATAGTGCAATAAGGTTAGTATCGTAACTTCTCTTTCTTCTTTATTTTTATTTATTTTGTTCTCATTTTTATGTTCTTTGCAGGCATAGTCGAAGATCACAATATCCTAATCTTGAACCTATACACCTTGAATTAGAAACAACACTTCGCACCTACTAACACATTGCACTTAAAGATAAAATTGAAATTGATTTGCAACAACTAGAACCACAGGAGAGGCCATTTAAGAACTACTTTAGTCCCTTAGCTAATTTGATCACATCATGCATAAGATACCTAAATGTAGCTGCTAGGAGTTTTGAGTTAAACTTAGATTATTCTCATTTTCTTTAAAAGATAGAGCTCGTTCATGGTTTAATACATTGCCTGCTAATAGCATTACATCATGGGAACAAATGGTAACAAAATTTTTAAATAAATATTTCCCAGTGCATAAAACCAATGCTATTTGCAGAGAAATCTAAGAGTTCACCCAGAAAGAAGACGAGCAATTTTTTGAAGCGTGGGAGCGATTCAATGGGCTACTTTTGAAGTGTCCACATCATGGGTACGAGAAATGGCACCAATGCCAATACTTTTTGGAAGGATTATTACCAAATGTGCAAGAATGGCTAATGGCAACAAGTGGAGGAGAGCTAATGTCAAAAAGTGCATCAGAGATTTGGGAGTTCTTCCAGCGACAAGCGGATAATTCCCAACAGCGGAGTCGATCTCTTCAGGAATACTAGAAGAATTAAATGAGTGAATGAGGTTCACATTGGCGAGTCAAGTTCGGGAATTAAAGAAGTCAAAGAGATAATTGAAGGTCTCTCTCAACAAATAGCATCGTTAACGACTGCTAAATCATCAGAGTAACAAGACCATGACTCATACTCAGATCAAGCCAATGCCATAGGTGTAATGAGAAAACCATCAAATTACAACCCATACTCCAACACATATAATCCTGGATGGAGAGACCACCCTAATTTTTCATGGTCTCAAGGATTCCAACAGAATGGACCAGCAGCTCCAGCTCCACCAATGCAACCAATTCCTCAAGTTCCCCAAGCCTCTTAACCACCATTTAGACCATACAATCAGAACCAGAACTACTCTCAACCCAGACCATGGGAGGATGCATTTCAGAATTTCAAGAATGTTACTCACTCTACGATTGAGCAACAGATCCGCACCATTGAGGGACTACGGAATTAGATGAGAACAGGCTTCAACTCACAAGCCCAATCAGTTTCAAGCGTCGAGAAGATAGTGGGAAAACTTGCTTCTTCAGTTCAGACTTTGGCAATGACTGTTGAGAAAGGCAAATTTCTAAGTCAACCAGTGTCTAATCCTAAAGGAGTGCATGAAGCAAGTACCAGTTCACCACAGCAGCATGGAGAGGTCAAAGCCGTTATGACATTGCGAAAAGGAAAAGAAGTCGAAAACAAAGTGGAGATGCCAACAACAAAAGAAAATCAAATTGTACCTGTGAATGTTGAAGACTCACCATCGGAGGAGCAAGAAGAAACCAACCCACGAGAGTATATTCCTAAAGCTCCATTTCCTCAGAGGTTAGCTAAAGGAAAGAAGGGAAAATCCACAGGTGAGATTCTTGAAATCTTCAAACAGGTAAGTGTTAACATCTCTTTGCTTGATACTATAAAACAAGTTTCATCTTATGCCAAGTTTCTTAAAGACCTTTGTACTAAAAAGAGAAACATTCATGTTCAAAAGAAGGCATTTTTAACAGAAAACGTTAGTTCTATACTCCAACACAAAATTCCTCTAAAATGTAAAGACCCTAGTTCCCCCACTATCTCATGTAGTATAGGGAACCACACAATTGAGAATGCTTTGTTGGATTTAGGAGCTAGTGTAAATCTGTTGCCTTACTCAGTATTCGTGAAACTTAGATTGGGAGAATTACACCCAACTCCAGTGGTGTTACAGCTTGTAGATCGATCCACGAAAATTCCTCGTGGTATTGTGAAGGATGTGCTTATCTAGGTAGACAAGTTTTATTTTCCTGTTGATTTCATTGTAATTGGCACTCAACCAATACAGGATTCAATGAAGCACATCCCCATTATCCTAGGCCGACCTTTCTTGGCAACTGCGGATGCTCACATTCAATGCAGAACTGGAAATATGCAGTTGCCCTTTGGTAACATGACTATGGAGCTTAACATCTTCAACATTGCCAAACAACCTCTTAATACAGATGATGGAATTGTTGATGTGGATTTAATTGAAGTATTAATTGATGATACTTTTCTTTCAAATCTTAGTGATGACCCTTTACAAACTGTTGGACGCAGGTATCATTTACCCCATTTCTGATAGTTCATGGGTTAGTCCTGTGCAAGTTGTCCTTAAAAAATCAGGAGTCACAGTAGTTACCAATGCTGATAATGAATTGATACCCACTAGAGTGACTACAGGATGGCGTGTATACATTGATTATAGAAAATTGAATTCTGTCACACGTAAAGACCATTTTCCTTTACCATTTATTGATCAAATGCTTGACAGATTAGCAGGCCGTGAATTTTATTGCCTTCTAGATGGCTATTCAAGATACAATCAGATTCCCATAGCACCAAAAGATCAAGAGAAAACCACTTTCACTTGTCCTTTTGGCACTTTTGCATATGGAAGGATGCCATTTGGATTATGTAATGCACCTGCTACATTTCAACGTTGTATGTTAAGCATTTTTTCTAATATGGTTGAACGATTTCTTGAGGTCTTTATGGATGATTTTTCTATTTTTGGAGATTCATTTGATCAATGTTTGCATGATTTGACAAAAGTTCTGCAGAGATATATCGAGAAAAATTTAGTCTTAAATTGGGAGGAGTGTCATTTTATGGTAAAACAAGGTGTAGGCCTCGGTCACATCATTTCATGCAAAGGTATTGAGATTGACAAAGCCAAAGTGGATCTCATTTCCAATCTTCCTCCACCTAAAACAGTCAGAGAAGTAAGATCTTTCCTTGGGCATGTTGGTTTTTATAGACGTTTTATTAAAGATTTTAGCAAAGTTTCTAGACCCTTATGCAATCTACTTGCTAAGGATGTACCTTTTATCTTTGATGATTCATGTCTTATACATTTAAAAAACTAAAGCACTTGTTGACAACATCACCCATCATTCAGCCCCCAAACTGGAGCTTACCATTTGAACTCATGTGTAATGCATCTGATTATGCAGTAGGAGCAGTATTAGGATAAAGAGTAGATCGAATTCCCCATGTTATTTACTATGCTAGTATGACATTGAACGATGCACAGTTGAACTATTCAACTACTGAAAAAGAAATGCTAGCAGTAGTGTTTGCATTAGAGAAGTTTCGATCTTATCTTATTGGCTGTAAAATAATTGTATTCACAGATCATGCTGCTCTTAAATTTCTTCCCACAAAGAAAGATGCAAAAGCTAGACTAATTCGTTGGGTGTTGCTTTTATACGAGTTTGACTTGGAATTCAAAGATAAGAAAGGCTCTGAAAATGTTGTGGCTGACCATCTCTCTCGTCTCCATTTTGACACAATAATAGAACCCTTAATATTGAATGAGTCATTTCCGGATGAGCAATTAATAAGTGTGGAAGTATTATCTTGGTATGCTGATATCGTTAATTATCTTATTACAGGTAAACTTCGAGAGCATTGGGTCAAGCAGGACAAGGCTAAATTTTTTACGGAAATAAAAAATTTTTTCTGGGATGACCCTATCTGTTCAAGTATTATGCAGATCAAATTATTAGACGATGTGCCCCAGAAAATGAATTTTAGAACATCCTTTCGTTTTTCCATGATCAAGCTTGTGGAGGCCATTTCAGTGCTGTCATTTCGGGATGAGCAATTAATGAGTGTGGAAGTATTATCTTGGTATGCTGATATGGTTAATTATCTTGTTACAGGTAAACTTCCAGAGCGTTGGGCCAAGCAGGACAAGGCTAAATTTTTTGCGTAAATAAAATTTTTTTTCTAGGATGACCCTATCTGTTCAAGTATTATGCAGATCAAATTATTAGATGATGTGTCCCAGAAAATGAATTTTAGAACATCCTTTCGTTTTGCCATGAACAAGCTTGTAGAGGCCATTTCAGTGCTAAGAAAATAGCGACAAAAGTTTTACAATGTGGTTTTTATTGGCCAACTATATTTCGAGATGCTTATACCTTTTGCTCTTCATGTGATAGGTGTCAACGAATGGGGAGCATTACACGAAGGAACATGATGCCACTAAATCCAATTTTAGTAGTTGAGATTTTTTATGTGTGAGGTATCGATTTCATGGGACCCTTTCCCGCTTCTTTTGGCCATCAATACATATTGGTTGCTGTTGACTATGTATCGAAATGGGTTGAGGCAATTCCATGCAGAACCAATGATCATAAAGTGGTGATAGGGTTTTTGAAAAGCAACATTGTTTCACGCTTTGGATTCCCTCGAGCAATAATCAGTGATGGTGGTACCCACTTTTGCAACAAATCATTCAAAGCACTTTTGACAAAGTACTCTATCACTCATAAAGTGGTGACCCCGTATCATCCGCAAAGCAGTGGCCAAGTTGAGATCTCCAATCGAGAAATAAAGCACATATTAGAAAAAACGGTGAGGCCAGACAGAAAAGATTGGTCATTAAGACTCGATGATGCATTATGGGCATATAGAACGGCTTTCAAGACCCCAATTGGGATGTCACCCTACAGGCTAGTGTATGGAAAAGCTTGCCACCTACCTGTGGAACTCGAGCATCGTGCGTACTGGGTCATCAAGAAATACAATTTTGACATGCAGCAAGCTATCTCAAAAAGAAGATTACAACTGGCAGAACTTGAAGAAATTCGCAACGATGCATACGAAAATGCCAAGGTTTACAAGAAGCGAATGAAAATCTTTCATGATAAGCAGATTATGAGATAATCTTTCACTCCAGGTCAGAAAAGTACTTTTATTCAATTCTCGTTTGCACCTATTCCCAGGTAAGTTACGTTCTCGATGGTCTGGCTGAAATACAAGTGTGCAACCCAAGAGGGGGGGGTGAATTGGGATTTTAAAACTTAAGCTAGGCAAAACATACAACAATCCAATCTAATGCCTTAATAAATACGAAAACAATAAATTCAATGAAAGCACAATAATAAATGAGTAAGGGAGGAGAAAGCAAATTCAAGGATTTTTACGTCGTTCGGCTATCCCCGCCTACGTCCACGCCTCCAAGCAACCCAAGCTTGAGGATTTCACTATCCAAGCCTTTCCAAGGCTTCAAATGTTTACAATTGACTTCCAAGGTGTCAATGAACCTTTACAACAAGAGATTATCCCCCAATCTCTTCACTCAAGTGTTTCCCACACTTATACACTCACAAATTTGATGAGAAAAATAAAGATTACAACAAAGCTCTCTTTAAGAGTGGATATGCAAATAATAGCACAATAAGAATTTAATCTATGATGATTTTCGAATTTGAAGCTCAATATATGTTGTGTGCACTTGTTGATGCTTGCCAAGATTATCAAAAATGATTTGGATTTGAGTTTATATAGATGGAGCTAAAAAACTAGCCGTTATGCACTTTTTGCTCATAACCGGATTACCGTTTACGGTATCCGGAATTCCGCTTGTATGTTACCGTTAAGGCAAAATTTGAATTTTTGAGTATCCGGAATGCCGTTTGTGATATCCGGATTGCCGTTTATGCTCCAGAACCTTTCTGCCTCGTAACCGGATTACCGTTTAGCACAACCGGATTGCCGTTTATGCTCCAGAAGCTTTCTGCCCAATAACTGGAATGCCGTTTAGCACAACCGGATTGCCGTTTATGCTCCAGAACCTTTCTGCCCAATAACCGGATTACCGCTTACAAGAATTTATCGCAATAATTTTATCCTTTGAGCTCCAAACTTTATTCTTGATTTCGCCGTTGTCCGTGGAGTGTCTCGAACTTGATTTCACTTGATTCACTTACATAAATATTATCCTTCAAAAACTAGTGAAAATGTGAAATACAATATTTATCAAATCACTTAAGACACATGTTTGTTATCATCAAAATTACATTATGTGTAGCCCTTTAGGCTAACAATCTCCCCCTTTTTGATGATGACAAACATCTCATGTATTTTGACATTTATACTCCCCTTAATACATGGCATACATGACTTCAACATATAAATCAAATTTAAGATAAAACTCCCTCTTAATATTTCGCATTCAAAATACATGATCTCTCCCCCTTCATCATCAAAATTACTAGAAATTCATGCTAAGAACAATAATATGTCAATGGTTAATCAAGAAATATGCAATAACCAAACATCCAATTAACAATAAAATGATCATAAACCATTATTCCATCAATTACCAAATTAACAACTCATAATATAAAATCATCATAAAAAGAAAACATGTAATCAAATCATCATTATATCTCAAAATCATTACCATGATCATATATCAACCATAAAAATGCTCAACATGCATGTTACTTCCCTCAATTTTCATCATAAAAAAAAACTTTGTCTCCCCCTTTGGATAACAAAAATGTTCAAAATGCATATTATCCAAAATTATATTGTATGCTCCCCCTAAATATATGGCCAATTTAAAATTTTAACCAAATTGATTTTATCCAAAAACAATATCATATTTGTCTCCCCCTTCATCATATAAGAAATAGATAGATGCAATTTGAAGCAAGACATCAAAAATAATTCGATGAAGATATTACCATTTTGTGCAAGCAAAAATTTCGGCAGAGTCTCCCCTTAAAAATGAACAAATTCTTAAATGCACAACATGGTTCAAACACTTCCATATAAGCTTAAACAATTATTACAAACCAACAACTCCATCAATTTATCAAGCAATACATATATAACCATCAATTATCAAAATCATCATGAATTCCCCCAACACTTTTAACAATTCTATCCGAGGATCGCATAATCATATTCCAAAATAACTAAAACTGCAAGTTTTCTCCAAATTTCATAAGCATTAGAACAATTTGAAACTCTATGAAATTCCTTTTTATCTAAGGCACAAAATAAAGCATTCATAGCTTTAGAATTTAAAGACATATTTTTCCTATCCAATTCACTTAAAGCATTCTTACTAGAAATGAATGAGCCATCACAAACTATTTCCCATATTTCATAGTTTAAGGCTTGTAAAAATACTTTCATCCTAGTTTTCCAATAAGGATAATCATTTCCATCAAAGAATGGAGGTCTAGTGGTAGATTGGCCTTCCATTAAGGTTGAGCTAATTTTGGTTGCTATGGATCTTTAACTCTAGACGGTTAAGTCTATACAAGAGCACCTCGCTCTGATACCAATTGAAATGCAAGTGTGCAACCCAAGAGGGGGGGTGAATTGGGATTTTAAAACTTAAGCTAGGCAAAACATACAACAATCCAATCTAATGCCTTAATAAATACGAAAACAATAAATTCAATGAAAGCACAATAATAAATGAGTAAGGGAGGAGAAAGCAAACTCAAGGATTTTTACGTGGTTCGGCTATCCCCGCCTACGTCCACGCCTCCAAGCAACCCAAGCTTGAGGATTTCACTATCCAAGCCTTTCCAAGGCTTCAAATATTTACAATTGACTTCCAAGGTGTCAATGAACCTTTACAACAAGAGATTATCCCCCAATCTCTTCACTCAAGTGTTTCCCACACTTATACACTCACAAATTTGATGAGAAAAATAAAGATTACAACAAAAGCTCTCTTTAAGAGTGGATATGCAAATAATAGCACAATAAGAATTTAATCTATGATGATTTTCGAATTTGAAGCTCAATATATGTTGTGTGCACTTGTTGATGCTTGCCAAGATTATCAAAAATGATTTGGATTTGAGTTTATATAGATGGAGCTAAAAAACTAGCCGTTATGCACTTTTTGCTCATAACCGGATTACCGTTTATGGTATCCGGAATTCGGCTTGTATGTTACCGTTAAGGCAAAATTTGAATTTTTGAGTATCCGGAATGCCGTTTGTGATATCCGGATTGCCGTTTATGCTCCAGAACCTTTCTGCCTCGTAACCGGATTACCGTTTAGCACAACCGGATTGCCGTTTATGCTCCAGAAGCTTTCTGCCCAATAACCGGAATGCTGTTTAGCACAACCGGATTGCCGTTTATGCTCCAGAACCTTTCTGCCCAATAACCGGATTACCGCTTACAAGAATTTATCGCAATAATTTTATCCTTTGAGCTCCAAACTTTATTCTTGATTTCGCCGTTGTCCGTGGAGTGTCTCGAACTTGATTTCACTTGATTCACTTGCATAAATATTATCCTTAAAAAACTAGTGAAAATGTGAAATACAATATTTATCAAATCACTTAAGACACATGTTTGTTATCATCAAAATTACATTATGTGTAGCCCTTTAGGCTAACACTGGCCCCTTTATTGTTTATACTGTTTTTCCACATAAGTCAATTGAAATTAAGGACCCAAAGAACGGTGTCACGTTTAAAGTTAATGGTCAAAGATTAAAGCCATATCTAGAATACCAACCACATGGAGAGGACACCGAAATAAATTTGAGTGACCCACCACATTTGAATTGAGATTTTTCTATCTTTTCGGTGATTTGATTTTTTTCTTTCTTTTTACAATTCTTCTGCTAATTGAAATTATTTTTGCATAAGTGTGTTTGTTTAACCATTAAGTTTTCTTTTATCACTTTTAATCATGAGACAGATCCTCTTGAACATCCGTAGACGACTTTAACGTGTCCAATCTCATCTCAGAGGCCAGATACGATTTTGTAAAACACATCATATTTGGAAGCTACAACCACCAGAGTTAATATCCCACGTTGAGGATTTAGAAAACCAACTCAAAGACATTGAGAGAAGTGTCTACAACATCTAGTTGGAGCTTGAAGTAAATTCCATAAGAGGATGATTGTGATTTTCTTTGTGTGTTTTTGTTTGTTACTCCGTTTGTATGTTTTAGTTTGTCACCCCGGTCAAGTGGCCAATAACGGTACTCCGTGACAATCAAGTCGGTTACTTCAGTTTCCCATAATAACTGATATTCTGAGACGAAAGAATGGACAACAACGAGATTTTAGCAAAGATTCACAATCGATTCCCTTCACTTCCTCAGAATGTCCTCCTTACAATCTATAAAGCTCGGTCTGAACGCATGCGATTGCTCATGAGGAATAACATACCTGCTGATATCCGCTAGTTAATCGAGGCCAAAGTACGCTTGGCAGCTGAGTTACCTCCTAAATTTATTGCATAGATTCCTGGTTGTGGTAAAGGAAATTACGCAAGAAAGCGAAGAGCTCGGAGAATTTCTGTTGCTTGTCATAAGTGTGCTATAATGATATGCGATAAAAAATAATGTTCCTTAGGAATGGTGTCTGATAACAGAGAAGATAAGATTCAATTCATTAGGGATGACTTGAATAAGGAGTCATTGGATGATATCCTTTTGTCTCTTGAAACGCATCCCAGTGGATATGTACAAGGAGCGATTCTCCAGTTATGGCCATTATTCTAGAAAGAGCATTCACGATACAGTCTCGGGAATCTGACTATAAACGACCCTGTTTGCCAGTTTATAAGAAAACTGGATGGGAATATAAGGAGTTCGTTGAGGTAGCCATTGATCTTGGTCGAAGCACAGCAGCAAGGAAATTACATTTGGTATATGACGGAGGTGACCAAGGGTTATCAAAACTGGTCTCAGAAGCTGCTTATGTTAGAGGGAGCCAAGTGTTAGGCATCATCCCAACAATCCTAAAACCTTTGGATTGTTTGTCTAATTCACCGACTGGAGAAGAGTTAGTTGTCTCAAGTATGCAAGAAAGAATAACTGAAATGCTTAATCATGCTGATGCTTTTATTTTCTTACCAGGAGATCTTGCAACTCTAGAGGCACTTATCACATTAGTATCTTGGGCCCATCTGCACATTCATCAGAAACCCATCGGTTTGTTAAATGTCAATAACTTTTATGATGGCTTTATCGCATTTCTTAACCATGCAATAAAAAACTACTTCATTCCTTCCACAGCGAAAAAGTATTTTATTTGTGCTCACACTACTAATGAGCTACTTGATCTGTTACAAGCTTATCGACCAGAGTCAGATCCCAGGACCTTGATGTTGGAGTTTACAAATAACGATGGTAACAGTAGCCGCAGTAAGAAGTACAAATTAGATTTAACTCTCCGCCTGTAAATATTTTATTCTGTGCTGCACCACCTAGGTGATGTCTTTTAAACTCTACTTCTTTCCTTTAAAACATTGAGGGCAATGTTTTGTTCTGGTTGGGGAGAGAGGATAGTTGACAATTGTGGAATGTTGGTTAAGTTTTTACTAATTTTTTGTTGTAGAGACTAACTGTGGCTAAATTTTTGAGTAGAAGATGGCTGAATATGGAGTGTAGTGACTCTAGAAACGCATCTTCTTAGTTTGGAAGTTAAAAAAAAAATTGTGATCTTTCTAACTTTTTCTTTTTGACTTATCCTTTATAAATATGCATTTTCAAATTTTTGAGTCGAAGATGGCTGAATATAGAGTGTAGTGCCTCTAGAAACGCATCTTCTTAGTTAAAAAAAAAAACCATTTTCTTTTTCTATCATTTTAAGTGTAACTTTTCCAATTAGTTTTTCTTCATCATTTTCACTTTTCTGTATGCATATTTTCCTTTCATGTTTAGAATAGGTTAGGGGGTAGAATGTTGTTTAAAAAAAAAATAGTGTGATTTTGTTTTTATTTTTGGATGACATGATGACTTTCGAATTTTAGTATTTGTATTATCTTTGGTCTTGAGTGATGTTACACTATGTTTGCTGCTCTACATGTTGATGTCGGCGATAAATATGAGTTGCTTGAAAGAATTGACATGTCATAATGAATAACAAGTGAGCTTTTGAGCCTATTATTTTTCTTGGAGAGTAACCCTTTTTGCCCATTTTTCACACAACTTAGCAGTTTACTATTTTATATACGATCTCTATATTCTTTTGAATCAACTGTCTAAAAAAGAAAAAATTGCTTTAAAAAAAAAGTGTGTTGCTACATCTGAATGTCCATTTAACTAGTAGATATGGAAGATTATCTAGAGCCCTAAAAGATGATGGAAAGGACATCTTTGACCCGTTTGAGCCTTTCTAGCCATCCCTTATGTGAAATATCCATAGTTAGCCCTTTTGGAGCCTTTTATTAAAAAAAAAAAACCTTTTTTTGTCAACTTATCATCTTGACTCACTCTAATTTGGAGTATTACTCGATATCTTACGAGTTCCATCACCTATTCATGTTTGAGAAAAATATAAATAATTGTTTTATTTAATAAAGTTGTGCAATACCAAAAAAAAGAAAGAAAAAAGAATAAAAAAAGAAAACAAAGTTCTTTTAAAAAAAAGAGAAAAGAACAAAAAAGAGAGAGAGATATAATACAATAATAAATAAGTGAAATGCACTTTTTAGTTTCCAAAAGATATTATTTTTCTCAAACATATATTTTGTTTTCTCTATTTTCCTTTCTTTGTTAGCCATGTCCCTAGCCTACGTTACATCCTAATAAAAGTCCTTCTTGATTTTAGGGAACTATAGTCTGAAGTAGAAGCTAGTTATATGCGCTAAAAAGATGTAGTGGTGCATAAAAAAAAAAGAAAAAAAAGAAAAAAGGAAAAAAATAAGTAAATAAATTAGGTTGACTAACATTTTGTTTGACTTGAGATCGTGTTATTTCTAAGTTATGGGCGTATTTCTTTCATTTTGGTGAGAGCGTGTGATATTACTTCCTTATTATTTTTCTCTCAATTTACCATTCATTAGAGTGACTATTTTTCTTGAGTTTAATTTCTTTGTGAAAGTGTCACTACTACTGGTGAAATTTCGGGGTTTGATATGTCATTTTTGAAAGTAGCTGTGACAAAATCTACTAGGTTGATTCATGTGGATGGTTGATGTGGGTATGATGTTTCTTTAGCCTGAAGATAATGCTTATACTTTTATTTGATTGTTATCATTACTCTGATTGAATAAACACGATTGTTTTAAAAAAAAATCATTTTGGTCGTCGTTAACATCCTCACTTCCTAAATAATGCAGGTCTTCGATCATGAATAATTTTGGTCGTTCGCAGCTGTGGCCTGGTGTGAACTTCTCGTTACAATAGTAACATAATCCCCTTTCACGCCTTTCACGTGCCTCTTGATTGGTCACAGGCTTTTGGATTGGGCACTGGTTTAGAGGGGGCCTAGCACACCAGCCATTGGGTTGAGTCCTGGTCTTTGCGCGATCACAGTGGATTAGGACCGAGTCGGTTGGGTCGGTTTCTGTTGTAATTAAT
Organism: Atalantia buxifolia; assembly: GCA_030444775.1. Lineage (NCBI taxonomy): Eukaryota > Viridiplantae > Streptophyta > Magnoliopsida > Sapindales > Rutaceae > Atalantia > Atalantia buxifolia. The sequence goes on from CM059838.1 coordinate 27,604,333, forward strand.
TTCGCTCCTCAATTAATCGCGCCACGTCTATCGTCTCCAACAAAGTCCGAGGTTGTTTAATTTTCACATCTTACCGGATGTCATCGCGAAGTCCTGCAATAAAGCAACCAATCAAGAAATTTTCAAGTAAGCCATCAACCCAGTGTGAGAGTCCTTTAAAAGCTTCTTAATATGCAGCCATCGACGAGGTTTGTTTAGGGCGAGTCAAAGCTTCTAATGGGTCCTCGTAATCTGTTGGACCGAAACGAAGGTGTACTGCCTTGGTGAATTCATCCCATGTGAGTGGTCCACGAAACTTTGTCAACCACCTATGCCATTGAAAAGCAATGCCTTCTAAATGAAAAGATGCTAGCTGAACTTGTTGGTCTGGGGAATATCTTTGAAATCAAAATATTGCTCTGCCTTATAAACCCAGCCAGTTCGCCATTGAACCTTGGAAAGTCCAACTTGAGGTGATGATGCTCATGGTGAATGGAACGTTCATTGGCAGCATTTGAACGAGAGGTTTCTTCAGGAGCAAATGGGTTGGTATCGGGTTGGCTGGAACTTGGGTTCCGAGAGTGATGAAGAGCTTGAAGTTCAGTTAACACAACTTGCAAGGCAGCATTAACTTGGTCAAAACTTGCTTCATGCTGGGTTTGTTAACATTTATGTTAACATAATGTTGATTTTGATGATAACAAACAAAATTAAGAATGATTAAGTTTTTGAAAGCTTAAATTATTTTTCATACATTTTAAATAAATTATTATTTTCACATTATAAAGATTTTATATCTAATGGAAAAATGATTTTATGAAATTGGTTGTTTTTCAAGTTTATGGTTTAATTGAAAGAATTTTGAAATATTTGAAATCAACAAGTATTGCTTGAAATTTTGGAGAAAGACTTATTTGAAATGTTTCATAGTATTTTAGGTCATATCATAATTTCAGAAAGTTTTGGGATTCACAGTGTATTATTTAGAAATTCTGAAATTGGACCTGTTTGTAAAGTTTTGGGGTCAAACTGTCATTTTGTAAAATAGTTCACTGTTGCAATCACTGTAGTAGTCATCCTTTGTAGATCATCGTAGATAACGGCGATCCGACATCTTGATAACGGCTCGCCGACATCTCCAGAATTGAAAATTAGCCTCTGGACACTAACGGCGATCCGATATATTATTAACGGCGATCCGACAATTTGAAAATCCAGCCCAACGGTCATATTGACCAGTCAAACGGTGATCCGACATCTAGTTAACGGTGATCCGACAGTGAGCAGAAAGTCAATAACGGCTAGTTTTCAGCTCCAACTATAAATAAGCTCATTCAAATTCAAACAAAAATAGATCCAAGAGTTATCATTGAGCTTGCTACTGAGTATACATCTATTATTGAGCTTCAAACTTGTTTTTATTTCTTTGATTCACACATTGATCATTCATTTGTAATCAAACACATTGTGTGAGAGAAAAATCATTTGTAATCTTTATCCTTGAGAGGTTGTAAGTGTTGGGATACACTTGGGTTAAGAGATTGGGGAAAATCTCTTGTTGTGAAGGTCCATTGACACCTTGGAAGTCAATTGTAAGCATTTGAAGCCTTGGAGGCTTGCTTAGTGAAATCCTCAAGCCCGGTGAGCTTGGAGGCGTGGACGTAGGCGGGGATACCTGAACCACGTAAAAATCTTTGAGTTTGCTTTCTCCTCCCTTACTCATTTATTATTGTGCTTTCATTGAATTTATTGTTTTCGTATTTATTAAGGTATTAGATTGGATTGTTGTTTGTTTTGCTAGGATAATTTTTAAAATACCAATTCACCCTCCCTCTTGGGTTGCACACTTGCATTTCAATTGGTATCAGAGCAAGGTGCTCTTGTGTAGACTTAACCGTCTAGAGTTAAAGATCCATAGCAACCCAAATTAGTTCAACCTTCATGGAAGGTCAATCCACCACCAGACCTCCATTTTTTTATGGTAATGACTATCCTGATTGGAAAACTAGGATGAGAGTATTTTTACAAGCCTTAGACTATGAAATATGGGAAATAGATTGTGATGGCTCATTCATTCCTAGGAAGAATGCTTTAAGTGAGTTGGATAGGAATAATATGTCTTTAAATTCCAAGGCTATGAATGCTTTATTTTGTGCCTTAGATAAAAAGGAATTTCATAGAGTTTCAAATTGTTCTAATGCTTATGAAATTTGGAGAAAACTTGAAGTTTTGTATGAGGAGACAACAAATGAGGAGGAATTTCATGAAGTGTCGAATTTGGCACTTATGGCAATTGGAGATGAATCGGATGATGAACTTGATGAGGTAAATGATCTTCCTACTTATGGTGAATTACATGATGCATTTAAAGAATTGCATAATGAGTTGATGAAGATTGGTAAAAGGAATGTATGTCTTAAAAAGGAAATGGTAAAGCTCAAAAATGAAAATGAATCTTTAAATGCAAAAATTGTATGCCTAGAAGTAGAGAATAAAACATTGCATGATAAAGTTGCATTATCAAATGAGAAATCTAGCACTTCATACAAGCATTTAGAATAACATGTAGATAACTTGAAAAATGAAAAAGATGCTTTACAAAAATGCAATGATTCATTAAATGAAAAGATTAAAGGACTAGAGTTAGATAATAAAATGTTGCATGATAGAATTGCATCATTTAAAGTTGAACAAAATATTTCGTATGAGCATGAAAAATCACATGTTGATAAATTGATGAAAGAACATGATGTGCTTAAGAAAAAGAGTAATGAGCTCAATGAAATTGTGTTAAAATTCACAAATGGTCAAAAGAACTTAGAAAAATTGCTAAGCACTCAAAAATGTGTATTTGATAAAGGAGGACTTGGATATAAGCTTAACTTGAAACAAAAATATTATAAGAATTATTTTGTTAAGGCTACCTCCACAAGTGATCATAAAATTGTTTGTCATTATTGCAATCAAAATGGTCATATGAGTTTTAGATGTCCAGTTAAAAGAAATGCATATTATGGAGCAAAATGTATTTGGGTTCCAAAAGGAACCATTACTAACACTCAAGGACCCAAGAATATTTGGGTACCAAAAGGCACAAGTTGAATTTTTTTGTAGGTAGCACAAACAAGGAATGGTGAAGAGTTCCTTGATGAAGCTTGTGAGGATAATCACTTGATCATGGTCTAAGCAAAAATAATGAGGCAAGATGATTTTAATTGTTTTGGTAACAATTATTGCCTTATTGATTATAAGTGACGGTCTTTTAATCTTAGTAAATATTTAACATTTCATTTGGTATCATAACATTAAGTGCATTAACATGAAATGGATAAGCTTATCTTGCCTATTTATTATGTTGAGTAGATCATGATAAATGGATAATAGATTGAATTTGCGAAAGTATGCTTGTATGTTTACTTGATGGAATTAACAATGTGTATAACATTGAGTGATTTATCATGATGCCTTTGTTTGATTTTGATGATTGTATGGTCTTTGATTTCATCTTTTTAATTGTCTATCATCATGTTTCATGTCATTTATTCATCTTCCATATTTGTTCATCACTTATGAATATGTGAATTCATATGCCATTAATTGTGTTATATCATTATTTATTTATAAAATTCGCACACATGACTTATTGCACTTATGAATTTGAGCACTTATTCTTTTAGCTCATAATGATGGCTTATCTTAAAAGCTATGTTGATTTTGATGATCTATATATTGTCATTATATACTTATGCTTTGCTTAAGATTTTAGATAAAGAATATATTTTGATGATTATATGTGCGTTGTTTGAAGAATTGATGGAGTTGTTGATTTGTTATAACTGTTTAAGTTTATATGGAAGTGTTTTAACCATGTTGTGTATTTGAGGATTTGTTCATTTTTAAGGGGAGACTCTGCCGAAATTTTTGCTCGCACAAAATGGGTAATATCTTCATCGAATTATTTTTGATGTCTTGTTTCAAATCGCATCTATCTATTTTTTTATGATGAAGGGGGAGACAAATATGATATTGTTTTTGGATAAAATCAAGTTGGTTAAAATTTTAAATTGGCCATATATTTAGGGGGAGCATACAATATAATTTTGGATAATATGCATTTTGAACATTTTTGTTATCCAAAGGGGGACACAAAGTATTTTGATGATGTAAATTGAGGGAAGTAACATGCATTTTGAGCATTTTTATGGTTGATATATGATCATGGTAATGATTTTGAGATATAATGATGATTTGATTACATGTTTTTTTTAATATGATGATTTTATGTCATGAGTTGTTGATTTGATCATTGATCGAATGATGATTCATGATCATTTCATGGTTGATGGATTATGTGATGATTTATGTATAGAGTTGGTTTGTATGATGATTTATGATAATTTGGGAGTAATATTGCTAAACTTGTATTTGAGGTGATGCTTGTTGTTAGGGGGAGATTCTATCAAAATTTCTACTCGGACAACATGGGTAACAAATTTGTTACTCTTATTCTTTTCCTTTAAGTTTTCTTTTTAATGATGAACGGGAAGAAGAATACATGTTTTTTTAAAATTTATAAAAATTTTCTACTCTTTTTCTTTGCCAATTAAGTTTTTCTTTTTGATGATGATGGGGAGAAGAATATATGTATTTAAATTTGTTAATTGGCATATTGTAAGAGAAGCTTATATTTAAGGGGAGCAATTTATAGAATCATTCTTTAAATACATGAAAAGTTTATCATCATCAAAAAAGGGGAGATTGTTAACATTTATGTTAACATAATGTTGATTTTGATGATAACAAACAAAATTAAGAATGATTAAGTTTTTGAAAGCTTAAATTATTTTTCATACATTTTAAATAAATTATTATTTTCACATTATAAAGATTTTATATCTAATGGAAAAATGATTTTATGAAATTGGTTGTTTTTCAAGTTTATGGTTTAATTGAAAGAATTTTGAAATATTTGAAATCAACAAGTATTGCTTGAAATTTTGGAGAAAGACTTATTTGAAATGTTTCATAGTATTTTAGGTCATATCATAATTTCAGAAAGTTTTGGGATTCACAGTGTATTATTTAGAAATTCTGAAATTGGACCTGTTTGTAAAGTTTCATAACGTTTTGAGCCATCATACAGTTATGTAAAGTTTTGGGGTCAAACTGTCATTTTGCAAAATAGTTCACTGTTGCAATCACTGTAGTAGTCACTGTAGCAGTCACTGTAGATAACAGCGATCCGACATCTTGATAACAGCTCGCCGACATCTCTAGAATTAAAAATTAGCCTCTGGACACTAACGGGATCCGACATCTAGATAACGGCGATCCGACATCGCCCAGAATTACAGATTAGCCTCTGGACACTAACGGCGATCCGATATATTGTTAACGGCGATCCGATATATTGTTAACGGCGATCCGATAATTTGAAAATCCAGCCCAACGGTCATATTGACCAGTCAAACGGCGATCCGACATCTAGTTAACGACGATCCGACAGTGAGCAGAAAGTCAATAACGGCTAGTTTTCAGCTCCAACTATAAATAAGCTCATTCAAATTCAAACAAAAATAGATCCAAGAGTTATCATTGAGCTTGCTACTGAGTATACATCTATTATTGAGCTTCAAACTTGTTTTTATTTCTTTGATTCACACATTGATCATTCATTTGTAATCAAATACATTGTGTGAGAGAAAAATCATTTGTAATCTTTATCCTTGAGAGGTTGTAAGTGTTGGGATACACTTGGGTTAAGAGATTGGGGAAAATCTCTTGTTGTGAAGGTCCATTGACACCTTGGAAGTCAATTGTAAGCATTTGAAGCCTTGGAGGCTTGCTTAGTGAAATCCTCAAGCCCGGTGAGCTTGGAGGCGTGGACGTAGGCGGGGATAGCCGAACCACGTAAAAATCTTTGTGTTTGCTTTCTCCTCCCTTACTCATTTATTATTGTGCTTTCATTGAATTTATTGTTTTCGTATTTATTAAGGCATTAGATTGGATTGTTGTGTGTTTTGCTAGGATAATTTTTAAAATACCAATTCACCCCCCCTCTTGGGTTGCACACTTGCATTTCAGGGTTAAAGTCGTGGTGACGTCATTGCAGAACTCTACATTTGTTTTGCTGCGAGTGTCCATGGCTAGAACCGGGCTCTATTACCACTGATATGTTTGAATTTATAAAAAAGAAGAAGAAGTGAAGAGAAAGAAGAGATGATTTGGTTTTCTTAATTTTTCCCCCTTATTAAAGACTCTTCCAATTATATATAATAGTCTTTACAATACTGAAAATTAACAAACAATACCAAAAATTAAGAAACCAACTTCCCACTTAGCTGAAAAATCAGCACATCATGGGATTATTGAACAAAGCCCACAAACTAAAAAAAATAACTGAATGTAACTCTTCCATGCATGGCTCCATGAATGATGGCACGAATAATGACTTGCATGACTGAAGGAATAATGGCTTGCATGGCTCCATGAATGATGGCACGTATCATGTGATATGATTATTTCAATTTGGTCCAGATTATTTGTTTTTACCGCTAAAATAACGCCATTGAATCAAATCAACATTGCTTTTCCTTCTCTTTTCTTCAAGCCTCACTGTAAAATCAAGAAAAACTTACAACAACAGCAACAATAAAACACAAAGTTCTATAGTAAAAAACGTCGTTGAATCGATGACGAGAGAGGTGTCTAATATGCGAAGCTCAGTGTTGTGAAAAATTTTAATATACACGCAAGCACACGAATCTAGAAATAGAGTAGTGGTAACGAGGCCGAACCCATAGGGATTGTTATAAATTGAAAAGTCTAATTTAAATATAAAATTAATATTAATTCTAACCTTGTTGAGAAAATTGAGTTTCTAAGAAAATTAAACTAATTAAACTAAGAAAACAATTAAAGAAAATGAGATTTCAATAAAATAAAAATTACCAAGGTTTTAGAATCCACCATTATTCAACTAGTAATTACCTAATTATTAATTAATCCCCAATTTTAGAGTGACAACTCGAAATCAATCTATGTCATCTCATGGATATAACAATTAAGCCTAAATAAAATTAAATCTAATGTAGGTTCTTTTTCTGCTTAATAGTATGATATTTAAGAATCACATGTAAACATATTGAATAACAAACAGTAAAAGTATTCCTAAACACTCTGTGTAAAAAATTTAATGAAAGACACATAGTCAAAGATAATCATATATAAACATTATAGATCCAAGCATAGATTTAGTCAAATATTAATCCTAACAATCAATAATGCATGACAGAATTGGTGAAAAGATTTAATAACATCTAACTAGTCATGTGAAATAAGAACCATAAATATTAAAGCACATATATAGGGAATTAATTAAATAAAAAGATATTTATTTCATTGAATAGGGTTTTATCCTTAACCTCAGTAAAAGAAAATTAACTAGACATACTTGAATAAAGAGCAACAAAATTAATAAAACCAGGCATGGGAAAAATTGAAGCTCTGCTGCAGCCGCCGCTCTATTCTTTTCTCTCTGCCGACACTACTAGAAAAATGGTATTTACTGACACTTGGTTTGTGACATTTAATTATAAAGTGACAGTATTTTTATACATATGGACCATTTTTCGCGTTTAACACACAAATATCACAAATTAATGATACTATAGTGCCTGAAATTTAGACATCAGAAATCTCTAACACTAAAGTATTAGTAATAAAAATAAAATAATTCTAATCGTGTAACGGATGGAATTTGAACCAGGGACCTCGAACACCGGAGCATTTAAGTTTAAGAAAAAAACCATTGGGCTTTTTCGTGTTGACACTAAGGTATCAGTAAAAGAAAATAAAATTTGAATTTCGTTTCAAACTGACATTCGAACCCAGGACCTTTCAAAGCCAAAGCTTTTAAGTTTAAAATTTAAACCGTTCTGACCTTTTGTTAGTTATGCTATTGAATCAGTAAAATATTATTCTTGTAATATAAAGAACTGAAATGTATTGAGCGCGCCTGAGTGAAAATTTTAGCGGGTTTTGGCTGAAATTTTACAAGTAAATAATATATTTTCAGTTAGAAACAGTATCGTTTCACTTAGAAAAAATAAAGATAAGTAAAACGCATCGTTTTATCCTAACCCTAAGACCAAAATCTAACCTAATTTTTTCTAAGTCATTCACTCATCATTCTTTCACCACTCGCTTCTCTTTCTCTATCAAAGCTAAGTAAACCAAACCCTAAAATCTTATCCCCACTGTAATCAAACATCACGTCAATCCCAACCAAGCCCGAAGTAGAGGATTTCCTTTCTAATCATTCTTTCACCACTCGTTTCTCCTTCTATATCAAAGTTAAGTAAACCAAACCCTAAAATCCTATCCCCACTGCAATCAAACTTCATGTCAATCCCAATCAAGCCTGAAGCAGATGATTTCCTTTTTATCACGATTTGGTTCTCCCTCTCTCTCTCTCTCCACTACGATAAATTCATTTCTGAAAATGCCATTTATTTATTTTTATTTATTTTCATATTATCTTTCCAATTTACAGTGCCTATTTTCCTCATGCATGTTGTTTTGTTGCGGTTTAACTATAGAATGGGTTTTAAAATTCTTAGTTTTTTCTGTAATCTTGATTGTTTGTAATTTGGGGCCTGGGAAAACCTAATAGAGAGGTAAAGGCAATTGAAGTTGAATTATTGTACCAGAGTTTTTAACTAAGAGTGGTTTTATAAGTGCCTGATTCAAATAAGTTTTCTGTCCTCTCTTTCTTTAGTTGCCATGTCACTCGACTTTGAATTTCATGTACACTTTAACTGGAATTGATGGATACAATGTTAATGCAGATTTGGGTTCTTCTCCTTTTTCCCATTTTTAGAAATTACATTTAAAATTTTGCATGATGCTTTCAATTTTGGGCCTAACTTGTTCCATTTAATTAGCACTTGATAAAGTTACATATTCAACTCGGGTCAATTCATAAATCCTTTCCCTATAATGCACTTGCTGGACTTAGTATAAATGCAATATCTCACATGCAAACCCTTCACCAACAACAAGTATTGTCCTTAATTTTTTTTAATGTGATTTCCCTTGTACAGCTCTCTGACATAGTAATTAACAATATAATGAAATCTTCATTCATATGTTCATAGGTACAATAGCCTTGGCCATTTTAGTGTCACAACCACATGCAACTTGTTTGTTTTTTATTTGTTTATTTTTTCACATGATCTTTAAATTAATAAACTTTGAAAGGGACCTTTTGTTTGTTTATATAAGAAACCTTTGTTTGCATTTTAATATTGAATTATTGACTTTCGACTAGAGTGTTTAGTTTGTTATTACTTTTTCTTATATCTTGCATGTTTATTTCAATTGAGTAATTAATATGTTCAGTTCAATCTCTCGCTTTTGAAGAATCACAAAAGTTTACGGTGTAACAGTTCTCTTCATTTGGTAATTCTTTTAAATCACTCACTTTCTGTCAGTTTCTATTATCATTGTGTTCTGAATTTTACTTGTACTGACATGTTTTAAATATTGACATGCATGGTCTTACTTTCGTTTTTGTTGTGTAGACTTTTTGGAATTAAATTGTTTTTTCTCATATATACTTTTGTTTGTTCTAATATGAAAATGAAATTTTGAAAAATGTGGATGTGGCATGTTTCGTTGGCTTGTTAAATGTGTACATGTAAGTTAGATTTGCTGGCTTAGTGAATGTGTACATGTATGCTCTGTTGGGTTGCTGAATGCTTACATATATGCTCTGTTAGGTTGCTGAATGCATATATATATTTAAGTGACTCTAAACAAATAGAATTTAGATTTAATTTTCAATTTGTATTTTTTAATTTAAACCTAAAAGTTTGGAGTTATTTGTGCAATTTAAGTAAACTTATTAAACTAACAACATTTAACAAATGAACAGGTAACAATACATATTATGGATAAAACTTAGATATTTTTTTATATATTATCTGATGAGTATAGTGATGGGGTTGATGATTTCTTGGAGTTTGCCATTCTTAATTCTGAAAATAGAATGTGAATTAGATGTCCTTGTACCTCTTATTGTAATATGGAGTTTTTGACTCTGAACAAGTGAGGCTACATCTATTTAGAAAAGGTTTTCTAGGAAAATATTTAGTTTAGAATTGGCACGGTGAGGTGGACCGGAAACCTAGCTCTGTAAAATGCCAAGACCAGCCACAAAATCAGCGTTTTAGATGTCAGGATTATAGTTATGTAGATGACATGGTTCATGATGCTTTTGAGCATTGTGATAAAGATCCTAGTTCTTTTAAGGATGTGCTTAAAGATGCTGAAAAGCTCCTATACCTTGGTTCAAAGCATTCAAAGTTATCAGGTTTAATGAAACTGTACAATATAAAAGGACTTTATGGCTAGTCTGATAGTGGGTTTTCAGTTTTATTGGAAGTGTTGAATGAGATATTGCCAAATGATAATAGTTTTCCTAAGTCCATATATGAGGCCAAAAAATTAATGAAGCTATTAGGCTTAGATTATGAGAAAATACATGCATGTCGAAATGATTACATTCTTTATAGGAATGAGTTCAAGAATCTTAGTGAATGCCCAAGGTGTGGAGCATCTAGATGGCAAATAAGAAAAGATGGATTAAAAAAAATTAGAAAGGGGGTCCCTAAAAAGGATTTATGGTATTTTCCTATAATTCCTAGGTTGAAAAGAATATTTCAATCACCAAAAACTACTGAGAACTTAACGTGGCATGAAAATAAAAGAATTAGAGATGGCAAGCTGAGCCACCTTGCAGATTCACCAGCTTGGCAGTTAATTGACAAGAAATGACCTGATTTTACCCTGGAGCCGAGAAATCTTCAGTTCGCTTTATCATCTGATGGGATTAACCCACATAGCACACTTAGCACTACTTATAGTTGTTGGCCTGTTACATTGATAACATATAACCTTCTCCATGGCTGTGTATGAAGAGGAAGTTTCTGATGTTGTCTGTACTGATATCTGACCCTAAACAGCCTAAAAATGACATAGATGTATACCTAGCACCATTGATTGAGGACTTGAAAACCCTATGGGATGTAGGCGTCGATGTGTTTGATGCTTATAGGAAACAAACTTTTAATTTACGAGCTATATTGATGTGGACGATTAGTAACTTTCCAGCTTATGGAAACTAGTCTGGGTGTACTGTTAAGGGGTACTATGGTTGTTCAGTTTGTGGGATAAACACATTTGCATGCTAGCTACCGCATGGTCAGAAAATGTCATATATGGGCCATAGGCTGTTTATTGAAAATTCTCTTAGGCCTTTGTCTGGTATAGAGATCTTAAACTTAGTGGTTGACATTGACACCAAGTTTGGGAAAAAGGTCCAAAAAAAGCCAAAACGGGGTGAAGGTGAGGGTCACAACAAGGGTAAAGGTGAAGGTAACAATAAGGGTAAAGGTGAGGGTGAGGTTGAGGGTGATAGTGAGGTTCAAGGTAAGGGTGAGGGTAATAGGAATGTAGCTCAGTTGTTGTACAAAAAGATATCAATCTTCTTTGATTTAGAATATTGGGAATATTTGTTAGTTCGCCATCAATTAGATGTGATGCATATTGAGAAAAATGTATGTGAGAGCATCTATGGCACATTACTCCATCAACTGGGTAAAACAAAAAATGGAATTAATGCTAGAAAAGATCTTACACATCCAGAGCTTAGAGAAAAAATTAATAAAGCATTTATTGCATTAGCTCCTGGTGAACAAATCAAAGTCCTGCCCCTTGCCCCGTACACTTTAAGTAGGAACGAAAAAAAAATGTTCTGTGAAAACTTGCAAGGTGTCAAAGTTCCTGATGGCTATTGTTCTAATTTTAGAAATATTGTTTTAATGGATGATTGCCGTCTTTACCGGCTTCAGTCTCATGATTGTCATACCTTGATGCAACAACTACTACCATTAGCAATTCAGAACTGTTTACCTCAAAATGTCAGATCTGTCATAATCAGGTTGTGCCTCTTCTTTAATTCTTTGTGTTCTAAGGTAGTAGAGGCCAATTTTCTAGACCAATTGCAAAAGGAACTTATAATCACCTTAAACAATTTAGAACAATCTTTTGTACTTGCCTTCTTCAATATAATGGTCCATTTAACAGTTCATCTAGTTGAAGAAGTTAGATTATGTGGCCCGATTTACCTTCGATGGATGTATCCATTTGAGAGAGAAATGAAACCTATAGCGGGTTATGTACGCAACCGATACCGTCCTGAAAGTCGCATTGTAGAGTACTATATCGCTAAAGAAGCACTTGAATTTCATGCTGAATACCTTTCAAATTGTAAATCAATCGGATTACCTACTGGTTGTCTAATTGATTTTACACTCGAAAGGGCACTCGAAGGTGCAAATATTAAGGTGGTTAATGCCCCTACATTGGCGCAAGCACACCGATGTGTTTTGGTGAACACCCCCGAGATTCAACCATACATAGAGTATGTGACTGAAAATTTGCACCTCTTTTTGGTTAAGTTTTTTTTTCAATTTTATTAATTCTATTGGTATAATTTTAGGGAGCATTTGGCCTTATTGCAATCAAAACACCCTCGTCAATTAAAAAAGCCTTTATGGTTGCCAACTGAGCACTCCCGTACATTTGCTGATTGGCTGAAAGAACAGTATAGATTAGCTTCATTAGGTCTAATAAAAGTATCCTAGTAAAGGCACACAAACGTTTCTCTTTCAACTAATTATTGTGGCTTCATTAATTGAACAATAGGTAACAACTGATATAGCAGTTGATGAAAAAGTATGGTGGTTGGCAAACAAACCCCGCTCATGCGTGGTTACATATGAAGGCTACTAAATTAATGGTTTTAATTTTGCTACGAGAGATCGGGACAGCAACCGCATAACACAAAAGAGTGGCATTTATGTGGTTGCTAACACTTTACAGATTTCAAGTTCAAAAGACAAAAATCCCCATTATGGGGATATGCCTTTTTATGGGGTTGTCAATGAAATTTGGCAGCTTGATTATCTTGGGGTTAAGAAGGTACTTTTCAAGTGCGATTGGGTAGATGATAAGGGGGTTAACGTTGATGAGTTAGGGTTCACTGTAGTTAATTTAGATCGGATAGGCTATAAATCTGACTGTTTCATTCTAGCTGGTCATGCCAAGCAAGTGTTTTATGTGAAAGACCAGTTAGATAATAGTAAATCAGTTGTTTTTTCAGTGAGTGAAAAATGTAATTATTCAAATGAAACCTTGTGTGATGGCATCGATGAGTATTGTTGTGTAAATTTTATTGAACTCGCAAGCGCACGAATCTATTGTAGAATAGATCAATGGTGACGAGTGTCGATCCTACGAGGAGGTGGATTTTAATTGTGTGTAGAATTAATTTTTCTAAATGGGTGGTTGGATTTATGGTAAAGATGATTTGGAATATCCTAAAATTTAAATGGGAATGGAAAAATTAAATTAAAGTAGAAACTATAATAATGGAAGCGCTTGGGTATCTGGATCCGTACCGACATGCACCATGGACTAAATATTACTTATTAGTACCAATTAAATCATGAGGGGGGAATTCACATCTCATGAACCACACTCTGATCAATATGGTGCTAAAAGCTTATCGTGCCAAATAATAATAACCTTGTACTAGCGAGCCAGTGAAATCAGGGCGGTATCTAGACAATATTATTATTATTTATCGACGAAAAATCAAAATATCCACAAAAATTAGACGGGAAAAAAAAATAAATTTACCAAATAAAGTCCATGACACATGTTGAGACTTCTCCTTCAACCCAAGTTTGAAAGAACATTAGCTACTCATAATTAAACTAGGGGTAAAATAGGAATTTATTAAAATACATAGAAAATACAAGATGGAAAAAGAATTACAGAAAATGGAGCTAAAAAATGAATTCAGAGATATCCAATTAGGGGAAGAGGCCCCCCTTTTTATAGATACATTGAGTAAATCATGGCCATCAAATTAAAAACAGTTTAGACGCTCAGGATTACGCCACGTCATCAGTCAACAGTATACGGTTTGCACAGTGACACGGTTTGACCACGTGGTTTGAACAGTCAACCAGTTTGAACAGTCACCCAGTTTAGTTGAAAATAATCTTGCGTATATGCATGTATCGTATGCGTAATTTTTTGTCCACTAATATGCTGCCACGTCACCAATCAACAATGCATAAGAATTTTATCCAATAGAATAATGACACCTCATCAGTCAATGCCACATCATCGGTCAATGCCACATCATTGTTCCGTATGCATGAATAGTGACATGGACAGTACTGTACATGTGAATAGTCCCGTACATGTGAATAGTCCCATGCATGTGAACAGTGACATTTTTTCTTTTGTGCTGCTCCTAAGGTTTTCTACTGTCCTGAGTTCAAAAGTAATTTTCGTTTTACTGTCTGATTTCTCGTTCATTGTGAAATAGCCATGATGTCCCTAAAACATATTAAATACTTAATTAAAATAAAAAACACGTAATTAAATCACAAGAAGCTTAAATACATAAAAGTAAGGGTGTTAGTAAGACTTGAAATGTAAAATGACGATTTTCTCCTTTATAAATATACATTTTCTAACACTCAAAACACCCCCACCCAGCTTATTGCTAGTCCCTAGCAAATAAAGCGAAAACAAAATTCAAATCAAAAATGATTTTTTTTAAACAATTGTGTTTATTCAATCAGACTAATGATACCAATCAAATAAAAGTATAAATATTATCTCCAGTCTAAAGAAACATCACACCCACATCAACCATCCACATGAATCAGCGTAGTAGATTTTGTCACAACTACTTTCAAGAATGACATGTCAAACCCTAAAATCTTACCGGTAGTAGTGATTAAGTATTTCAGTTATACTTTCTTGCATACCTGAGACGACTAACTCTTCTCCAGTCGGTGAGTCAGACAAACTGCCCAAAGGTTTTAGGCTCTTGGAATGATGCCTAACACTTGGCTTCCTCTGACAAAAGCAGCTTCTGAGACTAATTTTGATAACCCTCGGTTACCTTCTCCATACACCAAGTGTAATTTTCTCTCTGCTATGCTTCGACCAAGATCTATGGCTGACTCAACGAACTCTTTATGTTTGCCATAGTTAAATCGAGAAGCACACAAATGTTCTTAAATTTTTTATTGGGAGTAGCTGTCATTGGGATACTTCTCAAAAATAATTTGTGAGTGCTTAACAAAAAATTATATTTAAGTGTCTTGGTGGCAGTGGGTCACAGTTGTGCAAGAGGTAGCATGTCTGTGTCAATTAACGTGTAAAGCACATGGCTCGAGAGTCAAAAAGGAAACAATAAAAAGAAAAAACAAACAATGATAAAATAAAATTATTAAAGACAATAATGTAAATGGTAAAATAACAGTGAAATAAAACAACAGTAAAGTAAAAGGATATTTACAGGTAGTTGTGACTGTGGCTCACATCTTCCTCTGGTTTTACGTCTAGAAATGGCTTAAACGCCCTCTATGGGTCGAGGATAGGCTTCCCATCTAGTTTTCTTATAAACTGGCAAACATGGGTCGTTTATAGTCAGATTCTCGAGACTATATCATGCATGCTCTTTCTGGAATAATGGCCATAACTGGAGAATCGATCCTTGCACATATCAACTGGGATGCGTTTCAAGAGACAAAAGGATATCATCCAATGACTCCTTATTCAAGCCATCCCTAACGAATTTAATCTTATCTTTTCTGTTATCAGACACCATTCCTAAAGAACATGGTATTTTATCGCATTTCATTCTGACACACTTATGACAAGCAATCGAAATTCTTCGAGCTCTTTCTTTTCTTGCATAATTTCCTTTACCACAACCAGGCATGTATGCAATAAATTTTAGAGGTAACTCACATGCCAATCGTACTTTAGCCTCGATTAACCAACGGATGTTAGTAGGTATGTGATTCTTCATAAGCAATCACATGCGTTCGGACCGAGCTTTATATATTGTAAAGAGGGCATTCTGAGGAAGTGAAGGGAATTGATTGTAAAGCTTTGCTAAAATCTCGTTTCTGTCCATATCTTCGCCTCAGAATATCAGTTATTATGGGAAACTGAAGTAACCGACTTGATTGTCATGGAGTACCGTTATCCGTCACTTCACTGAGGTAACAAACTAAAGCACACAAACAAAGAAAAACAAAGTAAAACATATAAAGAAAATTAAAATCGTCCTCTTATTAAATTTACCTCAAGCTCCAACTGGATGTTGTAGACACTTCTCTCAATGTCTCTGAGTTGGCTTTCTAAATCCTCAATGTGGAATACAAACTCTACTATATTAATGGTATTAATAAGGATTATTTAGCCCATGGTGCATGTTGATACGGATCCAGATACCCAAGTGATTTATCTCAATAGTTTCCAGTTTAATTATTTCTGCCAATCCAATTTAAATTCCAGCATAATCTAAATCACTTCCACACAAATCCAATCACCCACTTACAAAATTAATTCTACACCTAATTAAAATCCACCTCCTCGTGGGATCGACACTACACACCATTGATCTATTCTACAATAGATTCGTGTGCTTGCGAGTTCAACAAAATTTGCACAACAAGTTTTTAGCGTTCTTAGGGAGGTAAGTATTTTAATTTGTAGAATTAATTTTTTGTAAATAATTTTATTATTATTATTATTACTATTATTATTATTATTATTTTAGTTGTTTTCTTGTAATTTTTTTTCTTAATTAATAAAAAAAAAAGCGAATCTACATTTTTAGGTAAGAATTTCTTTTTCTTTGTGCAATTTAATTCTCAAGTTATTTTTCTTTATAATTTTTCATTTATCTTGTTAATTTATTTTAATTTTAGTTAATCCTTAATGAAACGTCTATAAAAACCAGCATACTCAAGGAAAGATCTTACTTCTCTGACTGTTTTAGGTGGAGGAAGATTAGAAATGAGATCCACCTTGGCTTTGTCAATCTCAATACCTTTACATGAAATGATGTGACCGAGAACTATACATTCTTTTACCATAAAATGGCACTTCTCCCAATTTAAGACCAAATTTTTCTCGATACATCTCTGCAAAACTTTTGTCAAATGATGTAAACATTGATCAAATGAATCTCCAAAAATAGAAAAATCATCCATAAAGACCTCAAGAAACCATTCAACCATATCAGAAAAAATGCTTAACATGCATCGTTGAAATGTAGCAGGTGCATTACATAATCCAAACGGCATTCTCCTATATGCAAAAGTGCCAAAAGGGCAAGTGAAAGTGGTTTTCTCTTGATCTTTTGGTGCTATGGGAATCTGATTGTATCCTGAGTAGCCATCTAGAAAGCAATAAAATTCATGGCCTGCTAATCTATTAAGCATTTGATCAATAAATGGTAAAGGAAAATGGTCTTTACGTGTGACATAATTCAATTTTCTATAATCAATGCATACACGCCATCCTGTAGTCACTCTAGTGGGTATCAATTCATTATCAGCATTGGTAACTACTGTGACTCCTGACTTTTTGGGGACCACTTGCACAGGACTGACCCATTAACTATCAGAAATGGGGTAAATGATACCTGCGTCTAACAGTTTAAGGACTTCAGTTCTAACAACTTCTTTCATGTTAGGGTTCAACCGACGCTGCATTTCCCTAGTAGATTTAGCATTTTCATCAAGGTGAATATAATGCATGCAGTCTACTGGGTTTATACCTTTTATGTCGGCTATGGTCCATCATAATGCTCCTTTGTGCTCTTTTAAAACATCCAACAACTTACCTTTTTGTTCGTCATTTAGGGATGATGAGATGATTACTGATAGAGTGCTTTCTTCTCCCAAGAATGCATATTCCAAAGTGTTGGGTAATGGTTTGAGCTCGAGTTTCGGTGGTGATTCTGATGATGGGATGATTTTCTTCTCTGATGGTGCTAGTTGTTCAACTCTTGACTTCCATTTATTAGTGTCCATGGATGGTGCTGAGTCAAGTAGGGCGCTGACCTTATCGACTGATCTGTCAACATCAAAATCCAAACCAAAGTGAGTTAAACATATTTGTAAAGGGTCATCACTAAGGTTTGAAATAAAAGTATCATCAACTAATGCTTCTATTAAATCCACATCAACAATTCTATCATCTGCATTGTGAGGTTGTTTCGCAATGTTAAAGATGTTGAACTCCATGGTCATATTGCCAAAGGACAACTGCATATTTCCAGTTCTGCATTGAATGTAAGCATCCGCAGTTGCCAAGAAAGGTCGGCCTAGGATAATGGGGATATGCTTCCTTGAATCCTGTATTGGTTGAGTGTCAATTATAATGAAATCAACAGGAAAATAAAACTTGTCTACTTGTATAAGCACGTCCTTCACAATACCACGAGGGATTTTCGTGGACCGATCTGCAAGCTGTAACACCACTGGAGTTGGGTATAATTCTTCCAATCCAAGTTTCACAAATACTGAGTAAAGCAAGAGATTAACACTAGCTCCTAAATCCAACAAAGCATTCTCAATTGTGTGGTTCCCTATACTACATAAAATAGTGGGGGAGCCTGGGTCTTTACATTTTAGAGGAATTTTGTGTTGGAGTATAGAACTAACGTTTTCTGTTAAAAATGCCTTTTTCTGAACATGAATGTTTCTCTTTTTAGTGCAAAGGTCTTTAAGAAACTTGGCATAAGATGGAACTTGTTTTATTGCATCAAGTAAAGGGATGTTAACACTTACCTGTTTGAAGACTTCAAGAATCTCCCCTGTGGATTTTCCATTATTTCTTTTAGCTAACCTCTGAGGAAATGGAGCTTTAGGAACGTATTCTCGTGGGTTGGTTTCTTCTTTCTCCTCCGGTGATGAGTCTTCAACATTAACAGGTACAATTTGAGTTGATTTTGTCATTGGCATCTCCACTTTGTTGTCGACTTCTTTTCCTTTTCGTAAGGTCATAACAGCTTTGACCTCTCCACGCTGTTGTGGTGAACTGGTACTCGCTTCATGTACTCCTTTAGGATTAGGCACTGGTTGACTTGGAAACTTACCTTTTTCAACAGTCATTGCCAAAGTTTGCACTGAAGAGGCAAGTTATCCCACCATTTTCTCAAGGGTTGAAACTGATTGGGCTTGTGAGTTGAAGCCTGCCCTCATCTCATTCCGTAGTTCATCAATGGTGCGGTTCTGCTGCTCGATCATGGAGTTAGTAACATTCTTGACATTCTGGAATGCATCCTCCCATTGTCTGGGTTGAGAGTAATTCTGGTTCTGATTGTATGGTCTAAATGGTGGCTGAGAGGCTTGAGGTACTTGAGGAATTGGTTGCATTGGTGGAGCTGGAGCTGCTGGTCCATTCTGTTGGAATCCTTGAGACAATAAAAAATTGGGGTGGTCTCTCCTTCCAGGATTATATGTGTTGGAGTATGGGTTGTAATTTAATGGATTCCTCATGACACCGATGGCATTGGCTTGATCTGAATACGACTCATGGTCAAGTGGCTCTGTTGATTTGGCAGTCGTCAACGATGCTATTTGTCGAGAAAGACCTTCAATTATCTCTTTGACTTCTTTAATTCCCGAACTTGACTCGCCAATGTGAACCTCATTTACTCCTTTAATTCTTCTAGTATTCCTGAGAGATCGACTCCGCTGTTGGGAATTATCTGCTTGTCACTGGAAGAAATCCCAAATCTCTGATGCACTTTTTGACATTAGCTCTCCTCCACTTGTTGCCATTAGCCATTCTTGCACATTTGGCAATAATCCCTCCAAGAAGTATTGGCATTGGTGCCATTTCTTGTACCCATGATGTGGACACTTCAAGAGTAGCCCATTGAATCGCTCCCATGCTTTGAAAAACTGCTCGTCTTCTCTCTGTGTGAACTCTAAAATTTCCCTGCGAATAGCATTGGTTTTATGCACTGAGAAATAGTTATTTAAAAATTTTGTTACCATTTGTTCCCATGTTGTAATGCTATTAGGAGGCAATGTATTGAACCATGAACGAGCTCTATCTTTTAAAGAAAATGGGAATAGTCTAAGTTTAACATCATCTTCTGAAAAATTCTCATATTTAAAAGTTTGACAAATTGTATGAAAATCACTCAGATGATTATATGGGTCCTCATTTTCTAAGCCATAGAATGTTGGGAGATAATTCAGTACATTAGGTTTTAGCTCAAAACTCCTAGCTGCTACATTTGGGTATCTTATGCAGGATGTGCTCAAATTAGCTAAGGGACTAAAGTACTCCTTAAATGGCCTCTCCTGTGGTTCTGGTTGTTGCAAATCCATTTCAATTTTATCTTTAAGTGCAATGTGTTTGTGTGTGCGAAGTGTTCTTTCTAATTCAAGGTCTATAGGTTCAAGATTAGGTAATAATGACCTACGACCATGCATGCAAAGAAAATAAAAATGAGAACAAAATAAATAAAAATAAAGAAGAAGGAGAAATTAACGATACTAACCTTATTGCGCTGTTACAACCTTTCTATGAAAATACACAAAAAAAATACGTGAAATAAAATAAATAAAATAAAAATAAATTAATAAAATAAATGAAAAATTACAAAGAAAAATAACTTGAAAATTAAATTGCAGAAATTTAAAGAAGAGAAAAAGAAATTCTTACCTAAAAATATAGATTCGTTTTTTTTAATTAATTAAGAAAAAAATTACAAGGAAACAACTAAAATAATAATAATAATAAATTACTTACAAAAAAAAATTAATTCTACGAATTAAAATACTTACCTCCCCGGCAACGGCGCCAAAAACTTGTTGTGCAAATTTTGTTGAACTCGCAAGCGCACGAATCTATTGTAGAATAGATCAATGGTGTTGAGTGTCGATCCCACGAGGAGGTGGATTTTAATTATATGTAGAATTAATTATGTAAATGGGTGGTTGGATTTGTTCGGAAGTGATTTAGATTATGCTGGAATTTAAATTGGATTGGCAGAAATAATCAAATTGGAAACTATTGAGATAAAGCACTTCGGTATTTGGATCCGTATCAACATGCACTATGAGCTAAATAATCCTTATTAATACCAATTAAATCATGAGGGGAGAATCCACACCTCATGAACCATGCTCTAATCAATATGGTGCTAAGGGCTTATCGTGCCAAATAATAATAACCTTATACTATGGTGGTAGAAACGGGCGGTAACTAGACAAGATTATTATTATTTGTCGACGAAAAGTCAAAACCTCCACAGAAATTAGAGGGGAAGAGAAAATAAATTTACCAAATAAAGCTCATGACACATGTTGAGACTTCACCTTCAACCCAAGCTTGAAAGAAAATTAGCTACTCATAATTGAACTAAGGGTAAAATGGGAATTTATTAAAATACATAGAAAATACAAGATGGAGAAAGAATTACAGAAAACTAAGTTTAAAAATAGATTCAGGGGTATCAAATTAGGGGGGAGAGACCCCCTTTTTATAGATACATTGAGTAAATCATGGCCATCGGATTAAAAATAGTTTGGACGCACATGATTGTGCCACGTCATCAGTCAACAGTACGCGGTTTGACCACGGGTTAGACCACGCGGTTTGAACAGTAATACGGTTTGCGCACGGTTTGAACAGTGACGCGATATGAACAGTACCCGTGAACAGTACCGTACATATGAATAGTGTCGTACGTGTGAACAGTGCCATTTTTCCTTTTATGCTCTTCTTAAGGTTTTCGACTGTCCTGAGTTCAAAAGTGACGTCCGTTTTGCTATCCGAAATCTCGTTCTTTGTGAAATGACCATGATACCCCTAAAATACATAAAATACTTAATTAAAACAAAACACTCATAATTAAATAACAAGAGACTTAAATAAATAAAATTAGAGATGTTAGTAAAACTTGAAGTACAAAATGACGATTTTCTCCTTTATAAATATACACTTTCTAACAATCAACAACTATGTATCGAAATGAGTAGAGGCAATTCCATGCAGAACCAATCATCATAAAGTGGTGATAGGGTTTTTGAAAAGCAACATTGTTTCACGCTTTGGATTTCCTCAGGCAATAATCAGTGATGGTGGTACCCACTTTTGCAACAAATCATTCAAAGCACTTTTGACAAAGTATTCTATCACTCATAAAGTGGCAACCCCGTATTATCCGCAAACTAGTGGCCAAGTTGAGATCTCCAATCGAGAAGTAAAGCACCTACCTGTAGAACTCGAGCATCGTGCGTACTGGACCATCAAGAAATTTAATTTTGACATGCAGCAAGCTGGCTCAGAAAGACGATTACAACTGGCAGAACTTGAAGAAATTCGTAACGATGCATACGAAAATGCCAAGGTTTACAAGCAGCGAATGAAAGTCTTTCATGAAAGTACTTTTATTCAATTCTCGCTTGCACCTATTCCCAGGTAAGCTACGCTCTCGATGATCTGGCCCCTTCATTCTTCATACTGTTTTTCCATATGGGGCAATTGAAATTAAGGACCCAAAGAACGGTGCACGTTTAAAGTTAATGGTCAAAGATTAAAGCGATATCTAGAATACCAACCACATGGAGAGGACACCGAAATAAATTTGAGTGACCCACCACATTTGAATTAAGATTTTTCTGTCTTTTCGGTGATTTGTTTTATTTATTTTTTTTTCTTCTTTATTATTCTTCTGCTAATTGAAATTGTTTGTGCATAAGTGTGTTTGTTTAACCATTAAGTTTTCTTTTATCACTTTTAATCATGAGACAGATCCTCTTGAACATCCTTAGACGACTTCAACGTGTCCAATCTCATCTCAGAGGCCAGATACGATTTTGTAAAACACATCGTATTTGAAAGCTACAACCACCGGAGTTAATATCCCACGTTGAGGATTTAGAAAGCCCCTTGACATTGAGAGAAGTGTCTACAACATCCAGTTGGAGCTTGAGGTAAATTCCATAAGAGGACGATTGTGATTTTCTTTTTGTGTTTTTGTTTGTTACTTCGTTTGTGTGTTTTAGTTTGTCACCCCGGTCAAGTGGCTGATAACGGTACTCCGTGACAATCAAGTCGGTTACTTCAGTTTCCCATAATTACTGATCTTCTGAGGCGAAAGAATGGACAACAACGAGATTTTAGCAAAGCTTCATAATCGATTCCCTTCACTTCCTCAGAATGCCCTCCTTACAATCTACAAAGCTCGGTCTGAACGCATGTGATTGCTCATGAGGAATAACATACCTGCTGATATTCGCTGGTTAATCGAGGTCAAAGTACGCTTAGCAGGTGAGTTGCCTCCTAAATTTATTGCATACATGCCTGGTTGTGGTAAAGAAAATTACGCAAGAAAGCGAAGAGCTCGAAGAAAATTTCTGTTGCTTGTCATAAGTGTGCCAGAATGATATGCGATAAAAAACGATGTTCTTTAGGAATGGTGTCTGATAACAGAGAAGATAAGATTCAATTCATTAGGGATAGTTTGAATAAGGAGTCATTGGATGATATCCTTTTTTCTCTTGAAACGCATCCCAGTGGATATGTGCAAGGAGCGATTCTCCAATTATGGCCATCATTCCAGAAAGAGCATGCGCGATACAGTCTCGGGAATCTGACTATAAACGACCCTGTTTGCCAGTTTATAAGAAAACTGGATGGGAAGCCTATCCTCGACCCATAGAGGGCGTTGAAGCCGTTTCTGGACGTAAAACCAGAGGAAGATGTGAGCCACAGTCGCAACTACCTGTAAATATCCTTTTACTTCACTGTTATTTTATTTCACTGTTGTTTTACCATTTGCATTATTGTCTTTAATAATTTTATTTTATCATTGTTTGTTTTTCCTTTTTACTGTTTGCTTTTTGACTCTCTAGCCATGTGCATTACACGATTAATTGACATAGACATGATACCTCATTCACAGCTGTGACCCACTGCCGCCAAGATCCTTAAATATGATTCTTTTCGTTTGCACTCACAAATTGTTTTTGTGAAGTATCATAATGGCTGCTACTCCCAATAAACAATTCAAGAACATTTATGTGCTTTCTAGATTAAACTATGACAAATATAAAGAGTTCTTTGAGGCAGCCATTGATCTTGATCGAAGCATAGCAGAGAGAAAATTACACTTGGTGTATGGAGGAGGTAACCGAGGGTTATCAAAATTGGTCTCAGAAGCTGCTTTTGCCAGAGGAAGCCAAATGTTAGGCATCATCCCAACAACCCTAAAACCTTTGGGCTGTTTGTCTGACTCACCGACTGGAGAAGAGTTAGTTGTCTCAGGTATGCAAGAAAGAATAACTGAAATGCTTAATCATGCTGATGCTTTTATTTTCTTACCAGGAGATCTTGCAACTCTAGAGGCACTTATCACATTAGCATCTTGGGCCTATCTGCACATTCATCAGAAACCCATCGGTTTGTTAAATGTCAATAACTTTTATGATGGCTTTATCGCATTTCTTAACCATGCAATAAAAAACTACTTCATTCCTTCCACAGCGAAAAAGCTTTTTATTTGTGCTCACACTGCTAATGAGCTACTTGATCTATTACAAGCTTATCGACCAGAGCCAGATCCCAAGATCTTGATGTTGGAGTGTACAAATAACGATGGTAACAATAGCAGCTGTAAGAAGTACAAATTAGATTTAACTCTCCGCCTGTAAATATTTTATTCTGTGTTGCACCACCTAGGTGATGTCTTCTAAACTCTACTTCTTTCCTTTAAAACATTGAGGACAATGTTTCGTTCTGGTTGGGGGGAGGGGATAGTTGACAATTGTGGAATGTTGGTTAAGTTTTTACTAATTTTTTGTTGTAGAGACTAACGTGGCTAAATTTTTTAGTAGAAGATGGCCGAATATGGAGTGTAGTGACTCTAGAAACACATCTTCTTAGTTCGGAAGTTAAAAAAAAAACAAAAATTTTGTGATCTTTCTAACTTTTTCTTTTTGACTTCTCCTTTATAAATATGCTTTTTCGAATTTTTGAGTCGAAGATGGCTGAATATAGAGTGTAGTGCCTCTAGAAACACATCTTCTTAGTTAAAAAAAAAACTATTTTCTTTTTTTATCATTTTAAGTGTAACTTTTTCAATTAGTTTTCCTGCATCATTTTCACATTTCTGCATGCATATTTTCTTTTCATGTTTAGAATAGGTTGGGGGGGTAGAATGTTGTTTAAAAAAAAAAATAGTGTGATTTCTTTTTTATTTTTGGATGACATGATGACTTTCGAATTTTAGTATTTATGTTATCTTTGGTCTTGAGTGATGTTACACTATGTTTGCTACTCTACATGTTAATATCGGAGATAAATATGAGTTGCTTGAAAGAATTGACATGTCATAATAAATACCAAGTAAGCTTTTGAGCCTATTATTTTTCTTGAAGAGTAACCCTTTTTGTCAATTTTTCATACAACTTAGCAGTTTACTATTTTATATACGATCTCTATATTCTTTTGAATCAACCCTCTAAAAAAAATTCCTTTAAAAAAAAAAAGAAGAAGAAAAAGAAAAAAAAAAGTGTGTTGCTACATCTGAAGGTCCATTTAACTAGTAGATATGGAGGATTATCTAGAGCCCTAAAAGATTATGGAAAGGCCATCTTTAACCCGTTTGAGCCTTTCTAGCAATCCCTTATGTGAAATATCCATAGTTAGCCCTTTTGAGCCTTTTATTTAAAAAAAAAACTTTTCTTTGTCAACTTATCATCTTGACCCACTCCAATTTGGAATATTACCCGATATCTTACAAGTTCCATCACCTATTCATGTTTGAGAAAAATATAAATAATTATTTTGTTTAGTAAAGTTGTGCAATAAAAAAAAGAGAAAAAAAGAAAACAAAGTTCTCTAAAACAAAAAAGAGAAAAGAAAAAAAAAGAAAGAGAAATATAATATAAAAATAAATAAGTGAAATGCACTTTTTAGTTTCTAAAAAATATTGTTCTCAAACATATATTTTGTTTTCTCTATTTTCCTTTCTTTGTTAACTATATCCCTAGCCTACGTTACATCCTAATAAAAGTCCTTCATGATTTTAGGAAACTATAGTCTGAAGTAAAAGCTAGTTATATGGGCTAAAAAGATGTAGTGGTGCATAAAAAAAAATAATAATAATAATAAAAAGAAAAAAAAAGTAAATAAATTGGGTTGACTAGTATTTTGTTTGACTTAAGATCGTGTTATTTCTAAGTTGTGGGCATATTATTTTCATCTTGGTGAGAGTGTGTGATATTATTTCTTTATTATCTTCATTCAATTTATCATTCATTGAAGTGACAATTTTTATTGGGTTTAATTTTCTTGTGAGAGTGTCACTATTACCGGTGAGATTTTGGGGTTTGACATGTCATTCTTGAAAGTGGCTTGATTACTATAGATGTGACAAAGTCTGCTGGACTGATGCGTGTGGATGGTTGATGTGAGTGTGATGTTTATTTAGACTGGAGATAATGCTTATACTTTTATTTGATTGTTATCATTAGTCTGATTGAATAAACATGATTTTTTTTTAAAAAAAAAAATCAATTTGGATTTGAATTTTGTTTTCGCTTTATTTGCTAGGGATTAGCAATAAGCTGGTTGGGGGTGTGTTGAGTGTTAGAAAGTGTATATTTATAAAGGAAAAAATCGTCATTTTACACTTCAAGTCTCACTAACATCTCTAATTTTATTTATTTAAGTCCCTTATTATTTAATTATAAGTGTTTTGTTTTAATTAAGTATTTTATGTATTTTAGGGACATCATGGTCATTTCACAATGAACGAGATTTCAGATAGCAAAATGGACGTCACTTTTGAACTCAGGACAGTCGAAAACCTTAAGAGGAGCATAAAAGGAAAAATGGCACTGTTCACACGAACGGCACTATTCATATGTACGGGTACTATTCACGGGTACTGTTCACGATACTGTTCATACCGCGTCACTGTTCAAACCGTGTGCAAACCGTGTTACTGTTCAAACTGCGTGGTCAAACCCGTGGTCAAACCGCATACTGTTGACTGATGGCGTGGCGCAATCCTGTGCGTCCAAACTGTTTTTAATCCGATGGCCATGATTTACTCAATGTATCTATAAAAAGGGGGCTTCTCCCCCCTAATTTGATACCCTTGAATCCATTTTTAAACTTAGTTTTCTGTAATTCTTTCTCCATCTTGTATTTTCTATGTATTTTAATAAATTTCCATTTTACCCTTAGTTCAATTATGAGTAGCTAATTTTCTTTCAAGCTTGGGTTGAAGGTGAAGTCTCAACATGTGTCATGAGCTTTATTTGGTAAATTTTTTTTCTTTTCTCCTCTAATTTCTATGGAGGTTTTGACTTTCGTTGACAAATAATAATAATCTTGTCTAGTTACCGCTCTGGTTTTACCGGCACCCTAGTATAAGGTTATTATTATTTGGCACGATAAGCCCTTAGCACCGTATTGATTAGAGCGTGGTTCATGAGGTGTGGATTCTCCCCTCGTGATTTAATTGGTATTAATAAGGATTATTTAGCCCATGGTGCATGTTGATACGGATCCAGATACCCAAGTGATTTATCTCAATAGTTTCCAGTTTAATTATTTCTGCCAATCCAATTTAAATTCCAGCATAATCTAAATCACTTCCATACAAATCCAATCACCCACTTACAAAATTAATTCTACACCTAATTAAAATCCACCTCCTCGTGGGATCGATACTCGACACCATTGATCTATTCTACAATAGATTCGTGTAAACTGCGCCATGAGTTCAACAAAATTTGCACAACATTTGTCAACCTCAATACCTTTGCATGAAATGATGTGACTGAGAACTATACATTGTTTTACCATAAAATGACACTTCTCCCAATTTAAGACCAAATTCTTCTCGATACATCTCTGCAGAACTAGTGTTAGATGATGTAAACATTGATCAAATGAGTCACCAAAGACAGAAAAGTCATCCATAAAGAATTCAAGGAATCGTTCAACCATATTGCAAAAAAATACTTAGCACACAACGTTGAAATGTAGCAGGTGCATTACATAATCCAAATGGCATCCTCCTATATGCAAAAGGACAAGTGAAAATGATTTTCTCTTGATCTTTTAGTGCTATGGGAATATGATTATATCCTGAGTAGCCATCTAGAGAGCAATCAAATTTATGGCTCACCAATCTATCAAGTATTTGATCGATAAATGGTAAAGAAAAATGGTCTTTACGTGTGACAGAATTCAACTTTCTATAATCAATACATACACGCCATCCTGTAATTACTCTAGTTGGTATCAATTCATTATCAGCATTGATAACTACTGTGACTCCTGACTTTTTGGGGACAACTTGTACAGGACAAACCCATGAACTATCAGAAATTGGGTAAATGATACCTGCGTCTAATAACTTAAGGACTTCAGTTTTAACAACTTCTTTCATATTAGGATTTAACCGACGTTGCATTTCCCTAGTAGGTTTAGCATTTTCATCAAGGTGAATATAATGCACGCAGTCTACTGGTTTATACCTTTGATGTCTGCTATGGTCCATCATAATGCTCATTTATGCTCTTTTAAAACATCCAACAACTTACCTTTTTGTTCATCATTTAGGAATGATGAGATGATTACTAGTAGAGTGTTGTCTTCTCCCAAGAACGTATATACCAAAGTGTTGGTGGTGATTCTAATGATGAGGTGATTTTCTTCCCTGATGATGCTAGTTGTTCAACTCTTGACTTCCATTTATTAGTGTCTATGGCTGGTGCTGAGTCAAGAAGAGCATTGACCTCATCGACTAATCTGTCAATATTAAAATCCAAACTAAAATGAGTTAAACATATTTGTAAAGAGTCATCACAATGTTTGAAAGAAAAGTATTATCAACTATTGTTTATATTAAATCCACATCAACAATTTCATCATCTGTATTATAAGATTGTTTGGTAATGTTGAAGATGTTTAGCTCCATAGTCATATTGCCAAAGGACAACTGTATATTTCCAGTCCTGCATTGAGTGTGAGCATCAGTAGTTGCCAAGAAAGGTCGGCCTAGGATAATAGGGATGTGCTTCCTTGAATCCTGGATTGGTTAAGTGTCAATTACAATGAAATCAACAGGAAAATAAAACTTGTCTACCTGGATAAACATGTCCTCCACAACACCATAGGGTATTTTCGTGGACCGATCTGCAAGCTGTAACACCACTAGAGTTGGGTGTAATTCTCCTAGTCCAAGTTTCATAAATACAGAGTAAGGCAATAGATTTATACTAGCTCCTAAATCCAACAAAGCATTCTCAATTGTGTGGTTCCCTATACTACATGAGATAGTGGGGGAGCCTGGGTCTTTGCATTTTAGAGGAATTTTGTGTTGGAGTATAGAACTAACGTTTTCTGTTAAAAATGCCTTCTTTTGAACGTTAATGTTTATCTTTTTAGTACAAAGGACTTTAAGAAACTTGGCATAAGATAGAACTTATTTTATAGCATCAAGCAAAGGGATGTTAATACTTACATATTTGAAGATTTCAAGAGTCTCACCTGTGGATTTTCCCTTCTTTCCTTTTGCTAACCTCTGGGGAAATGGAGCTTTTGGAACATATTCTCGTGGGTCGATTTCTTATTTCTCCTCCAGTGGTGAGTCTTCAACATTCATAGGTACAATTTGATTTTCTTTTGTCGCCGGCATCTCCACTTTGTTGTCGACTTCTTTTCCTTTTCGCAAGGTCATGACGGTTTTGATCTCTCCATGCTGCTGTGGTGAACTGGTACTTACGTCATGTACTCCTTTAGGATTAGGCACTAGTTGACTTGAAAATTTACCTTTCTCAACAATCATTGCTAAGGTCTGAACTAAAGAAGCAAGTTGTCCCACCATCTTCTCGAGGCTGGAAATTGATCGGGCTTGTGAGTTGAAGCTTACTCTCATCTCATTTCGTAGTCCATCAATAGTGTGGTTCTGTTGCTCAATTGTAGAGTGAGTAACATTCTTGAAATTCTGGAATGCATCCTCCCATGGTTTGGGTTGATAGTAATTCTGGTTCTGATTGTATGGTCTAAATGGTGGCTGAGAGTCTTGAGGAATTTGAGAAATTGGTTTAATTGGTGGAGTTAGAGCTATTGGTCCATTCTGTTGGAATCCTTGAGACCATGAAAAATTGGGGTGGTGTCTCCATCCAGGGTTATATGCGTTGGAGTATGGGTTGTAATTTGATGGCTTTCTCATAACACCGATGGCATTGGGTTGATCTGAGTATGAGTTATGGTTATGTGGCTCTGTTGATTTAGCAGTCGTTAACGATGCTATTTGTCGAGAAAGACCTTCAACCATCTCTTTGAATTCTTTGATTCCCAAACTGGACTCGCCAATGTGAACCTCATTCACTCCCTTAATTCTTTTAGTATTCTTGAGTGATCAACTCTGTTCTTGGGAATTATCCGCTTGTAGCTGGAAGAATTCCTAAATCTCTGATGCACTTTTTGACATTAGCTCTCCTCCACTTGTTGCCATTAGCCATTCTTGCACATGTGGCAATAATCTCTCAAAAAAGTATTGGCATTGGTACCATTTCTCGTACTCATGATGTGGACACTTCAAAAGTAGTCCATTGAATTGCCCCCATACTTCGAAAAACTGCTCGTCTTCTCTCTAGATAAACTCTGAAATTTTCCTGTGAATAACATTTATTTTATGCACTGGGAAGTATTTTTTCAAAAACTTTGTTACCATTTGTTCCCATGATGTAATGCTATTAGCAGGCAATGTATTAAATCATGAACGAGCTCTATCCTTTAAAGAAAATGGGAATAGTCTAAGTTTAACATCATCATCTGAAAAAGTCTCATATTTAAAAGTTTGACAAATAGTATGAAAATCATTCAGATGATTATATGGGTACTCATTTTCTAGGCCATAGAATGTTGGGAAACAATTTAGCACACTAATTTTTAACTCAAAACTCCTAGCAGCTACATTTGGATATCTTATGCATGATGTGCTCAAATTAACTAAGGGACTGAAGTAGTCCTTAAATGGCCTTTCCTGTGGTTCTGGTTGTTGGTGTTGCAAATCCATTTCAATTTTATTTTTAAATGCAATGTGTTTGTGTGTGCGAAGTATTTTTTCTACTTCAAGGCCTATAGGCTCAAGATTGGGTAATAATGACCTCGACCATACATGCAAAGAACATAAAAAAATTGACAACAAAAATAATAAAAATAAAGAAGAAGGAGAAATTACGATACTAACCTTATCACGCTGTTACAACCTTAGAATAAAACACACCCAAAAGAAATACATGAAATAAATTAGCTAAAATTAAAATAAATTAACAAGATAAATAAAAAATTACAAAGAAAAATAATTGAAAATTTAATTACAAAATGAAAAGAAATTCTTACCTCTAAATGCAGATTCACTTTTTTTTAATAAAAAATTATAAGAAAATAACTAAAAGAAAATATTTACAAAAATTAATTCTACAAATCAAAATAACTTACCTCCCCGGCAACGACGCTAAAAACTTATTGTGCAAATTTTATTGAACTCACAAGTGCACGAATATATTGTAGAATAGATCAATGGCAGAATTAATAATGAAAGCGCTTGGGTATTTGGATCCATATCAACATGCACCATGGGCTAAATATTACTTATTAGTACCAATTAAATCATGAGGGGGGAATCCACACCTCATGAACCACACTTTAATCAATATGGTGATAAGGGTTTATCATGCCAAATAACAATAACCTTGTACTAAGTAGCCGGTGAAACCAGGGCGGTATCTAAACAAGATTATTATTATTATTTGTCGACGAAAAGTCAAAATATCCACAAAATTAGAGGAGAAGAGAAAATAAATTTACCAAATAAAGCCCATGACACATATGGAGACTTCCCCTTCAACCCAAGCTTGAAAGAAAATTAGCTACTCATAATTAAACTAGGGGTAAAATAGAAATTTATTAAAATACGTAGAAAATACAAGATGGAGAAGGAATTATAGAAAATGGAGCTAAAAAATGAATTCAGAGATATCAAATTAAGGGGGAAAGGCCCCCCTTTTTATATATACATTGAGTAAATCATGGCCATCGAATTAAAAACAATTTGGACGCTCAGGATTGCGCCACGTGATCAGTCAACAGTACGCGGATTGACCACGCGGTTTGCACAGTGACACGGTTTGATAATGCGGTTTGAACAGTTAATCAGCTTGAACAGTGACGCAGTTTGGTATGTACTGTACGTGTAATTTTTGGTCCACTAACATACTGCCACGTCACCAATCAACAGTGCATAAGAATTTTGTCCAATAGAATCGTGACATATCATCAGTCAATGCCACATTATCGGTGAATGCCACGTTATCGTTCCGTATGTGTGAACAGTGACATGGACAGTACTGTACATGTGAATAATAACCTACATGTGAACAGTGACATTTTTTACTGTCTTGAGTTCAAAAGTAATGTCCGTTTTGTCGTCTGATTTCTTGTTCATTGTGAAATGACCATGATGCTCCTAAAATACATAAAATACTTAATTAAAATAAAACACACGTAATTAAATCACAAGAAGCTTAAATACATAAAGTAAGGGTGTTAGTAAGACTTGAAACGTAAAATGACGATTTTCTCTTTTATAAATATACATTTTCTAACACTCAACAAGTATGCACCATTATCCAACAATTTTCCAAAATGTAACTTAGATTTGGGTGATGAGGAATTTGTGTAAGATTAGTTATTGACGTTTTCCATGTAAATATTGGTGCGGAAAATGAATAATCCAACTACTATGCCTTATTACCACTACTTCCCGTAAGTCAGCAACTAATTTGTTTTTTTATTTTATTATTATATTTGTAAAGGCACTTATCCACTTTTATGTATTTGCAGGTTTGTTGGAGACATGGCAGAAAAAGAGGAGCCAACATATGATCCAGATCTGGACGGAAGACCAAGACGAAACCTTACAAAGAAGAAAGACTTGCAGAAAAGAGCTAGTGACCAGACTGAGGTTATGTACAATTCGTATGGAGTGCCAGCTAGAAAAAAGAAAAACAATCTGAGGAACTACATTAGGGTGATTGTATGGGAAAGAGTACCGATTATATATAAATATTGGAGAAAAGTGCCACTAGACATCAAGGAGACGTTATGGACTCATTTTCAGGAAAAGTTCAAGTTGAGTCTTAAGGCGAAAACCCAAGTGTTCAAGTGGATGGGAATTGCATTAAGGAGCGTTATATGTAAGTTGGCCAATGAATATATTCTGCCCAATGCAAACAACTTGAATTCATTGAAAAAGCTTCATCTAGAATATGAAGGCATTAGAAAAGAGGATTAGAAGAGCTTTGTTGATAAGATTTTATCCGAAGAATTTTAGGTATGTTTAAAATTCTGTTAGTTAGATAATATTATTGAGTTCCTGTAACCTTTTTAATCAATATCCGCTTTGTGTAGGAAAAAGTAAGGTAGCAAAAGAAAAAAGAGCAAAGAATGTGTACAATCATCACTTAGGCAGCACAGGATATGCTAGGTTGTTGCATAAAAGAGTACATACAATAACCACTCTATACAAACTTATGAGATTTTCAATACAAATAATGGGATGATTCGTAGTAGTTTTGAATTCAATTTTTGTTTAATTATTGCAGCAGTTGGACCTCGGAGTTACTGAGCGCGAGATTGACCTTAATGAAGCCTGGTTATTGGCTCACAGGAAAAAAGATGGAACTTATACACCTGAAGTACAGCAAGTGGCTGAGAGAATTCTAATTTTCAATCACCACTGAAAATTACCAATGCAAATAGTTTGAAACTGAAGCTGCCTGAATTATTTTATAATCCAAGATCATGTAAATTAACAGATTAGGTTGCTTTGTTTATTTTGAAAAATGCTAGTAATGCAATGCATGTATACAATGTCATTATTTAACTTATTTGTTTTTTTATTCCTAATTTTGATCAAATATTTTTGTATTTATTTTGTAGAGTGAGCTAAGAAGCCAAGTTGAGCAGAGAACGTTCCAATCCCAAGGACCAAATGATATCTTAGGTGAAGCCCTTCAAAAAAAGCCTAATGGAAGTCGGGTTCAAGGATTGAGTCAATTCATCACCCCATCCACGTATTTCAATGTTCTTGACCCCACGGAGTTGGCGCAAGAATGGAGAATGTACCAGGAGAGTTTTCAGTTTATGCAAGCTCAATTAAATCAAACAAATGCAAGGATAAACGCCTGCAACAACACTGAAGTTGGCAGTTCCAACTTTCCTAACTCCAAAGGTGGTTGCAGTGTTAAGATGGAGATAGATCATCGATCACCCAGCAAAGTTACTCCAAAGTCAGTGACTAACAACCCCAAAGCAACTCCAAAGTCAGCGTCTAATGGCCCCAAAGTCAGTGACCAAAGTTACTCCAAATTCAGTGACCAATGACCCCACATTTGTCCAAAACCTGACAAAAACATCAACATACCTCCCCTGCCATCCCCTATACAGAAGCCACCCCCAGTAGATTGTGAAGCCACTTCAAAAATCACCCTAAGAAGATCTCCAAGATTTACTCCTTCAAAGAGAAAAGTGGATGGCCGAAAGTCTCCTACAAATACCATGGTATATCTGTATGAACAGAAACAAACAACAAAGGAACCGTTGTTGTAAAACCAGTGACAGCAAGGAAACTTGTTTTGAGAAAGAATACTCGTGGAGCTGTAAAAGCAAGAAAAGAGAACAAAAGTTCACAGATGAACATCTTCTCTTTGATGATTGAGAGCTCCCTGCCACGGTCGATTATGATTGCCCATGATCTGAAGACTTTGGTGTCTACTAGCAGAGTAGATTGGACAAGCAGATTTGCAATGAAGTCATTGAGTTTACAGAGCTCTCAAATTTTGTTTTGGAGATATGGATCAAGTAAGAAATAAAAAACTTGATTTATGTTTTATTAGGTTTTCTAATTTTACAAACTAATTTATTTCTTATATTCATGTCATAAAAGTTTCTTTTTTTAATAGACATTTGTATGAAGAGATGGATAATGGTAGTGGTGTTATTCCAATTCAATTTGGATGCATAGCTAAGTTACAGTCAAGTCAAGCAAGTTACCCAATTAAGTGTTCCTATATTTCAGACCTTTTGGATAAGATTCAAATAGCCCATATAATTGCGTTCCCATATAACCCAGGGTATAGTTTATTTATTTTTTGTCTATTTTCTTTTTTTTAACATAAATGATTTAAATTTCTCTTGTAATCTGTTTTTTTTAATTGTTTGTTCAGTGGCCACTAGGTGCTAGTAGCAATTGATATGGTGAGGCGAAAAATTTATTATCTTGATCCATTAGGTGATAATCCTGATGATGAGTTGAAGCAGATGGTGAATGAGTAAGTTTAATTAGTTTACTTAATTCTTTTCTAATTTTTTATGTTATGGATTAATTTGCTGCATCTGTTATTTATTACTCATAGTGGGATAACAATGCATCAAGTGAAGAGTAATAAAAAGAAGGTTGTGCAGTGGGTCTCTATGAAGGTATTAATAAAACAAAGTTATAATTTCCATTGTTTCTTTATCAGTATATTTGAAACTAATTTTTTTCTTTTTTAGTGTCCGAAACAACCTAGAACCTTTAAGTGTGGTTATTATGTGATGAAGTACATCCAGGATATTGTTCGCGATTTGTGCATTCTTGAAAACAATGTGAGTTTCTCCATAACTTTTTTAATATTTTGTCGAAGAATGCATTGTGGAATGAATTTTCTTAAGAACAACGTTTAATTGTTCAAATGCCACTATTTATGGAATACTACTTGTCAATTATGTGAATTGTGAAGATGTTTAATGGATGAACAGTTCCCTGCTTTATGCTTGAAGCTAGCAATATAATCATATCTTGTGCTAGGGATGAGAGGAAGTGTTGTGTATGTTTAGGATAGTCACATACACTTTATTTGCCATATTTATTATAGTTAAAAGCTATAATTTGTATATATTTTACTTAATGCATTCAACATGTTTGGAAAAATTGATGCCAATTTTTAGTGTGCTCTACTATGTATTTAAGGTACTTTATTGTAAACCAAAATGACTGGAGCTGTTGCATGTACAAATAGAATGCATATAAATCTTAGTGTTCAGTGTTAAAGTATTATTGAGCAATGACTGAAGCTGTTGCATGTACAAATAGAAGGCATATAAATCCCAGTGCTGAGTGTTAAAAGTAATATTGAGTAAAGCTTTGGTAACCGTTGTTTGCTATGGTGATACAATTTATTTGCATGTTCTTCAGTTTTGATGTTAATCATAACAGCCTGGAAATAAATGTATTTATTTTGTTGTTTTATTTTAGGACAGATTTTAAAATATATGAATACATTTTGTTGCTTTATTTTTGAAGTTCAAGGGCAGTAATGAGTACGCTATGGACAATCTTTCGTAACTTTGCGATCAGTGGGCCATGTATGTTGCAAAATTAATTGTAGCATACAATAATGAGGTAAATTATATTTTTGCTTGATGCAAAAAAATGTAAATATCAAACTATTGACGTGTAAATATCAAAGAATTGATTTTTGTAGCATAGTAGGCCATGTACGCTGTTTCCCTCATTCAAAGAATTGATTTTTTAGCATCAATCGCGATCAGTGGCAATGCTACTATGTAATTCTTTGATATTTACACTTATAGGATAGTAGCTACTGATCGCGTTAATTTGTAAATATCAAAGAATTGATTTTTGTAGCATAGTAGCTAATTGATTCTATATACTGCACTTATAGGTGGGAAAGGTGAAGGGAAAGGCGAAGGTCAAAGAGTAGATGTACTAAGGATGCTTGTTTCCCGCAAACTGTCATTATGTGTTCATGTAAATATTTGACATGTTTTCAAACAATATTTTAGATATTTGTATTAATATTTTATTTGATACCGATTTAAATGTTAGTTGAATGTTATATACTTATATTTAATTATTCAAATTCGTACTTTAGTTTAATTTGAATGGACTTTCTTTGAATACCATTATTTGATTGGCAAAACTGAAAAAGAACAAAGTGAAAATAATAGAGCAACAACAATAACAATAATGTCAGCATATTTTCTTTGAAGCCATTGACGCTAAAAAATATGCCAGCGTCATAATATTAGTGATACTATAGTATTACAAATTGCTGACACTAAAGTATTAATATTCGATCATTCTATCATGTCATCTCTCAGTGCAAAACAAACTATTGACGTGTAATAATTGTTAGTAAATACTATCACTATAGTGTCATAATATTTGTAATACTATAGTGAAAGTAACTTTTAACAAGCGATCATTATCAGTAACTACTAATACCATAATGTCATAAATCTGGTAATACTATAGTAATAGTAATCACTGACACCACTTACAAGTGTCACTATTTTTCTGACTGCCAGATTACTAACACAATTAGCAAGTGTCAGTGAAAGTAATTTCTGACACTATTCTAAAGTCAGTAAAGACCATTTTTCTAGTAGTGTGATTGCGTCCTTTGCAAAAGCCAAAGTTCCCTCTTTATAAATGCTTGGCCACCGAATCCTATTGTGATTCTAATAACTAAACCAACTCTTACAAGCTAAAGTCTTAAGCCCACCACGTAATTGAAAACAATAAAAGCCAAAAGCTATAGATTTACTTCCTTTATTCTATTTTGACTTTCCATTCAAAGGCTTAATTATAAGCTTTGTTTAATGTGTTGCCCACTTTAGCTTTAAACTTCTTCTTTGTTTGCACGAGCATGGATATTCAATTTATTGGCTTCGGTTTCTTCGAACAGAATTTCTTGCACATCTGCTTAATTACTTCTACAAATTGATTTGATCTTCAATGTTGTCCAATTATTATTCTTTATGCACTTTTCATCCATAATCTCCAATTAATCCCTTATTCAATAAAATCATTCAATTAATTAAAAATAAAAAATAAAAATAATTAGCAATTATATAATAAAGGGTAAAATATGTATATAAATTATGCTCATCACTCAGTATAGAACGTCGTTCAAACTGCATCATGTTCGAAAATCAAACAAAAATTAAAGCATGAACAGAGAAACAAAATGTCATTGAGAACAACCATGAAACACCTTTCCTCCATTTCCTATCGTGCTTTCTATTTCTACTTTACAATCCCCTCCACTCACGAAACCAAAAAGCCAAAACTGTTCAAAGGTCAAAGCCGTGTGGTGGGTTTGCCACACACACGGCTTGGACACATTTTGCACACGGTTTGGACGCGTTTGAAACGCGGTTTTCTTGATATTTGTTTCATGAATAGTGCCAACATTTTCCCTATAAATAGCTAAGCATTCTTATTTGTTTAGTATCCTTAAATTTGTTAAGCTTATAAGTTTCTAAGCTTTTGAGAGTAGTGAGAGAAGTGTGCCTGAGGAATTTATCTTTCCTGCAGAGTGTGAGAGTATTAGGTATATTTAGGTTTTTGGAAAGTGAGATTTGTTACACAAATATTTGTACTCTATTAATTGTTAAATAAAACAATTATTCTTTCTTGCCATCATGGACGTAGGCATATTGCCGAACCACATAAAATTCTATGTGTTTGATTTTTCCTGTGATTATTTGGTGCGCTTGATTCTGCATTCTATGCACAACAAAAATAAAACCCCAAAGTCATCAAATTCAAAGCAAAAACCAACAGCAACACAAGAATTCCTACACACTCCTCGGACAATAACCAATAGAAATCCTCCTCTCACTTTGCTTCGTTAGGGTTCAATTTCCCAAAGTTATTAAAGAAATAGCATTTCCAACATGTTGTGAAGCATTTAGATAAAAAATTAAAGTTAACATTGGAAAAAGATGTATAAAGAGAAATTAAATAAATCCAGAACCTTCGGCTTCTCAAGATCCTATATGGGTATAAGAATCTATTGCTTTCGCTATTTAGCCTGGAATACTATGAGAAAGAGACATGAGATATTTAGCCTCTGTTTTGTTATGGAAATCGTGAGAAGAAATAAAGAGAAAGACCTTTTCAAAAATCAAAGCTGTAGTTCATTAATTCAAGAAGTGAAGGCAAGCATGGCGGTGGTGTTGCACTGTGGGGTGTTGGTGGAGCTGGCTGTCACGCAGTGATACAAGATTGCATGGTAGTCGAGTGTCGTGCGTTAGCAAGAGAAAAGAGAAAGTAGTAGTGTTGCAGGATGGGGTGGTGGTGGAGCCAGGTATTGCGCGGCAAAAGAAGATGGCCTAGTGTGGAGCCCTATGTTCGTGAGAGAGCATAGAGAAGGAGAAAGTTGAGAGAAGGAAAAAGATCTATTGCAAACCCGTATAAACCCGGGGGGGGGGCGGCGGGTGGGTTTTAGTTTATGCGATGAGTTGTAACCGCCAAACACGAGATTGTATAATTTTAATACTATATGAGTCCATATACTACTTATTACCATGTGCCAAACATGCCCTAGTGATTAGTATTGGTTTACTATGTCTATTTTGTCATTAAACTGGCATCTCAAAATAAGTGGCTGGGTCAATTAACTGACATTTCAATATGCTGCTAAATTTACAATATGAAGTTATTCTCTATATATATATATGTGTATGTGTGTGTGTGTGTGCGCGCACGTGTGTGTGTGCGCGCGCGTGTGTGTGTGCACGCGCGCGCGTGTGTGTGTGTGTGTGGAAGCTAAGTTAATTTTATTTTAATTTGTATAATGAAAAATTTACTATATCTTCACTAATTTTATCAAAATTATTATTTTTAAATTATATTTACTACATACTATTAAATTTTATTTCATACGTACAACTTTTTTTCATAACTTGTAAGGTATAATACCTCAATACCAAATAGGGTCTTAATTAGTTTTATATTCCTACCTAATAACTACTAATTATATCTTTTAAAATAATTTGCAAAAAGATCGGCTTAGTATTGAATTTAAATCCACAACTCCTATATACATAGCTTGGTTTGAAATTTATCTTATTTATTTGAGAAATTTTAGTGAAGAAAATTTGGGGATTGATTTAATTAAAAAAAATCCTAATTGAATGAATTCCTCCTAATTAGGAGGTGTACTTTTTCTGTAGCGTAACTTCACATCAATATCAGGGCAAGAGATTGAATATCCCATCTGCACCAGGGCTTCTATTCAATCAAGTTCAGCACAAGAATTCTTGACAATAGTTCTCATATTTCTAACTGAATGTATCTGCAATCAGATGTACCTCAGAAGCATGGTAAATGTGGCCACAATTGATCGAGACAAGGCCAATATAAACCGTTTGGTATAAAATCATGTTAGTACCAGACCAAGAAGAATACTATGAAGCTTCCTAAGGATAAATTGCATTTCAGTGTATTTACAGTACTGCTTCGCATTCCATCTGTCATATATACAATTTTTTCCTTGCTCATAGTTGCTGCGATTCTGCCATCTTAAAAATAGTTTCAAAATATAAATTTTTCATTGCTAACCTGTAAGGATATTATGTGTCAATAAGCATACAATTGTTTTTTTTTTAAATTTTGGCATGATTTGAGTAGTAAAATGAAAATAACTATTTCCATTAACATGAGATTTGGCTTTATCTTAGTGTTTGTTTTCCATTTGAAATTTGAATAAATCAAGCAATTCAGAAACTTTTATAATTATATAGCAATTTCAATGGTAACAAAAAATAAGTTTTTAATAAGGTTAAAAAAATTAGTTTATAATGGAAAAATTTTAAATGGATTGAAATGGTTGTTCGTTTAAATCATGGGTGAAGACCAAAATTGATTCGATTTCAATTATTAAGTTGTTTTACACGTGTTTATTTTTTAATTTAATACCGAAAAATTATCAAATGTGCCTTAATTATAAAATTCAGTTAAAAAAATTCTAAATATGAATTATTTAACTCTCAAAACTTTCCTTACTAGTTAATATATTTCATACTATTACTATATAAAAGCTTTTAATTATGATAAATATGTTTAATTTATCAAAATTTTAAGATTAATCAACCTTGTAGCCGACTTATTACTTGGCCATACTTGATATAGAGTCTGTTCCAAAAAAAGATATTAATATGTTTCCCTAAATTTGTAAAATTCCCACGCTATGTATAAAGCCCATGTTACAGACTTTAATCAGTCACTTCCTCTTTTCCAAAAGCGATCGGAAGTTGTTTTCTCAACAATTCATGAATAAAATGGTTAGGGAAGGACCCAGAATTTATATTATTCCGAGCTAAATTAAAAAATTTATATTTTAAAGTGAGCATAAAAATTCATAAGTAGAAAAAAGTGTATCAAATAAGGGACCCAAAAAATCTTATCCCTATAATTACGTACTTCAAACAAAAATAGTTATATGAAAAGAGTAGAAAACAAAGGCAATTAAAAAATAAAAATACTATTTTACAATTATGGAATCTGACTCTAATAAAATGTAATTATACAAGGATTATATAAGGATTGCAAGGATTATATAAGGATTAATATATTAATTAAGGGTTTTCAGCTGAAATAAATGAATACATGTAATTACAATCAATTAAAAATTGAAGTAAAACTTTAATGTTTGAAGTCAAGTACTTAATTATCAGGTTTCAATAAATTAAACAATTCAAATTTATTCCTCTTTTTAAATTATAAAAATATTATTAGTCAAAAGTTTCAATAATAAAATAAATTCAACCTAACAAAAATATATTTGGGTGTTGTTGTTTCTTTGCTAGGCCCTCTGACTCTCTTTAAAGAAACAGTTGTTGATGATTTTTCTATTAAAGTAAAGCTCCTCAAAATATTCATTTTTTATCTTAGTTAATGTAACTAATAAATAAAATCTCAAAATTCACATAAAAAGTTTATGAAAATGTTGATAATTGTTACTATATGTTTTTTTTTAAGTATTTTAATACTAGTGACAATTTTATATTAGATTGACATATTTTTTTCAATAAGAATTTTTTAAATAAATTAAAGTAATAACATTTTATCCCCTAATGTTTTTAATCTATATAGTAAATATATAATTTACTCATTTTGTAAAATAAGTCACTAATTTCAATTGGAAAAAAATATAATTGAATTAAGAACATATTTGAAAATAAAATAAAAACTCTATTATAGTATAAAATTAATGAAAATATAAGGATAATTGTATTAGGGCCATGGATGAAAACAAAATAAAATCTCTATTATGATATATAATTGATGGTAAAATAAGAGGTATAAATGGCTTTTTCCTAGCCTTGCTGCAGGTCCGCCACTGAAAATGGTTCCACTTAATCCAATAATATAGTTTTTGTTCGTCCTTTTTTTGTTAGGTGAAAGGAGGACAGAAGTACATATATGAATATTGATGGAATGTTGAAGATTTTGGTTAGGAACCAAAATCTCTGAAAGGAATATGTCAAACGATTTCATAAATAAAATAAAATTAGAGAATAATATTAGTGCAGTTCACGTGAAAAATTCTTATAGTAGAGAAAAATTATAACCATTAGGATTAAGTAAATAAAATTCAATATTATTATACCGAATATTTGTTCAGAATTCCAATCCCTTCACTCTTAACAGTAGCAATCTTGAAGACATTTAGATTCTCGAATTGGAAGCTATCTTTATATATATAAACTCACACATAAACAGTAAAATTACTCACTGCCACTGGTGCAGATAGTGTTGGGGAAAAATCAGTTTTTTTTAAAAAAAAATTTAGGATCCCTCTCATACAATATATAAGAATTTGTAATCTAGAAATCGTACCTTGAAAATCCGATTAGGCTTTTTCCGCTGAAGTAATTTAGGCTCCCAGATCACGATCCGTCACCACCACTCCTGCTAGATCACGATCCGCCACCAAATAATCTTTCAGGCTATGACTCAAGTTTGATCTGCACTTGACGCAGGCGCCTTTATCACCACTAAAGCAACTAGCATGAGAAAATTTTTCTCTCAACAATTAGAGAGAAAAATCTGTTTCTCTGATTTGTATAAAGTGACTGCTATCATCTTTTGGGAGAAAATAAGTCATTTTATATCTCTATCTAGTAGAAACCTTAGGCTCCATTTTTTAATATTATTTAATTCTATTAAATCAAGTTTGATTTCAATTAAAAATAATAAACCAAAAGTAACGTTATTTCTTTCTTGTCATAGGGGTCCACCTTGTAAAATAACAAAAGGACCCTTAGACACAAGTACATTACATGGAGCCTCCCATTAAATAATATATTTAGGCTTTTAACCCAAATAGCTAATTACCTTGTTTATTAATCCAGTAGTGGCGCAGTTAATTAAATGAGCTAATCAGGGGATCATTTGGGAACATATAATAGTGGCTATAATAATTAGGCATATAGTTCAACTAGCCTAATTATTTAATTCCAAATCTACTCCACTAAAAGATTGGAACTGACCTCCATAATTGTATGCTCAAATAATAATTCGTCCCAAGCCACATTGATTTCTTTACTGCACAATCCTTTATACCACATCATTAATTAAATCGATATCTCAACTGTCCAATCAATTTAATTACATCTTATTCCTTGATACTTACTGGTTTTCTCTAATGATCATTTTCAACATACTAAATATGTTGACACACTCTGGCCAGAGAATTCTATGATCAAGTGCCGAAAACCCCATTAAGAGATGCGTTGTATAAATTCTATATTGTTAATCTATAACTCCAATACTCATAATTGCTCCCACCAGGATACCGGGTAATCTTGACTACAAGTATGTGTTGTCCCAATTGGTAACTCAATTGGAATAACAATTACAATCATGAAATCATAATTAACTCAAGATTAAGATTACAGTAAAATCAATGCCTATGAGATTTAATAAGTCTGACAAGTATTTCAAAGTTAATTAAATCTCATATATGATCCTGTTCAATGTAGTCGTACTACATTAATAAATTCATACATGATTAAGACAAATTATTCAATCAATTCATTACATTCTATACCTAAATAAAGTGCCCAACTTTATTTGTTAACTGCAAACTAAATTTATTTAATCATAAGATAACTTGTATTTATGTCTTCTGTGAATCCACATGGTGATCACATAAATACATATAATATGATTAAATGGACTTTAATCAAAATAGTAATGCAATTAAGATATTTGAATAAAATACCTCATT
The DNA here is from genome assembly GCA_030444775.1 of Atalantia buxifolia. Lineage (NCBI taxonomy): Eukaryota > Viridiplantae > Streptophyta > Magnoliopsida > Sapindales > Rutaceae > Atalantia > Atalantia buxifolia. The sequence continues at coordinate 27,648,408 of CM059838.1, forward strand.
TATTTTATTAATCAGAAATATTGTTTATTACAATTAAATAAACATATATGCTTTTAAAGAGCATATTTTCCCAACAATCTCGCACTAGCTCTCAAAGCATATTTGGCATCTCATGCATGCCCATGGATTCTAAGTGCAAGTTAAAAGGTTTCTTAGGTATGGTCTGAGTAACCTCCACATCACCTCCACATCACCTCTTTGCACTATATCCCTTATAAGATGATACTTCCTGTCAATATGTTTTTATTTTTTGTGGTTCCTTAGTTACTTAGATTGAGCTACCGCACCACTATTATTACAAAATAGTTTAAGAGGTGCGATTCTGATGCAAAAAGTACCCATCAAGATCTTGTAGGAACTTGCGGAACAATACAACTTCTTTTGCAGCTTTGGATACACCCACTATTCATCTTCAGTTGTAGAGTCTGCGATACAAGATTGTTTCGCACTCCTCTAACTAATAGCTCCACTTCCCAATGTAAACACATGGCTGGAAGTTGATTTTTTAGAATCCTTATCTGACATAAAGTCAGAATCAGTATAACCCACTGGAATGAGTTCATCACCAGAATACACAAGCATATAATTTTTAGTTCTTTTTAGATACTTCATTATATGCTTGACCGCAGTCCAGTGTTTAGGTCCAGAATTAAATTGATATCTACTAACCATCCCTACTGCAAAACAGATGTCTGGTCTAGTGCAAAGCATGGCATACATGAGACTTCCACGCCTTTCGCATAGGTAACTTGTCTCATTCTTTCTATCTCTTCAGATGTTTTAGGTGATTGATACTTAGAGAATGCAATTCCATGTCTGAATGGTAATAAACCAGTTTTGGAATTTTTCATGCTAAATCTAGCCAATATCTTATCAATATAGACCGCTTGAGACAAGGTTAAAGTTTTATTCTTCCGGTCTCAAAGTAACTTGATACCAAGAATATAACTTGCCTCTCCCAGGTCTTTCATATCAAATTGTTTTGCTAGCCAACTCTTTATTGGAGTCAATACTCCTATATCGTTTCCAATTAGGAGAATATCATCTACATAAAGAACTAGGAAGGCTACAAAATTTCCTTGAATTTTCTTGTACACACATGGTTCATCAATGTTTTGAATGAATCCAAACGATTTAATCGCTTTATCAAATTTGATGTTCCATGACCGGGATGCTTATTTCAATCCATAAATGGATCTCTGCAAGTTACATACGATGTGTTCTTGGCCTTTTGGTATGAATCCATCTAGTTGCTGTATGTAGATGTCTTCTTCAAGATGCCTATCAAGAAAGGCAGTCTTGACATCCATTTGTCAAATTTCATAATCTAGCATTACGATAATGGAGAGTAAAATCTTGATCGATTTAAGCATAGCAACCAGAGAAAAGGTTTCTTCATAATCGATTCCCTCTTTCTGAGTGAACCCTTTTTCTACTAGTCTTACTTTAAATGTTTCCACCCTTCCATCTACTCCTTTTTTTCTCTTGTAGATCCACTTGCACCCTATAGGTTTTACTCCATTTGGTGCCTCTACAAGTTCTCAGACTTTATTGGAATACATAGATTCCATTTTTTGATTCATGGCCTTTTTCCAAAATTTAACATCTCTATCTATTAGAGCTTCGTTGTAGCTAGTGGGATCTTGTACATGTTCATCTGAGATAGTCGTATAGGTTTATCCCAATAACATGTATCTTGCAGGTAACCTAGTTACCCTCCCATTACTACGAGGTTCTAAAAGTGATGGTTGTTCAGGAATAATCCTGTGTTGATCAGCTGGTTGTTGTTGTTCTTCTTGTTCTGTAACAGGCATTGAAAGCTGAGCACCAACCTAATCACCTTACAGTTCTTCAAGTATTACCTTACTCTTAGGTTTGAAGTTATTCATATAGTCTTCCTCGAGGGAAGTGAAATATGTGCTCACGATGACTTTCTTATCTTGAGGATTGTAAAATAAACTTCCCCTTGTTCCTTTGGGATACCCCACAAACATACAAACCTCAGAACATGAATCCATTTTGTTTGCCTTTGGTTTCAACACATGTGCTGGTGATCCCCAAATACGGACATGTCGTAAACTTAGTTTTAGACCTGACCATAATTCTATTGGGGTTTTAGGCACTGACTTAGATGGAACTAAGTTTAAGAGGTAAACTACAGTTTCCAGTGCTAGTCCCCAAAAAGAGATTGGTAATGACGAATAACTAAGCATAGATCTCACCATATCCAAAAGAGTTCTATTTCTCCTTTCAGCTACCCCATTTGGTTGTGGTGTTCCCGGGGCAGTCAACTGAGATATAATCTCATTTTCAACCAGATACTCTTTGAAATCTACTGAGAGAAATTCACCACCTCGATCAGATCGAAGTTTCTTTATGTTCTTATCTAATTGTTTTTCTATCTCAGCCCTATATTCTTTAAATTTTTCAAGAGCTTCAGACTTGTGACGCATCAGATAAACATAACCGTATCTAGAGTAATCATTAGTGAAAGTGATAAAATACTCATAACCTCTTCGAGCTTGTACATTGATTGGTCCACATACATCTGTGTGTACCAATTCAAGTGGTACTGTTGTACGTACTCCTTTGGCCGAGAATGGCCTTTTGGTCATTTTCCCTTCTAAACAGGATTCACAGAGTGGCAATGATTCATTTTCTAATGGACCCAAAAGTCCATCTTTGATCATTCTCTATATCGTATTTTGGTTTATATGACCTAAGCGTAAATGCCAGAGGTAACATTGGTTGGAAGAAATATTTCTTTTCTCAAATAAATGTATATGCTCATCATTATTGATTACTGTGTCGTGCATAGAATGGATCATAGGATTTAAATGATATAAATTATCTTCCAATGTACCAAATCAAATAAGTCTCTTATTATAAAAAATAGAAACAGAGGATCCAAAATTTACAGTGCACCCTTGTTTTAACAAACAAGCTACTGAAATTAAATTCCTCTTAATGCATGGAACATAAAGAAAATTATTCAAAACTACAGTCTCATTATTAAAAGATAATAAAACAGATCTAGTTTTCACAACTGACACGAATCTCTGCCCCTAATCGCACTTTTGACGCTTCCTTCACTTATTTTCTTGGTTTCCTGAAACCAATAAAGTGAATTACAAATATGATTAGTTGCTTCTGAATCCCACACCCAAGTGTCAATAGGATTCTGAAATAAACAGACATCAATTACAAAAAGATCTCCTATACATGATTTCACAATCTTAGGGTAATCTTTTTTCCAGTGACCTTTCTGTCTACACTTAAAGCATTTTCCTTTCAGCTTGCCATCTTGCTTGGTAGACTATTTCTTTTTCTCAGCTTTCTTCTTACCTTTGCCTTTCGGCTTAGGCCCAGAAGATGAACTTTTTTTAGTAATATTTATGCTTCCCAAAGATTTCTCAGCACGATAGATCTCTTCAGCAGAATGGAGTTCGTTCATTAATTCAGTTGAGGTAATGTTTCTTTTGTTCATGTTATAATTGACCTTAAACTCCTTGAATGTTTCTGGCAGAGATTCTAGCACCATGTCAATCTTTGAGTTATCATCGATTTGTGCTTCTTGAATCTTAACCTCATTCAAATAGTCCATCAATTTGAGGACATTATCACGAACTCTTGTGTCCTTCCTCATTTTACTGTTCATAATTCCTTTCAGCGCTGCTTGTCTCGCGGAGCGAGTACTCTACCCAAACATCTATTGGAGACTATCTATAATTTCAGTGGCAATCTCCAAGTTCTGATGTTTGGTTTGTAGAATATTAGAAATCGAGGCTAAAATGTAGTATTTTGCCATTTCTCATAAAGCCTCCTCTGATTTCTATGAGCATCATCGGCTGGAACTGGAGGGCATGGCTGGGTTAAGACATATTTATAATTTTCAGCAGTTAGGACAATGAATAGATTTCTTTTTCAATCTATATATTTCTCTCCAATGAGTTTATTTTGACTCAGAATAATAGTAAGTGGGTTCAGAAAAGACATTTTCTGAAAAATAAAACATCTATACATAAATAATTTGAAATAATATTCAAAATAAATGACAAAAATGCATAAAACCATAAATGCATTTTAATTTATTGTAATGATAATCTTGTATCGCTTTGACAAGCTATCCGTTGGGGAAGTCATGTCTACACTTACTAGACCCAATTACCATTGGATTATTTACTTTCATGTAGAGATATGATAAATATTTATCATTATCCTTTTGGGCCTAAATTTGTTAACAGAGCTTCGTTGGGAAGGTTAATAACAAATTTTAGTTGAGTGTATAACCATTGTTTCAATCTATGTACTTTTCATATCAATAGTCACTGTTGAGGTGAAAAATCGATTGAAAAATATTTCAATTTTATCTTTGAAGAAGTTCATCAAATAAAATATCTAATATATATACCTTCCAAAAGGAGCATCACCGTATCATGAAGTCGAGGTATATATATAATTTTATTATTGAACTAACAATGGAGCCCGTGGGAAAATTATCTTGAATTTTCCCTCCCCTACTCAATATTTTAAAATTGGTTTTTCCTTTTAAAACTTACATATTGTTAATTGCATGCTTCTTATAATATTATCAAGATTATATCCAATATTATTAAGCATACGCAAATTTCAAACAATATAATAAGATTCATAATTAATGAATGACATGTATCATTATGCATAGAGTGGCACTACCTATTCTATATGACATGTTATCATGACATGTTATCATCCAAAACATAACATATAGAAAAATAATTAAATAATCTTAATTCATGGCTTTTGTAAAATTAAAAAAAATACATTAACCCTAAGCCTAATCTTCATTGGGCTTCTTGTCAATGTCTATCTTTTTATAGGCTTGTCTTTGTTAATGGACTAGGGGAAATTGGGCTTTTAAATTTATTGTTGATCCAATTTTAATTTTGAAATGAAATAAATAATTAATTATTTTTTTATTAAAATAAAATTTTTGGACCAAAAATAAATTTAATGTGTTCAATTTTATCCATACATTTTAATCCATTAAGCCCAATTGAAATTAGGCCTAAAACTAGGATTCATTAAGCCCAAATCTGTTTTTGGACTTAAATGCAAAACATTGAACTTTATCTGCCATAAGGAAAAATTAAGGAACCATAGGGACCTCAACGATAAAAAATATTGAAACCCTAAATCCATCTTTTTCTCTCCCCTTCTTCTCCAGCCTCCATCTCCACAGAAGCCCAGCCGCCGTTCACTCTTTCCACAGGTCTTCGACGCATCTGCGACGCTGAGCCACTGTCACCACGTCACCGGAAACCCACCAACCTGCTCGCGCAACCTGTTGCTCATGCTAGCCGAGCACTGCTGGTCGCTGCGTGCGCTTGCTGGTAGGATACTGCTGAAATTTCAGCCTTCATTCTCTGATCTGTCATCGCATGATAATTCTCCAGTGATATACAAATTTCCTACACCAATTTTGGCTTACAAAAATTCTATAACATTAAACTAAGTCAAGAGGGAAATATGGTGATAATAAACCACCTCTCTTGTTATAGATCCAAAGAAAAAATACAGCGAAAAATCGAACCATGAATTAAGACAAACCATAAGCATGCTTTTATTCATATATTAAAACAATAATATATAACCATAAATCGTGCCACTCTAATACATGAAAATCAAGAGTGATTTCATACAATATTCTTATATACCAATTGTTGGAGAAAAATCAGTTTTCTTTTAAAAAAACTTTTAGGATCGCTCTCATACAATATATAAGAATTTGTAATCTAGAAATCGTAACTTGAAAATCCGATTAGGCTTTTTCCGCTGAAGGGATTTAGACCCAGATCACGATTCGTCACCACCACTCCTACTAGATCATGATCCGCCACCAAATAATCTTCTAGGCTATGATTCAAGTTTGATCTGCACTTGACGTGTGGGTGCCTTCATCACCACTAAAGCAACTAGTACGAGAAAAATTTTCTCTCGACAATTAGAAATAAAAATCTTTTTCTCTAATTTGTATAAAGTGGATGCTATCATCTTTTGGAAGAAAATAAGCCCTTTTATATCTCTATCTAGTGAAAACTCTAGACTCTATTTTTTAATATTATTTTATTCTATTAAATCAAGTTTGATTTAAATTAAAAATAATAAACCAAAAGTAACGTTACTTCTTTCTTGTCATAGGGGCCCACCTTGTAAAATAACACAAGGCCCCTTAGACGCAAGAACATTACATAGAGCCTCCCACTAAATAATATATTTAGGCTTTTAAACCAAATATCTAGTTATTTTGCTTACTAATCCAGTAGTTGCCCAGTTAATTAAATGAGCTAACCCGGGGATCAATTGGGAACATACAATAGTAGCTATAATAATTAGGCCTGTAATTAAACTAGCCTAATTATTTAATTCCAAATCTACTCCACTAAAAGATTGGAACTAACTTCCATAATTGTATACTCGAATAATAATTTGTCCCAAGCCACATTGATTTCTTTACTGTACAATCCCTTGTACCACATCATTAATTAAATCGATATATCAACTGTCCAATCAATTTAATTGCATTTTATTCCTTGATACTTGCTGGTTTTTTCTAATGCTCATTTTCAACATACTAAATATGTTGACACATTTTGGCTAGAGAATTCTATGATCAAGTGCCGAAAACCCATCAAGAGATGTGTTGTACAAATTCTATATGTTAATCAATAACTTCAATACTCATAATTGCTCCCACCAAGATGCCGGGTAATCTTGATTACAAGTATGTGTCGTGCCCATTGGTAACTCAAATGGAATAACAATTACAATCATGAAATCATAATTAACTCAAGATTAAAATTACAGTAAAATCAATACCTATGAGATTTAATAAGTTTGACAGTTATTACAAAGTTAATTAAATCTTATATGTGATCATGTTCAATGTAGTCGTACTACATCAATAAATTCATACACGATTAAGACAAATCATTCAATGAATTCATTACAGTCTATACCTAAATAAAGTGTCAACTTTATTTATCAACTGCGAACTAAATTTATTTAATCATAAGATAACTTGTATTTATGTCTTCTGTGAATCCACATGGTGATTATATAAATACATATAATATGATTAAATGGACTTTAATCAAAATATTAATGCAATTAAGATATTTGAATAAAATACCTAATTTATTTAATTAATCAGAGAAATTGTTTATTACAATTAAATAAACATATATGCTTTTAAAGAGCATATTTTCCCAACAGATAGCTGTATGAATTTTCAACCAACTTGTAAATTTATCTTCTAGGAAAATATTTTACCGGCTTGTAAAATATTTTATAGTTTTATAAAATAATATGCTACTTTGTAAAAGCGCTTCTCCATATGAATTTTAGTGGGACGTATGTACTAAATAAAGACTCTAAATATTCAACTCTCTTTCCATCTACGAACATTTTCACCACACCCGATTACTAGTTTCTTACTTATACTGGAGTATAAAGAGAAAAAAAAAAGAATCAACTTTTCAAACATTAATAAGAACATGTATGCATGATTCTTTTCTTACAGAATCAAATTTCATTGTTTGAGTATCTCATTTTAAGGGGCCGCAACAATAAGGAAACCTGGGACAGCATTGCCAGTTCACCTTCGAATGAAAATGATCACCATCACTTGCAGTACCAACGCCGCCAACTTCAATGCAAGTTTCTCCATTTGCAGGCTTCTTTCACTATTACATAATATATATATATATATATACATACATATATATATATATATATATATATATATATATATATATATATGGGATATTATCATTTTACTACAAAGTTATTCGACATATCATGTCGATTTCATAGTTTGCTGACAAGTGCATTTTACTACCAAACATTTGCGTCGTTATCAATTCACTACTGATGTCATAAGGGCATTAAAGACATTTCTAACTGTAAAAGTAAAATTGTCTGTGAATTTGATAGATAAATTATCAATTTACTACCAAATTTTTTGGAGAATTATCATTTTGCTACCAAGTTTTTAGGGGAATTATCATTTTACTACCAAATTCTTGGGGGTAAAATCGACTTTTAACTCAATTTCCATTAAACATTAACTTTTTCTTAATAAAATAGTAGTGAATTGATAATGGCGCAAACATTTGGTAGTAAAATGTACTTTTCAGCAAACTATGGTACTGACATGATATGCCATAATAACTTTGGTAGTAAAATGATAACCACATTAATCACATTTTCCGTAACCGCAGAAAATGTGGGAGATGTCGGAGGAGAAGGTTCCTTCTCTTCCTGTCTTTGTTCCTGTTGACGACTAGTGTAAATCGGGTGTGGTACATTAGTGGTATAGTCAACAGAATGTATAGAAAAGGAATTTGAATTAGATAAAACTCTTCTCCATAATGATTTTTATTCTGACATTAATAAAGAAAAAAGACTTTGGTTTTTTAAACATTTCTTAAACCAAAGAAGAAAAATACAAGAAGATTATTATGAATTTGTAAATTTACATAAAGTCCATATTTTGTTTTTTGATTTGTTTGAAATGTATGCTTTTAAAAACAACATTTCTTATCCCTTTAAAGATTCAAACCCTATTACTGTTAGAAAGAAAATTCCTGAATGGAACCTTTTCGACAGTAATAAAACCATAGAATCTGAGCATCCACCTCTTAGGAGTGTATCCATTGACCATGGTGAACCACCTATTAGGATTAAAGCCTCACCTTACAAAATTCATAAAGACCCAGAAACGGATTTAGATAGCATTATCCAACAGAATAACTTCTGTAATGCTAATCTAAATACGATAGGAAAACAGTTAATTAGGATAGAAGACCAAATCCAAAAGTCAACCATAACTGTTTCTCCTGTTTTACCAAGGCCTATTCCAACAAAATCGGATTCTGATAAAAAGCTTAAAGAACCTATTTTCAAACCTTTTCAGGTTTCGAAACATAGTCAGAAGCTTGTTCAAGAATCAAAATCAGATTTTGTTAGAGCTATTAAAGAACAACTTGATAGAATAGAAGCATCCTCTCCTACTCAATTTTCTAAAGATGCATCCTCTTCTACTCCCATTTCTAAAAAGTCTGATTGCACCGATAGTGCTCAATCAAGTAGAATTGCGGTACTAGAACAGGATCAATCCTCTATAGCCTCTTCGATAGAAGCCTTTAAAGAAGAACCAACTTCAAAAGTCAATAAAATTCATTGGGAATTAGCACTCCCAACCACTAAAAGTCCACCAGATCTAACCATAGATAATAGACCAAGTGCATTAAATCAATCCCGTTATAATGCATCTTCAGTCTATGAGTGGAATTTAGATGGAATTTCTGAGTATAATATCTTAGGATTATTGCAACAAATGACCATGGCAGCTAATGCCTATAAAACCCAATCAGGAACTTCTGACAAAGCCATTGCAGAAATCCTAATTGCCGGTTTTACTGGTAAATTAAAAGGTTGGTGGGATCATCTTCTCACTATGCAACAACATATGGATATTTTGAATTCTATTCAAACAGATGAGGATGGAATCCCCATTCTGGATGAAACCAATAGTCTGATTCAAGATGCTGTTGCTACCTTGATTTTGACTATATCTCTTCATTTTATAGGTGACCCTTCTCACTTCAGAGACAAAAATGCTGAGCTTCTACATAACTTGAGATGTAGAAAACTTAGTGAATTTCAAAATTATAAAACCACTTTCTTTACTAGACTTTTCCTTAGGGATGATGCAAATCATATAACTTGGAAGGAGAAATTCCTTGCAGGTTTACCTACCCTATTAGGAGAAAAAGTTAGAAATTTCATTAAAGCCTTATATGATAACCGTATTCCTTATGATGAGCTCACCTATGATGAACTTGTCAGTTTTGTCAATAAAGAAGGTTTAAAGATATGTCAAGATTTGAAATTACAGAAACGACTTAAATGGGAGCTTAGGAAATTTAAGCAAGAATTAGGAAGCTTCTGTAAACAATTCAATTATGACCCCTTTAAAACTTCTACTTCCAAAGATTGTAATGGTAAGTGTTCTACCAAACCTTACAAAAAACATTACAAGTCCAAAAATTATAAGAAATCTTTTCATAAATTTAGAGAACCTTTTATGAAAGCCTTCAAAGCCTTATAAAAAACAATTCTCTAAACAGAAAGATTTCAAACAAAAAGCCCATTTCAATTACAAAGAGCCACATGTTTTAAATGTGGAATGAAAGGCCACACTGCAAAGTTTTGTAGAATGAACAAAAAGCTCCACGAGCTTGGCCTTGATGAAGAAACATTTTCAAAAATAGCTTCTTTAATGATGTAGTCTTCGACTCGAGTCTTCCATGACGGGAGATGATGAATCATTACAGATTGACGAGTTAATTGACTCGATTCTCAGAATCGATTAAAAGAATGATTCTGACTCAAGCCAATCAGAATGTTACCTAAAGAAAATCAACGTTTTAACTAAAGATCAAGAAACTTTTCTTGAGTTGGTTAAACACATTTCTGATCCTACCTTACAAAAAGAATATCTTGATAAACTTTTAAAAACCTTAGAGGTAGGAGATAAATCAGAAACTTCAAAAATTTCAATAATAAAGAAAAACACTTATGATTTAACTCAAATCTTGGATAAAATGAAAACAAAAAAGAAAACAGTTCCTAATATTCAAGACCTTCAAAAAGAGATTAAAGAAATTAAACTCGAGATTAAAGAATTAAAAGAAAAACAAAAGAATGATTCAGAAACTATTCAACTTCTATTACAAAAACAATTAGAAGACAATTCTGAAAAAGAATCAAGTTTAAGGCTTAAAAAGAAATTGATTTACAACTTGAAAACATTGAATCTGTACCCAATGATTTTCTTTTTGTTTTAAATCAAATTACCACAAGAAAATATTTAATAAAGATTACCTTAGTCTTTTCTAAAGAACTTGAAATTGATACCATTGCCTTATTTGACACTGGTGCCGATTTAAATTGTATTAAAGAGATTTTTGTTCCAGATAAATTTAAAGAAAAAACAAGAGAAAAACTTTCTACCGCCAATAATTCAAAATTGAACATCCATTCTAAAGTAGAAGCATCTGTCATTAAAAGTGGTTTCGAATTTAAAACTACTTTTTTCCTAACAAATGACATCCATCATGTTGTTATATTGGGAACACCTTTTATAAATCTTATAACTCCCTATACTGTAAATTATAATGGTATATCTTTTAAAGCGGGAAAAACCAAATTAAAATTTCCTTTTATAGAAAAACCTAAAACAAGAAACTTAAATATTATAAAAGCCAATTCTGTTCATCAGAGCCAAATAAATGTTTTGCTAAAATCAAAACAGGCTAATCTAACTTGTTTACAAAGAGATTTAAATCTACAAAGAATAGAAAATCAATTAAAGAATGATTTTGTACAAAGAAAAATTTCTGAATTTAAAGCATTAATTGAAAAGGAAATATGTGCTGATTTACCAACTGCTTTTTGGAACAGAAAACAACATTTGGTAGATTTGCCATATGAAAATTCTTTTGATGAAAAACAAATACCCACTAAAGCTCGCCCTATTCAAATGAATATGGAATTGGAAAAACATTGTAAAGAAGAAATTAAAGATTTGGAGGCCAAAGGACTTATTGTTAAGTCGAGGTCCCCATGGTCTTGTGCCTCTTTTTATGTCAATAAAAATTCTGAAATAGAAAGAGGAACACCAAGACTAGTAATAAATTACAAACCCTCAATAAAGCATTAAAATGGATTAGGTATCCCATACCTAATAAAAAGATCTACTCCAAAAGCTCCACTGCATTCATATTTTCAAAATTTGATATGAAATCGGGTTTTGGCAAATCCAAATTCATCCTAAAGACCCCGTGTCCAGACACCTTCTAAAGCCTCTTCTCCCCTAAAGAAAATTATTATCATCAGCCATGCCGATCAGATCTTGATTGGCATGATCAAGATGATGAATCAAGAGTTAAAGCCCTTACCTCTCAGGATCAGGTAAATGAATGGATGAAATCCATTTCTAATTCTCCTGATTTTTTACTTGCTCTACAAAGTTTTTCACAAAGCCAAATTTCTCCAAAAGAAAAACCTGTTTCTAAAGAAATTACCATAAAACCCTCTTCTCAAAAAGTTGTTCTTCCGGTGAAAGTTCATCCTCCCATTGTTCTTTCACAATCAAAGCTTTCAAAGAAACCTCGGATTGGTTTGATAAAACCTACTTCCAAAACATTTTGACTGTGGAAAAAGGATTTTACCATTCTGACCCATTTCAAACAATTTCAAAGTTTTTTCCCCCTGGATGGTTTTTTAAACCATGGGATTTAACAAAGCCTCAATCCTACTATGAATCCATTCTTCAAGTCACCGAGTCAAGAAATTTAAACATTTCTTTCTCAAATGAAACCCATAAAGAACCCGCCTATTCCATCACATACTATTTTAAAGGTCTTGAGCCCAAAAGAATGGAATGACCATCTCCACAATCAAAAAAGATTTCCCGCCAATTTTCAAATGTGTCTGCCACATTGCTTGACCTACTCCTATTGGGATTATCAACAAGCCTGGTTTAACACATTCTTTATTCAAAACCCCAAAAAATCTCACTCCTGGTTATTTTTCTTTAATTCCAAAATAACCGTACAAAGCCTTCCAAATTGGTTCCAACAGTGGTGGAACTATTTTGGCCCAATACCAGATATCCTAACTCCAAATGCCATCCAATGTTTAAACCTTTTCAAAGCCCATTACAAACCTTCTGAGTCTGAGAAAAGATTCCCCCCTTTTCTGTGTTTTTGTACAAATTTCTTCCTACCTTGGGTATGGATGTGGAACCTCAGATACCACACTCATGATTCCCAATTAATCCTTCAAAGAACTTTCAAAGTCAAATGGTGGAACAAATTTGATGAACAGACTAAATTGACCACAAACCTAATCCAAAATCAAGTCACAAAGGTTTCTTGCCCCAACCATTAAAGATGTTAGAGCCCAAGGAACCTTCCTCACCCAAAATCCAAAGCCCAATCTCTTTGCAGGTGCCAAAAGAAGAAGAGTATTTCAAAGTCATGGGAGCAGCCTACTTGCCTCCTGTGTCCGAACCATCTATACAAAGCTCAACTGATGATGAAGAATCTGAACCGTTCATCTCCCTTGGTGACGACAACGAAGATGACTGCTTCGGATTATTGCCTCCTATAAAGCAATGTAAATAAGTTATTTACTTAAAAAAAAAAAAGAAGTTAATTTCTTTATCTTTGTATTTTTCTGTTTCGGGTGGTCCTCTGGACACAAGTGAGAGCGCACATGTCTCTTCACCCGATTTTGTATTTTGTATTTTGTATTTTGTATTTCTTCTGTATAAAGCTACAGTAAAGACGACGTATAAAGCTACAGCTCCGCTACAGTGCTAATTTCCAAAGTTTACTATGCACTTAAAGCTCCGCCTGTGAACAGCTTTAAAGCCAGATTTCAAAAATTTTTGTATATAAGAATGGCCAAGACTTAGACTCGGCATTCTTTTCCTTCCTCTCTCTCTCTTCTTCACTTCTCTCTCTCTCTCTCTCTCTCGGGAATCGGATCAAGACATCAAGGAAAAATTTTCCTGTCTTGTGATTTTCCCTTTCTTTTCCCTCTTCCTCCTCCTTCCTTCTCTCTTCTTTCTCTTTAGAGACAAAAGAAGTTTTTTGTATTCAAGGAATTTTCCGATCATTGGTTAAGTTCCTTGTTTTCAGAATTTTTCTGGAATCTCACTTGTAATCACAAAAAGCTGTCGGATTTAAAGAAATAAATGTAATTATTTTATTAAAGTTTGTAATTAATTTTTATTTTTCCGCAATTTACTTTTATGCAATTTACATTTCTGCAATTTACTTTTATGCAGTTTAAATTTCCGCAATTTACTTTTAAAGCAATTTAATTTTCTGCAATGTATTTAAAGTTTTATGATGATCGCGATCCGATCTTCCATATCGATCTGCTCATAAAAATTGTACGTTCCTCGTAAGCAAAGAGACCGGATCTGCCTTCTCGTTGTATCTTTCTCTTCTCCCCAATCAATCTAAATATTAGTTCGGGATCCGATCTAATATTTCGTTTGAGCCTTTGTGGTAATAAAGATTGCAAAAGCCTTAATAAAATTTTAAATCAATCAAAGCAAGGTATATAGGTGGAAACCGTAACGTGCTGGCTATTGATCCGTTTCTAAGTCGATCGGGTCCAAAGGAGGTTTAAATATCTTGGCTTACCAAGGACCTCATCGATCCGGAGGACAACGCCACGCACTCTACTTGGTAAATTTATTTTGCTTGTTTTAAAGTCTGTGTTGCTTTTCCTTTTTAAATTGCCTGTTAAAATCAACCATTAGTTAATTTTTCCTGAAGCCACTATCGTCCTAGAACCTTTTCCTATTGGTATCGTGAGCTGGGGAAGATAGTGTAATATTGTTGTAAAGAATCTGTGTTGTCTAATTTCTAAAATTGTTTTCTCTGTGTGTGTTGAATTTTTACTGGTAGTAAGTCCCGCCTTAGGACAGAGATCCGTTTAGGGCAGTAAAACCATACCTGTAGGCATCCACATAGGATTCTATTAAAGATTTTTAACAACATAGACTCTCTACTCCATAGAACATCATCTTTCTCTAGCTCTTCTTCCGAGAAGACTAGTGTATCAAAGAACATAGTTAATTCAGAAGAATTCATTATCAAGATTTTAATAAAGCAATTGATAATTGGGATTTACCAAAAGTTTCTAAAGATAAAATTTATAAAATGAAAAAACTTGATTTTTTAAAAATAGATTGTGTAATAAAGACAGAAGAAAGAGATATCACACTTTCAAATCCATTTGAAACAATTCATCCATTACATCGAAAAGTCATTAAAAAAGCTAAAAGAAAAGAATTTTAATTATGTCCACATAGGTTTAATCCAAGTAGGCATAAAACCCTTAACTAAAGAAGGATTAAATACTTCAATTCTTGTTGTCCTCAGGGATGGGAGGTTCATCTCCTTTGATGATTCCTTACTCGGCAGTATTGAATCTAGTCTCTGTAAAGGACCAATTTCTTTTGATTGTTATCCAAACATAACGGTTTCATTAAAAGATAAAAATATCTTGAAAAGCATGATTTTACAAATCAAAACTCATAACTATCACATGTTAGAAGGATCTGTTCCTGGCCGCATTAATTTTCAAAATATCATACAAAGCCATGATCTCAAATGCTTAATACGCAACATAAATTCCAAAGAAAAAGGGATGAGACTCTTTCTTACTGATCGACCTTTCCAAAGCAAACACTGTTATTCCAAAACCCATTCAATGGAAAGATGTCAACCTTCCAGATGAATGGATTCTTGAGGGAGCTACTGCTCCTACAATACCAAAACATCTTGAGCCAAATACAGAGTTACAAAATGTGACTCAGTATTCAGATGGTAAAGTAAAACTTTCATTTAGAAGATCTACATCTTCTAGATTCTCCGATAAAGATTCTAATGCTAGTGTTTCCTCACTAGAAAGAAAATTTACAAAAATCCCTTCGGTTATAAATCTTCCTTTCCAACCTATAAAGAGTCAGCCTAGGTTTTCCACTTCGGATATACCTAGTTCTTCCATACATTCTGTTGACTATACCACTAATGTACCACACCCGATTTACACTAGTCGTCAACAGGAACAAAGACAGGAAGAGAAGGAACCTTCTCCTCCGACATCTCCCACATTTTCTGCGATTACGGAAAATGTGATTAATGTCATAGAAAAGGAATTTGAATTAGATAAAACTCTTCTCCATAATGATTTTTATTCTGACATTAATAAAGAAAAAAGACTTTGGTTTTTTAAACATTTCTTAGACCAAAGAAGAAAAATACAAGAAGATTATTATGAATTTGTAAATTTACATAAAGTCCATATTTTATTTTTTGATTGGTTTGAAATCTATGCTTTTAAAAACAACATTTCTTATCCCTTTAAAGATTCAAACCCTATTACTGTTAGAAAGAAAATTCCTGAATGGAACCTTTTTGACAGTAATAAAACTATAGAATCTGAGCATCCACCTCTTAGGAGTTTATCCATTGACCATGGTGAACCACCTATTAGAATTAAAGCCTCACCTTACAAAATTCATAAAGACCCAGAAACGGATTTAGATAGCATTATCCAACAGAATAACTTCTGTAATGCTAATCTAAATACGATAGGAAAACAGTTAACTAGGATAGAAGACCAAATCCAAAAGTCAACCATAATCAAGTTTCTCCTGCTTTTACTATGTGCCTATTCCAACAAAATCGGATTTCGATAAAAGCTTAAAGAACCTATTTTCAAACCTTTTCGTGTTTCAAACATAGTCAAAAGCTTGTTCAAGAATCAAAATCGATTTTGTTAGAGCTATTAAAGAACAACTTGATAGAATAGAAGCATCCTCTCCTACTCAATTTTCTAAAGATGCATCCTCTTCTACTCCTATTTCTAAAGTATGATTGCACCCGATAGTGCTCAATCAAGTAGAATTGCATCTTAGAACAGATCAATCCTCTATAGCCTCTTCGATATAGAAGCCTTTAAAGAAGAACCAACTTCAAAAGTCAATAAAATTCATTGGGAATTAGCACTCCCAACCACTAAAAGTCCACCAGATCTAACCATAGATAATAGACCAAGTGCATTAAATCAATTCCGTTATAATGCATCTTCGCCCATGAGTGGAATTTAGATGGAATTTCGAGTATAATATCTTAGGATTATTGCAACAAATGACCATGGCAGTTTAATGCCTATAAAACCCAATCAGGAACTTCTGACAAAGCCATTGCAGAAATCCTAATTGCCGGTTTTACTGGTAAATTAAAAGGTTGGTGGGATCATCTTCTCACTATGCAACAACATATGGATATTTTGAATTTATTCAAACAGATGAGGATGGAATCCCCATTCTGGATGAAACCAATAGTCTGATTCAAGATGCTGTTGCTACCTTGATTTTGACTATATCTCTTCATTTTATAGGTGACCCTTCTCACCTCGTAGACAAAATGCTGAGCTTCTACATAACTTGAGATGTAGAAAACTTAGTGAATTTCAAAATTATAAAACCACTTTCTTTACTAGACTTTTCCTTAGGGATGATGCAAATCATATAACTTGGAAGGAGAAATTCCTTGCAGGTTTACCTACCCTATTAGAGAAAAAGTTAGAAATTTCATTAAAGCCTTATATGATAACCGTATTCCTTATGATGAGCTCACCTATGATGAACTTGTCGGGTTTTTGTCAATAAAGAAGGTTTAAAGATATGTCAAGATTTGAAATTACAGTAAACGACTTAAATGGGAGCTTAGGAAATCTAAGCAAGAATTAGGAAGCTTCAGTAAACAATTTAATTATGACCCTTTAAAACTTCTACTTCCAAAGATTGTAATGGTAAGTGTTCTACCAAACCTTACAAAAAACATTACAAGTCCAAAAATTATAAGAAATCTTTTCATAAATTTAGAGAACCTTTTGATAGAAAGCCTTCAAAGCCTTATAAAAAACAATTCTCTAATGTTGAGTGTTAGAAAGTGTATATTTATAAAGGAGAAATTCATCATTTTACACTTCAAATCTAACTAACATCTCTAATTTTATTTATTTAAATCCTTTGTTATTTAATTATATATGTTTTGTTTTAATTAAGTATTTTGTGTATTTTAGGGGTATCATGGTCATTTCACAATGAACGAGATTTTGATAGCAAAACGGACGTCACTTTTGAACTCGTGGATAAATAAAACCTTAAGATGAGCATAAAAGGAAAATGGCACGCTCACACGCACGGCACTATTCACATGTACGGTGCATCGTTTCATGGATATCGCTCACTTACATCGCTCGACCGCAAGCATCGTTTCAAACCGTGCAAACCGTGTTACTGTTCAAACCGCTGGTCAAACCCGTGGTCAAACCGTACATCGCTTTTCACCGATGACGGGCGCAACTCGCATCCAAACTATTTTTAATCCGATGGCCATGATTCACTCAATGTATCTATAAAAAGGGGCCTCTCCCCTAATTTGACACCCCGAATCCATTTTTAGCTTAGTTTTCTGTAATTCCTTCTCCATCTTGTATTTTCTACGTATTTTAATAAAATTCCCATTTTACCCTTAGTTTAATAATGGTGGCTAATTTTCTTTCAAGCTTGGGTCAAGGTGAAGTCTCAACATGTGTCATGGGCTTTATTTGTAAATTTATTTTCTCTTCCCTCTAATTTTTGTGGAGGTTTTGACTTTTTTGTCGACAAATAATAATAATCTTGTCTAGTTACCGCCCGGTTTTACCTAAGACGCTAGTATAAGGTTATTATTATTTGGCACGATAAGCCCTTAACACCATATTGATTAGAGCGTGGTTCATGAGGTGTGGATTCCCCCCTCATGATTTAATTGGTATTAATAAGGAATATTTAGCCCATGGTGCATGTTGATACGGATCCGATACCCAAGCACTCTATTTCAATAGTTCCCAATTCAATTTAATTCCGCTATTCCAATTTAAATTCTAGCATCCTTTAAATCAATTTTCCCATTCTAGCATCCTTTAAATTAATTTCCCCATAGATCCAATCACCCATTTACAAAATTAATTCTACACACAATTAAAATCCACCTCCTCGTGGGATCGACACTCAACACCATTGATCTATTCTACAATAGATTAGGCAAGGCCATGAAGTTCAACAAAATTTGCACAACAAGTTTTTGGCGCCGTTGCCGGGGAGGTAAGTATTTTCATTTGTAGAATTAATTTTTTGTAAATAATTTTATTATTATTATTATTATTATTATTATTATTTTATTTGTTTCCTTGTAATTTTTTTTCTTAATTAATAAAAAAAGAGAATTTACATTTTTAGGTAAGAATTTTTTTTTCTTGTCTTTAAATTTCTGCATTTTAATTTTCAAGTTATTCTTCTTTATAATTTTTCATTTATCTTGTTAATTTATTTTTATTTTATTCTATTTAATTTATTTCACGTATTTGTTTTAGTGTGTTTTTTTTTTTTTTTATAGAAAGGTTGTAAAAAATAATAAGGTTAGTATCGTAATTTCCCTTTCTTCTTTATTTTTATTTGTTTTGTTCTCAATTTATTTCCTTTATTTGCATGCATGGTCGTAGGTCATTATCACCTAATCTCGAACCTATAGACCTTGAATTAGAAAGAACACTTCGCACACACAAACACATTGCACGTAAAGATAAAATCAAATGGATTTGCAACAACCGTAACCACAGAGAGGCCATTCAAGGACTACTTACCCCTTAGCTAATTTGAGCACATCATGCATTAGATACCCAAATGTAGCTGCTAGAGTTTTGAATTAAAACCTAGTGTGCTAAATTGTCTCCCAACATTCTATGGCTTAGAAAATGAGGACCCATATAATCATCCGAACGATTTTCATACAATTTGTCAAACCTTTAAATATGAGAATTTTTCGTAAGATGATGTTAAACTTAGACTATTCCCATTTTCTTTAAAGGATAGAGCTGCTCATGGTTCAATACATTGCCTCGCTAATAGCATTACAACATGGGAACAAATGGTAACAAAATTTTTAAATAAATATTTCCCAAAGCATAAAACCAATGCTATTCGCAGGAAATTTCAGAATTCACCTGCAGAGAAGACGAGCAGTTTTTCAAGCGTGGGAGCGATTCAATGGGCTACTTTTGAAGTGTCCACATCATGGGTACGAGAAATGGCACCAATGCCAATACTTGGAGGGATTATTGCCAAATGTGCAAGAATGGCTAATGGCGACAAGTGGAGGAGAGCTAATGTCAAAAAGTGCATCGAGATTTGGGATTTCTTCCAAATGACAAGCGATAATTCCCAACAACTGAGTCGATCTCTCAGAATACTAGAAGAATTAAAGGAGTGAATGAGGTTCACATCATTGGCAGTCAAGTTCGGGAATTAAAGAAGTTAAAGAGATAATCAAGGCTTTTTCGACAAATAAAGATCGTTGACGATCGCTAACTCAACAGAGCCACATGACCATGACTCATACTCAGATCAAGCTAGTGCCATCAGTATCATTAGAAAACCATCAAATTACAACCCATACTCCAACACATATAACCCTGGATGGAGAGACCACCTCAATTTTTCATGGTCTCAGGAATTCCAACAGAATGGACCAAAGAAACTCCACTCCACCAATGCAACCAATTCCTCAAGTTCCTCAAGCCTCTCACCACCATTTAGACCATACAATCGAATCAAAACTACTCTCAACCTGCATAAATGGGAGGATTCATTCCAGAATTTCAAGAATGTTACTCAATCTACAATCGAGCAACAGAACCGCACTATTGATGGACTACGAAATGAGATGAGAGCAGTTTCAACTCACAAGCCCAATCAGCCAAGCCTCGAGAAGATGGTGGGACAACTTGCTTCTTCAAGCCAAACTTTGGCAATGATCGTTGAAAAGGTAAATTTCCAAGTCAACCAAAGGCCTAATCCTAAAGGAGTACATGAAGCAAGTACTAGTTCACCACAACAAAGATGGAGAGGTCAAAGCCGCCATGACCTTGCGAAAAGGAAAGAAGTCGACAACAAAGTGGAGATGCCAAATGACAAAAAGAAAATCGATTGTACCTGTAAATGCCAAGACTCACCACCGAGGAGAAAAAAGAAACCAACCCACGAGAATACGTTCCTAAAGCTCCATTTCCTCATATGTTAGCTAAAGGAAAGAATGGAAAATCCACAGGTGAGATTCTGAAGTCTTCAAAAAAAGTTGTTAACATCCCTTTACTTGATGCAATAAAGCAAGTTCCATCTTATGCCAAGTTTCTTAAAGACCTTTGCACTAAAAAGAGAAACATTCATGTTCAGAAAAAGGCATTTTTAATCGAAAATGTTAGTTCTATACTCCAACACAAAATTCCTCTAAAATGTAAAGACCTGTGCTCCCCCACTATCTCATGTAGATAGGAACCACACAATTGAGAATGCTTTGTTGGATTTAGAGCTAGTGTTAATCTTTTGCCTTACTCAAGATTTGTGAAACTTGGATGGGAGAATTACACCCAACCTGGTGGTGTTAAACTATGCAGATCGGTCCACGAAAATACCTCGTGGTATTGTGGAGGACGTGCTTATACAGGTAGACAAGTTTTACTTTCCTGTTGATTTCATTGTAATTGACACTCAACCAATACAGGATTCAAGGAAGCATATCCCCATTATCTTAGGCCGACCTTTCTTGGCAACTGCCGATGCTCACATTCAATGCAGGACTGGAAACATGCAGTTGTCTTTTGGCAATATGACCATGGAGCTCAACATCTTCAACATTGCGAAACAACCTCACAATGCAGATGATGGAATTGTTGATGTGGATTTAATTGAAGCATTAATTGATGATACTTTTGTTTCGAACCTTAGTGATGACCCTTTACAAACATGTTTAACTCACTTTGGTTTGGATTTTGATGTTGACAGATCAGTCGATGAGGTCAACGCCCTACTTGACTCAGCACCATCCATGGACACTAATAAATGGAAGTCAAGAGTTGAACAACTAGCACCATCAGAGAAGAAACTCATCCCATCATCAGAGTCACCACCGAAACTCGAGTTCAAACCATTACCCAACACTTTAGAATATGCATTTTTGGGAGAAGAAAACACTCTACCGGTAATCATCTCATCATCCCTAACTGACGAGCAAAAAGGTAAGTTGTTGGATGTTTTAAAAGAGCACAAAGGAGCATTAGGATGGACCATAGCAGACATAAAAGGTATAAACCCAAAAGAGATCGCATGCATTACATTCACCTTGATGAAAATGCTAAATCTACTAGTGGAAATGCAACGTCTAAGTTAAATCCTAATACGAAAGAAGTTGTTAGAATAAGTGCTTAAACTATTAGATGCAGTATCATTTACCCCATTTCGATAGTTCACGGGTCACCCTGCAAGTGGTCCCCAAAAAGTCGTGAGTCACAGAGTTACCAATGCCGATAATGAATTGATACCCACTAGAGTGACTACAGGATGGATGGCGTGTATGCATTGATTATAGAAAGTTAAATTTCTGTCACACGTAAAGACCATTTTCCTTTACCATTTATTGATCAAATGCTTGATAGATTAAAAGCCATGAATTTTATTGCTTTCTAGATGGCTATTCAGAGATATAATCAGATTCCCATAAGACCAAAAGATCAAGAGAAAACCACTTTCACTTGCCCTTTGGCACTTTTGCATATGTGAGAATGCCATTTGGATTATGTAATGCACCGCTACATTTCAACGTGTATGTTAAGCATTTTTCCGATATGGTTGAACGATTTCGAGGTCTTTATGGATGATTTTTCTGTCTTTGGTGACTCATTTGATCAATGTTTACATCATCTAACACAAGTTTTGCAGAGATGTATAGAGAAGAATTTGGTCTTAAATGGGAGAAATGCCATTTTATGGTAAAACAAGGTATAGTTCTTGGTCACATCATTTCATGCAAAGGTATTGAGGTTGACAAAGCCAAGGTGGATCTCATTTCTAATCTTCCTCCACCTAAAACAATGAGAAGTAAGATCTTTCCTTGGGCATGCTGGTTTTTATAGACGTTTCATTAAAGATTTTAGCAAAATTTCTAGACCCTTATGCAATTTACTTGCTAAAGATGTACATTTTGTCTTTGATGATTCATGTCTTGTAGCATTTGAAAAGTTAAAGCAATTGTTGACGCTATCACCCATCATTCACCACCAAACCTGAGCTACCATTTGAGCTTATGTGTGATGCATCCGACATGCAAGAGAGCAGATAGACAAAGAGTAGATCGAATTCCTCATGTTATTTACTATGCTAGTATGACATTAAACGATGCACAGCTTGAACTATTCAACTACCGAAAAGAAATGCTAGCAAAGAGTATTTGCATTAGAAAAATTTCGATCTTATCTCATTGGTTGTAAAATTATTGTGTTCACAGATCACGCCGCTTCCTCAAATATCTTCTCACAAAGAAAGATGCAAAAGCTAGACTAATTCGCTGGGTGTTGCTTTTGGCAGAATTTGACTTGGAATTCAAAGATAAGAAAGGGACAAAATGTGTGGCTGACCATCTCTCTCGCCTCCACTTTGACATCAACACGTAACCCTTAACATTGGAATGAGTCATTTCTAGATGAACAATTAATGAGTGTGGAAGTATTACCTTGGTATGCTGATATAGTTAATTATCTTGTTACGTAAACTTCCGTGAGCATTGACCAAGCAAGACAAGGCCAAATTTTTTTGGAAATAAAGAATTTTTTTCCGGGATGACCCTTATCTGCTCAAGTATTGTGGATCAAATTATTCGACGATGTGTCCCAGAGAATGAATTTCATAACATCCTTTCGTTTTGCCATGAACAAGCTTGTGGAGGCCATTTCAAAGCGCTTAAGAAAAAACAGGACAAAAGTTCTACAATGTGGTTTCTATTGGCCAACTATATTTCGAGATGCTTACACCTTTTGTTCTTCATGTGATAGGTGTCAACGAACGGGAGCATTACACGAAGGAACATGATGCCACTAAATCCAATTTTAGTGGTTGAGATTTTTTGATGTATGGGGTATCGACTTCACGGGACCCTTTCCCCATCTTTTGGTCATCAATACATATTGGTCGCTGACTATGTTTCAAACGGGCAGAGGCAATTCCATGCGTAACCAATGATCATAAAGTGGTGATAGGGTTTTCAAGAGCAACATTGTTTCACGCTGATTCCTCGAACGATAATCGTGATGGTGGTACCCACTTTTGCAACAAATCATTCAAAGCACTTTTGACAAAGTACTCCATCACTCATAAAGTGGCGACTCCGTATCATCCGCAAAACCAAAGGGCCAAGTTGAGATCTCCAATCGAGAAATAAAGCACATCTTAGAAAAGACCGTGAGGCCGATTAAAAGATTGGTCATTAAGACTTGATGATGCATTATGGGCATATAGAACGGCGCTCAAAACCCCAATGGGATGTCACCCTACAAAGCTAGTGTATGGAAAAGCTTGCCACCTACCCGTGGAACTCGAGCATCGTATGCGATCGGGCCATCAAGAAATTCATTTTGACATGCAGCAAGTCGGGCTCAGTAAAGACGACATAAATGGCGTAACTTGAAGAAATTCGTGAATGATGCATACGAAAATGCCAAGGTTTACAAGCAACGAATGAAAGTCTTTCATGATAAGTAGACATGAAAATCTTTCACCTGTGTCGAAAGTACTTTTATTCAATTCTCGCTTGCATTTATTCCGTGTAAGCTACGCTCGATGGTCCGCCCTTCATTGTTCACACTGCTTTTTCCACACGGGCAATTGAAATTAAGGACCCAAAAATGGTGTCACGTTTAAAGTTAATGGTCAAAGATTAAAGCCATATCTAGAGTACCAACCACATGGAGAGGACACCGAAATAAATTTAAGTGACCCACCAGATTTGAATTAAGATTTTTCTTTTCGGTGATTTATTTATTTATTTATTTATTTATTTTCTTTCGCTAATTGAAATCATTTGTGCATAAGTGTGTTTGTTTAACCATTAAGTTTTCTTTTATCACTTTTAATCATGAGACAGCCTTGAACATCCTTAAGACTTCAACGTGTCCAATCTCATCTCGAGAGCCGATACGATTTTTTGTAAAACACATCGTATTTGGAAGCTACAACCACCTGAGTTAATATCCCACGTTGAGGATTTAGAAAGCCAACTCGAGACATTGAGAGCAAGTGTCTACAACATCCACTGAGCTTGAGGTAAATTCCATAAGAGGACGATTGTGATTTTCTTTGTGTGTTTTTGTTTGTTACTCTATTTGTGTGTTTTAGTTTGTGTGTTTTAGTTTGTCACCCTGGCCAAGTGGCGGATAACCAGATTCGTGACAATCAAGTCGGTTACTCCAGCTTCCCATAATTACCGATCTTCCGAGGCGAAGGTATGGATAGAAACGAGATCTTAGCAAAGCTTCATAGTCGATTCCCTTCACTTCCTCGTAATGCCCTCCTCACAATCTATAAAGCTCGATCCGAACGCATGCGATTGCTCATGAGGAATAACATACCGCCGATATCCGCCGGTTAATCGAGGCTAAAGTACGCTGGCAAGGTGAGTTGCCTCCTAAATTTATTGCATACATGCCTGGTTGTGGTAAAGGAAATTATGCAAGAAAGCGCCAAGAGCTCGAAAGATTTTGTTGCTTGTCATAAGTGTGCCGAATGATATGCAATAAAAACGATGTTCTTTAGGAATGGTGTCCGATAAAGAGAAGATAAGATTCAATTCATTAGGGATGGCTTGAATAAGGAGTCATTGGATGATATCATTTTGTCTCTTCAAACGCATCCCTGGATATGTGCAAGGAGCGATTCTCCGCTTATGGCCATCATTCCAAAAGAGCATGCACGATACGCCTCGGGAATCGACTATAAACGACTTCGCTTGCCGCTTTATAAAAACTGGATGGGAAGCCTATCTCGACCCATGAGGGCATCAAGCCGCTTTCGGACGTAAAACCAGAGGAAGATGTGAGCCACAGTCGCAACTACCTGTAAATATCCTTTTACTTTACTGTTGTTTTATTTTACTGTTGTTTTACCATTTGCATTATTGTCTTTAATAATTTTATATTTGTCATTACTTGCTTTTCCTTTTTACTGTTTCTTTTTTGACTCTCAAGCCATGTGCATTACACGATTAATTGACATAGACATGACACCTCATTCACAGCTGTGACCCACTGCCGCCAAGATCCTTAAATATGATTCTTTTCATTTGCACTCACAAATTATTTTTGAGAATTATCCTAATGGCAGCTACTCCCAATAAACAATTCAAGAACATTTGTGTGCTTTCTGGATTTAACTATGGCAAAT
This sequence comes from Atalantia buxifolia, assembly GCA_030444775.1. Taxonomy (NCBI): domain Eukaryota; kingdom Viridiplantae; phylum Streptophyta; class Magnoliopsida; order Sapindales; family Rutaceae; genus Atalantia; species Atalantia buxifolia. Next base: position 27,674,359 of record CM059838.1, read on the forward strand.
ATAAAGAGTTCTTTGAGGCAGCCATTGATCTTGGTCGAAACATAGCAGAGAGAAAATTACACTTGGTGTGTACATGAGGTGACCGAGGGTTATCAAAATTGGTCTCAGAAGCTGCTTTTGTCAGAGGAAGTCAAGTGTTAGGCATCATACCACAAGCCCTAAAACCTTTGGGCTGCTTGTCTAACTCACCGACTGGAGAAGAGTTAGTTGTCTCAGGTATGCTGTTGAGTGTTAGAAAGTGTATATTTATAAAGGAGAAATTCATCATTTTACACTTCAAATCTCACTAACATCTCTAATTTTATTTATTTAAGTCCCTTGTTATTTAATTTGTTTTAATTAAGTATTTTGTATATTTTAGGGGTATCATGGTCATTTCACAATGAACGAGATTTCGGATAGCAAAACGGACGTCACTTTTGAACTCAGGACAAATAAAACCTTAAGATGAGCATAAAAGGAAAATGGCACTGCTCACACGCACGCACTATTCACATGTACTGCATCGTTTCATGGATAATGCTCACTTACAATCGCTCGCACAAGCATCGTTTCAAACCGTGCAAACCGTGTTACTGTTCAAACCGCGTGGTCAAACCCGCGGGTCAAACCGTTATCGTTTCACCGATGACGGGCGCAACTCGCATCCAAACTATTTTTAATCCGATGGCCATGATTCACTCAATGTATCTATAAAAAGGGGCCTCTCCCCTAATTTGACACCCCGAATCCATTTTTTAGCTTAGTTTTCTGTAATTCCTTCTCCATCTTGTATTTTCTACGTATTTTAATAAAATTTCCATTTTACCCTTAGTTTAATTATGAGTGGCTAATTTCCTTTCAAGCTTGGGTTGAAGGTGAAGTCTCAACATGTGTCATGGGCTTTAATTGGTAAATTTATTTTCTCTTCCCCTCTAATTTCTGTGGAGATTTTGACTTTTCGTCGACAAATAATAATAATCTTGTCTAGTTACCGCCTTGGTTTTACCGGCACCCTAGTATAAGGTTATTATTATTTGGCACGATAAGCCCTTAGCACCATATTGATTAGAGCGTGGTTCATGAGGTGTGGATTCCCCCCTCATGATTTAATTGGTATTAATAAGAATTATTTAGCCCATGATGCATGTTGATACGAATCCAGATACCCAAGCACTCTATTTCGATAGTTCCCAATTCAATTTAATTCCGTTATTCCAATTTAAATTCTAGTATCCTTTAAATTCTAGTATCCTTTAAATCAATTTCCCTATAAATCTAATCACCCATTTACAAAATTAATTATACACACAATTAAAATCCACCTCCTCGTGGGATCGACACTCAACACCATTGATCTACTCTACAATAGATTCGCGCGCTTGCGAGTTCAACAAAATTTGCACAACAAGTTTTTGGCGCCGTTGCCGAGGAGGTAAGTATTTTAATTTGTAGAATTAATTTTTTTGTAAATAATTTTATTATTATTATTATTATTATTATTATTATTTTATTTGTTTCCTTGTAATTTTTTTTCTTAATTAATAAAAAAAAGAAGAAGTTAATTTACATTTTCTAGGTAAGAATTTCTTTTTCTCTTCTTTAATTTTTGCAATTTAATTTTCATGTTATTTTTCTTTGTAATTTTCCATTTATCTCATTAATTTATTTTTATTTTATTTCACGTATTTGTTTTAGTGTGTTTTTTTTTAATAGAAAGGTTGTAACAACGTGATAAGGTTAGTATCGTAATTTCTCCTTCTTCTTTATTTTTATTTGTTTTGTTCTCAATTTATTTTCTTTATTTGCATGCATGGTCGTAGGTCATTATCACCTAATCTTGAACCTATAGACCTTGAATTAGAAAGAACACTTCGCACACACAAACACATCGCACTTAAAGAAAAAATTGAAATGGATTTGCAACAACCAGAACCACAGGAGAGGCCATTTAAGGACTACTTTAGTCCCTTAGCTAATTTAAGCACATCATGCATACGATACCCAAATGTAGCTGCTAGGAGTTTTGAGTTAAAACCTAGTGTGCTAAATTGTCTCCCAACATTCTATGGCCTAGAAAATGAGGACCCGTATAATCATCTGAATGATTTTCACACAATTTGTCAAACTTTTAAATATGAGAATTTTTCAGAAGATGATGTTAAACTTAGACTATTCCCATTTTCTTTAAAGGATAGAGCTCTGCTCATGGTTCAATACATTGCCTCGCTAATAGCATTACAACATGGGAACAAATGGTAACGAAATTTTTAAATAAATATTTCCAGTTCATAAAACCAATGCTATTCCAGTGGAAATCTCGAGTTCACCCGAGCAGAGAAGACGAACAATTTTTCGAAGCATGGGAGCGATTCAATGGGCTACTTTTGAAGTGTCCACATCATGGGTACGAGAAATGGCACCAATGCCAATACTTTTGAGGGATTATTGCCAAATGTGCAAGAATGGCTAATGGCGACAAGTGGAGGAGAGCTAATGTCAAAAAGTGCATCAGGAATTTGGGATTTCTTCCAGCGACAAGCGGATAATTCCCAACAATGAGTCGATCATCTCTCAGGAATACTAGAAGAATTAAAGGAGTGAATGAGGTTCACATTGGCGAGTCTGATTCAGGAATCAAAGAAGTCAAAGAGATAATTGAAGGTCTTTCTCGACAAATAGCATCTTTGACGACTGCTAAATCAACAGAGCCACATGACCATGAGTCGTATTCAGATCAAGCCAATGCCATTGGTGTCATGAGGAAGCCGTCAAATTACAACCCATACTCCAACACATATAATCCTGGATGGAGAGACCACCCCAATTTTTCATGGTCTCAAGGATTCCAACAGAATGGACCAGCAGCTCCAGCTCCACCAATGCAACCAATTCCTCAAGCCTCTCAGCCACCATTTAGACCATACAATCAGAACCAAAACTACTCTCAACCCGCATAATGGGAGGATGCCTTCCGTAATGTCAAGAATGTTACTAACTCCATGATCGAGCAAAAAACCGCACCATTGATGGACTACTTAAATGAGATGAGAGCAGCTTCAACTCACAAGCCCAATCGGGCCAAGCCTCGAGAAGATGGTGGGACAACTTGCTTCTTCGGCCGACTTTGGCAATGACCGTTGAGAAAGGCAAATTTCCAAGTCAACCAAAGGCCTAATCCTAAAGGAGTACATGAAGCAACTACCAGTTCACCGCAACAAAGATGGAGAGGTCAAAGCCGTTATGACCTTGCGAAAAGGAAAAGAAGTCGACAAAAGTGGAGATGCCAGTAACCAAAGAAAATCAAATTGTACCTGTAAATGCTGAAGACTCACCACCGGAGGAGAAAGAAGAAACCAACCCACGGAATACGTTCCTAAAGCTCCATTCCTCGAGGTTAGCTAAAGGAAAGAAGGGAAAATCCACAGTGAGATTCTTCAAGTCTTCAAACAAAAGTGTTAACATCCCTTTACTTGATGCAATAAAGCAAGTTCCATCTTATGCCAAGTTTCTTAAAGACCTTTGCACTAAAAAGAGAAATATTCATGTTCGTAAAAGGCATTTTTAATCGAAAATGTTAGTTCTATACTCCAACACAAAATTCCTCTAAAATGTAAAGACCTGTGCTCCCCCACTATTTCATGTAGTATATGGAACCACACAATTGAGAATGCTTTGTTGGATTTAGAGCTAGTGTTAATCTTTTGCCTTACTCAAGATTTGTGAAACTTGATCGGGAGAATTACACCCAACTCCAAGTGGTGTTACAGCTTGCAGATCGGTCCACGAAAATCCCTCGTGGTATTGTGGAGGACGTGCTTATCCAGGTACACAAGTTTTATTTTCCTGTTGATTTCATTGTAATTGACACTCAACCAATACAGGATTCAAGGAAGCATATCCCCATTATCCTAGGCCGACCATTTTTGGCAACTGCCGATGCTCACATACAATGCAGATCGAAATATGCAGTTGTCTTTTGGCAATATGACCATGGAGCTCAACATCTTCAACATTGCCAAACAACCTCACAATGCAGATGATGGAATTGTTGATGTGGATTTAATTGAAGCATTAGTTGATGATACTTTTCTTTCAAACCTTAGTGATGACCCTTTACAAACATGTTTAACTCACTTTGATTTGGATTTTGATGTTGACAGATCGGGCCGATGAGGTCAACGCCTACTTGACTCAAGACCATCCATGGACACTAATAAATGGAAGTCAAGAGTTGAACAACTAGCACCATCAGAGAAGAAAATCATCCCATCATCAGAATCACCACCGAAACTCGAGCTCAAACCATTACCCAACACTTTGGAATATGCGTTTCGGGAGAAGAAAGCACTCTACCAAGAATCATCTCATCATCCCTAAATGACGAACAAAAAGGTAAGTTGTTGGATGTTTTAAAAGAGCACAAAAGAGCATTAGGATGGACCATAGATATAAAAGGTATAAACCAAAGAGATTGCATGCATTACATTCACCTTGATGAAAATGCTAAATCTACTAGGAAATGCAACGCCGCTAAATCCTAATATGAAAGAAGTTGTTAGAATGTAAGTCCTTAAACTATTAGACGCAGTATCATTTACCCCATTTCGATAGTTCATGGGTCGGCCCCAGGCAAGTTGTCCCCAAAAAGTCGAGTCACAAGAGTTACCAATGCTGATAATGAATTGATACCCACTAGAGTAACTACAGGATGGCGTGTATGCATTGATTATAGAAAATTAAATTCTGTCACACGTAAAGACCATTTTCCTTTACCATTTATTGATCAAATGCTTGATAGATTAGCAGGCCATGAATTTTATTGCTTTCTAGATGGCTACTCAGGGTACAATCAGATTCCCATAGCACCAAAAGATCAAGAGAAAACCACTTTCACTTGCCATTTTGGCACTTTCGCATATAGGAGAATGCCGTTTGGATTATGTAATGCACCTGCTACATTTCAACGATGCATGTTAAGCATTTTTTCTGATATGGTTGAACGGTTTCTTGAGGTCTTTATGGATGACTTTTCTGTTTTTGGAGACTCATTTGATCAATGTTTACATCATCTAACACAAGTTTTGCAGAGATGTATAGAGAAGAATTTGGTCTTAAATTGGGAGAAATGCCATTTTATGGTAAATCAAGGTATTGTTCTTGGTCACATCATTTCATGCAAAGGTATTGAGGTTGACAAAGCCAAGGTGGATCTCATTTCCAATCTTCCTCCACCTAAAACAATGTAGAGAAGTAAGATCTTTCCTTGGGCATGCTGGTTTTTATAGACGTTTCATTAAGGATTTTAGCAAAGTTTCTAGACCCTTATGCAATCTACTTGCTAAGGATGTACCTTTTGTCTTTAATGATTCATGTCTTGTGGCGTTTGAAAACTAAAGCATTTGTTGACAACATCACCCATCATTCAGCCACCAAACCGGGAGTTTACCATTTGAGCTTATGTGTGATGCATCCGACATGCAAGAGAGCAAAGATAGACAAAGAGTAGATCAATTCCTCATGTTATTTACTATGCTAGTATGACATTGAACGATGCACAGCTTGAACTATTCAACTACTCGAAAAAGAAATGCTAGCAAAGAGTGTTTGCATTAGAAAAATTTCGATCTTATCTCATTGGTTGTAAAATAATTGTGTTCACAGATCATGCCGCTTCAAATATCTTCTCACAAAGAAAGATGCAAAAGCTAGACTAATTCGTTGGGTGTTGCTTTTGCAGAATTTGACTTGGAATTCAAAGATAAGAAAGGGACAGTAAAATGTTGTGGTCGACCATCTCTCGCCTCCACTTTGACATCAACACGTAACCCTTAACATTGAATGAGTCATTTCCAGATGAACAATTAATGAGTGTGGAAGTATTACCTGGTATGCTGATATAGTTAATTATCTTGTTACTGTAAACTTCCGAGCATTGGACCAAGCAAGACAAGGCCAAATTCTTTTGGAAATAAAGAATTTTTTCGGGATGACCTTATATCTGTTCAAGTATTGTGCGGATCAAATTATTCGACGATGTGTCCCAGAGAATGAATTTCATAACATCCTTTCATTTTGCCATGAACAAGCTTGTGGAGGCCATTTCAAATTAAGAAAAACAGCCACAAAAGTTCTACAATGTGGTTTCTATTGGCCGACTATATTTCGAGATGCTTACACCTTTTGTTCTTCATGTGATAGGTGTCAACGAATGGGGAGCATTACACGAAGGAGCATGATGCCACTAAATCCAATTTTAGTGGTTGAGATTTTTGATGTGTGGGGTATCGACTTCATGGGACCCTTTCCCCCATCTTTTGGCCATCATTACATATTGGTTGCTGTTGACTATGTTTCGAAATGGGTAGAGGCAATTCCATGCAGAACCAATGATCATAAAGTGGTGATAGGGTTTTTGAAGAGCAACATTGTTTCACGCTTTGATTCCTCGAGCAATAATCAGTGATGGTGGTACCCACTTTTGCAATAAATCATTCAAAGCACTTTTGACAAAGTACTCCATCACTCATAAAGTGGCGACTCCGTATCATCCGCAAAACCAAGGTGGCCAAGTTGAGATCTCCAATCGAGAAATAAAGCACATCTTAGAAAAGACCGTGAGGCCGCATTAAAAGATTGGTCATTAAGACTTGATGATGCATTATGGGCATATAGAACGGCGTTCAAAACCCCAATTGGGATGTCACCCTACAGGCTAGTGTATGGAAAAGCTTGCCACCTACCGTGGAACTCGAGCATCGTGCGATCGGGCCATCAAGAAATTCAATTTTGACATGCAAAGAAGTCGGGCTCAGAAAGACGACATAAATGGCGAACTTGAAGAAATTCGTAACGATGCATACGAAAATGCCAAGGTTTACAAGCAACGAATGAAAGTCTTTCATGATAAGCTAGACATGAGAAAATCTTTCACTCCAGTCGAAAGTACTTTTATTCAATTTCGCTTGCATTTATTCCCGTGTAAGCTACGCCTCGATGGTCCGCCCTTTATTGTTCATACTATTTTTCCACACGGGCAATTGAAATTAAGGACCCAAAAACGGTGTCACGTTTAAAGTTAATGGTCAAAGATTAAAGCCATATCTAGAGTACCAACCACATGGAGAGGACACCAAGTAAATTTAAGTGACCCACCAGATTTGAATTAAGATTTTTGTGTCTTTTCGGTTATTTGATTTTTTTTCTTTATTTTTATTATTCTTTTGCTAATTGAAATTATTTGTGCATAAGTGTGTTTGTTTAACCATTGAGCTTTCTTTTATCACTTTTAATCATGAGACAGTTCCTCTTGAACATCCTTAGACGACTTCAACGTGTCCAATCTCATCTCAGAGGCCAGATACGATTTTGTAAAACACATCGTATTTGGAAGCTACAACCACCTAATTAATATCCCACGTTGAGGATTTAGAAAGCCAACTCAGAGACATTGAGATAAGTGTCTACAACATCCAGTTGGAGCTTGAGGTAAATTCTATAAGAGGACGATTGTGATTTTCTTTGTGTTTTTATTTGTTACTTCGTTTGTGTGTTTTAGTTTTTGTTTTAGTTTGTCACCCCGGTTAAGTGGCGGATAACGGTACTCCGTGACAATCAAGTCGGTTACTTCAGTTTCCCATAATTACTGATCTTCTGAGGCGAAAGTATGGATAGAAACGAGATCTTAGCAAAGCTTCATAGTCGATTCCCTTCACTTCCTCAGAATGCCCTCCTTACAATCTATAAAGCTCGGTCCAACGCATGCGATTGCTCATGAGGAATAACATACCGCTGATATCCATTTGGTTAATAGAGGCCAAAGTACGCTTAAGGTGAGTTACCTCCTAAATTTATTGCATACATGCCTGGTTGTGGTAAAGGAAATTACGCAAGAAAGCGAAGAGCTCGAAAAATTTCGGTTGCTTGTCATAAGTGTGCCAGAATGTTATGCAATAAAAAACGATGTTCTTTAGGAATGGTGTCTGATAACAGAGAAGATAAGATTCAATTCATTAGGGATGGCTTGAATAAGGAGTCATTGGATGATATTCTTTTGTCTCTTGAAACGCATCCTAGTGGATATGTGCAAGGAGCGATTCTCCAGTTATGGCCATCATTCCAGAAAGAGCATGCACGATACAGTCTCGGGAATCTGACTATAAACGACCCTGTTTGCCAGTTTATAAGAAAACTGGATGGGAAGCCTATCCTCGACCCATAGAGGGCGTTGAAGCCGTTTCTGGACGTAAAACCAGAGGAAGATGTGAGCCACAGTCGCAACTACCTGTAAATATCCTTTTACTTTACTGTTGTTTTATTTTACTGTTGTTTTACCATCTGCATTATTGTCTTTAATAATTTTATTTTATCATTATTTGCTTTTTCTTTTTACTGTTTCCTTTTTGACTCTCGAGCCATGTGCATTACATGATTAATTTGACATAGACATGATACCTCATTCACAGCTGTGACCCACTGCCACCAAGATCCTTAAATATGATTCTTTTCATTTGCACTCACAAATTATTTTTTGAGAAGTATCATAATGGCAGCTACTCCCAATAAACAATTCAAGAACATTTGTGTGCTTTCCGGATTTAACTATGGCAAATATAAAGAGTTCTTTGAGGCAGCCATTGATCTTGGTCGATGCATAGCAGAGAGAAAATTACACTTAGTATACGGCGGAGGTGACCGAGGGTTATCAAAATTGGTCTCAGAAACTGCTTTTGTTAGAGGAAGTCAAGTGTTAGGCATCATACCACAAGCCCTAAAACCTTTGGGCTGCTTGTCTAACTCACCGACTGGAGAAGAGTTAGTTGTCTCAGGTATGCAAGAAAGAATAACCGAAATGCTTAATCATGCTTTGATGCTTTTATTTTCTTACCAGAGATCTTGCAACTCTAGAGGCACTCATCACTTTAGCATCTTGGGCCCATCTCGCACATTCGTAAAACCCATCGGTTTGTTAAATGTCAATAACTTTTATGATGGCTTTATCGCATTTCTTAACCATGCAATAAAAACTACTTCATTCCTCTACGGTGAAAAAGCTTTTATTTGTGCTCACACTCGCTAATGAGCTACTTGATCTGTTACAAGCTTATCGACTGAGCGATCCGAAGACCTTGGTGTTGGAGTGTACAAATAACGATGGTAACAATAGCAGCAGTAAGAAGTACAAATTAGATTTAAATCTCCACTTTGTAAATATTTTCTTCTGTGTTACACCACCCAGGTGATGTCTTCTAAACTCTACTTCTTTCTTTTAAAACATTGAGGACAATGTTTAGTTCTGGTTGGGGGGAGGGGATAGTTGACAATTGTGGAATGTTGGTTAAGTTTTTACTAATTTTTTGTTGTAGAAACTAATTGTTGTTAATGTTTGTGTTGAAGATGGCTGAATATGGAGTGTAGTTACTCTAGAAACGCATCTTCTTAGTAAAAAAAAAAAAAAGGAAAAAAAATAATAAAAAAAAATTTCTTATTTTTCGTGTGATCTTTCTAACTTTTTGACTTCTCTTTTATAAATATGCATTTTCAAATTTTGAGTCGAAGATGGCTGAATATAGAGTGTAGTGCCTCTAGAAACGCATCTTCTTAGTTAAAAAAAAAAATCATTTTTCTATCATTTTAAGTGTAACATTTTCAATTAGTTTTTCTGCATCATTTTCACATTTCTGCATGCATAATTCCCTTTCATGTTTAGAATAGGTTGGGGGGTAGAATGTTGTTTAAAAAAAAAAAAAATGGTGTGATTTTGTTTTTATTTTTGGATGACATGATGATTTTCGAATTTTAGTATTTGTATTATCTTTGGTCTTTAGTATTTGTATTATTTACATTGCTTCGGATTATTGCCTCCTATAAAGCAATGTAAATAAGTTATTTACTTAAAAAAAAAAAAAGAAGTTAATTTCTTTATCTTTGTATTTTTCTGTTTCAGGTGGTCCTCTGGACACAAGTGAGAGCGCACATGTCTCTTCACCCAATTTTGTATTTTGTATTTTATAAATTTTATATTTCTTCCGTATAAAGCTACAGTAAAGACGACGTATAAAGCTACAGCTCCGCTACAGTGCTAATTTCCAAAATCGGGTGAAGATGCATTATAACGGGATTGATTTAATGCACTTGGTCTATTATCTATGGTTAGATCTGGTGGACTTTTAGTGGTTGGGAGTGCTAATTCCCAATGAATTTTATTGACTTTTGAAGTTGGTTCTTCTTTAAAGGCTTCTATATCTGAAGAGGCTATAGAGGATTGATCCTGTTCTAGTACTGCAATTCTACTTGATTGAGCACTATCAGGTGCAATCTGTACTTTAGAAATAGGAGTAGAAGAGGATGCATCTTTAGAAAATTGAGTAGGAGAGGATGCTTCTATTCTATCAAGTTGTTCTTTAATAGCTCTAACAAAATCTGATTTTGATTCTTGAACAAGCTTCTGACTATGTTTCGAAACCTGAAAAGGTTTGAAAATAGGTTCTTTAAGCTTTTTATCAGAATCTGATTTTGTTGGAATAGGCCTTGGTAAAACAGGAGAAACAGTTATGGTTGACTTTTGGATTTGGTCTTTTATCCTAATTAACTGTTTTCCTATCGTATTTAGATTAGCATTACAGAAGTTATTCTGTTGGATAATGCTATCTAAATCCGTTTCTGGGTCTTTATGAATTTTGTAAGGTGAGGCTTTAATCCTAATAGGTGGTTCACCATGGTCAATGGATACACTCCTAAGAGGTGGATGCTCAGATTCTATGGTTTTATTACTGTCGAAAAGGTTCCATTCAGGAATTTTCTTTCTAACAGTAATAGGGTTTGAATCTTTAAAGGGATAAGAAATGTTGTTTTTAAAAGCATACATTTCAAACCAATCAAAAAACAAAATATGGACTTTATGTAAATTTACAAATTCATAATAATCTTCTTGTATTTTTCTTCTTTGGTTTAAGAAATGTTTAAAAAACCAAAGTCTTTTTTCTTTATTAATGTCAGAATAAAAATCATTATGAAGAAGAGTTTTATCTAATTCAAATTCCTTTTCTATGACATTAATCACATTTTCCGTAACCGCAGAAAATGTGGGAGATGTCGGAGGAGAAGGTTCCTTCTCTTCCTGTCTTTGTTCCTGTTGACGACTAGTGTAAATCGGGTGTGGTACATTAGTGGTATAGTCAACAGAATGTATGGAAGAACTAGGTATATCCGAAGTGGAAAACCTAGGCTGACTCTTTATAGGTTGGAAAGGAAGATTTATAACTGAAGGGATTTTTGTAAATTTTCTTTCTAGTGAGGAAACACTAGCATTAGAATCTTTATCGGAGAATCTAGAAGATGTAGATCTCCTGAATGAAAGTTTGACTTTACCATCTGAATACTGAGTCACATTTTGTAACTCTGTATTTGGCTCAAGATGTTTTGGTATTGTAGGAGAGCAAAGAGCTCTTTTCAAGAATCCATTCATCTGGAAGGTTGACATCTTTCCATTGAATGGGTTTTGGAATAACAGTGTTTGCTTTGGAAAGGTCAGTCTGCAAGAGAAGAGTCTCATCCCTTTTTAACTGGAATTTATGTTGCGTATTAAACGCTGAGATCATGGCTTTGTATGATATTTTGAAAATTAATGCGACCGGAACAGATCCTTCTAACATGTGATAGTTATGAGTTTTAATTTGTAAAATCATGCTTTTCAAGATATTTTTATCTTTTAATGAAACCGTTATGTTTGGATAACAATCAAAAGAAATTGGTCCTTTACAGAGACTAGATTCAATACTACTGAGTAAGGAATCATCAAAGGAGATGAACCTCTCATCCCTGAGGACAGCAAGAATTGAAGTATTTAATCCTTCTTTAGTTAAGGGTTTTATGCCTACTTGGATTAAACCTATGTGGACATAATTAAAATTCTTTTCTTTTAGCTTTTTTAATGACTTTTCAGTAAACAGATGAATTGTTTCAAATGGCTTTGAAAGTGTGATATCTCTTTCTTCTGTCTTTATTACACAATCTGTTTTTAAAAAATCAAGTTTTTTCATTTTATAAATTTTATCTTTATAAACTTTTGGTAAATCCCAATTATCAATTGCTTTATTAAAATCTTCAATAATGAATTCTTCTGAATTAACTATGTTCCTTGATACACTAGTCTTCTCGGAAGAAGAGCTAGAGAAAGATGATGTTCTATGGAGTAGAGAGTCCATGTTGTTAAAAATCTTTAATAGAATCCTATGTGGATGCCTACAGGTATGGTTTTACTGCCCTAAACGGATCTCTGTCCTAAGGCGGGACTTACTACCAGTAAAAATTCAACACACACATAGAAAATAATTTTAGAAATCAGACAACACAGATTCTTTACAACAATATTACACTATCTTCCCCCTGGCTCTGATACCAATAGGAAAATGATCTAAGACGATAGTGATTTCAGGAAAAATTAACTAATGGTTGATTTTAACAGGCAATTTTAAAAAGGAAAAGCAAAATTATAACGTATTTTTTACTATTTATCACTTTGTGTGTGTGGCTATAATTTGCGTTCTACCTTATATATATATATATATATAATCCAGAATTTTAAAGTGTGAGAACGTCCGGAAAACACATAAACCGTGCTGTTTAAGCGCTTTAAGTTTTAAGCCTTCAAAACCCTACGGTTTTAAAGTTTTCTCGGACGTTTCCCGAACTTTATGATCCCGAACCAAAAAACTACTCTATATATATAGGGTAAATTTCATCTTAGCCCCTTATTAGATTGACATACTTCAATTTACTCTCCAAAAGTATAAAAACTTTAATTTACCCCCCCAAATACCGTTATTTTTAATAGTTGACTCATGTTGACCTACAAAAATATGAGAAAAACCTTAAGGGTAAGGTTATTTGAACCCATAATTTTACTAATTAAACATGTTTTATCAATAAACCCACCATTAAAATTCAAATATTAGGATTTTACTATATAGACCTCATAAAATCTCAAAAATAACCTCAAATAATTTTTTTACTTTTACACCCATTATTAACTTCTCTATTTTTACTTGGTCAATCTCTGTAGCCTCTCCAAAACGAGTAATTTCTTTTCTAACTTCCTCTAGAGTTCAATTTATTTTTAATTAATTGACAAGAGATTAAAGCTAAACGGGGGCCATCTTTTTAAAATAAAGGACAAATTGAACTTTTTTCGTTTTCTTCTGCCCTTGTGGTTTTGTTTCATATATAATAATAATACTATTGGCTTTATTGAAATAATTTTAATATAAAATAACATCTTCATAGTGTAGGGTAAGAACATGACATATAAGAAATCTAGCAGTTGTGCCTGTAATTGTTCTTTGGTTTATTTCTTGATTACCAGAATTTGAAGTTTATGTAAAGAAGAAGAGAAGAAAAAAAGGAAAAAAAGAAAAAAGCAACATCAAGTTCTTTCTCAAGCAAAACCTGAAGAGATAATTATAGTTCTTTGTTTTGGGAACTCTTCTATAAACAATTTTACATTTTTTTATTAATGAATCTAGATGCATGAGAGAAATAGTAGATATGGTTTATCAAAAAATGGGTATAATTAAAATATAGTTTTTATTTTTTAATTTGTTTAAATTCTATTTTTCTTTTATGTAATTTTATTTAAGGATAAATTAGTAATTAAAAATTTTGTTGAATGATGGGTTCAAAGAGTAAATTAATATGTTCAAATAGCCTCACCCAAACCTTAATTCTAACTAACTAATAGTTTTATGGGGTTAACAAAGATAATTTTATTTCACCCCGTTAAAGTTTGACATATTTCAAGTTAGATGATAAAAATACATTTATTAATAAAAAACCCCAAACAAATAGTAAAAGACCTTTAAGAAGTTAAATTACTTTTCACTTACATTTTAATTTATAAAAAAAATATAATAAACACAAATTTTGTTTACAATATCACCACAACAAAAATAAAAATAACTTTTGCGCTTACCTTGAATTTAAATATTTTAGGAATATAAATCATTCATCAATTAGTTGACTTTTACCATCCAAAATACTATTTTACCCTTCAAAGTATCTAAAAGACAAATTAATCTATAAAATTTATTGACATTCCATTACTAATGTAATTCAATGAATTAAAAAATTAAAAAAATATATAAAATTTAGAGAAATTCAAAGACCAAAGCCTTAACCCTTTTTCCTAATTCCAAATTTTTATTGGTTTCTTTTTTATTAATATCATTTGTCAAAAGTAAAAAATGGTGCATATGTACATAATTATTGACATTTTTCTAAATGTCAGTAAAAGTTATTTTTATAGTAATGTGTGTTGTTCCATCTCATTTGGGGACCCAAAAGCCCAAAATCCAAAAAGGCTTACTGGATGTGCAATTAACATCAAGCTTTGGAGTTGTATGAAAATTACCATGAAATTTGGCTATAAAACAAGTGAAAGCCGTTGTCCTAGATAACGTGTGCATGCAAAAAAAGTGGCGAGAGAGAGAAAGGATAGTGGAGGTTTTTAATTTTGGGAATAGTGATTTCACTCTTTGATTCAACGATCGGAAGGCAACTTTTACTCTGTTTTCTCCTAATTTTGAGAATAGTGACTTCACTCTAGAAATTACCGCCAACAGAACAATGATAATCCCAGAGGAAAATCTAAGTCTGAGAGGAGAAACATGAAGTTCTTTCATTGTCAGACAATGGGTCATGTTGAAAGGGAGTGTAGATTGTGGAAAACAGAACAAGTGAAAGAAAGGTGATGCTCAGAAAAATGACAACACTACAGCCATAGTTGATGGTGATTTGAGTATTATTTAACAAGAAAGCTCAGTAAATCTCACTTGTCATACCAGTAAATGGGTGATTCATTTGGGTGCTTCATTTCATGTTACTCCCCATCGTGATTACTTCACATCCCATGTCAAATGATAATTATTGCCATGTTCGGATGAGAAATGAGGGAGCATCCAAAATTGTGGGCATAGGAGATATTTGCTTGGAAATCAGTATTGGCTGTAAGTTGTTACTTAAAGATGTCAAACATGTACCAGATATTCGCTTTAATTTGATCTTTATAAGCAAGCTTAATGATGATGGTTATACTAACCAATTTGGTAAAGGAAAATGAAAGCTCACCAAAGGCTCCCTAGTGTTAGCTAAGAGGAAGAAAGTAAACACTCTCTTTGTGTTAAAAGCCAAGATCAAGAAAGAATATGTGAATGTAGTTGTAAAAGATTCTAACATTGAGAAATGGCATAAAAGACTTGGTCACATTGGTGAAAAAGAATAGAAACTCTTACCAAAAAAGAATTTCTACCCAGTTTCACAGGTATGTTCCTCAAGACTTGTATTCATTGTTTGGCAAGAAAAACACAAAGTAGCTTTTGAAAAAATTTCACCATCTTAAAGTCGCAAATACTTGATTTGATTCAAACTAATGTTTGCATGATGCAAAGTAGATCAATAGGAGGTGCACTTTATTTTGTGACTTTTATTGATGACTTTTCTAGAAAAGTGTGGGCTTTTGGTTTGAAATCTAAAGACTAGGTGCTTGATATGTTAAAGTTTTTCCATGCTTATGTTGAGAGAGGGACATGAAAAGAACTAAAATGTGTAAGGGCAGTCAATAGTGGTGAGTACAGAGGACCATTTGAACAGTATTGTAAATCCCATGGAATTAGACTTGAGAAGACTGTACTAAAAACCCAACAACAAAATGGTGATGTAGAAAGGATGAATAGAACAGTTAAAGAGAGGGTCAGGAGTATGCTTTCTGATGCTAAGCTTCCTAAATCTTTCTAGGCAGAGGTTATGCATACTGCAGTTGACTTGATTAACCTTTCTCCTTCAGCTCCATTTAATGATGATGTACCTGAGAGAGTTTAGACCAAGAAAGATGTTTCTTATAAATACTTGAGAGTGTTTAGTTGCAGAGCATATGTTCACATTCCTAAAGATGAGAGATCAAAACTTGATGATAAAGCCAAAGAATGCATTTTCTTAGGCCATCGGCATGAAGAATGTGGGTATAGATTATATGATCCAGTGGCAAGAAAATTGATCGGAAGTAGAGATGATGTGCACCTTGAAAATTAGATAGTTAGTAATGAGAGAGAAGAGTGACAAGTCTCAATTATCTCTAGAGATTCTTATTACTCCAACTTCAGTTTCTCCGCCTGTAGTTCATAATGATCGTGGGGGAGTTAGAGAGGATAATAATGATGGACTAGAGTTGACCAAGCACCTTTAAAACAACCAGCACCACCAGTTGAACCAGAATTGAAAAGATCCACTAGAGAATAATGACCTTCTACTAGATATCTTCCACATGAGTATGTGACGCTTATAGATGAAGCGGAGCCAGAATGTTTTGAAAAAGCAATGTCTCACTAGTATAAAAGTGAATAGGTTAAAGTCATGCAAAAGGAGATGAAATCCTTGAATGAGAACCACACTTATGACTTAGTGAAGCTTCCTAAGGGAGAAAGAGCACTGGAAAACAAATAGGTTTATAGGTTGAAGACTGAAAATAGCTGAAAATAGCTGACAATAGCAATACAAGGCTAGATTAGTTTTGAAGGGTTGCGGTCAAACGAAAGGTGTTGATTTTGAAGAAATATTTTCTCCTGTGGTGAAGATGTCCTCTGTCTAAGTAGTTTTAGGATTAGTAGCTAGCTTGAATTTGGAGATTGAACAGCATGATGTAAAGACAGCTTTCTTGTACGGTGACTTAAAGGACGAAATATACATGGAGCAACCTAAAGGGTTTAGTGTCAAAGGCAAAGAAAAACTTGTGTGCAAGTTAAAAAAAGGTTTGTATAGGCTGAAATAGGCACCAAGGTTGTGGTACAAAAATTTTGATTATTTTATGGAGAATCATGGGTTCAACAAGACTATGTGCACCCATTATGTTTTTGTGAAGAAGTTTGGTGGTAATAATTTCGTCATTCTATTACTTTATGTAGATCACATACTGATTTTTGGCCAGGATACTAGGAAGTCTGACAAGCTGAAGAGAGAGCTCAACAAGTCTTATGCAATGAAGGACTTGAGACCAACGAAACAGATTCCTGGCATTAAGATTTTCTACACTAAAAAATCTAGGAAGTTATGGTTATCTCAAGAAACATATGTTGAAAGAGTTCTTAAAAGATTTAACATCAGCAATGCAAAATCAATTTGTTCTCCACCTACAGGCTATTTCTTTGTTCTGAGCATTATCCTACAACTGAGAAAGAGAAGAAAAAGATTAAAGGAGTTCCTTATGCTTCAGTAATTGGTAGTTTGATGTATGCTATAGTTTGTACAAAGGCAGAAATTGCTCATGCAATTAGTGCAGTCAGCCGATTTCTCTCCAATCCGGGTGAAGAACACTGGACAGCAGTAAAGTGGATTCTCAGATATCTCAGATGCACTTCCAAGGCATGTTAATGTTTTGACAACGACAAACCTGTGTTACAAGTATACACAAATGCAGATATAGTAGGGGATGCGATTCTAGAAAATCTCTATTAGGATATTTACTCACCTTTGCAGAGGAGCAGTCTCATGGCAGTCCAAACTTCAGCAGTGTGCTGCCATGTGTACCACTGAAGCAGAGTATATTGCAATCACTAAAGGTTGCAAAGAAATCTTGTGGATGGAGAATTTCCTACAAGATTTGGGTGTGAAGCAAGACAACTTTGTTGTGTACTGCGATAGTTAGAGTGCAATTCACTTAGAAACGAATTCAACATACCATTCAAAATCCAAGCATATTAATGTAAGGTATCATTGGATATTATACGTGCTTGAGAAGAAACAATTGCCGCTTGAGACGATAAACACAACGGAGAATGGGTCAGATATAATGACAAAGCCATTGCCAAAGAGAAGTTGAAAAGCTATATACTGAAAGTTGGCTTGGCGGTTCCCTCCAAATACTCTAGAGGGAGAGATTTGCTTGGTCCATCTCATTTAGGGGCCCAAAATGCCAAAGTCCGAAAAGGCTTACTTGATATGCAATTAACATCAAGCTTTGGACTTAGATGAAAATTGCCATGAAATTTGGCTATAAAAGCAAGTGAAAGCCACTGCCCTAGATTACATGTGCATGTAGAAGAAGCAGTGAGAGAGAGAAAAGACAGCGGAGGTTTTTAATTTAGGAATAGTAATTTCAATCTTTGATTGGACGATGGTAAGGCGATTTTTACTCCGTTTTCTCCTAAATTTTGAGGGTAAGTTATTGGTATCTCCCTCTACAATCCTCCTAATCTTGATTTTTATTTTATCCTAGTCTTGGCTATTACTTGAGATACCCACTTGTTGTTAGGGGACCGTTATTAGGTTGTTACTGTAACCAAAGAATATTGAGATTATTGATGTTGGTAGCCTTTAGTATTATCTAAAGAAAAGTTTGTGCTGTAATCTCATTAATATAGTGGAAGATTATATTAGACTACAATCCCATGGTTTTTCCCGCTTTGGATTTTCACGTAATATCTGTGTCTCTTGTGGTTAGTTTTTGCTTTAGATTTTATTGGTTTATTTTTCTGCCTATTTATTTATGATACACATCCTATTTTAATCACACAAAGAGGGAAAAGAGTTTTGTTTCCGCTGAATTTGCAGCTGTTTATAGGAGTCTCTATTCCAATAATGTGGTGTGATAATCAAAGTGCAGAAGCCTTGGCATGTAATCCCAAATTTCATTCAGGAACAAAACACATTGAATTGGATGTTCATTTCTTTAGGGAAAACGTTGCTGTTGATAGTCTTCAAGTTCATTACATTTTTAGCTCTGATCACACTACATATTTTCTCACAAAGGCCTTGTCATATCATCTTTTTCGTCTCTTGCATGACAAGCTCAACCTTACTTTCCCAAGCTTAGCTTGAGGGGGGATGTTAATGATATTGCTTATTGCTTCAGCCGACATGGGAAGCTTCAACTATGTGTCCAATAGAACGTTGGTTATATATATTGGTTATAACTACTTGCCATATGGTATCTTGTAATAGGTTGTTCTAGATCAAATATTTTATTGCTAGGTAAAGCCGTTGTAGCAACTCATCTATTATAAATTGAGCTTAGCTCAATTTTCAGATTGTAATTAGTTAATCTTCCAATTGAATCTAGAATTTTCCCTTTCGTTCGCTCTGATTTTCTTTGTCACTAAAAATCTAGATACAATTTCTCAATTACGAAATGAGAATATGAAATCAAGATAAAAGATGTGTAAGTTGATTTTATTTCTATAACATTTTACAATTATTAATCTGAAAAAGTGGTTAATTTATTTCAATAACATTTTGCGATTACTAATCTAAAGAAGTGGACTTGTATTTTGAAAATGTTGTTTGTTCTTGACTATGTTATCCATTCATGCTTTCATATTTTGGGGTGGCTACAGGCTAGGAACTGAGTGGTGTTGCTTAGCTCCATCGACAAGAAATAGGGTCTTTGGCAAATCGAGTTAATGCTTCTCCAACTTGTTATACATAATCTTTTAGATTATTAACAAAGGGCTAACCCAGGATCTAAATTTATATTTAGAGGTGTGATTTTTGCAAGCCAATGCAGTTCGGCACATCCACTGCTGGTTCTTACTATGAAAAATGCATTTGCATTTCACTTTGTTATTGCTAGTATTGGCCAAAAATTAATTATGAAGCATTGAATTTTTTAAGCCAATATTAGCTTATGCATAAGAAAATGTAGGAAAACATAATAAAAAAAATATTTAAGCTATTTTCCAAGAGACTTGGATATCCTTCTAAAAGGATGTGGGTATCTTGGAAGAGCTCATGGAATGCTCCTAGTGACTCTTTTTTGTGCCGGAGAAAAATTGTTGAGAGAGAAAATTCTATAAGTGATAATCTCACCAAGATTTTTCAAAGAATATGTCATATAAATTAAAAGTAGAGAATAACACTAGTCATATATCTTAATTTTTAAATGAAAAGTTCTCTACTAGAGAAATAAATACAACTATCAAGAGTGGCCACTTTGCAGATATTATTTATTATATAAAATATTATTACTCTCTTGTATACATATGCTATAAATATTTCACTCATAAAAAAATATTACACAATCTCACAACTAATTTCTTTTAAATATATAATTTGATTGAACAACTCTATGCTTTGTGCATAACTTCATTTGCCAATGTCATATAACAAATCAAACATTTTGACTTACATTTCCGTCTCTCTCTCTGCCGTTTGCTTCCATGGCCAACAATTAAAAATCATGCAACTACCAAATTAGCTTGTAGGGGTGTTCGTGGATCGAATTTGGTAGATTGGACATCAATCCATATTCAATCCACGGTTTTACGGATCATAAATTTTCAATTTAATCCAATCTAATCCATTGAATGTGAAGAAAACCTTACAAGTTTATTTTGTTGCTAGAATCAATGTAGTTAACTATTTTGTACCACTAAAAACAAGCATCTGCTAAAGAAAAATACATTTAGTCATGAAATTTTTTCGTTCTCTATAACTTTATTTAGGTCAGAAGTTATGAAAATACATAACATTTTTTATAACAAAACCTGAGTTTTCCTCTTGATGTAAAAGTTTTGGCCATAAAATATTTATTCAAGCTAAGAAAGGGTGACAAGGAACACTATTTACTTCGTTATTCAAAGTTTTACATATTATTTACTTACAATACTAATTGACTCATAAATGTGGATTAAGATGATCAATTAGATAATTGCTAATAAATAACAAGAAAAATAAATAAACAACAATGTCGAATACATACTGACGATAATGTGTTTTATTGGCTACAACTAAAGGCATTCCACTAGAAGATAAATTAATCTATAATATCGGCCCAAATGGCAACAGGGACAACATGAAATGGTTGACCCTTTTATATAGTGAGGTCAAATTTCTCTTCCATGACCATGTTCTCGTCATCAAGCTTCCAACTAAAAGGGTTAATAAGCAAACCCAACATTAGATATAACATTTTGATTGCCAATTTTAAACTAGGATAAATTCGCTACCTAGCTCCGAAAGGATTAGCTCAAAATTCTGGCCATTGGAATCAACATCTGATCTCAAGAACCTTTCGTGCATAAAAGAGTGAAGTTTGTCCCATGTGCTTTCATCTCTGTCAATAGCCCATGTATCGACAAAATCTTGTGCACCTTTTGGCACAGTGAAGGTTAAAATTTCAATATATTTTGAGGCTTTAGGGGAATTAATAAGGGAGCTGTTGGGTGAAACATGAAAGTTTCTTTAACAACTGCTTCTAAATAAGGTAATCGAGTGATTTAGATTCTTCAATTGGGTTGCCTTTACCAATTGTTTGCTCTAGAACCAATTTTACTTTCGATAATTCTTCAAGGTTGTAGAGTAGTTCTACCATTGCCCATTCCATTATAATTGAAGTTGACACATGGCGGAGGAGATACTGCATTTCGTTCTAGTGTATGTTCTTTAAAACTTAAGAAGGCAAGCTCTCACTATGGAAAAAGTATCTCAATTGAGAAAATACTGAATATTATTAAAGAGAAGCTTTTATGAAGAAACAAGCATAACAAGTCTATTTCTCTTTGGTTAGGATTATCCTATTTCTAATAAAATTATTATTCCTTATAAGAAAAAGAATATGTCGTAAATAAGAACATACAAAGCAAATCCTAATCGAACTAGAAAAAGGAAACTTATACTCCAACTATGACTATGTTTGTCTTACATCAGTCTCCTCCCTTCGAAGAACTCGTCCTTGAATTGATTTAATCATATGGCAATGGTGAAGGACCATGATATTTGAACAAGTCTTGAAAATTGAAAGGTTTAGAACTATTATAATTGGCTACTAGGTCCACGACATAACCATTGTCATTGATTTTCTGCAGGACATGAAATGGTTCATTCTTCTTATGCTTGAGCTTAAAAGGAAATCTTTTTCTTGGTAGGTCCACGACATAAGCATTTTCATAGATTTGCTGCAAGATACGAAATGGTTCAATCTTCTTTTGCTTGAGCCTAATAGGAAATCTCTCTTTTTGTAGATGAACCATCACTTGATCTCCTATAATAATGGATTTGAAGCACCTATGCTTATCAAATTTTGTTGAACTTCAGCCCTTACGAATCTATTGTAGAATAGATTAACGGTGACGAGTGTCGATCCCACGAGGAGGTGGATTTTAATTGTGTGTAGAATTAATTATGTAAATGGGTGGTTGGATTTATGGGGAAATTGATTTAAAGGATACTAGAATTTAAATTGGAATAGCGGAATTAAATTGAATTGGGAACTATTGAAATAAAACACTTGGGTATCTGGATCCGTATCAACATGCATCATGGGCTAAATAATCCTCATTAATACCAATTAAATCATGAGGGGGGAATCCACACCTCATGAACCACGCTCTAATCAATATGGTGTTAAGGGTTTATCGTGCCAAATAATAATAATCTTATACTAGGGTGCCGGTAAAACCCAAAGGTAACTAGACAAGATTATTATTATTTGTCGATTTAAAAGTCAAAACCTCCACAGAAATTAGAGGGGAAGAGAAAATAAATTTACCAATTAAAGCCCATGACACATGTTGAGACTTCACCTTCAACCCAAGCTTGAAAGAAAATTAGCTACTCATTATTGAACTAGGGGTAAAATGGGAATTTTATTAAAATACGTAGAAAATACAAGATGGAGAAGGAATTACAGAAAACTAAGCTCAAAAATGGATTCAGGGGGTCTCAAATTAGGGGGGGGAGGCCCCCTTTTTATAGATACATTGAGTGAATCATGGCCATCGGATTAAAAATAGTTTGGATGCACAAGATTGCGCCACGTCATCAGTGAACAGTAATACGGTTTGACCACGGGTTTGACCACGCGGTTTGAACATTAACGCGGTTTGCACAGGGTTTGAACAGTAACGCGGTCTGAACAGTGTCGTGAACAGTATCCATGAACAGTACCGTACATGTGAATAGTCCGTACGTGTGAACAGTGCCATTTTCCTTTTATGCTCCTCTTAAGGTTTTCGACTGTCCTGAGTTCAAAAGTGACGTCTGTTTTGCTATCCGAAATCTCGTTCATTGTGAAATGACCATAATACCCCTAAAATACACAAAATACTTAATTAAAACAGAACACACATAATTAAATAATAAGAGACTTAAATTAAGAAAATTAAAGATGTTAGTAAAACTTGAAGTACAAAATGACGATTTTCTCCTTTATAAATATACACTTTCTAACACTCAACACCCCCCAACCAGCTTATTGCTAGTCCCTAGCAAATAAAGCGAAAATAAAATTCAAACCCAAATTTTTTTTTTTTTTTTTTAAACAAACTTGTTTATTCAATCAGACTAATGATAGCAATCAAATAAAAGTATAAGCATTATCTCCAGTCTAAAGAAACATCACACCCACATCAACCATCCACATGAATCAACCAAGTAAATACATCTGACTACTTTCAAAAATGACATGTCAAACCCCAAAATCTCACCGGTAATAGTGACACTCTCACAAAGAAATTAAACCCAATAAAAATTGTCACTTCAATGAATGATAAATAGAGTGAAGATAGTAAAGAAATAATATCACACACTCTCACCAAGATGAAAAGAATATGCCCACAACTTAGAAATAACACGATCTCAAGTCAAACAAAATGCTAGTCAACCCAATTTATTTACTTATTTTTTTTTTCTCTTTTTTTTTTTTTAATTATGCATTACTACATCTTTTGGCCCATATAACTAGCTTCTACTTCAGACTATAGTTCCCTAAAATCAAGAAGGACTTTTATTAGGATGTAACGTAGGCTAGGGACATGGCTAACAAAGAAAGGAAAATAGAGGAAACAAAATATATGTTTGAGAAAAATAATATCTTTTGGAAACTAAAAAATAAGTGCATTTTACTTATTTATTATTGTATTAAATATCTCTCTCTTTTTTTTTTCTTTTTTTTTTTAGAGAAATTTTTTTTTTCTTTTTCTTTTTTCTTCTTTTTTTTTCGGTATTGCACAACTTTACTAAACAAAACAATTATTTATATTTTTCTCAAACATGAATAGGTGATGGAACTTGTAAGATATTGGGTAATACTCCAAATTGGAGTGGGTAAAGACAATAAGTTGACAAAAAAAAAAAAATTTTTATTTTATTTTTTTTTATTTTTTATTTTTTTAATAAAAGGCTCAAAAGGGCTAACTATGGATATTTCACATAAGGGATGGCTAGAAAGGCTCAAACGGGTCAAAGATGGCCTTTCCATCATCTTTTAGGGCTCTAGATAATCCTCCATATCTACTAGTTAAATGGACCTTTAGATGTAGCAACGCATTTTTTTTTTTTAAAGGGTTGACTCCAAGGAAATCTAAAGATCATGTATAAAATAATAATACTGCTAAGCTGTATGAAGAATGGGCAAAAAGGGTTACTCTCCAAGAAAAATAATAGGCTCAAAAGCTCACTTGGTATTCATTATGACATGTCAATTCTTTCAAGCAACTCCTATTTATCTCTGACATCAACATGTAGAGTAGCAAACATAGTGTAACATCACTCAAGACCAAAGATAATACAAATACTAAAATTCGAAAATCATCATGTCATCCAAAAATAAAAACAAAATCACACTTTTTTTTTTTAAACAACATTCTACCCCCCAACCTATTCTAAACATGAAAGGAAAATATGCATGCAGAAATGTGAAAATAATGCAGAAAAACTAATTGAAAATGTTACACTTAAAATGATAGAAAAATGATTTTTTTTTTTTAACTAAGAAGATGCGTTTCTAGAGTAACTACACTCTATATTCAGCCATCTTCGACTCAAAATTTGAAAATGCATATTTATAAAGGAGAAGTCAAAAAGTTAGAAAGATCACACGAAAAATAAGAATTTTTTTTTCATTATTTTTTATTTTTTTTTATTATTATTTTTTTTTTAACTAAGAAGATGCGTTTCTAGAGTAACTACACTCCATATTCAGCCATCTTCAACACAAACAGTTAGATTAGTTTCTACAACAAAAAATTAGTAAAAACTTAACCAACATTCCACAATTGTCAACTATCCCCTCCCCCCAACCAGAACCAAACATTGTCCTCAATGTTTTAAAGGAAAGAAGTAGAGTTTAGAAGACATCACCTGGGTGGTGCAACACAGAATAAAATATTTACAGGCGGAGATTTAAATCTAATTTGTACTTTAACTACTTCTTCTTTATTGTTACCATCGTTATTTGTACACTCCAACACCAAGGTCTTCGGATCGGCTCAGGTCGATAAGCTTAGTGAGATCAAGTAGCTCATTAGCGGTGTGAGCACAAATAAAAGCTTTTTCACCGTAGTAGAGGAATGAAGTAGTTTTTATTGCATGGTTAAGAAATGCGATAAAGCCATCATAAAAATTATTGACATTTAACAAACCGATGGGTTTTCGATGAATGTGCGAGATGGGCCCAAGATGCTAAAGAGATAAGTGCCTCTAGAGTTGCAAGATCTCCTGGTAAGAAAATAAAAGCATCAGCATGATTAAGCATTTCAGTTATTCTTTCTTGCATTCCTGAGACAACTAACTCTTCTCCAGTCGGTGAGTTAGACAAGCAGCCCAAAGGTTTTAGGGCTTGTGGTATGATGCCTAACACTTGACTTCCTCTGACAAAAGCAGTTTCTGAGACCAATTTTGATAACCCTTGGTCACCTCCGCCGTATACTAAGTGTAATTTTCTCTCTGCTATGCATCGACCAAGATCAATGGCTGCCTCAAAGAACTCTTTGTATTTGCCATAGTTAAATCCAGAAAGCACACAAATGTTCTTGAATTGTTTATTGGGAGTAGCTGCCATTGGGATACTTCTTAAAAAATAATTTGTGAATGCAAATGAAAAGAATCATATTTAAGGATCTTGGCGGCAGTGGGTCACAGCTGTGAATGAGGTGTCATGTCTATGTCAATTAATCGTGTAATGCACATGGCTTGAGAGTCAAAAAAGAAACAGTAAAAAGGAAAAGCAAGTAATGACAAATATAAAATTATTAAAGACAATAATGCAAATGGTAAAACAACAGTAAAATAAAACAACAGTAAAGTAAAAGGATATTTCTGGTAGTTTGGCCGTGGCTCACATCTCCTCGGTTTACGTCCGTAAACGGCTTCAACGCCCTCATGGGTCGAGGATAGGCTTCCCATCCGATTTTCTTATAAAAGCGCAAAAAGTCGTTTATAGTCGATTCGAGATCGTATCGTGCATGCTCTTTCGGGAATGATGGCCATAAGCGGAGAATCGCTCTTGCACATATCCTTTGGGATGCGTTTCAAGAGACAAAAGGATATCATCCAATGACTGCTTATTCAAGCCATCCCTAATGAATTGAATCTTATCTTCTCTGTTATCGCACACCATTCCTAAAGAACATCGTTTTTTATTGCATATCATTCTGGCACACTTATGACAAGCAACCGAAATCTTTCGAGCTCTTCGCTTTCTTGCATAATTTCCTTTACCACAACCAGGCATGTATGCAATAAATTTAGGAGGCAACTCACCTGCCAAGCGTACTTTAGCCTCAATTAACCAAATGAATATCGGCAGGTATGTTATTCCTCATGAGCAATCGCATGCGTTCGGATCGAGCTTTATAGATTGTGAGGAGGGCATTCTGAGGAAGTGAAGGGAATCGACTATGAAGCTTTGCTAAGATCTCGTTTCTATCCATACCTTCGCCTCAGAAGATCAGTAATTATGGGAAACTGGAGTAACCGACTTGATTGTCACGGAGTACCGTTATCCGCCACTTGACCGGGGTGACAAACTAAAACACACAAACTAAAACACACAAACAGAGTAACAAACAAAAACACACAAAGAAAATCACAATCGTCCTCTTATGGAATTTACCTCAAGCTCCAATGGATGTTGTAGACACCTGCTCTCAATGTCTCGAGTTGGCTTTCTAAATCCTCAACGTGGGATATTAACTCGGTGGTTGTAGCTTCCAAATACGATGTGTTTTACAAAATCGTATCTGGCCTCTAAGATGAGATTGGACACGTTGAAGTCGTCTAAGGATGTTCAAGAGAAGGCTGTCTCATGATTAAAAGTGATAAAGAAAGCTCAATGGTTAAACAAACACACTTATGCACAAATGATTTCAATTAGCAGAAGAAAATAAATAAATAAATAAATCACCGAAAAGAAAAATCTTAATTCAAATCGGTGGGTCACTTAAATTTATTTGGTGTCCTCTCCATGTGGTTGGTACTCTAGATATGGCTTTAATCTTTGACCATTAACTTTAAACGTGACACCATTTTTGGGTCCTTAATTTCAATTGCCCGTGTGGAAAAAGCAGTATGAACAATGAAGGGCGGACCATCGAGAGCGTAGTTTACCACGGGAATAGGTGCAAACGAGAATTGAATAAAAGTACTTTCGACTGGGTGAAAGATTTTTCATCATCTGTCTTTTATCATGAAAGACTTTCATTCGTTGCTTGTAAACCTTGGCGTTTTCAGTATGCATCATTACGAATTTCTTCAAGTTCGCATTTGTGTCGTCTTTCGAGCCGACTTGCTGCATGTCAAAATTGAATTTCTTGATGGCCCGACGCACGATGCTCGAGTTCCACGGGTAGGTGGCAAGCTTTTCCATACACTAGCTTTGTAGGGTGACATCCCGATTGGGGTTTTGAACGCCGTTCTATATGCCCATAATGCATCATCGAGTCTTAATGACCAATCTTTTAAATCGGCCTCACGGTCTTTTCTAAGATGTGCTTTATTTCTCGATTGGAGATCTCAACAGCCTTTGGTTTGCGGATGATACGGAGTCGCCACTTTATGAGTGATGGAGTACTTTGTCAAAAGTGCTTTGAATGATTTATTGCAAAAGTGGGTACCACCATCAGCGATTATTGCTCGAGGGAATCCAAAGCGTGAAACAATGTTGCTCTTCAAAAACCCTATCACCACTTTATGATCATTAGTTCTGCATGGAATTGCCTCTATCCATTTCGAAACATAGTCAACAGCAACCAATATGTATTGATGGCCAAAAGATGGGGGAAAGGGTCCCATGAAGTCGATACCCCATACATCAAAAATCTCAACCACTAAAATTGGATTTAGTGGCATCATGTTCCTTCGTGTAATGCTCCCTGTTCGTTGACACCTATCACATGAAGAACAAAAGGTGTAAGCATCTCGAAATATAGTTGGCCAATAGAAACCACATTGTAGAACTTTAGTCCCTGTTTTCTTAATTTGAAATGGCCTCACAAGCTTGTTCATGGCGAACGAAAGGATGTTATGAACTTCATTTCTCAGGACACATCGTCTAATAATTTGATCTGCACAATACTTGAACAGATAGGGGTCATCCCAGAAAAAATTCTTTATTTCCGCAAAGAATTTGGTCTTGTCTTGCTTGGTCCAATGCTCTGGAAGTTTACGTAACAAGATAATTAACTATATCAGCATACCAAGGTAATACTTCCACACTCATTAATTGTTCATCTGGAAATGACTCATTCAATGTTAAGGGTTCTGTGTTGATGTCAAAGTGGAGGCGAGAGAGATGGTCACCTGACATTTTTGAACCTTTCTTATCTTTGAATTCAAGTCAAACTCTGCAAAAAGTAACACCCAACGAATTAGTCTAGCTTTTGCATCTTTCTTTGTGAGAAGATATTTGAAGCGGCGTGATCTGTGAACACAATAATTTTACAACCAATGAGATAAGATCGAAATTTTCTAATGCAAACACTAACTGCTAGCATTTCTTTTGAGTAGTTGAATAGTTCAATTTGTGCATCGTTTAATGTCATACTAGCATAGTAAATAACATGAGGAATTCGATCAACTCTTTGTCCTATCTTGCCCTCTTTGCATAATCAGATGCATCACACATAAGCTCAAATGGTAAGCTCCAGTTTGGTGGCTGAATGATGGGTGATGACGTCAACAAATGCTTTAACTTTTCAAATGCTACAAGACATGAATCATCAAAGATAAAATGTGCATCCTTAGCAAGTAAATTGCATAAGGGTCTAGAAACTTTGCTAAAATCCTTAATGAAACGTCTATAAAAACCAGCATGCCCAAGGAAAGATCTTACTTCTCTGACTGTTTTAGGTGGAGGAAGATTAGAAATGAGATCCACCTTGGCTTTGTCAACCTCAATACCTTTGCATGAAATGATGTGACCGAGAACTATACCTTGTTTTACCATAAAATGGCATTTCTCCCAATTTAAGACCAAATTCTTCTCTATACATCTCTGCAAAACTTGTGTTAGATGATGTAAACATTGATCAAATGAGTCTCCAAAAACAGAAAAGTCATCCATAAAGACCTCAAGAAATCGTTCAACCATATCAGAAAAAATGCTTAACATACAACGTTGAAATGTAGCAGGTGCATTACATAATCCAAATGGCATTCTCCTATATGCAAAAGTGCCAAAAGGGCAAGTGAAAGTAGTTTTCTCCTGATCTTTTGGTGCTATGGGAATCTGATTATATCCTGAATAGCCATCTAGAAAGCAATAAAATTCATGGCCTGCTAATCTATCAAGCATTTGATCAATAAATGGTAAAGGAAAATGATCTTTACGTGTGACAGAATTTAACTTTCTATAATCAATGCATACACGCCATCCTGTAGTCACTCTAGTGGGTATCAATTCATTATCAGCATTGGTAACTCTTTGTGACTCGACTTTAGGGACCACTTGCACAGGACTGACCCATGAACTATCAGAAATGGGGTAAATGATACCTGCATCTAATAGCTTAAGGACTTCCGTTCTAACAACTTCTTTCATATTAGGATTTAACCGACGTTGCATTTCCCTAGTAGATTTAGCATTTTCATCAAGGTGAATGTAATGCATGCAGTCTGCTGGGTTTATACCTTTTATGTCTGCTATGGTCCATCCTAATGCTTCTTTGTGCTCTTTTAAAACATTCAACAACTTACCTTTTTGCTTGTCATTTAGAGATGATGAGATGATTACCGGTAGAGTACTTTCTTCTCCCAAGAACGCATATTCCAAAGTGTTGGGTAATGGTTTAAGCTCGATTTTCGGTGGTGACTCTGATGATGGGATGATTTTCTTCTCTGATGGTGCTAGTTGCTCAACTCTTGACTTCCATTTATCAGTGTCCATGGATGGTGCTGAGTCAAGTAAGGCATTGACCTCATCGACTGATCTGTCAACATCAAAATCCAAACCAAAGTGAGTTAAACATGTTTGTAAAGGATCATCACTAAGGTTTGAAAGAAAAGTATCATCAACTAATGCTTCAATTAAATCCACGTCAACAATTCCATCATCTGCATTGTGAGGTTGTTTGGCAATGTTGAAGATGTTGAGCTCCATGGTCATATTGCCGAATGACAACTGCATATTTCCAGTCCTGCATTGAATGTGAGCATCGGCAGTTGCCAAAAAAGGTCGACCTAGGATAATGGGGATGTGCTTCCTTGAATCCTGTATTGGTTGAGTGTCAATTACAATAAAATCAACAGGAAAATAAAACTTGTCTACCTGTATAAGCACGTCCTCCACAATACCACGAGGTATTTTCGTGGACCGATCTGCAAGCTGTAACACCACTGGAGTTGGGTGTAATTCTCCCAATCCAAGTTTCACAAATACTGAGTAAGGCAAGAGATTAACACTAGCTCCTAAATCCAACAAAGCATTCTCAATTGTGTGGTTCCCTATACTACATGAAATAGTGGGGGAGCCTGGGTCTTTACATTTTAGAGGAATTTTGTGTTGGAGTATAGAACTAACGTTTTCAGTTAAAAAGGCCTTTTTCTGAACATGAATGTTTCTCTTTTTAGTACAAAGATCTTTAAGAAACTTGGCATAAGATGGAACTTGCTTTATTGCATCAAGTAAAGGGATGTTAACACTTACCTGTTTGAAGACTTCAAGAATCTCACCTGTGGATTTTCCCTTCTTTCCTTTAGCTAACCTCTGAGGGAATGGAGCTTTAGGAACATACTCTCGTGGGTTGGTTTCTTCTTTCTCCTCCGGTGGCGAGTCCTCAGCATTTACAGGTACAATCTGAGTTGATTTTGTCACTGGCATCTCCACTTTGTTGTCGACTTCTTTTCCTTTTCGTAAGGTCATGACGGCTTTGACCTCTCCATGCTGTTGTGGTGAACTAGTACTTGCTTCATGTACTCCTTTAGGATTAGGCACTGGTTGACTTGGAAATTTACCTTTCTCAACAGTCATTGCCAAAGTCACGGCCCGAAGAAGCAAGTTGTCCTACCATCTTCTCGAGGCTTGAAACCGATTGGGCTTGTGAGTTGAAGCTGCTCTCATCTCATTCCGTAGTCCATCAATGGTGCGGTTTGTTGCTCGATCATGGAGTTAGTAACATTCTTGACATTTCGGGAAGGCATCCTCCCATTGTCGGGTTGAGAGTAGTTTTGGTTCTGATTGTATGGTCTAAATGGTGGCTGAGAGGCTTGAGGAACTTGAGGAATTGGTTGCATTGGTGGAGCTGGAGCTGCTGGTCCATTCTGTTGGAATCCTTGAGACCATGAAAAATTGGGGTGATCTCTCCATCCAGGATTATATGTGTTGGAGTATGGGTTGTAATTTGATGGTTTTCTCATGACACCGATGGCATTGGCTTGATCTGAATATGAGTCATGGTCATGTGGCTCTATTGATTTGGCAGTCGTCAACGATGCTATTTGTCGAGAAAGGCCTTCAACCATCTCTTTGACTTCTTTGATTCCCGAACCAGACTCGCCAATGTGAACCTCATTCACTCCTTTAATTCTTCTAGTATTCCTGAGTGATCGACTCATTGTTGGGAATTATCGCTTGTCATTTGGAAGAAATCCCAAATCTACGATGCACTTTTTGACATTAGCTCTCCTCCACTTGTCGCCATTAGCCATTCTTGCACATTTGGCAATAATCCTCCAAGAAGTATTGGCATTGGTGCCATTTCTCGTACCCATGATGTGGACACTTCAAAAGTAGCCCATTGAATCGCTCCCACGCTTCAAAACGCTCGTCTTTCTCTCAGGTGAATTCTGAAATTTCCTGCGAATAGCATTGGTTTTATGAACTGGGAAATATTTATTTAAAAATTTCGTTACCATTTGTTCCCATGTTGTAATGCTATTAGCAGGCAATGTATTGAACCATGAACGAGCTCTATCCTTTAAAGAAAATGGGAATAGTCTAAGTTTAACATCATCTTCTGAAAAATTCTCATATTTAAAGGTTTGACAAATTGTATGAAAATCATTCAGATGATTATATGGGTCCTCATTTTCTAAGCCATAGAATGTTGGGAGACAATTTAGCACACTAGGTTTTAGCTCAAAACTCCTAGCAGCTACATTTGGGTATCTAATGCATGATGTGGTCAAATTAGCTAAGGGACTGAAGTAGTCCTTAAATGGCCTCTCCTGTGGTTCTGGTTGTTGCAAATCCATTTCAGTTTTTTCTTTAAGTGTGATGTGTTTGTATGTGCGAAGTGTTCTTTCTAATTCAAGGTCTATAGATTCAAGATTAGGTAATAATGACCTACGACCATGCATGCAAAGAAAATAAAAATGAGAGAAAATAAATGAATAAATAAATAAGAAGGAGAAATTATAATACTAACCTTATTGCGCTGTTACAACCTTTCTATAAAAACAAAATTCACTAAAACAAATACGTGAAATAAAATAAAAATAAATTAATGAGATAAATAAAAAATTACAAAGAAAAATAACTTGAAAATTAAATTACAGAAATTTAAAGAAGAGAAAAAGAAATTCTTACCTAAAATATAAATTTGCTTCTTTTTTTTTAATTAATTAAGAAAAAAATACAAGGAAACAACTAAAATAATAATAATAATAATAATAATAGTAATAATAATAATAAAATTATTTACAAAAAAATAATTCTACAAATTAAAATACTTACCTCCCCGGCAACGGCGCCAAAAACTTGTTGTGCAAATTTTGTTGAACTCGCAAGCGCACGAATCTATTGTAGAATAGATTAACGGTGACGAGTGTCGATCCCACGAGGAGGTGGATTTTAATTGTGTGTAGAATTAATTATGTAAATGGGTGGTTGGATTTATGGGAAAATTGATTTAAAGGATACTAGAATTTAAATTGGAATAGCGGAATTAAATTGAATTGGGAACTATTGAAATAAAACACTTGGGTATCTGGATCCGTATCAACATGCATCATGGGCTAAATAATCCTCATTAATACCAATTAAATCATGAGGGGGGAATCCACACCTCATGAACCACGCTCTAATCAATATGGTGTTAAGGGCTTATCGTGCCAAATAATAATAATCTTATACTAGGGTCTTAGAGGTAAAACCGGGCGGTAACTCAGACAAGATTATTATTATTTGTCGATTTAAAAGTCAAAACCTCCACAGAAATTAGAGGGGAAGAGAAAATAAATTTACCAATTAAAGCCCATGACACATGTTGAGACTTCACCTTCAACCCAAGCTTGAAAGAAAATTAGCTACTCATTATTGAACTAGGGGTAAAATGGGAATTTTATTAAAATACGTAGAAAATACAAGATGGAGAAGGAATTACAGAAAACTAAGCTCAAAAATGGATTCAGGGGGTCTCAAATTAGGGGGGGGAGGCCCCCTTTTTATAGATACATTGAGTGAATCATGGCCATCGGATTAAAAATAGTTTGGATGCACAAGATTGCGCCACGTCATCAGTGAACAGTAACACGGTTTGACCACGGGTTTGACCACGCGGTTTGAACATTAACGCGGTTTGCACACGGTTTGAACAGTAACGCGGTCTGAACAGTGTCGTGAACAGTATCCATGAACAGTACCGTACATGTGAATAGTGCCGTACGTGTGAACAGTGCCATTTTCCTTTTATGCTCCTCTTAAGGTTTTCGACTGTCCTGAGTTCAAAAGTGACGTCTGTTTTGCTATCCGAAATCTCGTTCATTGTGAAATGACCATAATACCCCTAAAATACACAAAATACTTAATTAAAACAGAACACACATAATTAAATAATAAGAGACTTAAATTAAGAAAATTAAAGATGTTAGTAAAACTTGAAGTACAAAATGACGATTTTCTCCTTTATAAATATACACTTTCTAACACTCAACAGCAAGCATGTATTTAGTCTTCTCTATAAGATTTTCCAAAAGTAGCCTAGGAATTTACTATATCGATCGGAGACAATAGTCTTAGATTCCATGTAAGCGAACAATCTGTTGAAAGAATAGTTGGGCAATATTTCTTGCGTCTGAAGTGTGCTTACTTAGAATGAAGCGTGCCATTTTAGAAAATCGATCAACAACAAAGAAATAAGATATATTCCTCATTTAGTTCATGGAAGTCTTAAGATGAAATCCATAGATAGATCATCCCAATAAGCCTCAAGAATGGGGAGAAAAGTGTATAAACCTATATTTTGTGCATGACTTTAGCAGTTTAGCACATGTAACAATGCTTAGTGAACTTCTCAACATCTCTTTTAAGATGCGGCTAGTAATATCCTACTTCTACCAAAGTAATGTTTTTATCTCGACCCATATGTTCTCCTAATCCTCCGCTATATAGCTCTCTAATTATATATTCCCTTAAAGATCCTTGGGGAACGATAGACGATCTTCAAACAATAGCAATCCATCATACAATTAATACTTGCTTGAAGCTCTTAATGTATAATTCTTCCATTATTTTTTGAAATCTTCATCATCGACTCAAAGATCTTTTAGGTATTCAAAGCCAATAATTTCAATCTTTATAGAGGTAAGGAAACTATTGAGTGACTCAAGGCATCAGCTACCTTGTTTAGTTGCCCTGACTTACGCTTAAAAAAAAAGGTAAACCACTAAATGTAGGCAATTCATTGAGTATGCATATGATTTGGCTATGAAAAATTATTGAGGAATTTTAGAGCTTCATGATGACTATTTAAAACAAATTCCTTCTAAATCAAATAAGGTTCCCATTGTCTTAAAGTACGAATAGTAGCATACAACTTTTGTTCATAAGTAAACCACTTTTGTTTGCCGTTCCTAAGCTTCTCGCTAAAGAATGTTATAGGGTGACCTTCCTGAGATAGGACAACTCAAATTCTAATCCTAGAAGCATCACAATCAACTTCAAATAACTTACTGAAACCTAGGAGTATAAGGACTGGTGCAGGTACTTAAGATTTCTTTTAACTTTAAAAGCTTTGCTTTACCTTATCTATCCAAACTAGTTGGCTTTGCTTAAGGCAATTAGTGAAAAAAGCAGCAACAGTATTGAAGTCTTTAGCAGAACGCCTATAGAATATAACAAGTCCATGGAAACTTCGTGCTTCTCTAATACTTGTTGGTGTTGGCCACTCTCGTATAGCCTTCACTTTTTCTTCATTTACTTTGGTAGCTTTAGCACTCATAACATAGCTTAGGAATATCATATTACCAGACAAAAAACTGCACTTCTTTAAATTGACATATAGGCTGTTCTCCTGTAAGGTAATGAAGACATCCCGCAAATGCTGTAAACAGTTTTCGTTGTTACAGCTATAGGTAAAAATATCATAAAAGAAAACAACAACAAATTTACCTATGAAAGGTTGCAATACTTGATTCATCAACCTCGTGAAGATACTTGGTACATTAGATAGTCTAAAAGGCATGACTAGCCACTTGTATAAACCTTCGTAAGTCTTAAAAGTTGTCTTCGATTCATCACTAGGGTAGATATGAATCTAATAATATCTACTCTTTCAATCAATCTTTCAGAATATCTTCGACCTTCCCAATTTATCAAGCATATCATCTAGTAGAATCGATATTTCACTATAATTTTATTGATAACTCTACTATCTATACACATTCTCCAATGTTCGTCTTTCTTTAGAGTTATTAACGTAGGCACAGCGTAGGGACTCATACTTTCACGGATTAGGCCCTTTCAGAGTAATTCTTCAACCTATTTTTGTAAGCTCTCATACTCTTTTGGGATAATGAGATAAGTTGGGTAGACTGGCTCCAGGGATAAGATTAATTTGATGCTGAATATTCCTCATAAGAGGTAACTTGTTAGGAAGTTCTTTAGGCGTGATATCTTGAAATTTTGAGAGTAGTGGTTAGATTTTTCCTGGCATCAATTCTACTTTAGCTACTCTTTTGCTATTAAAAGATAGGTTTCCTTGACTTTTGACTTTATTGGAGCAAAGATAACTTAGAACATGTATGTATTATCTTTCCCATGATGTATTGTATTAAGATCAAACTGCAAGTGTCTCTAGAGTAGTATATGGCAAGCAATAATGTCGACAACATCGCAGGTTACTTTATCTTTATATCTTTTAATGGAGAAAGGAATGTGGCATTGTTGAGTAACTTTAGTCTCTCCAACTTTTTTTATCCATCCAATGCGAGAATGAGAAGGATGTTTGTGAGTTTTAAGTTGTAATTTGTCAACCATTGTCTTGGAAACTATATTCTCACTACTACTACTATTAATAATCAGATCATGTACCTCTCATTGACTGTGCATCTTGTTTTGTAGATATTATATCTCTGAGTATCTTTTTCTCACTTTGGAGTGTAAAGCAAACGTTGTACTACTAGTGATACTCCTTCATCTACATGTGTCTACTCTTCCTCCTCTTCTATATCTTTATTGTTTCAAATAATTCATCCTCAAGCTCATCCTCTGTATAAGTTGCCAAATTGACTATTTGGTGTCATTATTTGAGACATTGGTTTGATGTATTGTCTGATTTGGAACAACAAAAACATTTGTCGTCTTGAGAAGCTGTATAAGGATTACTACTACTTGGTGGATCTTTTGTGGGTCATATATTTTGTCCATTACTATTTTGTGTTGGCTTTCTAAATTTTTCCATAGGAGCTTTTCCTTTGTTGACTTCATACCTCTGCTTTGGTTGCTGACCAGGATTGAATAGCGTGGGGTGGTTTGATTATAAGCCTTTCATTTTTCAAGTTGCATTTCCACTTTTTTGGCTAGTCGAATGGCGTTCTGCAATGTATGTAGTGGTTGCAACCTAACTTGATCTTCTATTTCAGGACATATGTTGTGCAAATTTTGTTGAACTCGCAAGCGCACGAATCTATTGTAAAATAGATCAATGGTGTCGAGTGTCGATCCCACGAGGAGGTGGATTTTAATTAGGTGTAGAATTAATTTTGTAAGTGGGTGATTGGATTTATGGGAAAATTGATTTAAACTATGCTATAATTTAAATTGGAATAGCAGAATTAAATTGAACGGAAAACTATTATAATAAAGTGCTTGGGTATCTGGATCCGCATCAATATGCACCATGGGCTAAATATTCCTTATTAATACCAATTAAATCATGAGGGGGGAATCCACACCTCATGAACCACACTCTAATCAATATGGTTCTAAGGGCTTATCGTGTCAAATAATAATAACCTTATACTAGGGTGCCGGTGAAACCAGGGCGGTAATTAGACAAGATTATTATTATTTGTTGACGAAAAGTCAAAACCTCCACAGAAATTAGAGGGGAAGAGAACATAAATTTACCAAATAAAACCCATGACACATGTTGAGACTTCACCTTTAACCCAAGCTTGAAAGAAAATTAGCTACTCATAATTGAATTAAGGGTAAAATGGAAATTTATTAAAATACGTAGAAAATACAAGATGGAGAAGGAATTACAGAAAACTAAGCTCAAAAATAGATTTAGGGGTATCAAATTAGGGGGGAGAGACCCCTTTCTATAGATACATTGAGTAAATCATGGTCATCGGATTAAAAATAGTTTGGACGCATAGGATTACGCCACATCATCAATCAACAGTATGTGGTTTGACCACAGGTTTGACCATGCGGTTTGAACAGTAACACGGTTTGCACACAGTTTGAACAGTGACGCAGTATGAACAGTGTCGTGAACAGTACTATACGTGTGAGCAGTGCCATTTTTCCTTTTATGCTCCTCTAAAGGTTTTCGACTGTCCTGAGTTCAAAAGTGACATCCGTTTGGCTATCCGATATTTCGTTCATTGTGAAATGACCATGATGCCCCTAAAATACATAAAATACTTAATTAAAATAAAACACTCATAATTAAATAACAAGAGACTTAAATAAATAAAATTAGAGATGTTAGTAAAACTTGAAGTACAAAATGACGATTTTCTCCTTTATAAATATACACTTTCTAACACTCAACACACCCCACATCATCAGTTATTCTTTATTGGGATGATGCCTAACACTTGGCGCCCTCTGACATAAGCAGCTTCTGAGACCAATTTTGATAACCCTCGGTCACCTCCGCCATATACCAAGTGTAATTTTCTCTCTGCTATGCTTCGACCAAGATCAATGGCTGCCTCAAAGAACTCTTTATATTTGCCATAGTTAAATCCAGAAAGCACACAAATGTTCTTGAATTGTTTATTTGAAGTAGCTGCCATTGGGATACTTCTCAAAAATAATTTGTGAGTGCAAACAAAAAGAATCATATTTAAGGATCTTGGCGGCAGTGGGTCATAGCTGTAAATGAGGTATCATGTCTATGTCAATTAATCGTGTAATGCACAAGGCTCAAGAGTCAAAAAGGAAACAGTAAAAAAGGAAAAGCAAACAATGATAAAATAAAATTATTAAAGACAATAATGCAAATGGTAAAACAACAGTGAAGTAAAAGGATATTTACAGGTAGTTACGACTGTAGCTCACATCTTCCTCTGGTTTTATGTCCAGAAACGGCTTCAACGCCCTCTATGGGTCGAGGATAGGCTTCCCATCCAGTTTTCTTATAAACTGGCAAACAGGGTCGTTTATAGTCAGATTCACGAGACTGTACCGTGAATGCTCTTTCTGGAATAATGGCCATAACTGGAAAATCACTCCTTGTACATATCCACTGGGAGGCGTTTCAAGAGACAAAAGGATATCATCCAATGACTCCTTATTCAAGCCATCCCTAATGAATTGAATCTTATCTTCTCTGTTATCAGACACCATTCCTAAAGATCGTTTTTTATCGCATATCATTCTGGCACACTTATGACAAGCAACAGAAATTCTCCGAGCTCTTCGCTTTCTTGCGTAATTTTCTTTATCACAACCAGGCATGTATGCAATAAATTTAGGAGGTAACTCACCTGCCAAGCGTACTTTGGCCTCGATTAACCAGCAGATATCAGCAGGTATGTTATTCCTCATGAGCAATCGCATGCGTTCGAACCGATTGTGAAGCTTTACCAAGATCTCATTTCTGTCCATACCTTCGCCTCAGAAGATCAGTAATTATGGGAAACTGAAGTAACCGACTTGATTGTCACGGAGTACCGTTATCCGCCACTTGTCCGAGGTGACAAACTAAAACACACAAACGGAGTAACAAACAAAAACACACAAAGAAAATCACAATCGTCCTCTTATGGAATTTACCTCGAGCTCCAACTGGATGTTGTAGACACTTCTCTCAATGTCTCTGAGTTGGCTTTCTAAATCCTCAACGTGGGATATTAACTCTGGTGGTTGTAGCTTCCAAATACGATGTGTTTTACAAAATCGTATCTGGCCTCTGAGATGAGATTGGACATGTTGAAGTCGTCTAAGGATGTTCAAGAGGATTTGTCTCATGATTAAAAGTGATAAAAGAAAACTTAATTGTTAAACAAACACACTTATGCATAAATAATTTCAATTAGCAGAAGAATAGTAAAAAGAAAAAAATAAATAAATCAAATCACCGAAAAGAAAAATCTCAATTCAAATCTGGTGGGTCACTCAAATTTATTTCGGTATCCTCTCCATGTGGTTGGTACTCTAGATATGGCTTTAATCTTTGACCATCAACTTTAAACGTGACACCGTTCTTTAGGTTCTTAATTTCAATTGCCCCATGTGGAAGAACAGTATGAACAATAAAGGGGGCAGACCATCGAGAACGCAACTTACCTAGGAATAGGTGCAAACGAGAATTGAATAAAAGTACTTTCTGACCTGGAGTGAAAGATTTTCTCATAATCTGCTTATCATGAAAGACTTTCATTCGCTGCTTGTAAACCTTGGTATTTTCGTATGCATCATTACGAATTTCTTCAAGTTCTGCTAGCTGTAATTGTCTTTCTGAGCCAGCTTGCTGCATGTCAAAATTGAATTTCTTGATGGCCCAGTACGCACGATGCTCGAGTTCCACAGGTAGGTGGCAAGCTTTTCCATACACTAGTCTGTAGGGTGACATCCCAATTGGGGTCTTGAAAGCCGTTCTATATGCCTATAACGCGTCATCGAGTCTCAATGAACAATCTTTTCTGTCCGGCCTCACCGTCTCGATTAGAGATCTCAACTTGGCCACTGGTTTGCGGATGATACGGGGTTGCCATTTTATGAGTGATAGAGTACTTTGTCAAAAGTGCTTTGAATGATTTGTTGCAAAAGTGGGTACCACCATCACTGATTATTGCCCGAGGGAATCCAAAGCGTGAAACAATGTTGCTCTTCAAAAACCCTATCACCACTTTATGATCATTGGTCCTGCATGGAATTGCCTCTACTCATTTCGAAACATAATCAACATCAACCAATATATATTGATGGCCAAAAGAAGAGGGAAAGGGTCCCATGAAGTCGATACCCCACACATCAAAAATCTCAACCACTAAAATTGGATTTAGTGGCATCATGTTCCTTCGTGTAATGCTCCCCATTCGTTGACACCTATCACATAAAGAGCAAAAGCTGTAAGCATCTCGAAATATAGTTGGCCAATAGAAACCACATTGTAGAACTTTTGTCGCTATTTTCTTAGCGTTGAAATGGCCTCCGCAAGCTTGCTCATGGCAGAACGAAAGGATGTTCTGAAATTCATTTTCTGGGACATATTGTCTAATAATTTGATCTGCACAATACTTGAACAGATAGGGGTCATCCTAGAAAAAAATTCTTTATTTTCGCAAAGAATTTGGCCCTGTCTTGCTTGGTCCAATGCTCTGGAAGTTTACCTGTAGCAAGATAATTAACTATATCATCATACCATGGTAATACTTCCACACTCATTAATTGCTCATCCGGAAATGACTCATTCAATATTAAGGGTTCTGTAATTGTGTCAAAATGGAGACGAGAGAGATGGTCAGCCACAACATTTTCAGAGCCTTTCTTATCTTTGAATTCCAAGTCAAACTCCTGCAAAAGCAACACCCAACGAATTAGTCTAGCTTTTGCATCTTTCTTTGTGAGAAGATATTTTAGAGCAGCATGATCTATGAACACAATAATTTTACAACCAATGAGATAAGATCGAAATTTTTCTAATGCAAAGACTGCTGCTAGCATTTCCTTTTCAGTAGTCGAATAGTTCAACTGTGCATCGTTCAATGTCATACTAGCATAGTAAATAACATGGAGAATTCGATCTACTCTTTGTCTTAATACTACTCCTACTACATAATCAGATGCATCACACATAAGTTCGAATGGTAAGCTCCAGTTTGGTGGCTAAATGTTGGGTGATGACGTCAACAATCGCTTTAGCTTTTTAAATGCTACAAGAAATAAATCATCAAAGACAAAATGTACATCCTTAGCAAGTAAATTGCATAAGGGTCTAGAAACTTTGCTAAAATCCTTAATGAAACGTCTATAAAAACCAGCGTGCCCAAGGAAAGATCTTACTTCTCTGACTGTTTTAGGTGGAGGAAGATTGGAAATGAGATCCACATTGGCTTTGTCAACCTCAATACCTTTGCATGAAATGATGTGACCGAGGACTATACCTTGTTTTACCATAAAATGGCACTTCTCCCAATTTAAGATCAAGTTTTTCTCTATACATCTCTGCAAAACTTGTGTTAGATGATGTAAACATTGATCAAATGAGTCACCAAAGACAGAAAAGTCATCCATAAAGACCTCAAGGAATCGTTCAACCATATCAGAAAAAATGCTTAACATGCATCGTTGAAATGTAGCAGGTGCATTACATAATCCAAATGGCATCCTCATATATGCAAAAGTGCCAAAAGGGCAAGTGAAAGTGGTTTTCTCTTGATCTTATGGTGCTATGGGAATCTGATTGTATCCTGAATAGCCATCTAGAAAGCAATAAAATTCATGGCCTGCTAATCTATCAAGCATTTGATCAATAAATGGTAAAGGAAAATGGTCTTTACGTGTGACAGAATTTAACTTTCTATAATAAATGCATACACGTCATCCTGTAGTTACTCTAGTGGGTATCAATTCATTATCAGCATTGGTAACTAATGTGATTCCTGACTTTTTAGGGACAACTTGCACAGGACTGGCCCATGAACTATCAGAAATTGGGTAAATGATACCTGCATCTAATAGCTTAAGGACTTCCGTTCTAATAACTTCTTTCATGTTAGGATTTAACCAACGTTGCATTTCCCTTGTAGATTTAGCATTTTCATCAAGATGAATGTAATGCATGCGATCTCACGGGTTTATACCTTTTATGTCTGCTATGGTCCATCCTAATGCTCCTTTGTGCTCTTTTAAAACATCCAACAACTTACCTTTTTGTTCGTCATTTAGGGATGATGAGATGATTACAACCGGTAGAGTACTTTCTTCTCCCAAGAACGCATATTCCAAAGTGTTGGGTAATGGTTTGAGTTCGAGTTTTGGTGGTAATTCTGATGATGGACTAAATTTCTTCTCTGATGGTGCTAGTTGTTCAGCTCTTGACTTCCATTTATTAGTGTCCATGGATGGTGCTGAGTCAAGTAGGGCGTTGACCTCATCGACTGATCTGTCAACATCAAAATCCAAACCAAAATGAGTTAAACATGTTTGTAAAGGGTCATCACTAAGGTTTGAAAGAACAGTATCATCAACTAATGCTTCAATTAAATCCACATCAACAATTCCATCATCTGCATTGTAAGGTTGTTTGGCAATGTTGAAGATGTTGAGCTCCATGGTCATATTGCCAAAGGACAACTGCATATTTTCAGTCCTGCATTGAATGTGAGCATCCGCAGTTGCTAAGAAAGGTCGGCCTAGGATAATGGGGATGTGCTTCCTTGAATCCTGGATTGGTTGAGTGTCAATTATAATGAAATCAACAGGAAAATAAAACTTGTCTACCTGGATAAGCACGTCCTTCACAATACGACGAGGTATTTTTGTGGACCGATCTGCAAACTCTAACACCACTGGAGTTGGGTGTAATTCTCCCAATCCAAGTTTCATGAATACTGAGTAAGGCAATAGATTTACACTAGCTCTAAATCCAACAAAGCATTCTCAATTGTGTGGTTCTCTATACTACATGAGATAGTGGGGGAGTCTGGGTCTTTATATTTGAGAGGAATTTTGTGTTGGAGTATAGAACTAACATTTTCTGTTAAAAAGAACTTTTTCTGAACATGAATGTTTCTCTTTTTAGTGCAAAGGTCTTTAAGAAACTTGGCCATAAGATGGAACTTGTTTTATTGCATCAAGTAAAGGGATGTTAACACTTACCTGTTTGAAGATCTCAAAAATCTCACCTGTGGATTTTTTCTCTTCTTTCCTTTAGCTAACCTCTGGGGAAATGGAGCTTTTGGAACATATTCTCGTGTGTTGGTTTCTTCTTTCTCCTCCGGTGGTGAGTCTTCAACATTCACAGGTACAATTTGATTTTCTTTTATCACCAGCATCTCCACTTTGTTGTCGACTTCTTTTCCTTTTCGCAATGTCATAACGGCTTTGACCTCTCCATGCTGTTGTGGTTAACTGGTACTTGCTTCATGCACTCCTTTAGGATTAGGCACTGG
The DNA here is from genome assembly GCA_030444775.1 of Atalantia buxifolia. Lineage (NCBI taxonomy): Eukaryota > Viridiplantae > Streptophyta > Magnoliopsida > Sapindales > Rutaceae > Atalantia > Atalantia buxifolia. Next base: position 27,718,111 of record CM059838.1, read on the forward strand.
TTGACTTGGAAATTTACCTTTCTCAACAGTCATTGCCAAAGTCTGACCTGAAGAAGCAAGTTGTCCCACCATCTTCTCAAGGCTTGAAACTGATTGGGCTTGTGAGTTGAAGTCTGCTCTCATCTCATTTTGTAGTCCATCAATGGTTCAGTTTTGTTGCTCGATCATGGAATTAGTAACATTCTTGACATTCTGGAATGCATTCTCCCATTGTCTGGGTTGAGAGTAATTCTGGTTCTGATTGTATAGTCTAAATGGTGGTTGAGAGGCTTGAGGAACTTAAGGAATTGGTTGCATTGGTGGAGCTGGAGCTGCTGGTGCATTCTGTTGGAATCCTTGAGACCATGAAAAATTGGGGTGGTCTCTCCATCCAGGGTTATATGTGTTGCAATATGGGTTGTAATTTGAAGGCTTTCTCATAACACTGATGGCATTGGCTTGATCTGAGTATGAGTCATGGTTATGTGGCTCTGTTGATTTAGCAGTCGTCAATGATGTTATTTGTCGGAAAGACCTTCAATTATCTCCTTGAGTTCTTTAATTCCCGAACTTGACTCGCCAATGTAAACCTCATTCACTCCTTTAATTCTTCTAGTATTCCGAAGAGATCGACTCCGTTGTTGGGAATTATCCGCTTGGCGCTGGAAGAAATCCCAAATCTCTGATGCACTTTTTGACATAAGCTCTCCTCCACTTGTTGCCATTAGCCATTCTTGCACATTTGGCAATAATCCCTCCAAGAAGTATTGGCATTGGTGCCACTTCTCATACCCATGATGTGGACACTTCAAGAGTAGCCCATTGAATCGCTCCTATGCTTCGAAAAACTGCTCGCCTTCTCTCTGTGTGAACTCTGAAATTTCCCTGCGAATAGCATTAGTTTTATGCACTGGGAAATATTTATTCAAAAATTTTATTACTACTTGTTCCAATGTTGTAATGCTATTAGCAGGCAATGTATTGAACCATGAACGAGCTCTATCCTTTAAAGAAAATGGGAATAGTCTAAGTTTAACATCATCTTCTGAAAAATTCTCATATTTAAAAGTTTGACAAATAGTATGAAAATCATTCAGATGATTATATGGGTCCTCATTTTCTAAGCCATAGAATGTTGGGAGACAATTTAGCACACTAGGTTTTAACTCAAAACTCCTATCAGCTGCATTTGGGTATCGTATGCATGATGTACTCAAGTTAGCTAAGGGACTGAAGTAGACCTTAAATGGCCTCTCCTGTGGTTCTGGTTGTTGCAAATCCATTTCAATTTTATCTTTAAGTGCAATGTGTTTGTGTGTGCGAAGTGTTCTTTCTAATTCAAGGTCTATAGGTTCAAGATTAGGTAATAATGACCTACGACCATGCATGCAAAGAAAATAAAAATGAGAAAAAAATAAATAAAAATAAAGAAGAAGAAGAAATTACGATACTAACCTTATTGCGTTGTTACAACCTTTCTATGAAAACACACAAAAAAAATACTTGAAATAAAATAAATAAAATAAAAATAAATTAACAAGATAAATGAAAAATTACAAAGAAAAATAACTTGAAAATTAAATTGCAGCAATTTAAAGAAGAGAAAAAGAAATTCTTACCTAAAAATGTAAATTCACTTCTTTTTTTAAAAAAACAATTAAAAAGAAACAACTAAAATAATAATAATAATAAATTATTTACAAAAAAATTAATTCTACAAATTAAAATACTTACCTCCCCGGCAACGGCGCCAAAAACTTATTGTGCAAATTTTGTTGAACTCATAGTTTACACGAATCTATTGTAGAATAGATCAATGGTGTCGAGTGTCGATTCCACGAGGAGGTGGATTTTAATTAAGTGTAGAATTAATTTTGTAAGTGAGTGATTGAATTTATGAGAAAATTTATTTAAACTATGCTAGAATTTAAATTGGAATAGCGGAATTAAATTGAACGGGAAACTATTATAATAAAGTGCTTGGGTGTCTGGATCCGTATCAACATGCACCATGGGCTAAATATTCCTTATTAATACCAATTAAATCATGAGGGGGGAATCCACACCTCATAAACCACACTCTAATCAATATGGTGCTAAGGGCTTATCGTGCCAAATAATAATAACCTTATACTAGGGTGCCGGTGAAACCAGGGCGGTAACTAGACAAGATTATTATTATTTGTCGACGAAAAGTCAAAACCTCCACAGAAATTAGAGGGGAAGAGAACATAAATTTACCAAATAAAGCCCATTACACATGTTGAGACTTCACCTTCAACCCAAGCTTGAAAGAAAATTAGCTACTCATAATTGAACTATGTATAATATGGGAATTTATTGAAATACATAGAAAATATAAGATGGAGAAAGAATTACAGAAAACTAAGCTCAAAAATAGATTTAGGGGTATCAAATTAGGGGGGGAGAGGCCCTATTTTTATAGATACATTGAGTAAACCATGGCCATTGGATTAAAAACAGTTTGGACGCACATGATTACGCCACGTCATCAGTCAACAGTACGCAGTTTGACCACGGGTTTGACCACGCAGTTTAAACAGTAACACGGTTTGCACACGGTTTGAATAGTGATGCGGTATGAACAGTGTCGTGAACAGTACCCGTGAACAGTACCGTACATGTGAACAGTGCCATTTTTCCTTTTATGCTCCTCTTAAGGTTTTCGACTGTCCTGAGTTCAAAAGTGACGTCCATTTTGCTATCCGATATCTCTTTCATTGTGAAATGACCATGATGCCCTTAAAATACATAAAATACTTAATTAAAACAAAACACTCATAATTAAATAATAAGGGACTTAAATAAATAAAATTAGAGATGTTAGTAAAACTTAAAGTACAAAATGATGATTTTCTCCTTTATAAATATACACTTTCTAACACTCAACAACATAAACCATCCAAAAATTGAACAACTATCTGGGCCTCTATCTCGTGGAGATTAATTCGTTCCTTGACGACAATTGAAAACAAGGTTTGTACACAGTCAAGAAGAAAAAATTGTTCTATTAACAAGTAATGCATGCTATGTTATATCTTGACTTTTCCTTTTCTTTGTAGGACACAAGAAGTCTATAATTGTCCTACCAAACTATAGTAGTACCTTTGAGTTTATACGCTACTACCTTGACTTTCTTTTATTTTAAAAGGTCCATTGTTTTAAAGAATCATTAAACATCTTATAAGCAATCAAGAAAGTCTTCAATGCCTAGTTGTCTACTGAATGATGGGAATTCAACTTTGATGTGGCAGTCATTGTGAGTAGCTTTTGTATTCCTACTCGAGTTCATTGTGAGTAGCTTTTATATTCTTACTCGAGCTACTTGCCTCCTTAGTTCTATTAGTCTGTTTTTGTTCATTAGAATAATTTCCTGAATCAAAAATATCAATTCCCTTTGCTTCTTGATCACTTCTTTGGGCAAGTCTAATCATTTTTAAATCTTGTCTCATGCCAAGTAATGATTCTTCCATCATCGTAATATAAGTTTGTATTGACTGTAGGGCTTTCGTTGTTTTATGCTATGCTTCGGCTGAATGGTTTGTAATTGTTTGAGTCGCTCTATCCCTATTATAATTTAATCTTCAAAATGGAGTATTGCTTTCTCCATAAACCTTTTTTCTTTACTTTTTTTTGTTTTTTGGGGTTTTTTTTATAAGAACAGAGAAAAAACAATAGGGTAATATTGTAATTAGGGAAAAGTTAAGGGGTAGAACTATAATTATTCAAAAGATGTGGTTACTAGTGATGGTGACCAGAAAATTAAACAAAGATGGGTGGATTTGTAAAATTTAAGGCCGATAAATGTGATGGTGGTGGTGGTTTGATTCAAATTATTGTGATTTGACTGGAAAATTGAATTAAAGTGGCGGTTGAAGGCTTGTGTCTTTTTCCAGTGAATATAGCAGCAGCTAGCTGTGGCGACGGTTTATAAAGAAAAGGCTGATGAGCAATTTGGTTTGGTAATAGCCATCAATTCACGACGGAAAGTGGCAAACCGACCAACATTTTGTGCCGCAGTTTGGGGGCTATTTTAGTGTGTTTCCAGTGGCTACAGTGGCAAGTTGGTGGTATTAGTAGTGTTGGACAAAAACCAGAAAGATTCCAATCTTGGTGCCCCAAGATCCACCCAAAGTCTATATAATCCTAAGAGTGACTAACAATCAACCCACGTCTTTTCTTGAATTACAAAACAGATGTTAAAGCAATTCGAAAACCAAATCGAGATAAAGAACTGAGAAACACAAACAAATGGCACAGAAGAATTATAGTAGTTCAGCCACACAAGTGACCTACATCCACTGTGAAAAGGATAGGAAAGCTTTTACTGATTTTTGGCCTTTTCAGAATATAAGATGTTAAGAAACGGTCACACACTCTATATCTTCTAATAACAGCTCATAAGGTTTTATATACAACACGAAATAGCTTCCCGAATCACCACCAGAAACCAGCTCAATGTTACTGGATTTGTTAGCAACAAACCCAAAAATTTCCCGCGTCTTTTTACGACTTTACAAGCTGTTTAACCAACTCTGGGATACGTGTTGCAAACTCATGAGAAACACTATTTTCAGATACCGTTTTGAATAAGTACCGGACATGTTGATTCACGTGCTTAACTTCTTCTTCCTGCTGACATAACAGTCCTGTCATCCAGCTCTTTTATTCGAGCCAACTGACATATCATCTGACTCCAAGTTGTATATTTGACATGTCACACATAGTCACAACTTCAGATTTGCTGTTCATTTCTTAACATTCTCTACCTTGAACCTAAATCAGTTACTCCTCATCTTTCCTTCTCACTCAACACCTGCAGTTTAGATCCTGCAGATTCCAGCTGAGTTCACACAGAACTCAAACTTGGCACTTGGCAAGGACTTGGTTAGCATATCTGCTAAGTTATCATCAGTGTGAATCTTCACTAGCTTAACCACTCCTTTTGATACTTCAAGCCTGACAAAGTGAAGCTTGATGTCAATATGTTTGGTTTTCTCGTGATGTATCTGATTTTTGCTCAGAAAAATAGCACTCTAACTATCACAATAGACTGTAGCTTACCTCTGCTCAAACCCCAAATCAGTCACCATTCCTCTAAGCCAGATAGCTTCTTTAATTGCTTCTGCTGCTGCAGTGTACTCGGCTTCAGTTGTTGACAGGGCAACAACACTTTGTAAAGAAGCTTTCCAATTTATGGTGCAACTATTTAGTTTGAATAGATACCCAGTCAATGACCTCCTCTTATCCAGGTCTCCAGCATAGTCAGAGTCCACAAAACCCTCTATACTGACTTCCTTCCTTTTATCAGCTCTGTATACTAAACCATAGTTCATGGTTCCATTTAGATACCTCAGAATCCATACCACAGCCTTCCAAATTTCTTTCCCTGGGTCAACCATATACTTGCTTACCACACTAACTGCATAGGACAGATCAGGCCTGGTTAGAACCATTGCATACATCAGACACCCTACTGCACTTGAATATGGGATTGAGCTCATTTCAGCTCTGTCTGCATCAATTTTAGGACACTGTTGGGAGGACAATCTGAAATGAGCTGGAAGTGGAGTTAATACTGGCTTTAATCTTCCCATCTCAAACCTTTCAAGTACTTTCTTGATGTGTCTGTGCTGTGACAATATCAAAGTACCTTCCTTTCTATTTCTCATCAGTTCAACACCAAGGATCTTCTTTGTTTCTCCAAGATCCTTCATCTCAAATGAACCCCTCAGTTGCTGCTTAAGAGTATCTATTTGATTCATATGTTTACAAGCTATCAGCATGTCATCAACATGTAATAACAAATAGATCTTGCTGCCATCTTCCACATTCTTATGATATACACAATAGTCAAATGGGCACCTCTGAAAGTTGTTCTCTGTCATGAACCTATCAAACCTCAAGTACCATTGTCTTACGGATTGTTTAAGTCCATATAAGGATTTCTTAAGATGGCATACAAAGTCAGGTTTTTCAGGATTCACATACCCCTCTGGTTGACTCATTACAATCATCTCCTCTAGCTCACCATAGAGGAAAGCAGTCTTGACATCCATCTGCTCGAGATACATGTCATTTACAGCTACTAATGCCAACAAGATCCTCAAAGAAGAGTGTCTTACCACTGGTAAAAAGATATCAGTAAAATCAATACCTTCATTTTGTGTGAAGCCTTTGGCAACCAGCCTGGCTTTATACCTTTGTGGCTCAACACCTGGAATTCCTTCTTTAATCTTGTAGATCCACTTGCAGCCAACTAATTTCCTATTTGGTGGTTTTTTATCAAAATCCAAGTATGATTTTTGATTAGTGATTGCATCTCTTCATCCATGGCTCCTTCCATTTTCCTGAATCATCTCTGTTTACAACTTCAGAATATGTCTTTGGTTCATCTGTGTCTAGTTCATGTGCTGCTGTTAATGCAAAAGCAATTAAGTCTGCATATGCATACTTCTTATGTGGCCTTAGTACTCTCTTTTCCCTGTCTCTCACAAGTTGATAACTCTTGCCACCTTGATCTTCTTCAGATTCACATTCTGATTCTAAAATATTCCTTTCAGCTTCAGATTCAGATTCTGATCCAGCAGTGGTTTTCTGTTTTGCATTTACATTTGATGGCTCCACCTCAAAATAAGCCTTCTGGTCCTTATTCTCATGGTGGTTATTCTCCACCTTTTCTGGCCCTGATAGTTTAAGTATTTCAGCCTCATTGAAGACAACATCCTGCTGATTATAGCTTTTGGAGGCTTCATATCAGTACACCAGAGCTTATATCCCTTCACTCCTTCTGGATATCCCAAAAACACTCCCTTAAGAGCCCTAGGTTCAAACTTCCCTTACTTAATATGGGCATATGCAGGGCATCCGAACACCCTCATGTTTGAGTAGTCAGCTGGTTTGCCAGTCCAAAGCTCAATTGGTGTTTTTAAGTTGATTCCAGAAGATGGACTCCTGTTAACTATGTAGCAGGCTGTGGATAATGCTTCTGCCCGTAATGACATGGGCAACTTAGAATGAATGAGCATGCATCTTACTTTATCAACCAAAGTTCTATTCATTCTCTCAGCCAATCCATTTTGCTGAGGTGTGTATCTAACTGTTTTCTGTCTAACAATGCCATGCTAAGCACAGAATTCCTCAAACTCCTTATTGTAAAATTCTAACCTGTTGTCAGTCCTCAACCTCCTAACTTTTCTATTTGTTTGAGTTTCAACTAATGTCTTCCAATTCTTGAATTGGTCAAGTACATCATCTTTGCCCTTTAGAACATAAACGCAAACCATCCTTGAAAAATCATCTATAAGAGATAGGAAATATCTTGCCCCACCTAAGGATACTGTCTGTGCAGGCCCCCACAGATCAGCATGAATATAGTCTAGAGTTCCTTTTGAGTTATGGGCCCTTGTGCTGAATTTCACTCTCGAAGATTTGCCTAGGGCACATTCTTTACAAAACCTCAAAGTCCTCATCTTGTCACTGCCTATGACTCCCTGTTTTGATAATTCTCTCAAGCCTTTTTCACTCATGTGACCTAACCTCAGGTGCCACAACATGATTTTATCTAGATTCTGTTTTGACATCCCAACATCCCCTGTAACAACAGTGCCTTGAAGCACATACAGGCCATTGTTCAAATTCCCTTTCATTAAAACCATGGACCCTCTCATTACCCTTAAGGTGCCAGCTTCAAGCTTAATAAGGCAGCCCATTTTGTTAAGCATTCCTAGAGAAATTAAATTTCTTTTCAAGTCTGGTACATGCCTTACATCTACCAATTCCCTGGTCATGGTATCAAACATTTTTAGCCTTATTATGCCTCTCCCGACTACCTTACATATTGCATTATTCCCCATTACTACTGATCCCCCATCATAGGCTTCATAGTTAATGAATAGATTCTTATTAGGGCACATATGAAAGGAGCAGCCAGAGTCTAGAACCCACTTACCTCTAGTTTAGTCATTAGTCACAATGAGAACCCTAGCTGAGTCATAGCCATCAGATTCTACACTTTCTGATGCAACAGCAGCATTCCCAGTCTTTTCTTGTACATCTCTGGATTTGTTTTTCCTTTCAGGGCAATCCTTCTTGAAATGACCTTCCTTGTGGCAGTGGAAGCATTTCTTACTCTTAGGCCTGGATTTGGATCTTTTATGTTTCCCCTTGTAGCCTTCTTTCTTTTCTAACCTTCTTCTTGCCATTAATCCTTCAGCCTCTCTTGATTCTTTCTTTGTAGCAGCTTTAGAGCTCAGTGTTTCCTTCACTTCTGTCATGGTAAGGGTCTGTCTCCCGTACATGAGTGTGTTAACTAGATGTTCCTAGGAGCTGGGTAGTTGTTGAGTGTTAGAAAGTGTATATTTATAA